>JANAVB010029819.1:15676921-15778142 GCA_029216955.1 Iris pallida
GGTTGTTATGCTTAGGGATCAATACCAGAGCCGTGCTTGTAATAGCTTTGGGCAGTTCAAAACCATCCATAAACAATGAGACGACCTCCACAATGTCAGCAGCAATAATGTCCCAGCATTTGATAAAGAATGGGGCAGTAAAACCATCCAATCCTGCAGCGGTCGCGACATCTATACTCTTGAGTGTCTCAAGAATCTCCTCCTTAGTCGGCGTAGCAGTAAGCATAATATTGTCATCATCTGAAACGAGATGAGGAATTGCCTCCATAAGTGCCTCATCCTCACTTGTTGTTGCACACTTGTATTGTTCTTCAAAATAATCATTAGCCACCCGCTGAATATCCCTAATGTTCTCTCTACGAGCACCATCAGCGTCAATGATATGATGAATTCTCAATTTTCTCTGTTTGTTAGTGACACAATCATGAAAGTATTTTGTATTACGGTCACCTTCAACATCCCATCGGAGGCGTGCTTTTTGCTTCCAAAACGAATCAACAATGCAGTGCTTTTGTTTCAACAGAGCTGTAGCTTTCTGCAATGAATCCAGTTTCAAGCTGGACCTGTCGCTATCGTATGCCAACTCAGCTGCAAGTACTCGATCCTCCACATTAGAGACTTCCTGGAATATATTGCCAAATGTGAGATGAATCCATGCAGATAGCGCCTTCCTGCAAGCAGTCAGTCTCAGACAAACCCTAACCAGCCCATTAGGGTGTGTAACCGAGCTCCAAGCCTGTTCAACAACCTGCATGAAATCTTCATGATTAACCCAAAAAGCAAGGAATTTAAAGCTACGACGACCTCCTTCTTGTTGGGAAATGAACTTGATGAGAAGTGGAGCATGATCAGACTCCGTCCGATTCAAGTGCTCCTCCATGGCGAAAGGAGCCCACCGAAGCCAATTATTCGAAACCAGCATTTTGTCCAGTCGAGAGCCTTGCCTGTCCCCTTCTTTAGATTTGAACCAAGTATACTTACTTCCAGAGTAAGGTTGCTCAGTTAGTCCCGCCGAATTCACAAAATCTTGAATAGAGATCATACAGGGATCCCGGCCTCCAATCTTCTCATCCAAGCGGGATATAGCATTGAAATCACCCCCCACCGCCCAAGGAGAGGAATGCGCCGTCCGAATAAGCAACAACCGCTCCTAAATATCACGTCTACCTTCCTTCTTGCCATGGCCATGTACGAAAGAGAACATGACTGGCGTAGACAGGAGCTCATTTTGAAAAGAAACAGTAAGCGCTTGATCAAAATCATCTAGCGTGAAGAGCATACAACCCGACCTTACCATGACCCAGATATTTCTGCGGCTGTTGCAAACCACCGTCGTAAAACCGAGCTTGAGTTTATACAGAGATAGTTGGGAATTGGACACTTTCGGTTCAATGACAGCAAGCAATTGGATCTTGTTCACCCGACATAGGTTCTTTAGTCTTCGAAAAGCCATTTTATTTGCTACCTCTCTAATATTCCAACAAAGAGTGTTAAGCATTGGAGGAGACTTGTGGTTTACTGGATTTAATGTTGGAAGTCTTCGAGCGGAGGACACGGTCCGTCGGCACCGGTAGTTTCTTTCTCCTCGCCTGAGACGGCGGATGGGTAGCTTCTTCTGACCTCCTCTCCCTTTCCTGTACAGCATCTGCTTCATCGACCCAGCTACGGATCTCCCCTTCATCTTTGCTATTGACTGCACCCCCGTCCGGAGCGCTAACTTCTTCATGATCATCTGCAGCAGCACTAGACAAGTTTTCTCCAGCCATGGCATTAGGGAGGACCAAACCCATCTCAGTCGCTGGCTCCCGGACCGGGGCAGTCCCATCGTCATTATGGGTCTCAATGGCCGGAGCAGTCCCATCAAAGTTGGAGGCTAATATCCCTTCCTCACTTGAGCTTATTGGTTGACGTTCACCCCCTTGGGTTTGATGCTCCAGTTGAGTGGGTGATGCTTGCACAGGATCAGCCTGAGTGTTGGATGGACCAATAACTTCGCGTTGGAGTATGTGAGTCACTATTGGGGTTTTCTGAGTTCGGGGAGCAGGATCTTCATGTATAGGTTCTTTCCCTTTATCCTTCTATTTAATCTTGCAATTGTCGACTGAATGCCCTTAGTGGCGGCAATAAGAGCAATAAAGAGGCACGTATTCATATTCAATCAACTGCCAAAAACTACCACTTGGCAAATTAATCCTGATGCGACGTTGAAGTGGCTTCGAAGCATCAACTTCCATGAATAACCTAGCCATACTAGGTCGTGATAACTCCGCCATTGCCTTGTCAATTTTAAGAGGGGTCCCAAACACTGACGCAATAGCGAATAAAGCCTCCTTCGCATAGAGATGGTAAGGGAGGTTCGGGAGTGTTACCCAAACCGAAACTTTTAGAGATTCGTGGTTTGGCGAGAAATCTGGATCCCACTTGAAAACTCTCATGGGAGCGCGAGAGATATACCACACTTCCTTAGATCGGAGGCGGAGAAAATCTACCTCAGTGGATGGCCGGATGAGGACATGTTTCTTATCGATGACGCCCGCCTTTATGGAGCCAGAGAACTCGAAACTAGAGAGCGCCTTCCGGATCATCTCGATCGGAGGCCGAGCGTGAGAGAACTTTCCCACTAATGCAAACCGTAGTGGGTCAGAAAGAGCCGATTCTTCCTCCACCGTGAAGGAGATTGCAGGAACACCTTTGAAAGAAGTAATCGTTCGCGGGGGGATGATGGTAGCCACAACAAGAGGCCCCATCACCGCCTCAGCAAAGGACTTGGCTGCCATAACCCTAATCAAGATCAACAGGGAGGACCACCGACCAAGAGGTTTAGGTGGCCCGGGTGTTACCCCGGCCGGCCAGCGGCCACGCCGGTGTAGGTGGACAAACGGTTTAGGATTTAGAGGAGGCGACAACGGCTGCGCTCATCATATATGATATATATATATATATATATATATATATATATATATATATATATATATATAGATATAAAGAGACACACAAACTAAATATAAAATAAATATGATACATTATGATACGAGCATGGATACATCAAGAACAACAAATCTAACATCTAAAATCTGAGATTAAATAGAAAAATATTCATTCAAACAATATCACAAACACAAGAGGTGTCCAACATTGGGATTTTTCTACTAGGACACAAAACTACACATGGACACATCATAATGACCTCCAAATGGACACGAAATGGACACAAATGGAGATACAACCATAGGGGTCATTCCTATGGGTTCAAAATATTCCTATATGCATGTAGGGGTGGATTAGAGAGGAGATTATACCTTCCGGGAGAGAGATTCCAAAAGAAATCCTTCCGACACGACACCGACACGAAGAGACCTCCAAATGGACACGAACAAGAGACGAATCCTCCCAAATTTGGCTAGCACCCTCTCTTCATGGAGTAGAGAAGAAATGAAGAAGATTTGTGGAAGAAGGGATTGATTTAAAGATAAAATCAATGGTGGTTGCTCTCAAAATTTGGGGAAGAACAAGAGAGAGAGTTTTTGTGGATGAGAACAAATAAAATGACTCACCCCCTTCTCCCCCAAGTGGCCGGCCACAACTAGCCTAGGTGTCCCTCTATTGGAAAGTCTAAAATACCCCCACTTATCCTATTTGATTTAAATTAGGAATGGGCTTTAGGTTGAGACTAAATTAGTCTAGTTTTAAGTCTCTAATTAAACTAAACCTATCCATAAATAATTAGTCTAACACACTAACTAAAATAATGTCATGTGGGCCATGCCTAACTAATGAGTGGGTCCCACTAGAGTCAAAACTACCCCGGGTCCCGTTACAAGTCGGATTGAGTTGAAATTCGAACCCGACTCAAATAACCCCAAAATAATATCATAAATAATAAAATAAATTTCAAAAATATTCAAAAATGAAAAATGACCAAAATACCCCTGTTCTTGAAAACTGGGGATGACAAATCTATCCACCTTAAAAAAAATTCGTCCACGAAATTAAAACAAGCAATCACAAAAAAAACACATGCAGAAAACAATTCCTCTCAAATACTTCCAAAAAAAAATTCAACAAAATAAAAATCTCTTAAAGCACAACAACACTTGCAAATAAAAACTGTAACGTGTCCGACACGGACACGAAACCAATACAAAATTTTACCCATCAAAAGCCAAATCAACAATCACCAATGCAATAATATAAAAATAAATCAAAGAGGTCCAATGACCAAAATACCCTTGGGTCAGAAATGACACTAAAAATATCCTAATCACATGGTTAGGCTCTAGGTTAAACAGTCTCTAAGGTTTCACTAGCAAAACATCAAAAATCTCAAGTCATGGCTTAAAAATTTAAAATGATTAAAATCTCCAAAATCAAAGCATGAATTAAATGACAATAATTAAATGACTAAAATTATAAAATTTAAAATTACTCTCAATTAGAAACTGTGCTACAAGTCTATCCACCTTAAAAGAATTCATCCTCAAAAATTTAGATGGTAGTGCTCCTTATAGGTCAAACATCCCACAAACAAAATTTTAAAATCATACAATTCGATAATCATATGCGTCTGTCCAGAATCATGATACTCAGAATCTCCGTCATGCTAGTGAGCAAGGCTACGATAATCACAGAGTCCTCGACTAAGGTACATACCTCTAGAATCATGGTATTTAAAATTTTTGCATTATCGCATGCTTGGCAGTGAAAATCATAAATTCCTACACCCGAGAAATACATCCATAATCCGACTATATGTCCTCACTATGCCTGCTAGCATGACCCTAGAGAATTTTAAATCTCATAATCGAGGCAACCTAGCCCATACGACTTATCTCAGAAGAATAATCACATCATAAGAATAAAATTTTATCAAACGATCAAGGGACAGATGGAATTGAATTTCAAACAATTATAAGGAGGCAAATACGGAAATGAGATCGAAAGATTGGAACCTGCAATCTGCCCTACTACTGCTTGACTATCCTCAACTGTCATGGCGAAAGCTCGCCCATGCTGGCCTCCCCTAGCCTGCCGTACTCTGTCCTGGCCTGCCTGTCTGGCTGCATGCGTACCACAGTTCTTTATCTGGTAATCTGGAGCTCCACAGAATAAACAAACTCCCAGCCTCATCCTGTAAACCTCCAGGGTGTGCCCCGGTTTCCAGCAGAAAGCACACTGTATGGCTTGCCTCTGGCCCTGATCCTGCTGCTGGTGGACACGTTCTGGTGCCTACTGTACTCTGTCATGGCCTCCTCGGGCTCCACGAATGTGGCAATCCTTCAGCTGGTGGTCGGGCGCCCCACAGTATAGACATACACCCAACCTTATCCTGTAAACCTCCTAGGTATGCCCCGGCTTCCCACATAAGCCGCACGGAGTAGTCTGCCTCTGGTCCTGACCCTGGTACTGAACTGGGGCACCCTGTACTATACCCGATACAACCCTCTCAAATGCTGCTATTGCCAGCTGGTGGGAGTTCTCCATGCTCTACCGTAACACCTCTGTCTGGCGGTACTGTGCCTCGGCCTGGGCCCTCTGGGTCTGCAACATCTTCTGTAGAAGGGCCATCATCTGTTGTGCATCAGTCGGTAGCGGAGGCGGCGGTGGAAGAGCCTCAGGAATGACTATAGACGGTCCCGCTGCCGGAAGTGGAAGACCTCCTGGAATTGTCGCTGCTACTCCCGCCTGAAGGGCAGGAACTGAGGTGGCAACTCTCTCGACTGCTACTCCCGCCTGAAGGGCAGGAACTGAGGTGGTAACTCTCTCGACTGCTACTTCCGCCTGAAGGGCAGGAACTGAGACTGCTGCTTCCATAGTCGGAAGTGGAGGTCCTACTTGATCGGATCTCTCTGGAACTATACTACGTCCTACTGCCTGAGAGCGAGTAATTGCCATCCTGAGGACGAATTGAAACCAGAAGATCAATATGGCACATGATAAGGAATATCAAGGAAGGACAATTGAATTCAATACAAGAAGAGTTGTCATGTTAATCAAAAGATCAGAATTTTTCTAAAATGTGATTGAGTAACTCCTATCATATCCTAGATCCTATGTCCTAGTCGCAGGCTCGTAATTAGTACTCTAAGTCGAGCACCATTACGAGATTGTACTAATTGCGACTCTGACCTGCATGGGCCACCACAAAAATGTGTCACGACCCACATCCTGATTAGGGACACGAGCACGTGGTTACGTCCAGCCTACGCCGCAGAATCGGCGGTAGAATGCTGTATAGGTCGTCTCCAAAAACTATACTAAACAGTATAAAGGTACATATACAATATATACAATCAGAATGGAGGTGACATAGCAATACAGTCTCAATCACAAGAACAACTACGATAGATAGCACGAAATGGAAATATGATAGATGTGAAGACGGAAAATGAGTTCAACATCCAACACAGCTAGAGAGAAATAAACAACATCACAGAGTCAAAAAATATAAATATAAGCTACTACAGTCTAAAATAAAAGCTGGATCGCAGTCCAGGCAAGCCTAACTAAGCTATCTACTCTGGGAGTATAAAGTCTAGTGGCTCAACTATCAGGCCACAGTCCTGGCCTAAGTCTTCATCTGTCTCGACCCCATAGTAGGTCGAGCAGCCTGCCTCAGAAACATCTGTAATATGTCAATGGTATCCTGTCAGGAAAATGAGCAAGTACAAACACTAATAGCAGTTCCTTATGAATTGACAAATTATATAAGAGACAGTATAATGAAATACAAGACAAAGATATGGGAAAACTTGGGAACCATTCGAAAGCTGAGCTACGACCCGTAAACCAAACAAGGACCGGGGTTGTAATCCTTCTCCCGAACAGAACCTAGCCTCCAATCAAAGTATAGCATAAGAGCATGTAGAATATGTGATATACAGGACAAAATCCACAGGAATATATAACCAGATGTGAGTACTTAATAGGACGACAATATATAGGATGACTTGGAAACTATTCGGAAGCCGAGTTACAACCCTTAAACCAAACAAGGACCGGGGTTGTAATCCTTCTCCCGAACAGAACTTAGCCTCCTACGATAAATAAATATAAAATATGACTTGAATTATTAGAGTGTTATGTGATCGGCTTTGGGTATGTTACAAGACATGTTATCCACTTGGCCCGACAATCACACGAAAATCTCTAGAAAGGGTTATGCCGGCCAACCTGGATAACAATCACACGGAGGAATCTGCTACACCCTACGTGAGGTGAGAGTGGCGCAAGCATAATAGTGACAAGGGACTTTGATCACATAACCCCTAATAATTCCCCCATCCTCGAATAGTATAATGGATCTGGACATGACACGTCATGACACGAGATTCCATAAGAGGGTAGCAAGTCCCCTTAGGAATCGGTGTCTATACCAATACATGGAATAAGATAGAAAATGTACCAATATACCGAGAAAATCTTAGAACAACATCCCATGTCATGATACAACATATACTAGTCCGTGAACGATCGTGACTGGAAATCGAGTAAAACACTACAACTGAATCGGATATAGCAGATATCAAGACAATAAAAACTATCAGTGAATGTACTCGCCTGTGGTCCTGAGCTGATAAGGTGAACAGGTGCTCAGAGTAATCACAGACCTAAAGATGAGATACCATGAGTCCAAAAAGGATTTAATAATGAAAGGAAAGCTAATCTAGTCATGATATGCAAGTCTAAGTCAAAACTAGGTCAAACTAAGCCACACCAAGCTAAACTAGGTCATACTAAGCCAAACTGGGTCACACTAGGACAACCAAGGTCAAACAAGGTCACAGGAAGTCAATCTAAGTCAAACTAGGTCAATCTGGATCAAGGGTTGACTTACAGTTTACTTTTGATCAAAAAGTCAACTCTGGTCAATACTGAGTCAACCCTGGGTCAACTCTGATCAAAATAGTCAAATGTTGACTAATAGTTAACTTTCAGTCAACTGGTCAACTCTGGTTTGGTTTTGGGCCGATTCTAGGTCAAAATGTCAACTCTTGGTCAACGGGAGTCAAGATCGACCTAAACTACCCTCATCTAGTCATTACCTACCAAGACAACCTATTTCTAACCCCATCTAGCAATCAAAAACCCAATTTCTTATATTACACAATATCCTAACATTTACCCCCGCAAGGTATTCTCGATACCTTGCCCCATTACAAGGAAACCCCTCTAGATCTCAGGATACTAGCCTAGGCTTCTTAGGGTAGCTAGATACTATCCTATCTAGGGTTTACCAACCAAGAAATCTAGGGTTCTTGGACATCTAGTCCATCTTATGGTCATGTTGGTCATCTCAATATTACCTTAGTGTATCGTCATGATACGCTATGGTATCTTGAGATACCACACCATACTCTCTACCAACCTTCCTAGTTCACCCTTCTACACTCTCCTAGTGTCTAGGTTAGCCCTCTCTACAAGTCCACTAGGATACTAACCTAGTTAGGGCAGTAACCTATCTAATCACTCTCAAGCACTAACACCGATTTCCAACACTAACACCCATAACCACTCTCTAAGACACCATCTAGGGACACTAAACTAAGGCCAAACTAGTGGGTTAGATAGGGTATAGGCTGATTTGGTGAAGTGAATGGATGATAGTATGAATAATGGAAGAAGTGAATGAATGGGGCAATAGGTTAATGAAGGTGGGGACTGATTTTGAATGGAAGGGTGAATGAATGTTGAGTGGACTGTTGTGGGGGTCTGAATGCAACAGGGGACTGATTTGGATAGATGGAATAGAGGTATGAATGTACGGATGGAAGGATAGGTGAATGGGGAAAACTATGATTGAATGCATGAATGGTTGAAGTGAATGATACATGAATGAATGGAGGAATGAATGGAAAGTATGAATGGATGGAAGGATGGATGGCTAAATGGATGGAAGAATGCATGAATGATATGCAATAAATGAAATGGAAGAATGCATTAAAGAATGGAAGAATGAATGCAATGGAAGAATGCATTAAGGAATGGAAGAATGAATGCAATGGAAGAATGCATTAAGGAATAGAAGAATGAATGCAATGGAAGAATGTAAAGAATTTAAGCTGAAATAGGGGAAGGTAAGGGCTAAAGACTGCTTATGGGCTGATTTTGGACTAATTTCAGGACTAATTTATGGTGAAATAGAATGGGGTAAATGGATGATAAATGGGGGGGATCAAATCCAGCTACTGCTGCTGCTGTGCAGTCCCCCATGGGGACTGCTGCTGCTACTGCATGTTGTTCCTAATACTGCTACTACTCCTGGTTGCTCCTATGGCTACTGCTGCTGTTCCTATTGCTGTGAACAGCAGTCTCTAACCCCCCTCCATTCCTTTACCTTTCCACTCTCTCTATCACTCTAATACTCCATATCCCTCTCTATTACTCCATGCCACTCTCTCTAATCCCTTTCTCACTCTCGAACACTCTCTCTAATCCCCTCTAACATGTCACGCCTCGCTCCCATAGGAGCGATCGTCCTCGCTAAGGCGTGATGCCGTACGAGCCTAGATTTGCGCTCGTGCAAGACGGGTTCAATAATGGCCGATTTCAACTGCTGCAACGGGGTCGTCGCACAGAAGTCCCAAGCAGAGACATTGAACACGCAGTGGAAATTTAGAACAAACACAAGTTATACAAAGAAGCTCTTTATTGATATTGAAACAACGGTTACATTGGGGGCGCAAGGCCAAGATTATAAACACTCAAGCTCACTCTTCTCACTTTACAAGTCACTTTTCTCTCTCTCATCTCTCGATTACAATGCTTGAGCCAGTGAAAGCTTCAGAAGGCGATGTCCATACATTATGTTCCGTATAAGTCTTTACTCCATGTGGCCGCACGCTTCGAATCGCCAAGGAACTTCGTGCCTCGACGTATCCAAGCGAGCTCCGTGCCACGAGCTTCTACCTGTACCTGCACATGAAAACTATGTGGGTATCAGTACTCAACTGTGCTGGTGGAATGAGCTCCTCGCCCATCCATACAAAACTAACACGTTAATTTACTCTGTGCAACATAATCCCCTCTTATCAATTGTCTTTCTAGTCTTGCCTAGGATCAGTTTTAAGACAGACGTCTTAGCCTATTTCGTGTCTCTAGACCATCCCGTGCTTGCGACAACGGTGTTAACTCATACTTTGCCTTTAGACCTATTTCGTGCCAACAACGTTAACCTATCAAGTCGTGTTTTCCTTACGGCCCAAATCAGAGACACAACTATGCGATGAGGCTTCATTTCCGTGTAACCGTGCTACAAACCCTTGCTGAGGCCGTGCCTCGCAACTCAGTAAAAGTTAATCATATCGCCGTCTCGCGGCCCTTGCTACCTTGATCATCAACTGACCCAATCAAGACTTGTGAACTTAGTGTCACTTAACCAACTTGCCTTGCGGCGATTCCTGACTTAAACCCGAAACGACTCAATCCAACTTGTGCAACTCTATGCCAACATCTTAAGACTCGACGCCATAACTCGTGTTGAAGCACGATGCCTATGTTGATGCCAAATCTTAGGCCCAAACATTCTTTGTGTTCTAACTGTACACACATTCAACTCGACTCAATCCAAAGGCATACACGCGGATGGCCGCTATTTTGCCGACATCTATATGAACTTGGCCACTAGCATCACAAGCTATCCTTACGACGTATAGCTTGGTTAAATCGGGGTCCTTTCAACGCAAGTAGCTAGCTCCGTTGTAAGCCCCCGCTTTAACCCGTGCTATAACCTTATGCACGACTATACCCTGTTTCCTCCCAGGCCGAGTCGGTCCCATGGCCCAGGGTTGCCGCTCGAAGAAACTTCGCCCTTGTCGACAAGTTGTTCAATGGCCATGCAAGACTCGACACAAACTGATGTCTCACACAGTCATTCCTCTTCCAATGTTATCGTCTCTTTCAAAACTATGTTCAAGACTTCTATCCTTGAGATCCCTCGACGACCCACGATCGCGAGCCTTCTCCCTTGATGCCATATTCTTTTTACTAATCTTAAGAATAACCATTTGATAGCCCTTTTTCTAAACTCGACTTGAAATCTACCGTAGCTCGTGCCTTAAACACTAAGTCCGTGCATTGTGCCTTAAGCCAACCATGTTCTACGCAACACTCCTGCCCAAGTCGACGGGCCTTGAGATTATGGGGCTACTTAACTTGACAACCGCAGAATGAGCGGGACAGCACTTGGAATGACTTAGGTCGACCGGCATAACTTTGCCTAACTTACTCAAGCCTACAACTTAACCCGAGGGACGAGCAAAGGCAATGCCAAGCCTTGCGCAGTGGAAGCGTGCATGCTTTATCAAGCATTTATGCGAGCGACGCCTATGACTTAGGCAAGTTCATAGTTTTGTGTCGAAGACCAACTTTTCTTCTCCCAAGTCACGGGACGAAGGACCGAGTGTCATTTTCATAGCACGCCGTGCACCAACTCTAAGCCGACCGTTGGACCTTTCCATATTCTATCTCAATTCGACCCGTCGGGATTACTTCATTTAGCTATGTGGATTCATCTCTTTTATTATTAAGCCTACTTGTGTAGTTGAAAATATGTGATTTATTATGTGAAGGCAAAGATGAGGCGAGTTCACCGAAACTACTCTACCTGAGCGAGCGGTCGCCTCGACCGAACGATATCTTCGAGTAGCCGTTGCAAGGCTAAGTCCGAACACCTTTGGCATTCCTATTCCTCCGATTGACTGAGCGGGACGGAACACTACATCATACACCACTCAGAAAAAGTTTCGTCCTCGAAACTAACTGAGTACACTTATCGATTATCACTTGTTTCAACATCCTACGTTTGTCGCACACATTTCTCCTATGCATTCCTCAAATTCGAGCCACGCTCGTGCTTTCCACAATCTTTTTTTTCTAAACTCACGATCTCAAAATCCTCGATACTTTTTCTTTTCTCAAGTCTCACTTGATTCAACGTATCACTTACTTGGATCGTGCACATATTTCAGGCGTCTCCAAAATATATGCATTTTAGCCAAGCCTCGTGATAGAGAATCCACCATCACCACTCGAGTCAGATCGTGCACATATTCGAGCATCCCTGATATACATGCATGTCAACCGATACACGCGAGTGGTGCCTCCACAATTCCTATCGCTCCGTACCGGAACGTGTGCCTAACTGCTAGGCTATGTCTTTCCGTCAATATTGGAATTATAGTTCCCAAACAACAATATCAACACTGACCCTATCCTAAGGTCAAACTAAATTGATAGTACGAGATTTTCTACCCAAGCTTGCATCATTCCGATTTCTAAACTCCGAGCACAGATTTCCTATACACATCCGAACGTTCGTCGCACGGGGTCGGAGTCATTCAACAAAGCCATCCTACGATAACTTACGTTCAATCAATTCCATGACATCTCAATATTGCTCATTCAACAAACCATCTTCGCATAGTCTATCTCTTCGAACACGTTCGACAAAATCCGTCTATCAATCTTTCTCAATTCAAGCACGCTACGACACAATTCATCGTTAACCAAAATTTCACATTCCGCATTTTTTAAGTCATCTATTCCAATTTATGTAATCGATCATAAGGTCATCTAGCTAATAATATGTTGCGTCCCGATCTCACGTGAGTCAGATTATCCACGGTGGGCATGAATCACCATGCACGCTACCGCGGAATAATTATCCTCATCGGGACGTAACTCTTGTTTGCATCTAGACTAATTCATTTTCGATACGTGAATTGGACCTACTCAATCCTCAAGTTTATTTCATTCATCAATCGCAAGTCCTAAAATCCTCAAATTTTTCCTTCGTATCAAACCAACAAGTCGAGACAATCCAAGTTATCGCGTCCTGATTTTTCCGAGTTCGATTATTCCTGCGACATGAATCACCATGTTAGCGCTCACGCGAAACAATCGACCCAAATCTGACGTAACGCATGTGCGAGGCTGGAGTTGCGCTCACGTAAGACAAAAAAGTCGACGCTGTGGTTATCCGCATAACCATCAAGACACAATCATTTTCATCCTACATTTATCTCAATCAAAATCCTAAGTATAAAATCCAACCGAACAATAACACTTGCACGATCGTCGTTCGCCGAGTCAAAGTACCCCCGAGTTATCGCATATCGATCTTTGATACGTCTCAATACCATCGACGATATGCGTAACCTGACGATCTTCCTTGCAACCAAATTTCGAGTCGTGCGAATGATGCTATCGTTCGACTGGATAATCTCCTCAACATTTAAATTCAAGTTCGATCATCATCCCTCAAGTCATTCCCAACATCAAATTCCTAAAACCCAAATTCGTGTATTGTTCATCCATCTATCTTAAGTCATCGACCAACGTATTTTCTCAAATCGCATCCATCCTTTGCAAACTCAAAACATCGAGCAACATTCAATCCAATCCTTAGAGTCATTATGTAACTTCAAAATTCTACTTTTCATGTACGCTATCTTTCCATCGTGCTAACTTTCTCTATACCATTTCACCTATCGATTCCCTTTATCGGGTCATCCGTTCGTTACACCTTAACTTTTTCTTGATTCGATTTCATCTACTCGCTCATTTTTGCGTTTCATACTTGCGTAATTCTCAATCCCGTGCATGTTTCGTGCACGTCATTTCTAATATGTTCGAATCAACACGTCAAACTTCAAGGCTAAACTTTATTCAATGATACTCACTCTACGGCTTTGCATAACGCGACATTTGCTGATAGACTCACCGATACCCCGTATCCTCAATCGATCAATCAACATCCCTGAGACTATCGCATACACCACTCAGGGATGAATTCATTTGACAAATCCTCAAAACCATTATTCGAATCAAAATCGACTTTTCGAATTCCGTTCGAACCATTCCTCGATTTCCAAGCACGCTCATCTATATCGCACCGACGATATCGTTGCTCGATAGCACCCCTATCGATAGGCATCTCACTTTACTCAATCGAGTTCAACTCATTCTAGCTCGAAACATTATGAATCCCGCACTCGACTTTGCTAAGGTCGACACAATCCTTGGTGTATATGCCCAACCCGACTTAGCCAACCGTGCTTACGCGAGCCATCTTTTCGTTTTGACAAAAACTGTTCTCCTATAATTTGCAAAATAGATAGACTTATTGTATGGACATCCCATGGGACATTTGAGAGAGAGCGCACCAACGATATCAACTTTACAGAAGCAATGATTCAGAGTTTGCGGAAACAACGAAGTTAAAGAATTCAATCGATAGTCCAAGGACGTAAAGCCGTGCTCTGATACCATTATGTCACGCCCCGCTCCCGTATGAGCGACCGTCCTCGCTAAGACGTGATGCCGCATGAGCCTAGATTTGCGTTCGTGCATGGCGGGTTCCATAACGGCCGATTTCAACAGCTGCGACGGGGTCGTCGCACAGAAGTCCCAAGCAGAGACATTGAACACGCAACGAAAATTTAGAAGAAACACAAGTTATACAAAGAAGCTCTTTATTGATATTGAAACAACGATTATATTGGGGGCGCAAGGCCAAGATTACAAACACTCAAGCTCACTCTTCTCACTTTACAAGTCACTCTGCTCTCTCTCATCTCTCGATTACAATGCTTGAGCCAGCGAAAGCTTCGGAAGGCGATATCCATACATTATGTCCCGTATAAGTCTTTACTCCATGCGGCCGCACGCTTCGAATCGCCAAGGAACTCCGTGCCTTGACGCATCCAAGCGAGCTCCGCACCACGAGCTTCTACCTGTGCCTGCACATGAAAACTATGTGGGTGTCAGTACTCAACTGTACTGGTGGAATGAGCTCCTCGCCCACCCATACAAAACGAATACGTTAATTTACTTTGTGCAACATAGTCCCCTCTTATCAATTGTCTTTCTAGTCTTGCCTTAGGATCAGTTTTAGGACAGACGCCTTGGCCTATTTCGTGTCTCTAGACCATCCCGTGCTTGCGACAAGGTGTTAACTCATACTTTGCCTTTAGACCCATTTCGTGCCAACAACGTTAACCTATCAAGTCGTGTTTTCCTTACGGCCTAAATCAGAGACGCAACTACGCGATGAGGCTCCATTTTCGTGTAACCGTGCTATAAACCCTTGCTAAGGCCGTGCCTCGCAACTCAGTAAAACTTAACCATATCGCCGTCTCGCGGCCCTTGCTACCTTGATCATCAACTGACCCAATCAAGACTTGTGAACTTTGTGTTACTTAACCAACTTGCCATGCAGCAATTTCTGACTTAAACCCGAAACGACTCAATCCAACTTGTGCAACTCTATGCCAACATCTTAAGACTCGACTCCATAACTCGTGTTGAAGCACGACGCCTATGTTGATGCCAAATCTTAGGCCCAATCATTCTTTGTGTTCTAACTGTACACACATTCAACTCGACTCAATCCAAAGGCATACACGCGGATGGCCGCTATTTTCTCGACATCTATATGAACTTGGCCACTAGCATCACAAGCTATCCTTACGACGTATAGTTTGGTTAAATCGGAGTCCTTTCAACGCAAGTAGCTAGCTCCGTTGCAAGCCCCCACTTTAACCCTTGTTAAAACCTTATGCATGACTATACCCTGTTTCTTTCCAGGCTGAGTCGGTCCCATGGCCCAGGGTTGCCGCTCGAGGAAACTTTGTCCTTGTCGACAAGTTGTCCAATAACTATGCAAGACTCGACACAAACTGACGTCTCACACAGTCATTTCTCTTTCAATGTTACCGTCTCTTTCAAAACCATGTTCAAGACTTCTATCCTTGAGATCCCTCGACGACCCACGGTCGCGAGCCTTCTTCCTTGATGCTATATCCTTTTTACTCATCTTAAGAATAACCATTTGATAGCCCTTTTTCTAAACTCGACTTGAAACCCACCGTAGCTCGTGCCTTAAACACTAAGTCCGTGCATTGTGCCTTAAGCTAACCATGTTCTACGCAACACTCCTGCCCAAGTCGACGGGCCTTGAGATCATGGGGCTACTTAACTTGACAACCGTAGAATGAGCGGGACAGCACTTGGAATGACTTAGGTCGACCGGCATAACTTTGCCTAACTTACTCAAGCCTACAACTTAACCCGAGGGACGAGCAAAGACTATGCCAAGCCTTGCGCAGTGGAAGCGTGCATGCTTTATCAAGCATTTATGCGGGCGACGCCTATGACTTAGGCAAGTTCATAATTTTGTGTCAAAGTCCAACTTTCCTTCTCCCAAGCGACGGGACGAAGGACCGAGTGTCATTTTCAAAGCACGTCGTACACCAACTCTAAGCCGACCGTTGGACCTTTCCATATTCTATCTCAATTCGACCCGTCAGGATTACTCCCTTTAGCTATGTAGATTCATCTCTTTTATTATTAAGCCTACTTGTGCAGCTGAAAACATGCGATTTATTATGTGAAGGCAAAGATGAGGCGAGTTCACCGAAACTACCCCACCTGAGCGAGCGGTCGCCTCGACCGAGCGATGTCTTCGAGCAGCCGTTGCAAGGCTAAGTCCGAACGCCGTCGGCGTTCCTATTCCTCCGATTGACTAAGCGGGACGGGGCACTACATAACATTCCCTACTCCACACTCCCTATATCACATTCTCAAATCTCTCTCTCTCTCACTCGAAATCCCCACACACAAAGCATATATATATATAGAGACACACTCACACAAATATATAATCAAGATACATAAATAATATAGACACACACACACAACCACAAGATATATATATATGACACTCAAATATATATATATATATATATATATATATATATATATATATATATATATATATATATATATATATATATATATATATATAAAAATATATATATATATATATATATATATATAATAGACACTAGTTATAATAAAATATATATATATATATATATATATATATATATATATATATATATATATTTTATTATAACTAGTGTCTATTATATATATATATATATATATATATATATATATATATATATATATATATATATATATATATATATATATATATATATATAATAGACACTAGTTATATATAGATATAAAGAGACACACAAATCTAAATATAAAATGAATATGATACATTATGATAGGAGCATGGATACATCAAGAACAACAAATCTAACATCTAAAATCTGAGATTAAATAGGAAAATATTCATTCAAACAATATCACAAACACAAGAGGTGTCCAACATTAGGGTTTTCCTACTAGGACACAAAACTACACATGGACACATCCTAATGACCTCCAAATGGACACGAAATGGACACAAATAGAGATAGAACCATGGGGATCATTCCTATGGATTCAAAATATTCCTATATGCATGTAGGGGTGGATTAGAGCTGAGATTATACCTTCCGGGAGAGAGATTCCAAGAGAAATCCTTCCGACACGACACCGACACGAAGAGACCTCCAAATGGACACGAACAAGAGCCGAATCCTCCCAAACTTGGCTAGCACCCTCTCTTCATGGAGTAGAGAAGAAATGAAGAAGATTTGGTGGAAGAAGGGATTAATTTAGAGATGAAATCAATGTTGGTTGCTCTCAAAATTTAGGAAAGAACAAGAAAGAGAGTTTTTATGGATGAGAACAAATGAAATGACTCACCCTTTCTCCCCCAAGTGGCCGGCCACAACTAGCCTAGGTGTCCCTCTATTGGAAAGTCTAAAATACCCCCACTTATCCTATTTGATTTAATTAGGAATGGACTTTAGGTTGAGGCTAAATTAGTCTAGTTTTCAGTCTCTAATTAAACTAAACCTATCCATAAATAATTAGTCGAACACACTAACTAAAATAATGTCATGTAGGCCATGCCTAACTAATGAGTGGGTCCCACTAGAGTCAAAACTATCCCGGGTCCCGTTACAAGTCGGATTGAGTTGAAATTCGAACCCGAATCAAATAACCTCAAAACAATATCATAAATAATAAAATAAATTTTAAAAATATTCAAAAATGAAAAATGACCAAAATACCCCTGTTCTTGAAAACTGGGGGTGACAACTTCACCGTCTCCCTCCAAAGTTTCTGAACTGCAAAGCAGTGCATCGCATCGCGGCAACCTTAGGGGTGCCAAGAGAGTGTGATCATGGCGAAGAAGTGAAGTGGAAGACGTTCACTCGCATTAAAATCCTTATAGATATCTCAAACCCCTTAAAAAGGAGGATATCCGCTGCCATTGATGGGAGGCCGGTCAATGATGTGATTGTCAAATAAGAGAGGCTTCCAAGGCTATGCAAATATTATGCTAAAGTTGGCTACTCCTATTCATCATGCAAAGAGATTGACCTCTTCAAGTCTCTAATAGAAGATGATTGGTCGGAAAGTGAAAAAGCCAAGATTGAGGAACTCCTCAAACCTAGGATAAATGACGAGGAATATCACATAGTCATCCCATGGAGGAATGGACGTCGACTGTCGTCTGGCCAGAGGGAACAGGTTACCAGTCCAAGGGCCCAGGAAAACAATAAGGATGACCATCTGGGTCGGACCACACCCTCTGAGGAGGTGTATGAAGTCTTTGAAAATGACGATAAGGGTCAGCATTCTGATAGTCAACTGAAGAAATACTCACCCTCGCATAGGAGAAGAGTTGTGGCCACAACTACTGTAGACGGGGACAGTTCGATGGCCGGAACGAACGAGACAAATTTCAAGCAAATCACAACTTCCCTATATGTCCGGGTGGAGGATCTTTCCAGTCAACTGAATGATAGATCCATGCCGACGACCTTTGTTTCCTCCTCTTTGGACTTATCAACTCTGGACATGATGGATACTGATGGGGTGGGCCTATGTTCGCCAAAAGCTACTAGAGGAGACCAACACTATTATAATTACTCAATTCCCGGAGCAGATCTTCCCATTCACAAAGCCTCGACATCCTCTTCTAAGGTGGCCCACCAAATCACTATATGGGATCCCTGCGTCCCCAGATCAGATCGCTTTCTTCCTAATCCAATTAGCATGTTGGCTCCAACCTGTATTTCCACGGCTATGGTTGATGTGCTCAAGGGATTTACAATTACGGTGGCAAACCCTCGGAAGCTCTCCTGGAAAAGAATGGCAAGAAAATTCATTGATGTGGGTCTGCAACAGGTTACGACGACCCCATCTGCACTAAAGAAGCGCAAAGGCTCTACACCCCCAACCCATGTTCATCCTTCCAAACGTCTCTCTACAAACAGTGCTCAGAAGAAATTTCAGATCTTGGGCATGGTGGCTGCCCTGCAAAAGCCGTAAGGTCAATGTTAATCCTCTCTTGGAACTGTCGAGGGGTGGGGAATGCCTCAACAGTCCAAGCCCTCCACTCATTCCTCTCCACCACCCACTCCCACCATCATTTTCCTTTCTAAAACTATCTCCCCGACCCACCTCTCGACTACCAACCCCCTCTTTCTTGGTTTCTCTAATTACTACACTGTCCCGCCGGTCGGCCGCTCTGGAGGACTATGGCTGCGATGGAACGACACCATAGTGGCCTCTATATCCTTCTTTTCGTCAAACATTATTGTTCTTGCTATTGATAATAATAATCTATTTCCAGCCTGGAATCTTGTTTGTGTTTATGGCAGCCCCAGAAAGAAGCATAGATCTGTAGTTTGGGATACCATTACTCAGCTCTCTATGGAGTTCACTGAACCGCGGTGTGTGATTGGAGATATGAATGCCATCTCACACCCTGATGAGAAGTTGGCAGGCAGAAGTTTTGATCATCGTGCGACAGCTTCCTTCAGCCAGTGGATTAATAGTTGTGGCCTCCTCGATCTAGGTTGCGTTGGACCAGCCTATACCTGGTCGAACGGGCGAGCCCCATTGCAACACATTAGAGAGCGCCTAGATCAAGCCCTTGCAGTCGCGGATTGGTGCTCGCTATTCCCACATGCGTCTGTTTCTACCTTTCCTCGTTACTGTAGTAACCATGCTCCTATTCTACTAAATACAATGACGGCTTGTCCAACAAAGAAGCAGGCTTTGCGCTTCGAAGCTCATTGGTTCTCTAGTACTGATTTCTCGAGTACTTTAGAGAAAATTTGGGCAGAAGGTAATAGCACTACTATTACTTCACTACCGTAAAAGCTTCACCAAACTCTAGTTAAATTACACAAATGGGGACGTGGGACCTTTGGTATCATTAAAGTACTTATAAAGAAACTACATGCTCAATTCCTTAGGGTGCAAGGGATGGTCCCATCTCTAGACAGTATGAAGAAGGAAAGTAGTGTAGCGGATGAGCTACAAAACCTACTCCTACTTGAAGAAATCTATTGGAATCAACGTGCTCGGTGTAAATGGATCAAAGAAGGGGATTTGAACACCAAGTGTTTCCACATCCGAGCTTCTAACATGAAAAGAAAAAATGATATCCGTGCACTCAAAAAGCCCGATGGAACCTGGACGAAGAAGCCAGATGAGATCTCTGAGATGATAATACGCCAGTTTGAATCGATGTTTTACGTTACGTCGGGAACCCCTATGGGTCCAGGTTTCTTTGTTTCATCCAATGTGAGACTCGTTTCACAGTATCGATATTTATATACGGATACTTATTTTGTAGTGTATTTCGTATTTTCTTGGTTTTCGTAATACTTTAAATTTTTTTCAACTTATAGATTTTTTTCCTTAGCCGGTATACCACCAGTATACCGGTGTATACCGACGGCATACTGTCCAGACAAATTTTCCACATTTTAGATACTTTTGATTTCAGATATTTTTATGAATAGTGTTTTCGATATTTGGTTTTGTTTGGATGGCCACGATTAACTTAGATTTTGACGTGGATCACGATCCAACGGTCATGATTAATCCTTCCTTCTATATATACACTTTCACTTTTTCTCCCCTCTCTCTTTTCATTATCTTCACTCCCTCTTCATTTCTTCTTCTCTTCTCTCCTCCTTGGAGCTTGCCAAGAGCTTGGCCTTGAGGCCTTGGGTGTGGTGTCTAACCCTCTAGGAGAAGGAGTAGAAGATTAGGCTTGGAGCTTAACCTAGGCAAGTACATCCTGCCAAATCTTGAACAAAAATGTTTTTGTTGTCATTTTATTTTCCTTGGTGGTAAATACTTAGAATTGTCCTAAACTCATTTTGTTAAAAATATTTTTCTTATGATTCTTGTTTATATGCATGCTTCCAAAATTGGTTAGAACTAGGTTTTAATTTTCTGTTAAAATCCAATTTTGACTTAGTAGAAAACTCAGTATCAAGAGAGATACTGGTGTTACCATCATGGATCTTGGTCACGTATGTTATATGAGGCCCTCACTTAGTTTATATACCATGGATTTTGAGTTTAGAAGAAATTGGAACCCGTTTCGGTATCCCGAGGACCTATTTTTGGCGTATTTTGAGGTATTGATCTATCAAACATTTTTATTTTTGAAAACTAATACTTTCATGTTGTAGGAAATTAAATTCTATATGATTTTGACTTTTGAAAATCCGAATTTCGATTTAAAATGAATTTTTTATGGCCGAAACAAGTTTTGACAAAAATTTAGATTTTGTTGTTGTTTGGAAGATCGGAATTCCGACGGTACACCAAAGTATACCGACGGTATATCGATTTTTGCACCAGAAACTTTCTGTTTTTAGGCCGAAATACCACCGGTATACCGCCGGTATGCCGTTTAAGGCTGTTTTTGTCTGTTTTTGTCCGTTTCTGCCCGTTTTTGTCCATTTTTGATATTTTCTTCGACTATAATGATTTCTTAACATGATTAGATGATCTTGTATAGTTAGAGAATGATTGTACACCCTATATACACTTGATACTAGCACATGTTCAATCATTTTTCTATGAAATGTACTTGGCTTTAATTATTCTTTCCCACACGCCATGACATGTTTTTTGATAGATTCTTTCTTACAAGCTATGGTAATTGTTGCCATGTCTTTCTTTGCATACTAGATAGTGACCTGTCGTGGTGCACTCATGATACATGTCCTTCTTTGCTTACATGATAATGGCCTGTCATGGCCCACTCCCTATAGTGGCTCATCGTAGCACACTCCTAGCTTCCAGTTTATTATATTTTCTTGTTGTGGCTTGTTATAGTGCACATTTTTGCTTTTTGTCCAGTCTCGTATGTCTCATGTTTAGGATAGATTCTGCAAAATGCCACACCTAGAATCCAACAAGAAAATGTTAAGGACTAAACAACTAGCTTGATTACTTAGATCATTGAGGATTTTCTAGTTACATGTTGCCCCTTTAGTCTTGGTCTTATATATATTTATATTCATGGGATTTGGAGCTATCTGCCATGATGAGCACACTTCCAGTGCACCGTCGAGTGTTGTACCGGGTACATTTGTCTCCTGGGCGATGTACCCATTATTATATGTCTTGGGTACATTTGTCTCCCGGGTGATGTACCCACTATTTAGGATACATATTTGTCTCCCGGACGATGTATCCACTATATACCATTGCATCCTTGGCTTGGATCATTCAGGTAGCAGCAGGCGGGTAACTGGACTTAGATTTCTCAAACTTGTATTTGTTAGTAATTAGGATTGTGATAACCCTAGTTAGCTAATGTATAAAGCCGTACTCATGGCTTGGCCGTGTTGGTTGTATGGAGTCCAGTCTAGTCTAGTTTGTCTAGGCAGTGTCTCGATTTGTTTATTTCAGTACATCACTGTTATATATTACTTTTGTCGATAAATGATTAGAGACTAAGTTCTGTTCAGGAGAAGGGTTACAACCCCGGTCCTTATTTGGTTTACGGGTTGTAACTTGGGTTTCGGAATAGTTCCTAAGTCATCTTATCATTTGTCGTTCGATATAGTTACCTAACATGCTTGCATATCTCAGTTACCTAACATGCTTATATATCTCAGTTACCTAACATGCCAACATGTCCCAGTTACCTAACATGCTTACATGTCCTAGTTACCTTACATGCTCACATGTCCCAGTTATCTAACATGCTTATATGTCCACAGTTTATATTATGTCACATGTTGCTTTACTTATTGTCTCTTTCTATTCTCGGGATAAGTGCATTGTTAGTGCACGAGTCTCGATTAGCACTTAATTATCTCTCTCTCTATCTGTTGTTTGGGTTAGTTATTACTGGTTTTAGTTCATAGTTTGGCTTCCTTTGTGGTACTTGCTATTGGGATCTGACCCAACTGGTTTTGCATTGACCAGATTTAGTTGAGGAGCCCGAGAATTTTTCGTACCTTCCACTCGTTGGTGATTATCTAGAGCACCAGAGTACTTGAGTGGGTTTTCTTCTTTTTGCCCACTAGTTATGTACATTATTCTTTTGAGGCTTTTCGCCACCGAGCACTTGTTTAGCTCCTGTTTGGACTTGATATTTAGCCTACGGGCCTAAACATGATTTATATTATTCTAGACTATAGCTAGAGCTTATCATGTATGGCTATTACTCTTGCTAGTTCTCCTTTTTGTATTACTAGCTTCATCATCATCTATGTATATATAGTTTGGGACGCTTTACTATTTTATGTCTGATGATCTTACTTCTTGTACTTTGCATATTTGTCTGTTATTGAGATACCTAGGATTCTTAATCTAGGATCGACTGTTGGTTTGTAGTAGTAAACACCATGTCTATACAACTTATACGTTATTTCGGAGTACTGGAGTACTTTGGTATACGTAGCTGGCCTGGTTCGTCCCTACTTGCCAGTATTTACTACAAGAAAAATGATGTTTATTGACGGCTTATTTCTTGACAATCGTGAAAAACCATCAAGAAAAGGGTTATCTTGACGGTTTTACCCTTACGTCAAGAAATGACACATTTTATGTTAATTTAGCATTTTTATAGCATAATTGTTGATAGTTTTAGAGGATCCGTCAAGAAACATCATTTTATTTAATGACAGTTCGATAATAACCGTCAACTAATATATGTGCGAAAAAATTGCCGCCATTTTTTTAGCTGCCATTATAGTAATTTTTTTAAACTTTTTGTATTTTTTGACGGTTGGGGATTCATTTTTATTGAGGAACAAGTCAAAATTTTCCCGATCCCTCAGAAGAATCCTCTTGCTCTTAGAGAGAGAGAGAGCCCCCTACCCTCTCCTCTCCTCTACTCTACTCTAAAAGGTCTCCACACTCCCACATCTCCTCTTCCTCAACCAATAAAAATGAAATCCTAACCCTAGTTTTTCTCCATGTACAACTTCGATGACCTCCCAACGACGGATCGACCTCGCAGCGTAGGTGTCCCTTATCGTGGGGATGGAAGCTGCCAAGACTGCCGACATAAAGGACAAGGGACCCGACCCCTACGATCTCAAGCAACAGGTTTGTTCCCATCGAAAATGATAAGACTCCATCTTAGTCTCAGCCAACTGCAACTGAAGAAGCCAACTGCCAATGCAACTGAAGAAGCCAACTGCCAGCTACAGCCAACTGCCAATGCAACTGAAGAAGCCAACTGCCAGCTACAGCCATCCAGCCTGGAAATTACAAGACATTAGTTAGAAAATAGTTGAAGAGAAGGCTGACTCAGCATACTGAGTTAGCAACCTTGTACTGTCTTTGACTACCTATAAATACTAATGATGAATGTAAGAGCAGTAGAGAAATTTGTATGCTACTTTCCTGCACATTTCATTTTTCAATAAAAACAGTTACAACTTCTTCTTCTTCCTCTTGATTTTCTTGATTCTTCAGCAAGATCCACGAGGAAGCCATGGCTTCCCAAGCCCAAACTCCTTCCAATTCAAGTGTGAATGGAAGAGGAGTTAACAATTTGGTATCAGAGCGCGTTCGCGAATCCAGTGGCGAGAACGACGGGATCAATCTAGTCGTCGTCCCCAATCTGAGAGGAAACCCTCCTCCCCAGGAAGGAGAAAGAAGGTTCCAAGCCATTGAAGGTACAATCTACACTTTAAACTCCAAGTTTGATCGATTAATGGAGGAATTAGCAAGATCAAGAAGAGGGTTTGATCTTCCCCAAATGTTTCCAAACATGATGGGAACTTCCTTTCTCCCTCACCCCACATTGGGAGCACCACCCCTAATGAGCACACCTCATGCTCAACCGAGTGTCTCCCAAATTCATGGAGGAACGTCAACTGGAAATTCTCTGAGTAACAATATTGCCAGTGTTCCAATAGCCATGACCATGCCATTTTTTCAAACACCTATGGCTCCATTAAATCCTGTGCCTGGGTTTATGTCGACTGCTATGGGGGAACAAGTTCCCACCCAAGGCTTCATGCCACCTGCCATGGGAGCACAATTCCCTGTACATGGGTTCATGCCAACGGCCATAGGGGGAACACATAGTGGGGGCAGTCCCCATACACAGAGGCAATTTCCTGTGAATCTTCAACAAAGCACTGCACATGAACAGACAGGAAACAAGCCCACTTTGAGGCTTAAATTCCCAGAATATGATGGTACTGGTGATGTAGAGGACTGGCTCATGAGAGCCAATCGTTATTTTGCTTATTATGGAGTAGTTCAAGATGGTGACAGGTTGAAGGCCTGTTCAGTACAACTCCAGGGGACAGCATCTTACTGGTATGATTGGGTGATACAAGTTAAGGGAGGATTCATGACATGGGCAAGTTTCTGTAAAGCCATCAAGTCTCAATTTGGTCCTTCTAAATTCACTGATTACATGATAGACTTAAGACTCCTCAAACATGAAACCACTGTGCAAGACTATGATCTGAAGTATCAAAGAATTTCTCAAAGAATTCAAGGAATGTCTGAACAATGTCTGGTTAGTCACTACATAGGTGGTCTAAAAGAAGACATTAGATATGAGGTTCAGCTTTCAAATCCTGAAGATTTAACTGCTGCCATGGAAATGGCTAGACTCCATAAAGCAAAGATATCTGCCATAAAAAAGACATACAGAAGCTCATTCCATGGGAACAGATCAGGGTATAGCCAAGGGTCTGGAGAGTTCATAAATACTCAGGAACCTGGCAGAAAGAACCCTTCACAAACTGTCACAGGGGGAAATTCCATTCCTGTAGGAAAACCAACATCCACAATATCCCCTAGTGAGCTTTTGAGAAGAAAAAAAATTTGGGTCTGTGCTTTCTATGTGAAGAGAAGTGGGCAAGGGGACACCAATGCAAAGACAAAAGATTATGCATGTTAATTGCAGATGGTGAACTTCCAGAACAAGAAGAGACAGAGCAGGAGGGACAAATTCAGAACCAAGAAGAGAGTTCCTTTTCTATCTCTCTCCAAGCTCTGTCAGGAGCAGTAAATCACTCCACCATGAGACTCAGAGGTACCATTCAAAACAAACCAGTAATCATACTAGTAGATTCTGGGTCAACACACAGTTTCATTGACACAAAATTCAGTGAAAGGTTGAATCTGCCTGTGCATGATAATAAGCCTTTTGAAGTGTTAGTGGCTAATGGGGACAAATTGACAAGCCAAGGTATGTACAAAGAAGTGTTGATAGAATGCCAGGGTAAGAAGATCACAGCAAGTTTGTTGCAGCTTCCAATAAGTGGCTGCCAAGTTGTGTTGGGAGCTAATTAGTTGAGCACCTTGGGGGATATAGTGTGGAACTTCCAAGACCTATCTATGAAGTTCAATGTTAAAGGTGAAGTTCAGCAGTTCAAAGGAATTAAAACAGAAGACCAGCAGTGGACTGAACCTGTCAACAAGGATTTCAGGCAGAGGGGTCAAGTCTTTGTGATACAATTATGCTCACAAGATGTCATTCCTGACAGTCAGACAAAACTCAGTGAGGAACATACTGCAACAAAATTAGACAAGATTCTACAGGAATATGGGAAGATTCTTGAAGAACCAAAAGGCTTACCTCCAAAAAGAGATTATGATCACCAAGTGCCTCTAGTTCCTGGAGCCCCACCTGTATGTAACAGACCCTACAGACATCCATATACTCACAAGAATGAGATTGAAAAACAGGTAAGGGAAATGTTACAGTCAGGTATCATTCGACCAAGTAACAGCTGCTACTCATCACCAGTGATTTTGGTGAAGAAAGGAGATGGTAGTTGGAGAATGTGCATTGATTACAGATCCTTAAATCAATATACCATCAAAGATAAGTTCCTTATTCCTTTCATTGATGAAATGTTTGAAGAATTGCATGGGGCTACAGTTTTCACTAAACTGGATTTGAGGTCTGGGTATCACCAGGTCAGAATGAAGGAGGAGGATATACATAAAACTGCTTTTAGAACACATGAAGGGCATTATGAATTTTTAGTGATGCCTTTTGGGCTCACAAATGCCCCCTCAACTTTTCAAGCCATGATGAATGATGTGTTCAGGCCTTTTCTAAGGAAGTTTGTCCTCGTTTTCTTTGATGATATACTCATCTACAGTAAATCCAAAGAGGAACACTATGAACAATTGAAATCAGTCTGCCAGAAGCTAGTAGACAACCAACTCAAGGTTAAGAAAAGCAAGTGCTCTTTTGTTCAGGATCAGGTGAAGTATCTAGGACATGTCATATTTGCAAGGGGAGTAGAGGTGGACACTGACAAGATTAAAGAAGTAGAACAGTGGCCTACTCCACAAACAATCAAAGAATTGAGAGGATTTTTGGGGTTAACTGGGTATTACAGGAGGTTCATAAAAGGATATGGACTCATAGCTGCACCTTTAACAAATTTATTGAAAAAAGGATCTTTCCAATGGAGTGATCAAGCTCAAGAGTCATTCCTCCTACTGAAGACAGCTCTAACCCAACCACCAGTGCTCAGGATGCCAGATTTTCAGATGGAATTTGTCCTGGAATGTGATGCTTCTGGGGAAGGAATAGGGGCAGTCTTAATGCAGGAAGAAAGGCCTATAGCCTTCTTAAGTCAGAGCTTAAAAGGCAAAGCAAAAGTGTTGTCTACATATGAGAAAGAAATGTTAGCCATACTTTTGGCAGTCAAAAAGTGGAACCAATACCTATGGGGGAGGGTGTTTGTAATAAGGACAGATCATAAGTCCTTAAAACACATGCTTGAACAGAGAATTCACACAGAGGCTCAGTCCAAATGGGTCATGAAGCTACATGGTTTTCATTTCAGAGTGGAATACAAGAAAGGGAGAGACAACACAGCAGCAGACAGTCTCTCTCGAAGAGGGGAGATACAAGCAACAGCAATTACCATCCTAACTGCAGGTTGGATTGATCAGCTTAAAGCAGAAATGATACATTCAACCTACTATCAAGACCTACTTAAGCAATGGGAGGATGGACACTTAGATACTACCAAGTATACTTGGAGTAATGGACTCTTGTATTATAAAGGCAGGCTAGTGTTAGATACCAAATCTGATTTTGTTCTTACAATGATGAAAGAACATCATGACATGCTAACTGGAGGGCATTCTGGGGTACTGAAGACCCTCCACAGGCTGAAAAGGGGGTGTTATTGGAAAGGAATAAAAAATGATGTTAGGAGATATGTGCAATCTTGTGAAATCTGCCAAAGGAATAAATATGAGAATCTATCTCCTGCAGGCTTATTAAACCCTCTGCCAATTCCTGAGAAGGTATGGGAAGATATCTCTATGGATTTCATAGAGGGGTTACCAAAAAGCCATCACAAAACCACTATATTTGTAGTAGTGGACAGATTATCAAAATACATACACTTGTTTGCTCTGAAACACCCTTTCACTGCTGCTATAGTAGCTCAGACCTTTGTGGATGGAGTTTTTAAGTTGCATGGAATGCCTAAATCTGTGGTGAGTGATAGGGACCCTCTCTTCACAAGTCAGTTTTGGAAGGAGTTTTTTAAACTGCAGGGAACTCAGTTGAAGTACTCAACTGCTTACCACCCTCAGTCTGATGGTCAGACAGAAGTGACAAATAGATGTGTTGAAGCCTATCTAAGGTGCTTTTGTAATCACAAACCCAAAGAATGGAGCCAACTGTTACCTTAGGCAGAATTTTGGTTCAACACCAATTGGCACACATCTACTAAAACCACCCCTTTTGAAGCCTTATATGGCAGGCCTCCTCCCAACATCCTGACTTATGTTCCTGACATGGCACAAGACAGAGAAGTTGCTCAAGCTTTAGCAAACAGGGATCAAGCCTTACAGATATTGAGGGATAACCTGACTCTTGCCCAGGACAGAATGAAAAAGTTTGCAGATTTACACTGAACTGAAAGAAGCTTTGAAGTGGGAGATAGGGTGTACTTAAAGCTACAACCCTATAGGCAAATTTTAGTGGGACAGAGAAGGCCTCAAAAGCTTTCTCCCAAATACTATGGTCCTTATCAAATTGTGGAGAAGATTGGGCATGTAGCCTATAAACTCGATCTTCCACCTGAAGCCATGATTCATCCAGTGTTTCATGTGTCACAGTTAAAGAAGCACATTAGTCAGAGGCTGGAAATTCAGACAGGGGTGCCAAGTTCTTCTGTAAAGACCATCTATGAGCCAGAGTGGATACTAGACAGGAGATTGGTGAAGAAGAATAACAGAGCTGCAGTGGATCTCCTGGTCCAGTGGAAGGACATGGAGAATCAAACCTGGGTCCCCTATGAAGAATTCATCAGGACTTATCCTCATTTTGACCTTGAGGCAAGGTCAAAATAAGGGGGGATATTGATAAGACTCCATCTTAGTCTCAGCAAACTGCAACTGAAGAAGCCAACTGCCAATGCAACTGAAGAAGCCAACTGCCAGCTACAGCCAACTGCCAATGCAACTGAAGAAGCCAACTGCCAGCTACAGCCATCCAGCCTGGAAATTACAAGACATTAGTTAGAAAATAGTTGAAGAGAAGGCTGACTCAGCATACTGAGTCAGCAACCGTGTACTGTCTTTGACTACCTATAAATACTAATGATGAATGTAAGAGCAGTAGAGAAATTTGTATGATACTTTCCTGCACATTTCATTTTTCAATAAAAACAGTTACAACTTCTTCTTCCTCTTGATTTTCTTGATTCTTCAGCAAGATCCACGAGGAAGACATGGCTTCCCAAGCCCAAACTCCTTCCAATTCAAGTGTCAATGGAAGAGGAGTTAACAGAAAAACCCTAGATCCAACAACATTTCTAGATCTCTCGTTCATCTAGGGTTTTAATTTCTGTCATCTTTTTCTTCCATTTTTATTTAGGGCTTTCTTGTTAGGTTGCCAGGAGCCATCTGGAGCCGGACGTCAGAGTCGTTTTTGACATTCTAAGGGAGCCGTCCCTTTACCTTTCCGGAGATTGGGTTTGTAAATCCTGCAAACAACTCCGATGACCTCCCAACGACGGATCAACCTCGCAGTGTAGGTGTCCCTTATCGTGGGGATGGAAGCTGCCAAGACTGCCGACATGAAGGACAAGGGACCCGACCCCTACGATCTCAAGCAACAGGTTTGTTCCCATCGAAAAAACCCTAGATCCAACAACATTTCTAGATCTCTCGTTCATCTAGGGTTTCAATTTCTGTCATCTTTTTCTTCCATTTTTATTTAGGGCTTTCTTGTTAGGTTGCCAGGAGATTGATTCCTATGGCCATCTGGAACCGGACGTCAGAGTCGTTTTTGACATTCTAAGGGAGCCGTCCCTTTACATTTCCGGGGATTGGGTTTGTAAATCCTGCCAACGACGTCCCTTTACCTTTCCGGGGTTATGTTGGCGCAAGCGCTCTTCAACTCCCTGCCGCCCGAGGACTTCAAGGATGGCCTGTTGGTCCTGGGAGGTGACGGCCGGTACTTCAATCGAGAGGCCTCCCAGGTGTGCTTTATGTTTGTTTCTAACTTGACAATAACATATTTGACAGCTGTCGAAATTATTTTCTGATGTGGTGGGTTTCTCTTCGAGTGCATATCATTATGTTGCTGGGAATGGCATATGAAAAGTTCTTGTCGGCACGTGAGTTAAATTACTGCTTTCGAGTTGCATCTAATGTTGGATTTCAGATGATGAAGTACACAAGTTAACTTGAGAAGTCTTCTGATTGAATATGTATGCCACATGCTATTCCTTGTTCATATATGAGAATAGGGATATACGAAGGAGAAAAAGGGCATAGGTCTTCGAATATTCCCCTCCTCAATAAGAGGAGGAAGACATGGACATATAGGCACTAGTAAGGAATTTTTATGTATATACTGAATGGAAATTCGTTGTGACGAAGTTGGTTTGGGTTTAAGATAAAAATTAAGAGATGATATTTCTTTGAATGAAAGTGAAAACACAAGAAATTGTTTGATTTTGATAGTTTCTAATTGACTCTTCTTAAACTTAAGATCCTATTTCCTAATTTCCCCAAGAAGAAAACTATTGTTTGATTTTGATTTTGATAGTTTCTAATTGACTCTTCTTAAATAAGATCCTCTTGTCATATATGGTTAAGGAAGTAGATGCACTTATAGTTTTTGAGTTGTTTGAATTTTTTTTGTTGGATTGTGGCTGAAGGTGACGCTCTTAGTTGACCAAAATGAGCATGGGATGACACAAGGACTGATTGACTAGTTAATTTAGTACATATATGTATTTAGTTGATTTAGTACATCTATATGCTGGTATGCGCTCATATGGAGATTAGCTTCTTAATTTGAATATATAAAATTTAATGCACTATCATCACAGCTTGCTCATACTCATTTATTGCTAAATAAATCTTCAATGAGCTAGATTAAATGCTCTTATTGCATTTTGTATATACAAAAGCATCCATATTTTCATACTTACAAGAGCAATTAGTAGGACGTACAAAATGCAACTAGGACATTGCACAAGGAGCACCTAATAATTGTAATGAGTAACTGTTTCGTTCATATGTTAGTTAGTGACTTTGGTGATCACTTGAGCAAAAACCAATATGATATGGTCTAGTATCATTCACATGAAATTTTATGGCAAGATATGACTGGTACATAACTGGTTACATATGTGCTCTAGTTGTCTTGTGTATGGAGCTTGTTTCTGGTTGCCCTGTTTTATAGCTGCTTTGGTATCCTTTCACTTACAGGGAATGGTTTTTCATGTTATTGTTTCCAGACCAGTTTTTCTAACATAGCTTACGAACCCATGAACATGCGAGGTTATACAGGTAGCTACAATATATTATCCTGTTGCTAGAAAATTGAAGCCTCTTGGGGTACAATATAGTGTATAATTGTCCTTACTGTATTTTCTAAAAAGGTACAATGTTATTTGACCATTTTAGACTTTCGATCGACTCTCAAATTAGGGAAATGTATGATTTACGTTGTCTTTCATTCTTACATGACATTATATAGTTTAGTCAAGCTTGGGTTTTGATAGACACATGAGACACTTCAGCACCATATTCCTTTATAAAGTACTACATTGTTTTGCCACTTGCGAAAAATTGTATTGGACAATTGTGAAAAACCAAATTGCATAGTCATTGAAAGTCTTGTTTCAGATTCACGTGCAAAACAACATTTTGAACAAATGACACAAATATTTTCATCGAGTGCATTTGGAGAATGGTATTTGTAGACTGAAATGTTTCAATAACAACTCCTCAGATGTTTACTTCAGTATTATACATATTGTTTATATATACATTTGAATTTTCTTAAGCAAAATTATAAATGGTAATGTAGTATGTAGATGGAGGATAACACTTTGATCAATTATTGCAACTGGATAAATAAATACTGAAGTTTGGTGCTGATTCTTTTAAGTTATATTCTATTATCATACTGGCATTTAAAGTATTCTAGGATTCCTATTATTTCTTCTTTTCCTGAATATAAGCCACTCAAGTAAACTCTTCCAATGTGATTCCTCCTTGTTGAGATGCAAGAGTGGGCACTAGTCTTTTAAATAACTATGGATGCCTCCATTATAAGCTTCATATGCATATGCCTGACTGTTTTATGTAAGCACCTTAGGTGACTATCTAGGCACCAACTTTATGTGCCCATGTGGTTGCCTAGTTTTGGAAACTTATGCATTCCTAGGACCAAAGTATAGTTTCTTTCCCATTTTTTATTAGTTTATACCTGTATCATGGTTTTCATACTTTTTGTGACGATGTATCCTGTGTTTATGTGCCATTCCTTATCCTTTCATTTTTGTTTCTTGAATTCATGACTATTGGACTTCAGATGCTTCATTATTAGTTTCCTAGCTATTTCCTGTATGAAAAGAAAGCAAGTAATATGTAAGAGTTAAAAAGAGCTGAACGACCCTACTAACATAATGGAGGATGAGAATGGCCTTGAATTGAGTTTAGGACTTTCCTGTGGTAGATCGTCAGGGAAATCTAAGATTGTTGATATTTCTTCAGTTCCTAAACTAGAAGCAGGTGGAACTTCTTCCAGACAGGTAGTGAAAAACAAGAGAGTAAACAATATGCTGGTACCCTTTTTTAGTATTATGTAAAGATCGAGTATCCATTTATTCTGCCTTTTGTGCTTGCTTCGTTAGTTGCATTTATAACATCTACTTTTATTTATTTTACGTAATTAGTGTTTTAACTCCATATGATAAAGAGGATGTTCTTTATTCTGAGGAAAAACTAAATAAAGAGAACGAGGATGGAATATCAATTTTGTTTTATCTATAGGAAATATATCCAGATATTTACAGTTTCAAAGCCATGGGGATTTCTCATTTCCTTTTTTGGTATCAATTTTGGGTTTGTTTTTTGAAGACCGGTTTTTGAGTTCGATTGTTCAATAGGCTATGATAAGGAAGAAAAGTTGCCTAATTTTTCTTTGGCAATAGACATTTGGTCATTTTTGCCATATCACTTGGCTTTCAATGTTTGATACATATGTTGCTGGGATTTTTTGACTTTGTAATTGAGCTAAATTTTGGGTACTGATACCACACTTGAAATTTGTGATTATCAATATAACTTGGGGTATCAGTTTCATAATGGGATGAATGGTTTATTGGCTACACATTGGGGTTGGAAATATTTTTCAAGAAGTCTTTACTAAACTTTGAGCCCATACTGTTTCTATCAATTTCTATGTCCAGGTTATTTTTTTTCTAAGTTATACTTTTGTTGAGTATCAGTGGATTATTTTGTTGACTATCATTTTCTAGCTACTTGTTGTTTGGTCTTCTATTCTAATTATGTTGAGAGTCATTTGTCTCACACAAGTATGAGACATTTGCTATCTAATTATGTTGAGTATCAGTGATTCATTTTGAATAGCAGAAGTATCAGTGATTCATGATATGAAATATTCATATCATGAACTATCATGAAATATTCATATCATGAACTATCTGCATCTCAAAATCTGAATATTTCATATCATGAATTATCTGAAGTCCCAAAATCGATACTCGTAAGAGGTTCCTGTCAACGTTTGTGGTAATTAAAGTACTCATGCACATTGTAACTATTCCATTTGATTTCTGAGCCATTTCTTTTATGTTATGTATTTGCATATATAACTTCATCAGGTGTTTTAGGTAAGCAGATTATTATTTTCTATCATCTATGCGCATCCTTCGAACGAGTCAATGGAAAAAATATACATCCATCATTTATCTGTATAGGCCTATTGTATTTTATGATGCATATGACAAAGCATTTTAGATTCTGTGAAGCTTACTGGTGGGTTGCTTTCTTTTGGAAACAGGCAACCCTATTCCTTGTGTTTTCCTAGAAAAGTTTTGATACCATGGTTGGCAAGCGTCTTCATTCGTGATTAACAACCATTAGAAAGTTTTAAGGTTTGTTATTGTCTGCTACTTTTGATTTGTTTGAAGTATCAATTTTCTTCATTTAAATTTAAAATTTTTGCAAGTGCAAATTTGCTTTCATAGCCAAATTTAATAGCTTGGAAGAGAATTTCATCATGCACATGACTTCTCTTTTTTATACAGAACAAAATTGCCTAATAATACTAACAGCTACTATATGCTTGGCTTGAAGAAATTTTATTGATTACCCTAGCACTATCATTGTTCATAACTTTCTTGCCAATGGTAACAGGTAGTTAGCAATGCAGCCTCATGTAATCATATCCCAATCTAGTTGGTGTTGTCTACATTAATTTTTTTTTTTCGTTTTTCTCTTTAAGAAAGCCATCTCTTCTTGAAAATTAGTCATTGTTGTATCCTTGGTTTTTAATGTGTCACCATGTCAAATATTTTTTGTTGTCTTTACTAATATTGTAGAATTTAGTTCCCTTGAACATTAGTGATGGTACAAGTTTTTTCTACTTAAATATATTTCTTTTCGTCTCTCAGGAACTACATGGAAAACGAAGGTGCTGTGAATATGGGAGGGATGTGCTCTGGCCGGGTTTGCTACCTATTTTGGTTTTATTTGTATAATTATCATTTTTGGATATTTAAGATGTATATAAACTACATAATTTGGTTGTATATGTTTGTGGTTGGACAAGTGTTGGAAGTTTGCGGTTGGACGTGTGTTGGATGTTTGTGGTGTATGAACAGTATACAATTTGTTAATATCAAAATTAGATTTTATAGTTATTTGATGTATTAAATCTTCTAGATTATTGATATTATGTATGTGTTCGATTATAATATATAATTCTAAATGGAATTTTGGCTTGAGCTTCTCTTGACGGTTATAAAACGTCAACAATTAACTCAATTTTGCTACAGAAGGGCTTTTATTGACGGTTAATAACCGTCATCTAGGCCAGAGTCCAAGAAAAGTTTTTTTCTACGTTGACGGTTTCTAAAAATTGCTATCTTGACGGCTAAAAACGGTTAAGAAAATTACTTCATATGACGGTAAAAAATCGTTAAGAAAAGTTATGCCAGCGACCGTCAAGAAAAATGGGGGGGGGGGGGGGGGGGGGGGGGGGGGGGGGGTGTCTTTTCTTGACTCCGGCCTACTTGATGGATCCGCAACCGTCAAGATACCCATTTCTTGACGGGGAATCACCGTCAAGAAAAGCCTTTTTTCTTGTAGTGATTCTGGTTCTGGGACGTGACATCCAACCCCATCACATACGAGGAGAATAAGGAACTAGGGGCGATTCCTAATGCTGAGGATGTCAAACGTGTAGTGAAGAGTATGGGATCCAATAAAGCACCTGGGCCGGACGGCTTTCTCGCATTATTCTACCAAAGAAACAGGAATATAGTCGGGGGTAACCTAGTAAATACAATTCAGGAGTCCTTTCGAATGGGAGAGCTCCCACCTGACATTAACCATACTCATATTGTTCTTGTGCCGAAGAAGAATTCCATGGAGACCCCTGTGGATTTCTATCCAATCTCCTTTTGCAACGTTACCTACAAAGTGGTGATGAAGATCATGACCATGCGCCTCCGCCCCCCTAATAGACAAGCTCATATCGCCCTATCAGAATGCCTTTGTCCCTAGGAGACAAATTACTGATAACCTAATTATGGCCCAGGAGTTATTTACCGTAATAAAGAGGTTCCTAAAATCAAAAAATTCCTTTGCACTCAAGATAGACATGTCGAAGGCGTATGATAGACTCTCATGGCAGTTCATCCAGTCGGCACTCCATGGAATGGGAATCTAAGGCATTACCAATGCTCTTATAATGAAGTGTATCACTACCTCGAGCTTCTCTATCCTCATTAATGGCTCACCAGAGGGCTACTTCAAACCGTCGAGGGGAATCCGCCGAGGCTGCCGTATATCACCTTACATCTTCATATTGTGCTCCGAAGTCCTGTTGCGGTTATTCTATTATTTCGAGAGGGACGACCTATACCATGGGATTCGCATAAACCGGTACACACCAACTATCTCCCATTTACTTTTTGCTGACAACGTATTCATCTTTGGACAGGCCAACCCACAAGCTCTCAATAGCGTACATTTGATTCTGGACAAGTACTCGAGTTGATCGGGGCAACTTATCAATTTTGAGAAGTCGAGTATTTATTTTAGTAGAAGAGTGCCTCCTTCTCAGCAGAGGGAACTGTCTTCAGTCCTCTCACTCACACAAATGAAATTGGATGACAAATACTTGGGTCATTTCTTGCTTAAACCGAAGGATCGCGTGGCAACCTACTCGGCCCTCCTTGATAGATGCTTGACTCGCTTCGATAGTTGGAAGTCCAAATTACTGTCTATTTCATGGCTGCCTACTCATTGCCTAAACGGGTGACGAAGGGTTTGACAAGATAGCAATGTGATTTTTGGTGGGGGCACACGCCAGATGATCGTCGACAACATTTCCTTGCGTGGGATACTTTCACTAAACCAAAGGGTGAAGGCAGCTTAGGAATTTGTAAGCCAGATATGGTGAATGAAGCACTCATTGGGAAGCTAATATGGCGTTTCTTCAATCAACCCCAGCTTCTATAGGCGAGGCTTCTTAGGGGTGTCTATCTACAGAACAGATCCTTCTGGACGGCTACCAGACCAAAGCGTGCTTCCCCGATATGGGCTAGTGTGCTTAAGGTCAGAAGCATAATGGAAAGCAATGTATGTTGGAAGATTAAAGGAGGCTGGACGAGCATCTACGATGATTATTGGATCCCCAATATCTCGGGCCATAGAATCAAGGTGAACGATTTACGACCTACAGGACCAATTAAGGTTAGAGAGCTCATGGACCCAGTTAACTGGACGTGGAATACTGATCTCCTGTCGACATTATTCTCGCCAATGGAGTGTCAATCCATTTTTAAAATCTCCCTACAAGATAAAGACGGGATGGATTCACTCTTGTGGACGAACTCAAAGAATAGGGAGTTTTTCGTGAAGTCCTTATATGAAACTATCCGGCGTTAGAAGACATCATGTTCGAGCAATCCATATGACAAGTGTGTTTGGAGGAATCTCTGGAAAATGCATGATATCTCACCGAGGATCAAAACCTTCATCTGGCGCCTTCTCTGTAATGCACTCCCCTTGATGTCCACCATCAACAAAAGAATTCCCTCAGTGAACTCTCAACACCCATTTTTCCTTCTCCACGAGGAGAGCTTAGACCATCTCTTTCTGCATTACTCTGCATTGCTTTATTGTGAAGGAAGCTTGGTTCATTAGACCGATTGGCCTACGAGTAGACAACCATACGGGTATCTAGCGTCTAATAGAAGTATAGCTTCAGGAGGAGGACAGTCATGATGCCTTCAAGTTGGGAGCGGCTTTGTTGTGGGCCCTGTGGAAGACGAGGTGTCACTACCACATTTCTAGTTTGAGGGTATTTTTGACATTTTTGGGGTAATTTAAATTTATTAGAATTTATTTGAATTTATGGGAATTTTTAGGAATTATTTTGGAATTGTTTGGACTAGGTTGACTTTGACTAGTTTGGACCCTTGTAGACCAATCTAGAAGCTAACCCTAGTTAGTATGGACTTGGTTAGGTTACATGACTCTAGTCTAACCTAAGCTAACCCTTGGTTTGGTCAATAGACTCTAGTTAGCAATAGGAATTAGAAAGTCATAAGTCATGGCTTATGATTTAGAACCTTTAATAAATCAATTTAACTCATAGCCTTGTAGATTGGCCCAAAGCCCATGAATTACCAAAACCCTAAGCCCTAGACATTATTGGCCGGCCACCATATCATCCTTGGGAACACCACCCTATAAATACTCTCTTAGTTTAGGGTTGCCTTTTTTTTAGGAAAGCACAAGTTTAGAAAGAGGTTTGTTCCTATTGCATTTAATCCACAGAAATTCCTCCTCATGTCCTTTTTCATTCAAATCTCTTCCATTAGGTTTTAATATGCCTATACTTGCTGTTATTGGAGTTTTATTTCAGTTTGTTGTTGATTTGTTGGATTGGGATATCAAGGAGAAGAGCTCTACAAAGGAGGTTTTTCTAGAAAGTTCAACTATAGGTAACTTCTTCATTTCTCAATGAAATTTCGGTTTCTTTACATATTCATGAAGCCCTAGGAGTCCCCTAAGTGGTTGCATTGGTTTCGTGTCGAGTTTCATAGGTTTCGTGTCCGTTTTGGACACGTATCAGGAACTGTCCATTACTGTTTATCGAAATGCCTCAAAGGACTTTTCGACCTAATTTCTAGGAAGTTTTTGTATAGGAATCTAGGTTTTGTATTTGCTTATTGATTTCTGTTCCTCTGAGGCGGTGTTTGTGTCGGGTATTGTCGGAATCGACGCGTGGACACGCGCTGCACACGCGCGCGCGCGCTCGGGTTTGATCCCCTGCTACTCGGGCTGGTTTCTGAGCTGGACACGCCACGTCGACCCACAAAAATTGACACACATGTCGTGTCCGTGACTGATACGGGGTCCCCCAAGTGGTTCGACCCCTCGTGTCGTATCGGACACGCATTTGCCTGTGCACGTGTCGTGCACTGTGTGTACCAGTATTCTAAAATTGTGTTCTTGTGTTAAATTGATTTTAATGCTTTTAAATTGTGTTTTAATTGATTAAATAGATCCTATATATATTGCATAAACTATTTTAGATTAGAGTTTCATATTAGGATTGGTTTTATGGAGTAACTGGATTCGAAATGGGTTTTCTGTATTTTCCTGATACGCTTAGTGTAACAGTAACACACTGTTCTTCATTGTTAAAATTTCTATTAATTAGTGTTTTAAATTGTCATTTTAAATCCTGAACATGTGTATTATTTCATGGTAGATTAGTCTTACATGTTGGAATAGGTTTTATGTGCATCAAATGGATTTCGACACATGAGTTGGATTTCTGAATCCATGTACACTCTGATACCTGGTTTTCTAGTTTTAAGTATGAACTTGGGCAGTCCAAATTACCTAATTAAACACTGTTAATTACATGATATTAGAGCCCTAATATATTCTCCTATATGTTATCTTGTGTGTGTCGAAATTTGGGTTTAATTGGATGTGTTTGGCTCATGAAAACTGAGATTGAAGGCTAGACTGAAAACTGGAATTGTGAACTGTTTTAGACTGATTTTGAGTTTATTGAGAACTAGGGAATGATTCAAATGTTGTGTAAACCTGGGTTTGAATTGAAAGGAAGACTGAAAGCTAGGTTTGGGTTAGGCTGTTAACTGAAATTTTGTTAACTGTTTAAACAGTTGTGAACTATGCATCGTTGGTTCTTCAAATGTTGTATAAACTGAAGATGTAATCCCTAAAACCTGAACTGTTGATTCTCCTTTGCATATTTACATTCCTGTTCAGTCCAGTGCATCTTCCCACACACACACAAAGCCACACACATATTTTACATCATCACTCTTCTTCCCCCACACACACACACATGATATGTTTCACTCACTACACTCCCACATCATTCCCTCCTCTCTACATACATTATTTTACACACACATACACATTATCACCACACTCTCTATCACACTACACATCTACCCTACCAAACTCTCTTCACACACACACACGTGCTCTCTCCCTATATATCATGTATATATATAAGTTAATAATGTATTGTGAATATATAATATATATGAATATCTATTTATGTATGGATATCATATAGGTATGTAATGTATATATAGGGTACATAGATATATGTGTTTAATAATTGTGTATGCGTGATGTTGGTTTGACCTAGTGATTGTGTAGGAGTACTAAGCTAGGCTTGATTAGACTAATGTAGACTAGTTTGACCTAATTTAGACTTGGTTGACCTAGTTTGACCATAGTTGACTTAGGTTTGACTTCTTGGTTGACCAAGGTTGACCAAGAGTTGACTTTGGCCTAGATTGACCTAGAATCATGTAGAATGCATAGTAGGACTTTATTATACCATTTTGGACTTGTTGTGACTTGTGCTGTTCTGATTAGGAGCCAGACACCACTCCTCGGATAGTACTTTCATATTGGACACTCAGATACCAGGCGAGTACATTCTCTGATCATTTCATATCCTGCTTAGAATTATTTCCTGCATTAAATTACTTTACTTGTACTGTTACGTTGGTCACACGGATTGGTACTATATGGATCCCTTCCTGAGATGTTATCCTTAGGGAGCATCGGGTACTACATGTTCTGTGCGATTCACTTACATGACGTATCACTATGCTTCACTGGTTCTTTGATCACTTGTGACATGCTCTTATGATCACAGAGTCTCCTAGAATCTCTTATCCCATTTACAGGGTATCCTAGAATCCCCATTTATGGGACATCCATGTATCACCCTTCGGGGGCCTTTGAATGGAATCATAACATAACCTGGTTGGATCCTTGTATATTGATTGGGGGTACAGGGGAGTAGAAGTAGACATGTGAATAATACCCAAGTAGTATCTTATCAGAATCTCTTCCATAGTGTCTTATCAGAATCTCCTATGCCATTTACATGTCTATATTGTACTCTGACTCACTAGCCACTGTTAGTCTCTATTTATAGTAGATATTTCTATTACAGTTCTCTCTCTATTTACATACTGCACTTCTTTCAGTACTTGTATCTTACTTTACTGCATGATTATATTTTCTAACCTGCTATGAACTGTTGAGATGTACTGTACTCGCTCCTGTCCTGACTGGACCTGTTGAAAATATTACAAAGGACGAGGAGGAGGCCTGTGTGGATACCTTCTACGGGGCAGCCTTAGATGACACTTGCGAGCTGGACCCTCAAGAGGACCCAGCTCTAGCTGAGGACATCACCCCCATTGCCTAGACTAGTTTAGTTAGGCTTATCTTATTTTATGTAGTCTTGAGACATGTTTAGCTAGACTTATTTTCTGTTCAGAGATGTTGAGTTGTATATATTCTTTTATTCAGTATCTGAGACCATGTACCTCTGGATATTTGCTGGGAGTATCTTAGACTACTTTATCATCTATTTTTCCTTGAGTTCTATTTCATATCGTGCTATCTCTTTCTTAGTTGTGATTGAGTTCATTTACTGCTATGTTACCCCCATTCGGGGAGTATAAACTGTCTAGAGATATATTGTTAGATGTATGTTGACCTAGGACAGCGTTCTACCGCCGACACTGCGGCGTAGGCTGGACGTACCCATGTCTCGTGCCCTTACTCTAGGGTGCTGGTCGTGACACGTTTTTAGTGGTGGCCCATGCAGGTCTAGACTAGAAGTGTAGTGGTATTCGAACTAGAGTATCACTACAGCCTGCAGTAGGATATAGGACATTAATTTTAAGGTACTCAATCACTTTAGGAAAAATTTCTTTATTGCCATCTGAATCCTTTTTGTCAGCTGATCCTTTGAATTATAATTGTCCGCCTTTGTTATTTCGCTTCTTTCTCAGAAATTGATACTCTTGTTTGTCTATCTTCAGGATGGTAGAGACTCGATCGTAGCGTACCATTCATGGGGATGCTATGGAGGGGACTGCAGCTCCTCCCAGAGGATCCTTTCCAGCAGCCGCCGCCTACAGGACACGTAGATGCAGCGCAGATGTTCGCGTACTTCCAGCAGTTCATGGACCGGCAGCATGCTCGACAGGACAGGGGCATGGAGCTGGCCCTTACGACGGTTACAGCTCGACCAGTGGTCCATCAGCCGAGGACACCGGAGATCGAGCAGTTTCAGAAGATGAGCCCCAGGGACTTTCTGGGGACAAAGGGGATCCTATATGCCGATGAGTGGATCGAGCATTTAGAGGAAATCTTCCGCCTGACCAGGATACCGGCAGATCTTCAGATCGAGGCCGCAGCTAGCCGGATGCGAGATCTTGCTCGCACCTGGTATCAGTCAGACCCCAGGGTGGGGGTAGCTGGGCAGACTTGGAAGCAGTTCAAGGGTTCTTCAAGAAGAAGTTCTTCCCAGATTCAGCACTCAGAGCCTTGGAGTCGTAGTTCGAGAGCCTAGTCCAGGGGAGCCTTTCAGTGGAGGAGTACGCCGGGGAGTTCGGCCGCCTCGACAGGTTTGTAGAGGGCTTGAGCGAGACGGCGAAGGCCCAGAGGTTCCGGAAGGGTCTAGTCAAGGAGGTCAAGTCCCTGACCAAGGGCAACCGGGATGCCACATTCGAGGAGATCTTGACGGGAGCCTTGTTGGCAGAGGATGATCTTGAGCTTAGGCTCAAGAGGGGGCGAGACCCAGTTGGGGGCAGCAGCAGCGGGGGCCAGGCCAAGAGGCTCCACTTTCAGCACCAGCAGCCGAGGCAGTTTCAGCCGCAGCCGATCCAGCAGAGGCCAGTTCACCAGCAGTAGCAGCCGAGACAGCACCAGCAGGGTCAGAGACAGGGTGTTACTTGTGCCTACTGCAAGAAGCCTGGGCACGTCTTCAATGAGTGCCGGAAGAGGCTGGGCCAGTGCCTGGTGTGTGGTTCAGCAGACCACCAGATGAGGGAGTGCCGCATAGCACGAGCAGGCCCGAGAGGAGGAGCTAGGGCTCCAGCAGGCCAGCAGAGGGGACCAGCCCTGCAGATGCAGCAGCAGAGGTTCGTCCAGCACCAGCAGCAGGCCAGGGGAGGCCAGCAGGGGCGAGGATTCGCCATGGCAGCAGAGGATGCGGAGGCCATCGGAGAGCTGATCGCAGGTTCGATTCTTCTCGACTCCAGTCCAGCTTTTGCCTTATTCGATTTCGGTGCTTCGCATAGCTTCATATCAGTATATTTTGCGATTAGACACGGTATCGTAGCTGAATCGTTGCCTAGGACTTACAAGATCACGACCGGGGGTGGCATTATCTTCGTAAGTGATGTTTGTAAGGGTCGGAGAGTAGTTTTGGGAGGCCGTGAGTTGGAGGTGAGCCTGCTCGTAATGCCATTGCCGAACTACGATATAGTACTAGGCATGGATTGGTTGAGCAGGCACCACACCAGCATTGATTGCAAAGGGGGTAGAGTTCTCTTCAGAGCGCCGGGGGAGCCAGAGTTCGAGTACTCCAGACGTCAGGCAGAGCAGAGCAGCGGAGTCTTCTGTGGATTCTCGGTCGAGGAGCAGGCGATTTCACACCCCTTGATAGCAGAGTATATGGATGTTTTCCCAGAGGAGTTGCCGGGATTGCCACCAGACAGAGACATAGAGTTCTCGATAGACTTGGTTCCAGGAGAGGAGCCCATCTCTCAGCATGTCTATCGAGTGAACAACAGCGAGCTGGTGGAGCTGAAGAAGCAGGTGGATGAGCTACAGGACAAGGGCTTCATCCGCTCGAGTTCGTCGCCATGGGGTGCACCAGTGTTGTTTGTGCCAAAGAAGGATGGGTCAGTACGGATGTGTATTAACTATAGTGCACTCAACAACCTCACGATCAAGAACAAATACCCACTGCCGCGGATTGATGATCTTTTTGACCAGTTGAGCGGAGCTCGGGTATTTTCCAAGAGGTCGGGATATCACCAGGTGAAGGTGAAGAGGGAAGATATTCCCAAGACCGCTTTCAGGACGCAGTACGGGCAGTTTGAGTTTTTGGTTATGTCGTTTGGGCTAACCAATGCACTAGCAGTATTTATGAACCTTATGAACAAGGTGTTCCACCAGTATCTGGATCAGTTTGTGGTGGGCTTCATTGACTACATCTTGATATATTTTAAGACTGAGGAGGAGCACGAGGAGCACTTGAGGATCGTGCTGGAGACTCTTAGGAAGGAGCAGCTTTACGGGAAGCCCTCCAAGTGTGAGTTCTTCTTAGACCGGGTGGACTTCTTGGAACATATAGTGACTGGAGATGGTATCTCAGTTGACCCCAAGAAGATTGTAGCAGTTGAGGCATGGGCAGCGTCGACTTCAGTTGCAGAGATCAGGAGTTTCCTGGGGCTGGCAGGATATTATCGGAGATTTGTGCAGGATTTCTCCCGGGTTGCAGAGCCGTTGACTCGGTTGACCCGAAAGGATGCTGAGTATGTTTGGTCAGAGGAGTGTCAGGCAGCTTTTGATGAGTTGAAGAAGCGGCTTACGACAGCTCCGATTCTGACATTGCCTTCAGGATCAGGTGGTTTCACTATTTATAGTGATGCTTCAGGAAAGGGGCTGGGTTGCGTCTTGCAGCAGCATGGGAAGGTGATTGCCTATGCTTCCATGCAATTGCGTTCCCATGAGAAGAACTACCCTACCCACGACCTGGAGCTGGCAGCAGTGATTTTTGCTTTGAAGCTGTGGAAGCATTATCTGTATGGTGAGAGGGTGGAGATCTTCACAGATCACAAGAGCTTAAAGTATGTGTTCACTCAGAAGGAGTTGAACATGAGACAGCGCAGATGGCTAGAGTTGATGAAGAATTTTGACATCCTACTTCAGTATCACCCAGAGAAGGCCAACGTGGTTGCCGATGCCTTGAGTAGGTATCCGACAGCCATGTGTTTGACCATGGATCGACATTTGCTTGCAGACTTAGAGAGCCTTGGGATTGAGGTGATCGTGCCCGGAGTGTAGATACAGTTACAGGGGATGCAGATTCAGTCAGACTTGGTAGAGAGGATCAAGTTGGCACAGTTTGAGGACGTTGCTCTGCGGTGTCTCCGAGAGTAGGTTCGAGCAGGATTGCTGGAGGGCGAGTTTTCTCTTGCAGAGGATGGTGCCTTGAGGCACGGTTCCAGGTTATGTGTGCCCAGCGGAGATCTCAGGGAGCAGGTTATGCAGGAGGCCCACAGATCTCAGTACTCTATATACCCGGGTGCCAACAAGATGTACCGAGATCTGAGGGAGCATGTTTGGTGGTCCGGGATGAAACGGGAGGTGGCTCGCATCGTGGCTAGGTGCTTGGTCTGTCAGCAGGGCAAGGCAGAGAGGCAGAGGCCCGGTGGATTGTTGCAGCCGCTGTCCATTCCCGAGTAGAAATGGGAGCATATCACTATGGACTTCGTATCAGGATTGCCGCGCACACCAGGGAGAAAAGACGCTATTTGGGTCATCGTTGACAGGTTGACCAAATCGGCCCACTTCTTGCCATTCAAGGTGGATATATCTACAGAGAGGCTGGCGGAGATGTATATGCGGCAGATAGTCAGGATTCACGGGGTTCCGGTCAGCATCGTCTCAGATCGGGATAGCCGTTTTACTTCCCATTTCTGGAGGAGTCTGCAGACCAGCTTGGGCACACAGCTCAAGTTTAGTACTGCATACCACCCCCAGACGGACGGACAGTCGGAGCAAACTATTCAGACACTTGAGGATATGCTGCGGACGTACGTCCTGGACTTTGGAGGTTCCTGGGAGGATCATCTTCATTTGGTGGAGTTTGCTTACAATAATAGTTTCCAGGCCAGCATTGAGATGTCACCTTTCGAGGCTCTGTACGGGCGTAGGTGTTGTACACCCTTATCTTAGGATGATGTTGGTGAGCGAGCTTTACTGGGGCCAGAGATGGTGGTTGACGCAGTCGAGAAGGTGAAGCTCATCAGGGACATACTTCGCATGGCGCAGGACAGACATCGGCACTGGGCCGATAGCCACCGGAGGCCGTTGGAGTTTGAGGTACAGATTAGAGTAGGATTAGATTTAGGTTTGTTTGTTTGTGATTTTTTTGACATGTTTGTTTATTATAATTAATTGAGACCTTGCTTGTGATTAGGTCGGAGACCAGGTTTTCTTGAGGATATCTCCGACTCGTGGTACGATACGTTTTGGTGGAGGCGGGAAGCTTAGCCCGCGCTTCATCGGCCCTTTCGTTATCAGCGGAAGAGTCGGTGACGTTGCATACAGGCTAGACTTGCCGCCTGTGCTAGTGGGGGTCCACAACGTATTCCATGTATCACAGTTGAGATGGTACGTGGCTGACCCTAGCCATGTGCTCGATCATTCAGAGATTGAGGTTGGGCCTTCTCTCAGCTATCCAGAGCAGCCAGTGGAGATTCTGGATCGACGGGAGAAGGTTCTGAGGAACCAGGTGATACCCTTGGTACGCGTCGCTTGGAGGTATCATTCTCCAGGAGAGTCTACCTGGGAGCGGGAGGATGAGATGTGCGAGCGCTACCCTTATCTTTTTGGACTGTGAGGTATACTTTCTATCCTTCTCATCAGTTGTATTTCGCCTTTCAATTTCGAGGACGAAATTCTTTTAAGGAGGGTAGATTTGTCACTACCACATTTCTAGTTTGAGGGTATTTTTGACATTTTTGGGGTAATTTAAATTTATTAGAATTTATTTGAATTTATGGGAATTTTTAGGAATTATTTTGGAATTGTTTGGACTAGGTTGACTTTGACTAGTTTGGACCCTTGTAGACCAACCTAGAAGCTAACCCTAGTTAGTATGAACTTGGTTAGGTTACATGACTCTAGTCTAACCTAAGCTAACCCTTGGTTTGGTCAATAGACTCTAGTTAGCAATAGGAATTAGAAAGTCATAAGTCATGGCTTATGATTTAGAACCTTTAATAAATCAATTTAACTCATAGCCTTGTAGATTGGCCCAAAGCCCATGAATTACCAAAACCCTAAGCCCTAGACATTATTGGCCGGCCACCATATCATCCTTGGGAACACCACCCTATAAATACTCTCTTAGTTTAGGGTTGCCTTTTTTTTAGGAAAGCACAAGTTTAGAAAGAGGTTTGTTCCTATTGCATTTAATCCATAAAAATTCCTCCTCATGTTCTTTTTTATTCAAATCTCTTCCATTAGGTTTTAATATGCCTATACTTGCTGTTATTGGAGTTTTATTTCAGTTTGTTGTTGATTTGTTGGATTGGGATATCAAGGAGAACAGCTCTACAAAGGGGGTTTTTCTAGAAAGTTCAACTATAGGTAACTTCTTCATTTCTCAATGAAATTTCGATTTCTTTACATATTCAGGAAGCCCTAGGAGTCCCCTAAGTGGTTGCATTGGTTTTGTGTCGAGTTTTATAGGTTTCGTGTCCATTTTGGACACGTATCAGGAACTGTCCATTACTGTTTATCAAAATGCCTCAAAGGACATTTTCACCTAATTTCTAGAAAGTTTTTGTATAGGAATCTAGGTTTTGTATTTGCTTATTGATTTCTGTTCCTCTGAGGTGGTGTTTGTGTCGGATCGTGTTGGAATCGACGCGTGGACACGCGTTGCACATGCGCGCGCGCGCTCGGGTTTGATCCCCTGCTACTCGGGCTGGTTTCTGAGCTGGACACGCCACGTCGACCCACAAAAATTGACATACGTGTCGTGTCCGTGACTGACACGGGGTCCCCCAAGTGGTTCGACCCCTCGTGTCGTATCGGACACGCATTTTCCTGTGCACGTGTTGTGCACTGTGTGTACCAGTATTCTGAAATTGTGTTCTTATGTTAAATTGATTTTAATGCTTTTAAATTGTGTTTTAATTGATTAAATAGATCCTATATATATTGCATAAACTATTTTAGATTAGAGTTTCATATTAGGATTGGTTTTATGGGAGTAACTGGATTCAAAATGGGTTTTCTTTATTTTCCTGATACGCTTAGTGTAACAGTAACACACTATTCTTCATTGTTAAAATTCCTGTTAATTAGTGTTTTAAATTGCCATTTTAAATCCTGAACATGTGTATTATTTCATGGTAGATTAGTCTTACATGTTGGAATAGGTTTTATGTGCATCAAATGGATTTCGACACATGAGTTGGATTTCTGAATCCATGTACACTATGATACCTAGTTTTCCAGTTTTAAGTATGAACTTGGGCAGTCCAAATTACCTAATTAAACACTGTTAATTACATGATATTAGAGCCCTAATATATTCTCCTATATGTTATCTTGTGTGTGTCGAAATTTGGGTTTAATTGGATGCGTTTGGCTCATGAAAACTGAGATTGAAGGCTAGACTGAAAACTGGAATTGTGAACTGTTTTAGACTGATTTTTGAGTTTATTGAGAACTAGGGAATGATTCAAATGTTGTGTAAACCTGGGTTTGAATTGAAAGGAAGACTGAAAGCTAGGTTTGGGTTAGGCTGTTAACTGAAATTTTGTTAACTGTTTAAACAGTTGTGAACTATGCATCATTGGTTCTTCAAATGTTGTATAAACTGAAGATGTAATCCCTAAAACCTGAACTGTTGATTCCCCTTTGCACATTTACATTCCTGTTCAGTCCAGTGCATCTTCCCACACACACACAAAGCCACACACATATTTCACATCATCACTCTTCTTCTCCCCCACACACACATGATATGTTTCACTCACTACACTCCCAAATCATTCCCTCCTCTCTACACATATTGTTTTACACACACATACACATTATCACCACACTCTCTATCACACTACACAGCCACCCTACCTAACTCTCTTCACACACACACACACACATGCTCTCTCCCTATATATCATGTATATATATAAGTTAATAATGTATTGTGAATATATAATATATATGAATATCTATTTATGTATGGATATCATATAGGTATCTAATGTATATATAGGGTACATAGATATATGTGTTTAATAATTGTGTATGCGTGATGTTGGTTTGACCTAGTGATTGTGTAGGAGTACTAAGCTAGGCTTGATTAGACTAATGTAGACTAGTTTGACCTAATTTAGACTTGGTTGACCTAGTTTGACCATAGTTGACTTAGGTTTGACTTCTTGGTTGACCAAGGTTGACCAAGGGTTGACTTTGGCATAGATTGACCTAGAATCATGTACAATGCATAGTAGAACTTCATTATACCATTTTGGACTTGTTGTGACTTGTGCTGTTCTGATTAGGAGCCAGACACCACTCCTCGGATAGTACTTTCATATTGGATACTCAGATACCAGACGAGTACATTCTCTGATCATTTCATATCCTGCTTAGAATTATTTCCTGTATTAAATTACTTTACTTGTACTGTCACGTTGGTCACACGGATTGGTACTATATGGATCCCTTCTTGAGATGTTATCCTTAGGGAGCATCGGGTACTACATGTTCTGTGCGTTTCACTTACATGGCATATCACTATGCTTCACTGGTTCTTTGATCACTTGTGACATATATTCTTATGATCACAGAGTCTCCTAGAATCTCTTATCCCATTTACTGGGTATCCTAGAATTTCCTAGAATCTCCATTTATGGGACATCCATGTATCACCCTTCGGAGGCCTTTGCGTGGAATCATAACATAACCTGGTTCGATCCTTGTGTATTGATTGGGGGTACGGGGGAGTAGAAGTAGACATATGAATAATACCCAAGTAGTATCTTATCAGAATCTCTTCCATAGTGTCTTATCAGAATCTCCTATGCCATTTACATGTCTATATTGTACTCTGACTCACTAGCCACTGTTAGTCTCTATTTATAGTAGATATTTCTATTACAGTTCTCTCTCTATTTACATACTGCACTTCTTTCAGTACTTGTATCTTACTTTACTGCATGATTATATTTTCTAACCTGCTATGAACTGTTGAGATGTACTGTACTCGCTCCTGTCCTGACTGGACCTGTTGAAAATATTACAAAGGACGAGGAGGAGGCCTGTGTGGATACCTTCTACGGGGCAGCCTTAGATGACACTTGCGAGCTGGACCCTCAAGAGGACCCAGCTCTAGCTGAGGACATCACCCCCATTGCCTAGACTAGTTTAGTTAGGCTTATCTTATTTTATGTAGTCTTGAGACATGTTTAGCTAGACTTATTTTCTGTTCAGAGATGTTGAGTTGTATATATTCTTTTATTCAGTATCTGAGACCATGTACCTCTGGATATTTGCTGGGAGTATCTTAGACTACTTTATCATCTATTTTTCCTTGAGTTCTATTTCATATCGTGCTATCTCTTTCTTAGTTGTGATTGAGTTCATTTACTGCTATGTTACCCCCATTCGGGGAGTATAAACTGTCTAGAGATATATTGTTAGATGTATGTTGACCTAGGACAGCGTTCTACCGCCGACACTGCGGCGTAGGCTGGACGTACCCATGTCTCGTGCCCTTACTCTAGGGTGCTGGTCGTGACACGTTTTTAGTGGTGGCCCATGCAGGTCTAGACTAGAAGTGTAGTGGTATTCGAACTAGAGTATCACTACAGCCTGCAGTAGGATATAGGACATTAATTTTAAGGTACTCAATCACTTTAGGAAAAATTTCTTTATTGCCATCTGAATCCTTTTTGTCAGCTGATCCTTTGAATTATAATTGTCCGCCTTTGTTACTTCGCTTCTTTCTCAGAAATTGATACTCTTGTTTGTCTATCTTCAGGATGGTAGAGACTCGATCGCAGCGTACCATTCATGGGGATGCTATAGAGGGGACTGCTACTTCCCAGCCAGTACAGCGGGGCCAGGGGACTGCTACCTCCCAGCCATTAAGTCAATTTTGTAAGTTTGTCGACCAAACATGCTTGTTAACTACCTGCTGATTTGTTGTTATGAACACAAGTTTTTTTTAATATTAAAAACATGTTTTTTGGTATTAAAATTACCCTAGAATGCATGGTCAAACTAAATAGTTGGCAAACGTACAAAATGAAAATCTGAGAAAAGAAGTACTTTTTTGTAAAATTAATTGCATAATAAGCTTCATTTGGACCCTCCTTCAAAAAAGAAACATAAAGCAATAACTTTTGAAAATAAAATAAATAACTAAATAAACAATCAATTTTTTCCTAAAGATATTTGAAAATTTAAGCAACTTCTTTTCCAGAATAATAATAAGAAATTAACAAAAACAACTTTCATAAGTTGAAACGAATTCAAAATTAATGCGTGTAGAAATAATCCATGACTATTAATACCGAAATCTTTCTGTAAACCACCAGAATTTCTTAAAATATTTTTTTTATATTTATTTGATTAGAATAGTAATTTTTTGATTTTTTTAAATATTTTTGTCAAATATTTTATTAATAGTATATATGGTCTTAGTTATGGTTAAGTTTCTACATGTTTGCCGACTAGAAATTATGTCATTGCTAGTATAGTTGTGTGCTTTGACTAATATATTAGCCATAGTAGAGAATGCCTAGCCATAGTTGTATCCCTATTAGGAAAACAAGTCAAAGTTGTGACTTAACCCCTATAAATAATTTAATTAATTAATTATGTAGACTTTTTGATTCTGGGAGACTTGGTCGTACCAAACTAACCGAATTTGACCCGAATCAAATCTAAACCCATGTAGTCATGTAGTACGTCCAAAGATGTCCATATAAATATAAATATATATAATATATATACTATATATATATATATATATATATATATATATATATATATATATATATATATTGTAATTTATTTTAATGGTCAAATAAGTATTATGTTTATAAAGGATTGTTATATATATGTGTGTGTGTGTGTGTGTGTGTGTGTGTGTGTGTGTGTGTGTGTGTGTGCGCGCGTGCTATTAAATTGATATCTTTAAAAAATATTACACTTTTAAGATATTGTTAGATTTTATGTGGACCAATAAACAGGGAGGTATGCATATATTTGCATACATAAAAGTATATATAAATTATGAATATAACTAAAGAATAGGTATTTTTATGTTATTTATAAAGTTGGAATATACATAAATAAAGTTTTGTTTGTAATTTTAGTAAATAAAATTTATGAATAAATATATTTCAAATGTTGGTTTTATTATATTATTATAAATATTTCATGTGATTATCCCATATATATATATATATATATATATATATATATATATATATATATATATATATATATATATAATATCTCCTCCCCTCTCCTATCCCTCCCCATGATCGCATGATCCCCCCCCCGCTCGACCCCGGCGTCGGAACTACGCCACCACGGCGGGCCGACTCCAGCCCCTCGCCTCACGCGCGCGGAAGCCCTCGCGCTGGCGCCGCGCCTCCGTTGCGGCCCCGCACGAGCTTGCTGTTGAAGCTCGGCCGTCACTGCTCTCTTGGACGTCGGCATAGCTGGCTTTGCTTGGTAGCACGCCGGTAAGGCTGGCCCCCAAGCTGCGGTGGCCACCGATGCCCTCCACCCCCGCTCAATCGCCCGCTCCCCCGAGTCGCTGCCGGTTGGATGCCAGCCGAGATTGGGAACCGCCCAGGGCCGCCCCGCTCCGGTGGCCTTCTCCGTCGAAGGGCCCCATCCCCTTGCTCGTCAGCCGAGCAGCCGGGCTGTCCTCCTCAGCGGGATACGGATTCTCCCATCCTTCATCGCCTCGCCCTCCCTCAAATTCAAATTTAAATTTCAAAATCCCCCATCCCCACTGTGACAGCTGGCGGCAAGGCTTGCCATGCGCCATCGCCCCCACCCGCTGGACATGCGTCCCATGCTTCGGATGGTCATACGCCTACCCTCGGTACAGCACCTCCAAGCTTATGCTATGTGCCCCCCTGCGAGGGGAGCTATGCGCCCACCTCCGCTCTGGGCGGTCATGCACCTGTACTCGGAATAGCTACGGTCGGGCATGCGCCCACTGGGACAGGCCCAGCTCAGTTCCCAGCTTGCGTGCTTGCGCCCGTTTCCATCCTGGCGGCGGTCGGTCATGCATCCACCACCCCATGCATGGGAGTTCATGCACCCAACCCCCCTGGTGGCCATGCGTCCATCCTCCCAACAGCCCATGCACCCAACCCCCCTGATGGTCTTGTGCACACCCCCAGTAGCCCATGTGCCTACTTCCTCGGGGACCCCCTCTTTTGCAGAGATGCTAAGACCTGATCGTAAGACGAAATTCTCTCCATCCACCACTGACACAGTTCAACCAGACATCGAATTCCAGCATCCTTCCGACGGGCAACCCATTTGCGTCCCATTCTCTTCGACAGAAATATCCTCCCTAGCCGCCAGCTTCGCGAAGACTTTCGTGCTGAAGTTCCCAACTGGGTGCCCCAAGATCACCGCCATCTAAGAGGTGATTGCAGGATGTGGACTCTCCTCCGCCTACAGGATTGCCCCATTGGACCATAAACATCTGCTCCTCCATCTTTCCTCTGACCCTGACTACTCCTTAGTCTGGGCTAAAGGCACCATACGCATCGGAGCACACATCATCAAGATCGTCAAATGGTCCTCAGACTTTAACCCCTCAGTCGACTCTGCGACGATCTCTGCATGGATCACCCTACCAAACCTACCCCTAGTCTGCTTCGCTCCCGCAGCTCTCAACAGAATCACGAGCTCTTTCGGATCCTTGGTGGCCATTGCAAAAGAAACTCGCACCCTATCCAAAGGCCACTACGCAACGATATGCATAGAACTGGACCTATCTTCAGACCCACCCAATCAGATACAGATAGATCTCGGGGGACGGTCATACTTTCAAAAGCTGGAGTACGACAACAACATAATATTCTGTTCGCACTGCCAATCCAGAGGATACCTCACCTGGCTTTGTTTCAAAGCCCACCCGGAGCTTCAGAAGAAGCCCTCCACAAACAGCACTCCCGGAAGACGGTCCAATCCATTTCCACACCCCCCACATCCCATATTCTCCCTTACCAAACTCTCACTCTTACTTCGTTGAGTACGACAGCTCCACCAGCCCCCGATCTACTTCAGAAAATGCCAACGCCATATGAGATCCCTCGGGTATTCTCCTCAATAACCAGTTCGACATACTGATCGTCATCTCGTCGGACACTCTACAGAAACATCCCCAAACAAGCCAGACATATCCCGAGGTGACCCAGAAGCCCACCGACTCACATCCACAAATGACCCTCCATCGGGCGGCGAAGGAATAAATCAGTTGGCACTGGTCATACACTCCGATCCCCCCGCCGGATCCCCCCCACTCCCAACCCCGGAAGAGATCTCGAAATCGTCCCAGCGATGCTAAGTTTGGTCCTGGCTGACAGACTTCTACAAGCTATAGAAGCAGGCTTCCTAGACCCCGACAACCCCCTCAGTGCTCTCGCCGAGATAGACCATGACGGTGCCCCACCCCCGAGGAAGGACGGCAGACACTATGTACGCAGCTCACCAGTCTCGACGACAGTCATTACCAGAATACTACAGGGTGCCTCCAAAACCCCCATCAACAAGAAGAAGAAACAAGAGCCCACGGTCAGGAACACTCGGTCAGCCACCAGGCTCAATACCCTCCCCACCTACACCAATGCCTAACATTCTCACGTGGAATGTTAGAGGGCTGGCCAACAAACCCACTTTGAGGAGATTAATTAGCCTCAAGAAAATCTACCGAATCGATCTTCTGATCATCATTGAACCCAAAATCCCCAAGAGGAGACTCAAATCCATCCAACTATAACTTGGCTTCGCATCCACGGTTGCTGGATGCCACGACATTTGGATCATGTTCAACACCGATTACAAAATTGGCATCGTGAACGACTCAGATCAGGCTCTTTCCTGCTGGGTTGAGCACCCTTCTCTCACGTCCAAAGTGCTTCTCTTCGCCGTCCATGGTAGCTGCAACTACACCGAGCGTAAGAACCTATAGGACAATCTCATGGACACCCACCAACTCTTCAACAATCTCCCGTGGATCTGCCTTGGAGATTTCAACACAATCTTGCGACGTGAGAAGAAATCGGGGGGTCGCCCTCCCCCACAGCTGGCGATGAACGACTTCAACACCTTCATCTTCAACGCCCATTTGTGCCCCCTGCAGTACTCCGGCAACGCTTTCACCTGGTGTAACATGCAAGAGGGCGCCCGCAGACAATACTCCCGCCTGGATCGAGTACTGGTTGACAACCGGTGGACCGACTTAGATCTCATCACTAACCTATCCCACCTGAATACCACGAAATTGGATCATCCCCCTCCCTCTTGATGGAGATTGGCAGCAACTCCACCCAAATCAAAAAACCGTTCCGCCTCTAGGACTTCTGGAGACAACACCCTAATTGCAGAAACATCGTGGCCTCCGCGTGGAGATCTATCAATAACTCGGACCCCCTCATCCGCATCGCAGCCAAGCTTAAAGCTACCAAAGGTGCGTTATCGGCTTGGAGTAGACTCACTTTTGGTAATATTTTCCAAGCTATCAAGACAGTTGAAGATGACGTCACTAGAGCCGAGATCTTTTTCGCCGCGAACAGGTCGTCGGGAACGCGCACCGCCCTGAACCTCACCAAAGCGATCCTCAAGTCCAGGTTAAAGGTCGAGACAGAATTCTGCAAGCAAAAAGCCAGACTGTCTTGGGACTCTGAGGGCGACCGAAACTCTGGATTCTTCCACGCATGTGTTAAGGGTCGCAGAAATCAGCTCAACCTTCACCAAATATCCGATGACAACGGCATTCTCCTCAAAGATCAGAATAGCATTAACAGGGCGGTCGCTAACTTCTACACCAAACTTTTTGCCAAATCGACTGTCGTTAAGGATGAGGCTTTCCTAGCTAAGGTCCCCAGCCCGATCAGCGAGCAGGAGAACGTCATGCAGTTAACCCCCCTTCCCCGGAGGAGGTCAAGTCAGCAGTCTGGTCTTTTGATGAGCACAACACCCCTGGACCTGACGGTTTCTCTGGAGCTTTCTTTCGTTATTGTTGGAAGATTATTAGTCCTGACTTTTACGATGCCACGGTGGCATTTTTTGCTGGAGCCAACTACCCCAAAGCCATCTCTCGGGCCAACCTTATTCTGATCCCTAAAAAAGACAACCCGGAGACATTCAAAGACTTCAGACCGATCAGCCTATGCACCTTCACCAACAAAATCATCTCCAAGATCATCGCGACCCGCATGTCCTCTCTCCTTCCTAAGATCATCTCTGAGGAGCAGAGTGGTTTCGTCCCCGGTCGGAACATCACCGATAACATCTTACTCGCTCAGGAGCTGATCACTTGCATAAAATTCCTGTCCAGGGGGGAACGTCGCCATCAAACTTGACATGGAGAAAGCCTATGACCGCCTGGACTGGCAATTCATTATCTAGGTATTCAAAGCTTTCGGGTTCTCGAAAACTTGGATCGACATCATCTTCCGGTCCGTCAATAACTCTTGGTTCTCCACTGTCATCAACGGATAATCCGCCGGCTTTTTTAGATCCAGCCGTAGAGTCCGTCAAGGCGGCCCTTTATCCGCCACCATCTTCATCATCGCAGCCGAAGCGCTCAGCAGAAACCTTAACAACATGACGAACATTCGCAGATTTTGTCACTATCACACCACAACGGGATGCCCTCTCATCAATCATTTGGCATATGCCGATGACATCCTCATCTTCTCTTTTGGAGACATCGGGTCGATAGAGGTGATCTGCAGCACTCTAAAGAAATATACCAGATGTTCTGGCCAACGTATCAACACGGATAAAAGCGTCATCTACACCCACCACAACGTCGACCAGATTTATTCGTCCAACCTCACCAACATAACATCCTTCACCACCGCATATCAACCGTTCACCTACCTGGGATGCCCGCTGGTGTACGGTAAATCCAACTCCAGCATCTTCGAAGAATTGGTGACCAAAATTAAAAGAAAAATCGAAGGTTGGCACAACACGACCCTATCCCCGGGAGGCAAGCTTATCCTCATCAAGCATGTCCTATCTTCAATCCCCATATACACCCTAGCAGTATGCTCCCCCAAGAAAGTCCTTAATGAGATCGAGTTCTTCTTCGCCAACTTCTTTTAGGGTCATAGTGACTGAAAGGACAAGCATCACTGGGCCAGCTGTGACTCTATGGCCAAACCTACCGATGCTGGCGAACTTGGTGCATATTCGATGAAGCTGTGGTGGAAGCTGTGCACAGACAACTCCATATGGACGAGGTTTATGAAGGCCAGATATTTTCTACATTCTCACCCCACGACTGCCCTCGCCAATAACCGATCCTCTGTATCCTGGCGCAGGATCCTGCATGGCCGCCACCTTGCAGAACCATTTATCATCGAGAACACTGACAACCTTCACTGGTCCCTCACGTTCGATGGCTCCTTCTCGATAGCCTCCGCCAAGTCTAAGGCGAGAAATACCGAACCGTCCACTCCATTGATCGCTCCTTTCTGGCACTCCTGCTTCCCCAACAAATGGTCGATCCTCATCGGGAGAGCATATAGACGAAAGTTACCAACTGACGACTCCCTCACCTCCATCGACTACAGCTTCGCATCCAAGTATCACTGCTGTATCTCTCACCAATCAGAAACAACAGAACACATCCTCCTCCATGGCAACATCGCTAACCAATTATGGTCTAGTCTTTCTCAGCGATGTGGCAAGGCCCCCCATACTGGGAGCTTCAACAATCTCCTTGCCAGCTGGGGTTCCTCTCACGGGCAGCAGATCGTCGCAGCCGCTGGCATCTGGGTGCTATGAAAGACCAGAAACAAATTCAGGTATGAAGGTCATCAGTTCAACCCCCAACAGCTTCTCAGGAAAGTCCTCCGGCAGCGTCTTCACATCCGCAGTAGATGCTCACACGCTCCTGCAGGTTTTTGGCAGGCGCTGATCTAGTCCGTCAGTCCCCTTTTTGTTTTGCTGGGTATTTTTGGGTTCCAGCTTGTGGGCTCCCTTTCGCGCTTAGCGCGCTTACTTGTATAGGCTTCGATATTTTGTGCCTGATACATCAATAAAGCCCCTTTGTTCCAATATATACATATATATATATATATATATATATATATATATATATATATATATATATATATATATATATATATTTATATATATATATAGGCCATGGCTCCCGGGCCAAGAGCTGGCTGGGTGGCTCTAGCTCGAGGGCATTAGTCCACGAAAATTTGGTTTTTAAAAAAAGAAAATATATATAATATAAAATATTATATATATATATATATATATATATATATATATATATATATATATATATATATATATATATTTTAAGAAACCCCCTTTTATTAAAAATCAAGGCTCAAAAAGCTGAAGCCTGACACGTATACAAGACAAAAGTATACTAAAAAGGAAAGACAGGGGAGAAGGCCGGTCGCAACTGCCAAAACTAAGTGATGAACGGTTGCCCGAAAGCCGGAGATCTGTGGGAGCAAAAGGAACTCCTTTTGCGACATTGCCGGTGAATTTCTCGGATCAGCTGATCGGCAGAGTATTGGTGTCCCTCGTATCTCGCTTTGTTGCGATTTTTCCAAATTGCCCAGGTGGCGGCCGCTGCAACGATCTGGTGGCTGTGGGATGCGGCTCCCCAGTGGGCCAGAAGATCGATAAAGCGCCCGTCTTCTGGAGAGGTATTGTAGTTGTGATTGAGGGTGCTCCAGATTTTGTCAGGGAGGCTTCCCTCCCTGAAGATGTGGTCGATAGTCTCCGTCTGACGCTCGATACAACAATTACAAGCAGACACCAGGCTAAAACCGATAGAGTTAAGGGTGTCGTCAGTTGGCAGTTTCTTTCTCATGACTCTCCACAGGAGGAATGACCATTTCTTAGGGATGCAAGAGTGCCAATAACGTGCAATAAAAAGGTCTGTGCCGTTATCTTGGATCGTGAGTCTTGCCGATCGTACAGAGAAAGTGCCAGAAGCTGCCAGCGACCACCTCAGCTAGTCAGCGTCGGTCCCGATGGTAAGACCGTACTGGCGAATGCTGTCAACAGTTTCGTTGCCTGACCATTCTCGGATTCTGTCCCAATTCCAATCGTTATTGGTGGGATTCCACAGGTCTTTGATCTTACTATTTCTAGGGGAATCGGTAATGTTTGGGATAAGGCTGTCACCTATCCACCTTTCCAGGAAGGGGTTGGACTCGCCAGTACCCAGATGGAGTCTGATCGCGGGCTCGGCCAATTCTCGGCCACGTAAAATACGACGCCAAGCCGCGGAAGATCTGCTGTTAGCTGTGGCCGTCGCTGGGTGGATGTGTCTGAATTACCTGGCCTTCATAAACTTGGTCCACAGGTTATTGCTTGTGCGTAATTTCCACCACAGTTTCATAGAAAAAGCTTTGACGATGTGATCGAGTTTGGTGAATCCAAGCCCACCGTTCGCGGTCGGGGATGCCATAGTGTCCCAGCTGGCCCAGTGGTGTTTGTCTTGCCCTTTGTTGTGCCCCCAGAAGAAGTTGTAAAAGATCTGCTCAATAGACATGATAACCTTCCTGGTCGGAGAGCAGGCCGCTAGGGTGTGGATGGGGACGGAGTTGAGCACATGTTTGATGAGAATAATTTTCTCGCCTGGGGATAGGGTTGCGTTATGCCATCCTTCGATCTTGTTCCTGATTTTGGTGATCAAGTTCTCGAAGATGCTGGCGTTAGATTTCCCGTACACCAGGGGACAGCCGAGATAGTTGAAAGGAGGATGTGTCACCGCAATGGAGGTGAGGTTGGTGAGTTTGGTCGCATTCTCGATTTTGATGCTGTGGTGGGCGTAGATGACACTCTTGGATAGGTTGATCTTTTGGCCGGAGCATCTGGAGTACCGCTCCAGGGTGTTGTAGACCACCTCCATCGATCCGACGTCCCCGGATGAGAAGATGAGAAGATCATCGACAAAAGCCAGGTGGGTGATGGTGGAGCATCCGCTGACGGTATGGTATTGCTGGAAATTGGGGGTGTTAACCATGTTGTTGAGGTTTCTGCTCAGGGCGTCGGCTGTAATGATGAAGATCGTGGACGATAGGGGGTCGCCCTGTCTGACTCCTCGGCTAGATTTGAAAAATCCCTCAGATTGGCCGTTGATGACTGTGGAGAACCATGAGTTGCTGATGGATCTCCACACGATGTTGGTCCAATTCTCGGAGAATCCGAATGCTCTGAAGACCCAGATCATGAATTGCCAATCTAGTCTGTCGTATACTTTTTCTATGTCAATTTTGATGGCGATGTTGCCCCCTCTCGCCGAAAATTTCATGCAGGTGATAAGTTCTTGGACCAGCATGATGTTGTCTTGGATGTTTCTACCGCGAACGAATCCGCTTTGCTCTTCCGAGATGATTTTGGGGAGGGTTTCTGTCATTCTGGTTGCGATGATCTTGGAGATAATTTTGTTGGTGAATGTACAAAGACTGATGGGTCGAAAATCGTGAAGGAAGTTGGGGTTATCTTTTTTCGGGATAAGGATGAGATTGGCGCTGGAGATAGCTTTAGGGTAAGGAGCTCCTTCAATGAAGGCTATCGCCACTGCGGTGATGTCCTGCTTGATAATATCCCAGTAAGTGCGGAAGAAAGTGCCCGAAAAGCCATCCTGGCCGGGGGTGCTATGCGCTTTCAAGGCCCATACCGCGTCTCTCACTTCCTGTTCGGACAGAGGGCGCTCCAGCAGAGCATTGTCAGAGTCGCTAATGATGGTGGGGATTTGGTCAAGGAATGAATTATCTTTGAGGATCATCTCCTTGGAGAATAATTTGGTGTAGAAATCTGTGGCCGCCTCTTTGATCCCCTTGTGGTCTGATCTGATGATGCCTTGTTCGTCGGTGATATGATGAATCGAAAGTTTGTTTCTTTTGCCGTTGACGCAGGCGTGGAAATAATTAGAGTTTTTATCCCCGTCGCTGTCCCATTTCAGTCTGGCTTTCTGCTTCCAGAAGTCGCTCTCAACTTTGAGCCTGAATTTGAGAATAGCCTTGGTTAGGTTCAAGGCTCTCCTAGCCGCAGAGGATCGGTCGGAGAGGAATAAAGCTTCAGCTCGGGTTACATCGTCCACAGCAACGCGTATCGCTTGGAAGATGTCCCCGAATGCTTGTTTGCTCCAATTAGAAAGAGCTTTCCTAGTGGCTTTGAGCTTATTGCTGACCCGGGTGAGAGGATGAGGGGAGTCCTGACTATTCCACGCTTCTGCCACGATGCTCAAGAATTGCGGGTGGTCGGTCCAAAAGTCGAGGAATTGGAAGTTCTTTTTAGATGGATAGGATTTGTTTTTGATTTCCACCAGGATAGGGGCGTGGTCGGATTCGGTGGAGTTGAGGTGGGTCAGGATGGAGCTGATTCTCATACCGTGCCAGCGCGCGTTGGTGAGGGCTCTGTCCAGACGGGAGTATTGACGGCGGTCGCCGTCCTGCATGTTACACCAGGTGAATTCGCTGCCATTGAACTGAAGAGGAGTGAGGTGAGCATTGAAGATAAAGTTGTTGAAGTCTTGCATGGCTGACAAGGGCGTAGGGCGACCTCCAATCTTCTCGTGTCTGCAGGTGATGACGTTGAAGTCCCCTATGCAAAGCCAGGGGGTGTTGGTGTTGAGAAGATAGGTATCGAGAAGGTCGTTCCATAGGTGTTTCCGTTCTGCGATGACACAGCTACCGTGGACCGCTGAAAGGATGGCCCACTCCGGAAGGGTGGGGTGAAAGACCCAGCAAGAGAGGGCTTGTTGGGTGTCCTGGATGATATCGAGATTAACCTCCTTTGTCCCGAGAATCCAGATGTCGTGCCTGCCGGCAATTGCCGTAGGGAGGCCCAGAGCCAACTGGGTAGATTTGAGACATTTGGAAGGGATTTTGGGTTCAATGATGATGAAGATGTCGATCATGTGAATTTTCCGAAGACTGGTAATTCTCCGTAATGTTGGTTTATTGGCCAGACCTCGAACGTTCCAAGATTGGACGTTAAGCATTTAAAGATTGTGGGGATGTTTTTTTGTTCCGCCTTACGGTGGATCTAGTTTGGATGGTGGCGGTTTTGTCGGAGCCTGATTTGCTCCATAGGGAGTCAACCGGGTTGACGTTCGATGTTGTGGGCAGATTGTGGTTGTGGCACTCGTGCGGACCGGGGGGAGGTCCTATCAGATTGCCAGCTGTGTCGACTGCTGTCTCCTCCGGGGGAATGGCAAGGGAGTCGTGCGTGCTCTCGGTCAGCAGTTGCTGGAGGGGGGCTCCTGCTGCTAGAACCTGGAGGCCTCTCCTCACTTGGTCGGGTCCAAGGATGGCTAGGACATCTTCGACTGGGATCGTGCTGGGGGATTGATGAGTTTCATTGGAGGGGGAAGGGGCCAGGGGGGCGGCCTCCTGACCAGAGAGGAGTTGTTGGAGATCTGCGTTGCCTGATTCGGTAGCGTCCTCCACTCGCAAGGAGATGGGGGGTGAGGGTGGCAGGTCGGGGGTGCTGGAGCCTTCTTGAGAGTAGCCGGACTCCGGGTACTCTGAATCGAGAATGGCGAATTGGTTAGAGATCTCTATGTGTTGGAGAATGAAGGGGATCAGGGCCCTGCTCGGAGCTTCGCTGGAGGCTGGCTCTCCGTTCCTGGAGTCGAATCGAATGTGGGTGTTCGAAAGGGGGAGAATGGGCGACTTGGGGGGCTTCCCCACCGGTAGGTCGTTGTCTTTCCTGGATGGCTTCTTTTTAAGCTCCGGATGCAGGCGGTGGCAGTTCTTAGGAAGGTGGCCCCTTAGGTGGCAGTGGTTGAAGAACAATACGTGGTTGTCGTAGAGGATTTGTTGGGTATGGGTATGATTGCCAAGCTCGATGTTGATAAAGTTGGGTGGTTCTGAAGTGAGGTCTAGTTCAACACAGATTTTGGCATAGTGGGCTTTGGTGAGGTTACTGGTCTCGGGAGCCGAAGCCACGTACGTCCCGAAGGAGTTGGCGATGCGCTTTAGCGCCGCGGGAACAAAGCAGATGAGAGGGAGGTTGGGAAGGGTAACCCAAGCTGCAACCGTAGCTGAGTCTTCTTTGGTGTTGAATTCTAGTGACCATTTGATAATCTTCATCTAGTAGGTGTCAATCTTGCAGGTTCCCTTGGACCACACGGTCCTGTGATCGCGATCTGAAGATAGGTGAAGGAGAATGTGTCTGGGGTCGAGGGGGGCCACTCGGTAGTCGGTCGAGAGATTCCATTTGGCGATCGCTTCCTGCACCCTGGGAAGTTTAGGGCATCCGGTGGAGAATTTAAGGATAAATGTGTGTGGAAAGGCAGTTGACAGCGACGACAGTTCCATGTTGGAAAAAGGAATGACGGGGGTTGAAGTCTCTTGCGAATATTCAATGTCTGGCAGTTGGACGTCTGGGAAGATAACGCCCTTCGAGGGAAGAAGGTCCGGATGAAGCATGGCGGCGTAGGAGGGTTGATACGGTCCGGAGGAGACAGGACCCGAAGGGACGGAACGAGAGAGCGGGGGATCGCTCAGGGGATGAGTGTGCTCAGGGCCGGTCGTGGAGGGGGATGAGAGGGCCGGGGTGGGCCTCCCGGGCGGTACGACGGGGGGGGGGGATGCGGTGGCCAATCCGCTGCCGGGGGGAGAGAGGGGGAACTGGGGAGGAACGGCCGTCCCAGGGGAGGGGAATGACTGGGATCCCGCCGGAGGTGGACGGAGGCCGAGAGGGCGGGGAGCGAGAGAGGGCTCCGGGGGCTCGGGAGCTTCGGGCGCCCCCCCAATGGGTGGAAAGCAGACGACGGTGGGCAAGGGGGCAAGGGGAACGGTTGGCGCCGGAGACAAGCTATGGAAGGCAGGCTTGCCTGAGGAAGGGGGAGGGGCCTGGGAGGCCGGGGAGACTGAGGATAGGGGGGGCAGGGTAGCGCTGGAGCGCACTGGGGGGGTGGAAGGGAAGGGAGAAGGGATGGATGGTGCAAGGAAGAACTGGTGGATTGCGCCAGGAGGCGGAGGCCCCCAGAGGAAGAGGCGGAGCCTTACAAAGGCGCAAGGAAGGAGGGGATCGACTAGATCTGCGCAGATGGGGTGACAGAAGACTGCTCCTGTTGGGGCCCACGAGGAGCACTGGCGGAATGCACAAGGAGGCGGGGGGCCCCAAGCGGAAGAGGCGATACCATGCGAATGCGCAAAGAAGGAGGGGGACTCCTGGAATTGCGCAGGAGGGGGGACAGGTGCCCATACCTGCTGGGACCCACGATGAGCGCTGGATTACGCAAGGGAGCATAGGTCCCCAGAGGAAGCAGGGGCTTGCATGTGCGCAAGGACAGAGGGAAGAGCCTGGGGCTGCGCAGCAAGGGCAACAGGTGGCCACTCCTGGTGGGACCCACGAGGAGACAGGGGGGGTAGCTGGGATAGCATGCAGGGACTGCAGCGAGTCCAGAGTGGACCGCCTCGGGACTGACGCCAAGGGTGGCGTGCCCGAGTTTCCATAAGGCGAGGGGCCCAAGGCCATAGCTGCTGGAGAGCACTGCTCCCGAGGGGGGACGGTGGAATTCAAAAAAAGTGATAGGGCGGGAACGGAGGGCTGCTCCGAGGACAACCCGACGGCGGAGGCTCCGCTGGCCGAGAAGAGGGCCGAAGCGGAAGGCACTCCCTGAGAGGAGGGCGCAGGACTGACGCTCCAAAGCTGTGGGCCGGAGGGGGCGCCTGGCTGCGCAAGGGGAGGGGCGGCCGACGATGGGGAGGGGACTGAGGGGGGAAGGAAGGGGGTGGGAGTGGAGGGCGGCGGGGAGGAGTTGACGGATCAATGCGAGCGCCTCGGGAGGCCAGGGGAGCGACATCGGAGAAGACGACCGAAGAGGGCCTGAGAGGACGATCGGGGAGGAGGAGGGGGAGAGGGGGAAGGGCGGAGGAGAAGGGCGGCGGCTGGCCTAAGCCGGCCAAGGGTTGGGGGACGGGAGAGCAAGGAGAACGAGAGAGCAGATCATTCTCCTAAAAAGATTATATTATATATATATATATATATATATATATATATATATATATAAAATTGAATATAGTAATTTTACTATAAACAATTTCACTAAATGAATCTTTTGGATTTTGCTAAAAATGTTCAATTTCTGCAGTGTTGGAAGAGAGCAACATTCCCTCATAATGATGCCTTGGTCTGGTTTTCATTAGATAGAAATTTTTCTCAAAATATTTTTTTCCTTATTTTCTAGGGATTAATTACCATTGGCAGGTCTTGTCTATCAAGACAGATGATATCTTCAGAATTCATTTTCTGAGTATAAATTGATTCTACGTCTGCTAATTCAACAGCTTCTTTGTAGGAAAATTTTTCCTTCTCACTTTCAGTAGCTGAAGCAATAATATTTCTTCTTACAGGAATTCGGTCCTGTCTCCGATGAGTTTTGTGATCTCTAGCTTGCTCCCATTTTGTAGATTCCCAGGTATATATATATATATATATATATATATATATATATATATATATATATATATATATATATATATATATATATTAAAACCAAGACCCATGGACAACGCCACCCAGCCAGCCTTGGCCCGGAGGCCGTGGACAACGCCACCCAGCCGCCCCCGTGGGAGTGGGGGATCGAACCCGCGCCCTCACCCCAGAGTGCTAGCGGCGTTACCGGTGCACCACCGCGCCACTGGCGCATGTATATATATATAAAATAAGTAAATAAATATATGTATATATATATATATATATATATATATATTTTTTTTTTTTTATATATATATATATATAATATAAAAAATATATATATAAAATAAATAAATAAATAAATAAATAAATAAATAAATAAATAAATATATATATATATATATATATATATATATATATATATATATATATATATATATATATATATATACATTTTTTCCTCTCTTTAGGGCTGGCGGTCCTTCCTCCCTTGCGTATCTCCGCGTCGCGCGGCTGGGCACAGGGGCTGGCGCTGTCGTTGCCCACATTTCCTTCCTCCTTCCCCCTTCCATTTTCCTCCCCATCCGCTTTTTTTTCTTTCCCTCTTTCGCCGCTCTCCCCTAGAGCTCGATGGCGACCGCCTTTGGTGGCCAGGGGAGGTCTTTCGTCCATGCAGTGAAGGGGGCCGCTCTGACGGCCACATCTGTTCCCGTCATCAACGCTCGTCCCCCCTCTTCCTTCTAAGGTACGCCGGAGGTTGTTTTCGATGCCGACGAAAAGGAGGCGCTGGTAGCGCCGCTCCGTTTCGCTTTGGTGGGGAAATTTTCTCGTGCACGGCCCACTGTTGACATTCTTTGCAGGGATTTTGGGTCTTTTGGACTGGCCGGAGTGGTACACGTCGTTGCGATTGATGCCCGTCATATTCTCATCAGGCCGGAGCTGGAGAGGACTTCCTTCGCTTGAGGACAAAGGATGTGTGGCACATTGCCAAATCGACCATACGACTATTTAGGTGGAGTCTAGATTTCTCCTCGGCCAGAGAATCCGCTTTCGCTCCGGTGTGAGCAGCTCTCCCAGGTCTCCCTCTGCAACTTTACACAAAATCGGCTATTTTCTATCTGTCCAAGAGTTATGGAACCCCCCTCATGCTGGACCATCCTACGGCTAACCTTTCGCACCCGAGTCGTGCCCGCGTAGATTTGAGGAAGTTGCTCCCTTCTAGAATCCGCCTGTCTCTACCGGAGGGTCGTAGTTGTTGGCAACCCATAGAATTCGAATCTTTTCCCATGTTCTGCTCGGACGACATCGTAGGCATGGTTGGTTGTCTTGCAAGAGGAATCCCCTCTTTCAGTAGGCTCAATTGGTGAGCTCCACTTCCGCTGCCAGAGCGGGAGAACCTCAGCCGGTGGAGGAACCTCTGAGGATGTCCATCGCCAAGATTCTCCCCTGGCCCTCGCTCGAGACTGTAATACCTGTGGTTCGTATTACGTATCTTGGAATATATGTACGAATTTTATCTTGTATTGCATGATTCCTTGCTTGGCTTATCTTGTCATTTCATGGCTTGGTTTATTTTGGGTTAGTTCGGCTAGGCTTGGGTTGCCTTGGTTCATCATGAACCAAGGGGAGAACCCTTACCTACTACCACCATCCACATTTATTAACCCCCACTCCTTTCTCTCTCCTCATTAATCTTCTTCTTCTCCACCTTTACTTCTTCACCTACCAGAGAGAGAGAGAGAGAGGGCTTAGGCAAGTGCATCTTGCTTCATGGAGGAACACAAATTTTATTGTTCCATCCTCTTCTTCACAGCATTCTTAAATACTTTAGTACTTGACATTTTTAATTTCCATGGCTCAATTTGTGTAGATCTAAGTTTATAGTATTTTTGGATTTTTTGGGTTTTGATCTACTTAACATTGTTATTTCCAAGTTTTGATGGTTCCATGTTGTAAAGAATTTCATTCTGTCCCATTTTGACCTATGGAAGTCCAAATTTGGACTTATAATGAAGGTTTTATGGAGCTTGGAAGCTATGGGTTCCATGGCCATCCTTCTCAGATTTTTGGAGAAGATGGGTACCCATCTACTCAGCCGCATGAGTACCCATCTACTCAGTCGCATAGATGAGTACCCATCTACTCAGCTGCATGAGTACCCATCTACTCAGCCGCATGAGTACTCATCTACTCAGCCGCATAGATGAGTACCCATCTACTCAGCCGTATAGATGAGTACCCATCTACCCAGCCGCATAGATGAGTACCCATCTACTCAGCCGCATGAGTACCCATCTACTCAGCCGCATAGATGAGTACCCATCTACTCAGCCGCATGAGTACCCATCTACTCAGCCGTATAGATGAGTACCCATCTACCCAGCCGCATAGATGAGTACCCATCTACTGCCGCATGAGCCCCCAATCCACCCTTGGTCGCATAGTGCCTATTTGGTTATTTTTCTTGTCCTATTTGGCTGATTTATGGCCAGAATTTCTTCCAACTCTCAACATAAAAGTTGTAGATCTTTTCCTTGGCTTCAAGAATATGTTACTAACTTTTTATGCAAGTTTTTTTATTTATGATAATGTAAGAATAGAATACGATAGTGGCCTGCTGTGGCGCACTCTTGACAAGTAAATTGACATGATATATCATGACATGCTGTTACGACCGCTAGTCTGACATGACAAGTATGAAAGACCTGGACACCGTAGACGATTGTGTTTGTACAAATAAACTGGTACTGTCTTGCATCATGTCTAGGATGGGGATCCCTGAGTACCACGGTCAGGGGTACCTACTGAAATTGACTAAGGCTAATTAACTAAAATGATTCAGTAGTCATGAAGAGATTCACAGTTACAGGCAATCCCGTTATCTGGGCACATTAAGTGGACTTGTAGCCTACCGACGAGTAGGGCACATTTCCAGCACACAGTCATGTGGTACACCTTTCATAAACGGACATTCGACCCGGATAACCGGATGGTCTACAGGGCTTGTGGCTGTTAAGATAATCTTATTGCATCTTGCTAGTTACTAGGCTATGATAACCCTAGTTAGTTTAAAGTATCAAGCCGTACTCTTGATTGGCCGTGATTGATTGGATGGAGTTATTCCAGCTTAGTCTTATCCTGATTCTGTGCAGGATTATGACATGACATGATTATTGATGCTTGCCTTAACAATAACGATCGGGGGTCCAGTTCTGTTCAGGCGAAGGGTTACAACCCCGGTCCTTGTTTGGTTTAAGGGTTGTAACCTGGCTCCCGGAGTAGTTCTGTGTCCTCTCTTTATTTATTGTCTTATTGCAACCCCATGCCATGTTCGTCATGTTTTACCTTACCTTAATACCATGATTATTTATACTGGCCTTAGCAATAAAGATCAGGGGTCTAGTTCTGTTCAGGCGAAGGGTTACAACCCCGGTCCTTGTTTGGTTTAAGGATTGTAACCTAGCTCCCGGAGCAGTTCAGTATCCTCTCTTCGTTTATTGTCTTCACTGTACCAATAGTATTTGAGACGGGTTTCTATTCAGGTGAAGGGCTACAACCCTGGTCCTTATTTGGTTTAAGGGTTATGACCTGGCTACTTGAATGGTTTCTTTGTACTCAGTTTACTATTGTTATCTCTATTATTATCAGTTCTTTATTTATTATTTATCTTTAATATTCTATTGTGATATACTGGTTTTAGTTCCGAAGTGAAGCCTCCTTTGTGGCACTTGCTCTTTCTGGGGTCTGACCCAACTGGTTTTGTATGGCCAGATATCGGAGCAGCACCAGAGGATCCACCTGTCTTCCAGCCAGATGGTGACCACCAGGCGTAACCCTGACAATGAGTGGGTTTCTTTTTATCCTTCCACTTATTTGTAAAATTATTCTTTTGAGGCGTTTAGCCGGCGAGCACGTGTTAGCTCGTATTGCACCTTATTTACTGTCTACCTACGGGCTGTAACATGATTGACGGATCCTAGGGTTGATCATGTATGACTAAACTCTTGCTAGTCCTGACATTTTGTAACGACTAGCTTCATGATCAGCTGAATATGTAATATTTGGGATGCCTTACTATTGTATATTTGGTAATCTTACATCTTGTAACACTTACTTACTTGCTTGTGATTGAGACACTAGGCTTGTTCATGACCATAAGAGACTGTTTGCTTGTATTTAAACCCTCATGTATCTAGACAGCCGTGACCGTATAGCAAGGTGGGTTGCACTTCAATATACGTAGCTGGCTATGTACGCCCCCGCTCTCCAGTATTCTGGTTCTAGGGCGTGACATGGTTTTAGTGGTAGCCCATACAGGTCTTGTAAATTAAGATATGTGAGAGTTTATCGAATAGATGTCTCAATCAGTACTCTCCCTTGATCTCTACTCGTATCCTCTTGATCCCTGAATATCTCGACCTGATCACATGCTTGTATCGTTCATCTGTCCTGGTCCTTCCTTATTGTTTCCTATGTCGTCTTCTTCAGTGGTATTATTCCTGGACCTGCCGATCAGCAAGGCGGAGCACCTCCCGTGGACCAGCAGCAATCTGGAGATCAAGCCCAGCATTCAGGAGTAGCCTCCAGAGTCAGGCCTACTGAAGGAGAGCCACCAGTTCAGCCCATCCAGCCTGCAGAGCCTGATGATGGCACTTTGGTGGGTCTCATCAGGTCACTATTAGCCTCCCAGGATTGTCGCGGAGATCCCTTGCACTAGGCGGTGGCAGACGCTTTGACCAGAGGAGGTCATCAGGGTAATAGCACGGCCAACAGCTTCAAGCGCTTGAACCCTCCCTTCTTCGACGGCAGTGAAGATGCGATCGCTGCAGATGCTTGGCTTCAAAACACAGAGATGATTCGAGAAGCAGCTAGGACTCCAGAGAACGAGAAGGTGGCCGTGGTGCGCCTGCAGTTACTAGATCTTGCCCGCAGCTGGTGGGCAGCGTAGGCCGATGGATTAGTGGCCCCTATTTTATGGGCAGTATTCAGGAAGAGATTCCAGACCAAGTATTTTGATGCTGTAGCTCGGTATGATCTACAGACAAGGTTCACCAATCTGAAGCAGACGGGCAGGACGTTCGATGGATATGCGGCCGAGTTCTCCAGGCTTAGTCAGTTTGGTCCCACCTTGGTGGCGACCGAGTTCGATAGAGCCCAGCAGTTCCAGCAGGGGCTCCACCTAGAGATTTTATTAGCGATAGAGCAGTTTGAGCATCAAACTTTTGATACAGTATTGAGAGCATCCCGGAGGCATGAGTATACCTCCCAGAGGATCGTAGTTAGGACCGGAGGTCGAAAGCGATCCCATAGCCAGATGAATCAGTCATCAGCACCAGCCCCGACAGCCAGGGCTTTGACTATTAGAGCTCCGAGGCGGGCGGCCTCAGTGACGTCGGTTCAGTATTCCACCCCGACGCACCCTCAGCAGCAGAAGCAGAAGCATTCTTCCGCAGTAGGATGTTCACACTGTGGGAAGCCGGGGCACGTAGTGTCAGAGTGTCGCAGAGCACAAGGTTTGTGCTTGGCTTGTGGTGCCCCGGACCACAGGATTGGGAATTGCCCGAACAGGGGGAATTCATCGGCCTTCTCTAGTCCTTCAGTTAGAGGACCAGCACCAGTCCATCAGCAGCAGCTGCAGCACCCGTTCCCGAGCCCATTGCCGACACAGGTCCAGGCATTACAGCAGCAGAGACCGCAGCAGTATGCCCAAGCCCAAGCCCTGATCCAGAGCAGGCAGAGGAATTTTCAGCAGAGGGGACCCGCACCCAGAGGACATGGTCAAGTGCTGGCCTTGACCATGAAAGAAGAAGGAATAGCACCAGGTGAGGTAGTGGCAGGTACTATTCTCGTCAACACCTTTCTAGCTTCAGTATTATTTGATTCTGGTACCTCGTATTCATTTATGTCTGCACGATTCGCGACACGGATAGGACTGAAGCCCGAGTCATTATCAGTAAGGCTCAATATACTTACTGGTAACGGACTTGTGGGAGTAGATAGGGTATTTTTCTCATGTCGGATCGTAGTTAGTGGTAGAGAATTCTCCGCTAGATTGATAGAGTTTCCGATGGCCGATTATGATGTGGTCTTAGGGATGGATTGGTGGAGGGACCAGTATGCTAGGATAGACTGCCACATTGGCAGGGTTATTTTTAGCATTCCATGTGAGCCGGAGTTTTCCTTCTCCCGAGGCGAAGTTGAACGTTCTCCTCCCGTATTGCGAATGACAGTAGAAGCAGTGCAGTTACCTCGGATAGTCGAAGAGTTTCCAGATATTTTCCCAGAAGAGCTTCCAGGGATGTCGCCAGAGCGAGAGATCGAGTTCACCATCGATTTGATTCTCGGAACAGCCCCAGTGTCAGAGAGAGTCTACAGGATGGTGCCATCAGAGCTAGAGATATTGTACAAGATGATTGAAGAACTCAGAACCAAGGGATTCATTCGTGCTAGTGGATCGCCTTGGGGAGCCCCGATGCTTCTTGTGGAAAAGAAGGATAGTACATCCAGGTTATGTGTAGATTATCGTACCTTGAACTCAGTGACAATCAAGAACAGATACCCTCTTCCGAGGATAGATGACTTGTTTGATCAACTACAAGGGGCAGCAGTGTTTTCGAATATCGACTTGCGATCAGGATACCATCAGATCAGAGTCAGAGAGCAGGACATCCCGAAAACAGCTTTCAGATCTAGGTATGGGCATTGGGAGTTCCTTGTGATGCCATTTGGAGCTACCAATACGCCGACCGCATTCATGGACCTCATGAATCGTATCTTCATGCCTTATTTGGATCAGTTCGTGATTGTGTTCCTAGACGATATTCTGGTCTACAGCAAGAATAAAGCGGAGCATGAGCATCATCTCAGAGTAGTTCTCCAGATTCTCAGAGAGCACCAGTTGTATGCCAAGTTCAGTAAATGCGAGTTCTGGCTCGATCGTATTTCGTACTTGGGTCATATCATCACCCGAGGAGGAGTTGAAGTGGATCCCCAGAAGATCGTGACTATTGAGTCATGGCCAGTGCCCAGTACAGTCGTAGAAGTTTGCAGTTTTCTTGGATTGGCCGGCTACTACCGGTGATTTATTTCGGACTTTGCTCGAATTTCAGCGCCATTGACCCAGTTGACCCGCAAGGATGTACAGTTTGCTTGGGCAGCAGAGTGCCAGGATTCTTTTGAGAAGTTGAAGCGAGGCTTAATGACGGCTCCTATTCTCATGCTTCCAGATGGAACCGTAGGATTCTCAGTGTATTATGATGCTTCAGGCAGAGGCTTAGGATGTGTTCTGATGCAGAATGGGAAGGTAATAGCTTATGCTTCACGATAACTTCGTGATCATGAGAGGAATTACCCAACCCATGACTTGGAGCTGGTAGCAGTAGTGTTTACACTTAAGTTGTGGTGGCACTACCTATATGGAGATAGGGTAGAGATTTTCACCGACCACAAGAGCCTGAAGTATGTTTTCACCCAGAAGGATCTTAATATGCGTCAGAGAGATGGCTGGAGCTTCTTGTGGATTATGATGTCAACTTGCAGTATCACCCAGGGAAGGCCAATATCGTTGCAGATGCTTTGAGCAGGAGAGCCGGAGTTTATTTCCTAACAGCACAACCAGAGCTGTTAGCCGATCTTCAGAAGATGGGTATAGAAGTTGTCCTCCCTTCCAATGTGGCATTGATCGCCAGCATGCAAGTTCAGTCCACTATCGTCGAGAGGATCCGGATGGCGCAGTCAGCAGATTCCAAGCTTCAGCGACTCAGAACAGAGTATGAGGCAGGACGAAGACCAGAGTTATGTATCCATAAAGATGGTACCCTTCGACATGGGAAGCGTCTTTGTGTATCTAGTGGAGATATCAGACATAAGATCATGACAGAGGCCCACAGTTCGCAGTATTCCATTCATCCCAACGGTACTAAGATGTACCGTGATATTTGCTAGCACTTTTGGTAGAATGGCATAAAGAGGGAGATAGCCCGGTTTGTCTTTTATTGTTTAGTCTGCCAACAAGTTAAGGCTGAACATCAGAGACCAGCTGGACTACTTCAACCATTGCCAATTCCAGAGTAGAAATGGGAGCATATAACCATAGATTTTGTGACTGGATTGCTTAGATCCCCGGCAGACAGAGACGCTATTTGGGTTGTCATAGACAGGCTCACGAAGGTGGCTCACTTTCTCCCATTCAGAGTTGGTCAGTCGACGGCTCAGCTAGCGAAGATGTATCTCTGGCAGATTGTTAGATAGCACGGTGTACCAGTCAGTATCACCTCGGACAGAGATTCCAGATTTACGTCATACTTTTGGCGTAGCCTGTAAGAGAGTTTAGGGACTCGCCTCCAGTTCAGCTCAGCGTATCATCCACAGACAGATGGTCAGTCAGAGCGTACCATACAAACCTTGGAAGACATATTGAGATCTTATACACTCGACTTCGGTGGTTCGTGGGAAGATCACCTGCACCTGGTAGAGTTCTCGTACAATAACAGTTTCCAAGCTAGTATCCAGATGGCACCGTTCGAGACACTGTATGGTAGGAAGTGTCGATCCCCGCTAGCATAGGACGATGTCGGAGAGAGACAGATGCTCGGTCCAGAAATAATTGCTCAGACCGTTGAGGTGGTCCGAAGAGTCAGAGATCATCTTCGAGTTGCCCAAGATCGCCAGCGCCATTGGGCCAATTCTCATCGACGTCCCCTTGAATTTTCTATCGACGACCATGTATTTCTTAGGATCTCGCCTACCCGTGGCGTCATACGGGGAAAGCTTAGTCCTAGGTATATAGGGCCATTCGACATTCTAGAGCGAGTAGGTGATGTGTCATATCGTCTCGCTCTCCCACCGTCGTTGCGTGAGGTGCATGATGTCTTCCATGTATCCCAACTGTGACGATATATCCCGGACCCGAGCCACATCCTGGATTATTCGGAATTGGTTGTTGGTACCAACCTTTCGTATGAGGAGAGGCCCGTGTCTATATTGGACCGAAGAGAGAAGACACTCAAGGACAAGACTATCAAGTTAGTCCGAGTTGCTTGGGGTCATCACTCTTTGGGTGAGTCAACCTGAGAGCGTGAGGATGATATCCGGTCGCGATATCCCGACCTGTTTGACTCGTGAGGTATAATGTCTTCCTTATGTCTCATGCCTTCGATTCCTTGCTTGTATGATTGATTGATTGATTGCCTAGTATAGCTTGCCTGTGATTAATATAGTTTGTCCTTGTCCCTCTAGCCTCTTAATTAAATTCCGAGGACGAAATTCTTTTAAGATGGATAGAGTTGTAATACCTGTGGTTCGTATTACGTATCTTGGAATACGTGTACAAATTTTATCTTGTATTGCATGATTCCTTGCTTGGCTTATTTTGTCATTTCATGGCTTGGTTTATTTTGGGTTGGTTCGGCTAGGCTTGGGTTGCCTTGGTTCATCATGAACCAAGGGGAGAACCCTTACCAACTACCACCATTCCCATTTATTAACCCCTACTCCTTTCTCTCTCCTCATTAATCTTCTTCTTCTCCACCTTTACTTCTTCACCTACCAGAGAGAGAAGGCTTAGGCAAGTGCATCTTGCTTCATGGAGGAACACAAATTTTATTGTTCCATCCTCTTCTTCACAGCATTCTAAAATACTGTAGTACTTGACATTTTTAATTTCCATGGCTCAATTTGTGTAGATCTAAGTTTATAGTATTTTCCGATTTCTTGGGTTTTGATCTACTTAACATTGTTATTTCCAAGTTTTGATGGTTCCATGTTGTAGAGAATTTCATTCTGTCCCATTTTGACCTATGGAAGTCCAAATTTGGACTTATAATGAAGGTTTTATGGAGCTTGGAAGCTATGGGTTCCATGGCCATCCTTCTCAGATTTTCGGAGAAGATGGGTACCCATCTACTCAGCCGCATGAGTACCCATCTACTCAGTCGCATAGATGAGTACCCATCTACTCAGCCGCATGGGTACCCATCTACTCCGCCGCGTAGATGAGTACTCATCTACTCAGCCGCATGAGTACCCATCTACCCAGCCGCATAGATGAGTATCCATCTACTCAGCCGTATGAGTACCCATCTACTCAGCCGCAAGAGTACCCATCTACTCAGCCGCATGAGTACCCATCTACTCAGCCGCATATATGAGTATCCATCTACTCAGCCGCATGAGTACCCATCTACCCAGCCGCATAGATGAGTACCCATCTACTCAGCCGCATGAGTACCCATCTACTCAGCCGCATAGATGAGTACCCATCTACTCAGCCGCATGAGTACCCATCTACTCAGCCGTATAGATGAGTACCCATCTATCCAGCCGCATAGATGAGTACCCATCTACTGCCGCATGAGCCCCCAATCCACCCTTGGCCGTATAGTGCCTATTTGGTTGTTTTTCTTGTCCTATTTGGCTGATTTATGGCCAGAATTTCTTCCAACTCCTAATATGAAAGTTGTAGATCTTTTCCTTGGCTTCAAGAATATGTTACTAACTATTTATGCAAGTTTTCTCATTTATGATAATGTAAGAATAGAACACGATAGTGGCCCGCTGTGGCGCACTCTTGACAAGTAAACTGACATGATATATCATGACATGCTGTTACGACAGCTAGTCTAACATGACAAGTATGAAAGACCTGGACACCGTGGGCGATTGTGTTTGTACAAATAAACTGGTACTGTCTTGCATGATGTCTAGGATGGGGATCCCTGAGTACCACGGTCAAGGGTACCTACTGAAATTGACTAAGGCTAATTAACTAGAATGATTCAGTAGTCATGAAGAGATTTCCAGCTACAGGCAATCCCGTTATCTGGGCGCATTAAGTGGACTTGTAGCCTATCGACGAGTAGGGCACATTTCCAGCACATACTCATGTGGTACACCCTTCATAAATGGACATTCGACCCGAATAACCGGATGGTCTGCAGGGCTTGTGGCTGTTGAGATAATCTCATTGCATCTTGATAGTAACTAGGCTGTGATAACCCTAGTTAGTTAAAAGTATCAAGCCGTACTCTTGATTGGCCGTGATTGATTGGATGGAGTTATTCCAGCTTAGTCTTATCCTGATTCTGTGTATGATTGTGACATGACATGATTATTGATGCTTGCCTTAACAATAACGATCGGGGGTCCAGTTCTGTTCAGGCGAAGGGTTACAACCCCGGTCCTTGTTTAGTTTAAGGGTTGTAACCTGGCTTCCGGAGAAGTTCTGTGTCCTCTCTTCGTTTATTGTCTTATTGCAACCCCATGCCATGTTCGTCATGTTTTACCTTACCTTAATACCATGATTATTTATACTGGCCTTAGCAATAAAGATTGGGGGTCCAGTTCTGTTCAGGCGAAGGGTTACAATCCCGGTCCTTGTTTGGTTTAAGGGTTGTAACCTGGCTCCCGGAGCAGTTCTGTGTCCTCTCTTCGTTTATTGTCTTCTGTACCAATAGTATTTGAGACGGGTTTCTATTCAGGTGAAGGGCTGCAACCCCGGTCCTTGTTTGGTTTAAGGGTTGTGACCTGGCTACTTGAATGGTTTCTTCATACTCAGTTTACTGTCGTTATCTCTATTATTATCAGTTCTTTATTTATTATTTATCTTTAATTTTCTATTGTGATATGTTTATTTTAGTTTCTAAGTGAAGCCTCCTTTGTGGCACTTGCTCTTTCTGGGGTCTGACCCAGCTGGTTTTGTATGGTCAGATATCGGAGCAGCACCAGAGGATCCACCTATCTTCCAGCCATATGGTGACTACCAGGCGTAACCCTGGCAACGAGTGGGTTTCTTTTTGTCCTCCTACTTATTTGTAAACTTATTCTTTTGAGGCGTTTAGCCGACGAGCACGTGTTAGCTCGTATTGCACCTTATTTACTGTCTACCTACGGGCTGTAACATGATTGACGGATCCTAGGGTTGATCATGTATGACTAAACTCTTGCTAGTCCTGACATTTTGTAACGACTAGCTTCATGATCAGCTGAATATGTAATGTTTGGGATGCCTTACTATTGTATATTTGGTGATCTTACATCTTGTAACACTTACTTACTTGCTTGTGATTGAGACACTAGGCTTGTTTATGACCATAAGAGACTGTTGGCTTGTAGTTAAACCCTCATGTATCTAGACAGTCGTGACCGTATAGCGAGATGGGTTGCACTTCAATATACGTAGCTGACTATGTACGCCCCCGCTCTCCAGTATTCTGGTTCTGGGGCGTGACAGAGACACAGGGGATCCGTCCCAAGCTATGGGTGTCTCTGTCAATCGGTCGAAGGAGCTTATTAGTAGCCTAGGAAAAACCATTACAGTGAAGGAATCTACTACAGTCGTTGTGCGACAAGCGGAGGAGATCCAGGAGACGCGGCAAACCCAACCCATAGTAGCAAAGGACCCTATCACCTTCGTCGGGAGGAAGGCGGATTAGAGCCAGGAGACCCAGCAAACCCAAACTCAGGTAGCAGCACCACAACCCTCTCTTCTTAATGTTGACTTTGTCGCCTCAGGAGAGGAACAACCAGTCATAGCAACCCTCCAACCCCCGCTTCAGCCCAGGAGAATCACAGCGCCAAGGGTGTGCCATCAATTCCATCCAACATCGAGGCGGAACATGAGGACGCCACCAACTCAGTCCACCCCGGCTCTGCGGGAACCAAAGGACAATCAGGAGCGCAGCTGGGGAATTCTATGAAACCCAAGAAAGAAAAAGCTAAAGCTGGCAAAGAAGATACCTGTCACGACCCGCAATCCAAATTGTTGGGACATATTGAGGCATGTCCAGCCTACGCTTGAGTTATAATATAGTAAGCTGTTCTTTTAAAAAAGTACATAGTAAAGGATCAAGTGTGCTAACAGTTCCATTTGTCATATTGTAGAAAGTCCAGTAACAAAAATACATAGTCTAAACAGTCCTGCTCTCAAAGTCCAAAGCAACTAAAACAACAAACTAGACGAGGTTCCTCGTAGGTACATCCTTGTGGGCTAAGGCCTGATCCTCAATGGTGGCCCCATAATAGGAATCACATAGCAACTCCTCTTTGGTAAGTATACCTGCAACGTTTTCTGTCAGGAAGGGAGCAAGTACTGGTTCTACAAACTAAATATACTGAGCATGAAATGAAAAGAGATGTAATAAATAAGAATCATGGTATATCACAATCTATCATGTAGAAGATATATTTGTCATGACGACAAATGTACATGTAATGTTTAAAATTGGAGAAGGCACATGATCGTCAATAGGTATAAAATATACCGGTGTACAAGTCTACATGTAATAAAATATACATACGTACAAGTCTACAAGCATAGGTGTACATACATACAGAAATACAAGATAATGGCCTCACTACAACAAAAAACCCTTTTAATGACGCTCGACAAGGAGTTTTAATGACGGCTGATACATAAGCGTTATTAAGTTGAAAAATACCTTTTTTCTATGACGGTTTGGGCTAATTCTGGGCTTTTTATAACGTTTATAAAACAAAGCGTTATTAATAGTTTAGAGCGGTGGCAAACTTATAATATTTGTTAAGTTTATTTTTTGACAAAATCCTGCACTTCAACAAAATTTTTTCTCTCCCTCTGGTTCTGGTCTTCTCCTTCTCCGATCCTTTCTTCTCCCTCCTCTCCCCCAACTCCAAAATCCCATAGATCCAAAACCCTAACTCTAGTTTAGCAACACCCTCCTCTCCTCCTCTTCTTCTCCTTCCTTTCCCCCAACTCCAAAACCCTAACCCTAGATACAAAACCCTAAACCTAGTTAGAAAGGGCGGAGGAGATGGGGAGGGAGCTGGCGGTGCGGGTCGGCTTCGGATCGGGTTTAGTGGGATCCGCCAAGCAGTTATCTTCTTGGCTTCCGCTGGTCGTCGATTCCCCTTCTTCTCCCTCCTTCCCCCACTCCGATCCACAAATGAGCTCAAAACTCTAACCCTAACCCCACCCCATCCCTCCCCCGAAAAAGGAAAAAAAATGGAGACATCACCGATCGACGCATCCACCTCCCTCCCCTTCGCGAAATGAAGATCGGACTTCTCCCGTCGCTTCCAGTACTTCCTCGATCGGTCGACCCCCTACCCCGTGGGGAGGTAGCTGGGGACCCTCGTGATCGCGTCCCTCTACGCGCTCAGGGTCTACTTGATCCAGGGGTTCTATGTCGTCTCCTACGGGTTGGGGATCTACTTGCTCAACCTCTTGATTGGCTTCCTCTAGCCGGTCGTGGATCCGAAGTTTGAGGGACTGGACGAGGCCTCGCTGCCGACGAGGGGGTCCGACGAGTTCAAGCCCTTCATGCGCCGCCTTCCCGAGTTTAAGTTCTGGTAATTACTTACTACCCTCTTTTTTTGAGCTATATCGGTTGAAATCTAAAGATTTCTAGCAGAGAAGCCCTGGCATTGGGTGCCGTGTCTGTGCCTTGTAAATACGCTAGGACACTATGTGTAGTGTCGATATCGGATTTGGACACCAGTCGTGTCAGTGTCCTGGCGATAAAGAGGAAGGATATTGGTTTTGGTACTGCAGGTATAGGTATTGGTATTGGTTAAGCTGCATGGAGAGAGGTTCTGTGGGTTAGCCATTGAAATCGGGATTCAAATTGGAGGTGAAGAAGATGTTATGATCCATTGGTGAAGAAGATGTTCTCATACACTTACCACCCCCCCTCTGTTGTTCATCTTCTGATGTTTAAAATTTTGGAGGTGAAGAAGATGTTATGATCCATTGGTTGCATCTTCTGTTGTTCATGGCCGATCCATCGACCATAAGAACATGCAACATACACTTACCACCCCTCCTCTGCTGCAAAATTCTCATTTTCTTTCCTATATATATCTGCAATCCATGAGCTTGTGACTTTGGGAAAATTCTGAGATAGATATGCTGCAAAACTCGGTTAAGCATTGTATGCTGCAAAACTCGGTTAAGCATTGTAGGTATATCGAGCCAACAATCTTGATAGATCCTCCATTAAATTGAATGATTGTATAGCTCCCCTTAGGCGATGATGACAACTAAACAAAGAAAGTGTACTTTCCCCTTTATCCCTTCTTGATTCTTTTAAGGTTGGTGGCAAGTAAAACTGTTTTAGTAGAAAGTGATGAGTTCCCATTCATTTGCAACTTGCTGTAGAGCTGGTGCCATTAATCTTGCACTTTTTGCTAACTGTAGAGAAAATTAACATTGTATTATATGATGTCTGAGTTCATACTTTAGACTACCATTTTTTCTCGTCTTGTATTCTCATTTATCCTTCAATTTCTTCTCTGTTTCTCTTCCTCGGCCAATGGCGAGGCACACAGTGTAGCCATTACTTGTCAGGGGAATTAGAATTAAGGAGAGGAGAGGAGAGGAGGAAAAAAAAAGGAAAAGGAAAAAGGAAAAGAAGAAGAACAAGAATTTTTTTTGGCAATGATGATTTGGCTGCTCCTTCAGATGGCGAGGCAACTCCGTTGCAGCCATTTGTTGGAAGAAGGGATGATGAGAGTGGGGGTCCACCTCCAATTGTGAGTGAGTAATCATGGACTGAAGCTGAATCTGAGCTTCTCGCTAATTTATGTACCTCTTGGAGCTATTTATGTTATCATTTTCTCTGCTTATGTTATCATTTTCAGGCCAATGAACTGAAAAGAGAAGATCTTAAAGGTTCAAAGGTAATTTCTTTACTATTTTTTCAGTTATAGCTGTAAGCAAAGTGAGTGGTCCATAACTAGCTTCAAATTTGGCTTGAAAATTTGATATTGTTTGACAATTTGTTCAGCAAGTTGAGCTTGGATTACTTAAGTTTATCATTTGGCACATCAAGGTCTTAAAGACTAGTCGTCTATTAGTTTTTCTGGTTCCAGTTGCAGATTTTTTTCTCTTTTCTTTTTTTCTTTGTCATTTTTCCTTCTCTCTTATAAGCTACTCTAGCAAGTAAAGGACTTATTAAAGATTTTGAAGGATACGTCATTATTCTGTTACATAAGTGGGTTAAGTTCATTTGTCATTGCAACGAAGGACTATTGGAAGTTCATTGTTTGCTACTGGTTTTTGCAGCACTTTGCAGCTGTATGAGATATCTATTTGCAGTTGGTGGGAAAAGCCCCTGCAGGTTCCTTACTTTATTGCAAGCTACTTTATTATACCTTAATCCTCTGATAATGGTGATTTCTCTATCTGTCTTCCAGCTTGTAGAGTAGTGTATGCAACTTAATTTTCTACCCTTTTATGATGCTATTCCTATTTGAAGTATGACATTCCAAATGCAATACGGTTGTAGGTCAAAGTCTGTGATATCTGTGGAGATGCTGGCCAAGAGGAGTTAGTTGCCATCTGTAGTAGATGTACTGATGGCGCTGGTGAGGGTTCAGGCGAGAGTAAGGGATCAGAGGATGAGGCTCTCCCACGACTCCGTCGGCTGCAGCAGCACCAAGTCGTCGCTCAGCTGCGACACTACTTCTCTTTGGGACTCCCGATATCTTTAAGAGATGGCAGAGAGAAGATCCATAGTCAAAATCTACATAAGTAAATATTTCTAATAATTTGGTTAGCAAAAAAGAGATTTATTCCTATTTTTTGGGTACATTCTGTATTTGGATATTCAATGTAATGAAGATGTTGATATGTACTCTATTTTGAGAAATATAATAAAGATGGTGATATATAATGTTAAATTTTTGGAATGTAATATATACTGTGCAGTATAGAGCATTATAAATGTGCTAATTTGAATAGTATAAAGTGTTATAAATATGCTGCATTGAGCCTGTACATATTATCTATTCATGACGTTTTAAAATTGTTCTGAATTGTGCACTATATATTAACTATTCATAACGCTTTTATAGAAACTATTCATGAGGGTTATTTTATGACGCTTTTAAAAAACATTTATAACACCCGTTTTCATAACGGTTGCTGTGGAAAAAAAAGCGTCATGGTTCGTCATTAATGATGCTTTTTAGCCGTCATTAAAAGAGTTTTTTGTTGTAGTGCCTACGATAAGGTATGCATGTAATGCGACCTTGCTCGGTACATACGTACGAGAGAAGGGGACATAATCACGTACTCGGCTATCAGTTTTCCCATAACCCAAGTTATAACATGTAAGAAATAGAAGAATAGTTTAAAGCATGTGAAGCATACGGTAGGTACATAGAAACATGTAAGATATGATTTTTAGTTCAAATAATTGTATTAACGCAATTCATTATCATATGCAGTAAATAGAGTTTGTAGGGGTACTTGCCTCGTACAAGGAAAGGGTATGAATATGAAGTTATAGATATCCGGTGTACTATCACTGTTAAAAAGGATATACAATCTTAGTTTCCATATTAAGCTCAAGACTAGGACACTAGTGGCGTGACACGACTTTCTAACTGGACAACTAGCCAAGTGACGACTTTAGCATAGGAGACCAATGTGGGATGACACAATATCTAAACCAACTTTTAGGGTCTCTATACTAAGGTAGGGTAAGGTCCTAATACTAAAATATTCCCAAAAACACACATAACTTCACAAGACATAATTTTTAATTAATAAATCAGACTGTACATTGTGTTCCAACAATTATTAAGATAGTCAAAATGCTCTAATATATATAAGTTAAATTACCAAAATGATCCTTGTTAATTATAGAAATTTATACTAATTTTTATGAAATTATAAACTACTATAGATATTTATTAAAAATTAGTAAACATAAGTACTTTAAAAATAAGTTTTGTTTACCTATTTTTACAAAATAGCAAAATTACAAATTAAATCCTGGAAAAACTATATTAAATTAGATAAATTAACATATTATTTACACACAATTATTCCCAGATTTTTACAGTATTCATATACTGTCTAAAAATTCAAATACAATAAGGTACAGTTTTTGACAATAAATAATTAATTATTTAATATATTTGTCTACGTATACGAAATTGAATCGAAGTCCTGATACGGGACCCAAGGCCATGAATCAAGTCCTATATGACTCGTATAGACCTTGAATGTATTTAGACTCATTTGAGTCCACAAAATCCATGCTAGGTCTGGACTCAAATGGCCATAATTAACAGAATACGTAAAAATACAAAATTAAGTACGTAAGTAAATAATAATATATTTTAATGCAGTAAAATATACATATCAATAGCATCTTTTGACAACAATATAACATGTAAATTTACATATATTAAATACAGCATATATTAATATATATAAATTTATATATAGAAACACATACATACTGTAAATAGTACATAATATGTATAAATAGATATACATAATAATATATTTACATATATATAGAAATACATATAAAATATATAAATATATATAATAGCAGTATATGTACAGTATACATGTATACATACATACATAAAATACATAAAATATAAGTAAGTATATAACAGTATTTAAATATACGAAATACATATATATATATATATATATATATATATATAATATATATATATATATATATATATTTTATATATATATATATATATTTTATATATATATATATATAAGTAAGTATATAAAATATATATATATATATATATATATATCTATATATATATATATATATATATATATATATATATATATATATATATATATATATATATATATATATGACCACAACATCAAGAGAGAGAACGCGGCTAGCATCTCCAATATCACCTCTTTCTCCATTGAACACCCTCCGTTCCAATACCTCGGATGTCCCCTAGTGTACGGTCAATCTAACGCTGGCATTTTCGATGAGCGAAATCACAAAATCAGGAGAAAACTGGAGGGGTGGCACAACGCAACCTTATCCCCAGACGGCAAGATGATCCTCATCAAACATGTCCTCACATCCATACCCATATATACCCTAGCTGCATGCTCCCCGCCCAAGAAGGTGCTCTCTTCGGTTGAAAGTATTGTTAGCAACTTCTTTTGGGGGCACAGTGGAGGCTACGTCAAGCATCATTGGGTAAGTTGGAACACCATGGCTAGGCCCACCGAGGAAGGGGACATGGGCTTCGTAAAACTTTCTCACATTGTTGATGCCTTCTCGATGAAGCTGTGGTGGAAGCTTCGTACGAGTCAGAATTTATGGGCTAGATTCATGAAGGCCAGATACTTCAAGCACATTCACCCGTCATAGGCCATCCCCAACAGTAGATCCTCAGCGGCGTGGCGACGTATCCTCATCGGGCGCAATATTGCCGAACTGATATGCCTTCATTTGGGCGATGGAGAATCCTCGACCTTCCTAGAACGTTAGGTTGGAGACACCTTGCTCCCCAGCCTTCCGACGGTCCGGAGGAACAGTAGGATCAAGGCCTTGTGGGACTCCTCTAGAAATGACTGGAATTGGGGCAAGGTCCGTGATTGGGTCGGATATGAGACTGAAGATTGCATCCATCGACGAGGTCTGAAGATCGGTACCGACACAGATGAGCTGCGGTGGTCGGCCGAACCTTCGGGCGGCTTCTCAGTACGCTCGGCCAGACAAGTGGCCCACGGTCGTGGGACGTCAACTCCGATCATTGCAGCATTCTGGCATACTTGTATCCCTAAGAAGTGTTCCATCCTTCTTTGGAGAGCCTTGCAAAAGAAGTTACCCACTGATGACAATTTGCATACTATTAGGTTCAGCTTAGCTTCTGTATGCAACTACTGCTCAGAGCGTCAGACGGAAACCGTCGACCACATCCTCTGTCAGGGAGAATTACCCGTCAAGGTCTGGAGAGTACTGTCCCAGCATTGTAGACAGGCTCAGGGAGGCGGGTGCTTCTACGATCTCTTGGCTGGCTGGGCCTCCATTTCCTACGGACGCAAGATTGTAGCGGCAGCTGCAACGTGGGTCATATGGAAGAATCGTAATAAGACGAGATATGAGGGCCGCCAGTACTCTGCCGACAAGATCACATGGGAGGTCCTCCGGCAGTGCCATAAGATCAGGGACATCTGTTCGCATGGCCAGACTGACTTTTGGGTTTCTCTTCTTTTCTAATCTCCAATCTTCCGATTTTGTTGGTATACTTGTATAGGCTTCGGCATTTTGAGCCTTTCTGGAATAAAATAAGGGGGTTTCAAATATATATATATATATATATATATATATATATATAATTAAAATCCAGCCCAAACCCAATGGGCCAAAACCTGACCCAAACCCAAAATGAACAGTAACTAAACCCGTTACTGTGCGGGTTAAGCCTGAACACAATAACCCAAACCCAAACCAAAGTTTCGTGTCCTGACAGTTAGGGACACGAGCGGTCGAGTCTGACACCGAGTCTTGTATCCACCGTCATTGACACGAATCTGACACGAATCTCCCGTGTCCAAGGTCATTACGGCACTCCTCGACACATCGCGACTCTGTTACGTGAAAACGAGACACGAATACATAGCAGGGAAGGAATGACACATATGTGTCCGACCAACGGGGGTTGTCGGGGCTGCTGCACGACGGAGGAAGCATCGGGGTGCGTCGGGAAAAATATGGCCGAGTTCGTCTCGTCGAGGCGAACCGATTGGTGGTGGTCGTAGGCCTTCACGTTGGCTAGGGTGGCACCTAGGATAGATCTAGGGTTCCGACGAGTGGTCGGAGAAGAAAAAGTTGTGGCGGTGGCTAGGGTGGTCGGGAAGAGGAATGAAGTTAGGGTTTCGGTTGAGGGGGCTTCATAGGCTAGTATTTGGGGTTAGATTAGGGTTTCGATTAGCAAATTAGGATTTAGTGTTAGGGTTTCGGCAAGTCGGCGGGAGGAAGACGATAAAGTTCTGACCGGCGACGTGGGCGATCGTGGGTGGTTTTGCACAAACGCCCCTCCCCTTTACGTAAATTGCAAAAACACCCACCGCTTGTCAATATGCAAAATCCTAATTTGTAAATCCCCTCCCGCGGTGTTCTGTGCAAATTTATATTTGCACAAACAATTATAATATTGCAGTTTGATTTAAAAATATTTGAATTAGTTGTAAACTGCTATAAAAATAAATTATAAAATTATAAAAATGATATTTTAGGCTTTAAAATCCATTTAAAAATTATTTAAAAATTCTAGAAAATTCCAAATAATTATAATAAATTATTTTATGGCTAAAAATATCATTTGCGTTTAAGAACCCTTAATTTAAAATAAATAAATAACAGGGGCTTATAATACCAATAAAGTGGTACAGCTTGGGTCAGAGGACAGCAAGCACGAGGGCACCAAACAAAGAGCTCTGAGGTCGACGGCTACGCCGTCCCCAACACCGTCTCATGATTAAGTGCCTCGCATAGAATGTACGGGGGATCGGGGGGGAGGGGAGAGCTACTCATACTAGGCTCAATCCTATTTGCTCCACCAACAACATCAGCCTCCTCGCCATCATTGAACCGAAGGTGGCACAAACCAAACTCCTCGTTCTTCAGCTCAAGTTAGGTTTCTAGTTCTCCTCTTCTAACACTAAAGGTAACATATAGATTTTTAGCGAAGAACGGGCTCTCAATATCGGTCCTAGACTCATTCGACCAAGCGATTACCATCTCCGTTCAGTTATCGCACTTTTCGGGCGACATGATGGTCAGTTTCGTACACGGCAGCAATTCGAGAAAGGAGTGTAGGTTTCTCTTGGATCTTCTCCACATTCAGAGTTCGCAGACATCTTCCGGGTTTTGTTGGGTGATTTCAATGTTATTGCCAAGGCGATGGAGAAGAAAGGGGGTCGTCCCCCCAGCGCCCTGGTCATGCAAGACTTTACTAATTTCATGCTTGCGTCCGGCTTGGCCAACCTCTAATTCTCGAGGAATCCCTTCACCTAGGTTAATTCTCGGACGTGGGCGAACCTCCAGTAGTCCAGACTTGGGCAGTTCCTGGTTGATCATAACTGGATCTGTGCGTTTCCATCGTCATCCTATGAGCATTTTAACAGATCTGGTTCTGGCCACGCTCCCATATACGTGTCCATCATACAACAGACGAACAAAGTGGCCAAGGGATTTCATTTCCTAGACTTCTGGGTTGAGTACCCAAATTTTTTTGTCGTCGTTGCAACCGCATGGAACTCAGTTGAGAATGAGAATGGGCTCATCCAGCTCGGATCTCGTTTGGCGGCTAAGAGACAGGCGCTATCCAAGTGGAGTTTCTGGACATTCGAGAACATATTCCAGTTCGTGTTCGATGCAGAAGCGGCGGTGTCTAAAGCAAAACTCAAAGATGACGGGAGCAACGATCGAGAGGCCGGTCGTCTGTTGGAGGAGGCGAGGGACAGGCTCCAACAGTATTGAAGATCGAAGTGGCTTACAGGAAGCATAAGGCTAGACTGAAATGGGACATCAATGGCCATCGCAATTCCAAGTTATTCCATGTGTGCGTCAACGGTAAACACAAGACTCTCTCCATCCATCGGATCCGGACTCAGGACGGGAGGAGCTCAGCGAGATAGTCAATGGCCTAGCCGTCGGGAGCACGCCGGGGCCAGATGGTTTCTGTCACTACCACATTTCTAGCTTGAGGGTATTTTTGTCATTTTGGATGAATTTTGAATTTTTTAAATTAATTTAATGAATTGGTGAATTCTAGTTTGACTTTGACTTGTTGAGACTAGTAGACTAGCCTATAACCTAACCCTAGCTATGGTAACCCTAGTCTAACTTGGGTTAACCCATTTTAGTCGTTAGAGATTAGTTTTAGAATGAGGGGATTTGGTTTAGTGAATTTAAGTCATGACTTATGGTTTTATGAAATGGCTTATGACTTCATGACTTAATTAATCATGACTTAAGCCCATGGGCCAATTTAGGAAACCCTAACCCTAATTATTCAACTCATGACCAGCCATAGGAAAACCCCTCCCTATTTAATGTCATGTTGAGGAGTTCTTGCCTCTTTTAGAGCTTGACCTAGAAATTGAAGAAAAAGGTATTTTCTTCCCTTCCAAAAATCCCCATAAATTCATTTTAATTCCTTTTTAATCCTAGTCTTTGGCATTAGGATCTAATTCCTGGTTGTTTATTATTTTTGGAGGTTAATCTCAGTTTTTTGTTCAATTGGAGCTTTGGAGTTGGTATTTATAATCTTTCCATTGAGGCTTTCTTGGAGGATTGACACACATAGGTAAACACCCTCAAATTATGATTTAATCCTGATTTTAGTGCATGATAGCTTAGGTATAGGTGTCCCCTAGCTACTGTAGAAATTTTATGTCATTTGCATTAGATTACGTGTCCGTATCGGACACGAATCGAACCTATAGGCTAGGTGTTCGACGAAATGCCCGAACCAATTCGATTTGCTATTTTTGCAAATATATTTGAATAGAAACCTAGATATAGGGTTTGCTTATAGATTTCTATTATTTTTTCCTAATTTTAGTTTTGTGTCGTATCCACACGGGGACATGAACACGCTGACCGCGCGCACGAATACTGTGTCCTACATCACGGGGCTCATAACTCCCGACACAGGACACGTGGACAAGCCAAAATTGGTGAGCATGATGGGGCATTGTCTTCCACCATCCTCCCAAAATTTGGGTCGATATGGTTTCGTGTGCGAGGAGAAATCCTCCCCGCACTGGCCGTACGGCCTGTCGTTGCGCACGCAAAAGCGCTACTGATACGCAGTTGACACGGACACGACATGTGTCGTGGATACTGTGCAGGCAGTCATAGGGGTAGCCCTACCCCTGGCGTACATGTACGAAAGGCCACGTGGCCTGTGTCGCACGCGGGACACACGTGCACGCGTGTACGACGCTGTGTACTGTGCAGTACACGTGTACGTGTCTGTGAGTGTTTGGACACGTTCGTGTCCACTTGGTGGACACGAATGGCTTGTTTGACACGTGTACACATGTCACATGAATTACCAACTAATTAATTGACATATTAACCTATTTTTAGTATTCAAATTTGAATTTCCTATGTGGACTTATACATTCTTTCAGTTTTAATATTTTGAGTTTATTTCTAGTTTCAAACTGATTGAGTGATGTTTATTTGTCATATTAAACTCATGTACATATGTACTAACCACTGCTAGTTCAGATTTGCGTATTAGATTAGGTTTTTGCACTTGGTAATGGAAATTTGTATATGAGTTGGACTGTTATATAGGCTGACTGATACATGTATTTCAGTTTTGATTTTGATTTTCATTCCCTATTCTAAACTGAGTTTGATTCTTCAATTCCATGTATATTCCTAATATATGGTTGTTAGTTGTTTAAATGTTAGTTTATGTTGTGTTAAGAAAAAAGGATTCAAAATTGGTTGATTTATATATAAACTGTCATTTGAAAATTCCTGAAAACCAATTTGAGAATTAAATTCTGAACTTCTTCCCTTTTCTTTAAACTGATTTTCCAATGTTAATTTTGCTATGCTAAATCATCACATGTAGTGTTGTTTGAATGATGGGTTGTAATGGTGTTGGGGACTATTTGGATTCAAATTAGTGATTGGGATATATGGTTCTAATTTGACATTAATGGTCAGGTTGTTTTGAACTGTCATCTTTCCTTTTTTTTTCCTGAGAACTTCTCACTAGCTTTTGATTCAAATTCCTGAATACTCTACACAAACACACATGTATTCATACACTGATATTCACATTCTATGTTAACACTATATCACCTAACACCCTCTCCTAACACCCTCACCCTCATATGACACGTCTCCATACACACACACCCTCACACTTAGCTAGGCTAGAAATTCTCACTGTCTTTAGATTCCAATTCCTGAACACACTCTACACACACACATGTATCTACACTTCCTAATTCCTAAGTTCTCATTGACACACATTACACTCTACTGTTCACATGTGCACACACACACACACCTTGACACATGCCACATATTCCTTCCTTACTATATGTATATACCCACACACATTATATATATATAATAGATATATAGATTATATATATTATATATATATATATAAAATTATATATATATATATATATATCTATATATATAGATATATATAAAAACAATATATTAATATATATTATATTAATATATTATATATATATTATATATATATATATGTATATATATAATATATATATATATATATATCTATTATATATATAATTATATATATATAAACAAAAATATATATATATATATATCTAAGATATATATATATTATATTATATATATATAATATATTATATATATATATAATAGATATATATATATATTATATTATTATATATATATATATATATATATATATATAATATATATATTTATCTATCTATATGTGATATATATTATAATGTAGCCTATATCTAATGTGGTTATTTATATTAAATTAAATATATAAAATGTGTGAAATGTGTGTGAACTATACTAAATTAGATTAATATTGTAATGTGTGAATATGTATGATATAGCTGTATTGCCTATGGCCTATATACAAGGCATATAGCCTATGGGTGTATACCTATGGCTCATAGCCTGTGTGTGGGCTTGAATGCCTAGTGATTGTGTTGTTGGTTGTATAGCCTAGATAGTGTGTGTGCTTGCTAGAATAGGCTGGTTAGGCTTAGTGAGACTTGTTGGGTTAGGCTTGACCTAGTTTGACTAGTTAGTTTGACTAGAGTTGACGAGAGTTGACTTTAGTCCAGTTTGACCCAATATCATGTAGATGTATTGTAGCCGTCTGTAATATTTTAGACTTATAGTGACTTGTACTGTTTGTATAGGAGACAGACACCATCCTCGGATAGTAGATACTCTTCAGATACTCAGGATACAGGCGAGTACATTCTCTGATCATTTTATATCTTGTTTAGAATTATATTTCCTGCTTTAGATTACTTTACTTGAAGCTGACACGTTGGAAACACGGATTAGTACTATATGGATCTTGTCGTGCGATGTTATCCCCTTAGCGGATACATCGGGTATCTCATGTTCGTGTACTTTATTGTGAGCATCGTGTACTCCTTATATTCGTGACATTCGTGTGCAAATCGTGTATATTCATGTGCTCACATGATCTTCGTGTACGACTATACTTCGTGTGCAATAACATAACTTGGCTAGATCCTTGTGTATTGATTGGGGCGGGGGAGTAGAAGTGGTTACGTATTCAATCCAGTAGATTACTCGTGTGCAACCTCTTTAGATTACTCGTGTGCAACATCGTGCCGTTTACATAACCATCTTGTGCTCTGAATCACTAGTCACTGATAGTTCTCTATATATTGTAGCTATTTACTTACAATCTCTCTCTTTTTACATCATGTTGTTCTTCCAGTTTTATGTATCTTACTCTCTAGCATGTCTATATTTCCTAACCTGTTATGATTTGTTGAGATGTACTGTACTCGCTCCTGTCCTGACTGGACCTGTTAAAAATTTTATAGTGAATGATGAGGCTCTGGTGTCTACCCATTATGGTGCAACTTTAGACATCACTTATGACTTGGACCCACTTGCAGTAGAGGATCTACCACTAGTGGTTTAGACTGCTAGCTTAGACTCTTACCTTGTCTTTTTCATTGATACATTATTGTATATATATATACTGGGATTTTGTTTTATCTTATGTTATGGAGATGTTATCTTAGACTTATTTGGATTGTATCTCTGTGGATTTCATTCTGTTCTTATCTATCTATCTATCTATCTATCTATCTATCTATCTATCTATCTATCTATCTATCTATCTATCTTTTATCATGCTCTACCTTAGATGTGATTGAGACTGTATTGCTATGTCACCTCCATTCGGAGTGTATATACTGTACAGGTACCTTATGTATTATTAGATGATTGACCTAGGACATCGTTCTACCGTCGATACTGCGACGTAGGGTGGGCGTTGTTACATACTCGTACCCTCACAGTGGGTGCTGGTCGTGACAGTTTCAGCGGCACCTTCTTTATCAAATATTGGGACATCGTCAAGCTGGATTTGTTAGAGGCGGCTTAACTGGCTTTCGCGGGTTTTGCTCTCCCAAAATCCATTACAAGCACCAAAATTATCCTCTTGCCCAAGATCGACACGCCGGACACATTCGCCGATTTTCGGCCAATCAGCCTTCGTAATTTTGCCAACAAAGTCCTATCCAAACTCACCGCTAACCGGCTTGCGGGGCTCCTTCCAAGACTGATTATCCGGAACAGAGCAGTCTCATGCACGGTCGGAAGAGATCTGATAACACGCTGTTGGCGCAAGAGTTGATTTTGGAGATCGGCCACAAGCAGAGAGGGGGTAACATAGCCATCAAACTTGACATGCTTAAAGCCTATGATCGTGTCGATTGGAGTTTCAATCTTCGCGTCTTACGGAGGTTTGGCTTCTACAACATCTGGGTCAATATTATTTATCACACCATCAGTAATTGCTGGTTCTCTACCATCATCAATGGAGGAATCTAACGGATATTTCAAGCCTTCATGGGTGTCCGTCAAGGCGACCCATTATCGCCGGTGCCATTCGTTTTCGCGGCCGAGGTTTTGAGCCAACAATTACAGAAGAAAGGGGAACACCCTACGACGCACAGTTACTACATTCCCAACGGATGTCCCCGAATTACTCACTTGAGTTTTACGGACGACATTCTCATATTCTCCCACGAGCACAAGCATGCTGTCCGGTCCTTGAAGCGGTTGCTGAGGCGATACAGGAAGGTTTCAGGGCAGGCAATCAACGCGAGAAGAGCCGGGTTATCGTCGACAACGTCGTCTCGCTGGATGATCGGCAAAAGCTTCAGACGGAGATGTGCTTCATCTACACCCAGCCTCCTTTCACTTACATGGGGTGCCCGGTGACCAATGGAAGCCGAAACACAGATATATTCCAACCATTGGTTAGCCGGGTGAGCGATAGGCTACTTGGGTGGCACAACCGCCTGCGTTCCTTTGGGGGGAGGCTTGCTCTGGTTCGCCATATTCTATCTTCTGTCCCGATTTACACTTTGATATCTTGCAAACCCCCCAGGTGTGTTCTCAATCGTATTGAAGCGATGTTTGCTCATTTTCTTTGGGAGCAAAGACGGGGATGGCTAGGAGGACTTGGGTTAGCTGGAAGAAGATTGCACGCACAACTGATGGGGGGTTAGGGGTGAGGCATCTCCAGGATTTGGTTGACGCCTTTGTGGTGAAGGCTTGGTGGAAGATCTGCACTCTCGACTCGCTTTGGTGTTTGTTCTTCAGGAAGAAATACCTTCAGCGAGCCCATCCCAGTCTCGTGTTGGAGACGTCTATTGCGTCTCTGCTTTGGCGCAGGTTACTATCAGGGAGGGACTTCGGAGACGAGTCTATCCATATTGAGCTCGGGAAGGGGGACTTTCCGTTCTTCTGGAAGAAGTGGCTGTCGCAGGGGAGAATCGTGCCTCTCTCGACCTAGGCAGATTGTCTTCGCCTGCTCGTGAAAGATTGCTGGATGGTGGATGAGGGCTGGGATTTTAGGAAAGTGGATCGGCTGGCCAGGGAGCATATTAGTCTACACATCAGGGAGGCAGGCGCGGCCATTCGTCCTTGCCTGATCGGTGGCGTTGGAAGGAGCTCGGGGTTGGCTCAGGACATTTTTCTACCCGAGCTGCTTGGGTGCAGGTGAGAGAGGTGCACACGATTATCGTCCCATTCAATTTTGTTTGGGGGGTTGCATTCCGCTTAAGTGGTCGTTCTTAATGTGGAGAATCATGCTTGACAAACTGTCGACTGAAAACAAGGTTCAATGCATTGGTTTCCAGCTTGCATCCATGTGCCACTACTGCGAGCTCACGAGCGTCGAGGATGCCAACCACATATTCGAGATAGGGTCCTCGCAAGGGAGCTTTGGAGGCACCTTCACCTGGTGTACGAAGTGAGGGAAGACTCGTCGGGCGCTTTGTTGAATCGCCTGCGAGGCTGGTGGGAGGGAGGCAGGACGCATCTTCACCAGGTTATAGTTAGCACTGCACTTTGGGTGTTATGGAAGAACAGAAACAAATACTGGTATGAAGGCAAAAGGTTCAACTCCCGGTACCTCAAATAGGAAGTCCATAGGCAGGTCGGTAAGGCGTTGCACGACTGCTCACACCAGTCGGGGATGTTCGTTAAGAGGTCGGGTATTGATCTGGTTGGGTTGTGGTCGTTTGTTTGGGGAGGCCTTTCGGCGGTGGTGCGTGGGGCACCTATGTCTCCTGGTGGTTGGGGGCATTTTTCCTTCTTCCTGTTTTCTTCCTTCTCTATTCCTTCTTTTGAATTCTGTTGTTGGTTTTTATGGCCGACCTCTTTTGGCTGGTCGGGGGATTCTTTTGTAACATTTTGTTAATCCTAATTTTTTGGGGCAATATATACAACATTTTAATTGCCCCAATATATATATATATATATATATATATATATATATATGGAAGAAGGTAATTATATGAATATCAATTGTGATTTACAATGAATCCACCCTTAGGTAGCTCTAATATATATATATATATATATATATATATATATATATATATATATATATGGAAGAAGGTAATTATATGAATATCAATTGTGATTTACAATGAATCCACCCTCAGGTAGCTCTTCTATTCATCCCTAAAACTACTACATCATATTCAATATTATTAATAATGCCTATAGTAGCTATGCTCATGTATTTGTAGATCCGATTATTTGTTTCCTGCCATACATGCCAGACCGAAGCAGCTAATCTGTTACTTGTCTCCCTGAACCACTCCCAGCCTCTAGATCGAAATGTTACACACACACACACACACACAAACACACACACACACACACACACACACACACACACACACACACACACACACACACACACACACACACACACACATATATATATATTTTTATATATATATATATATATATATATATATATATATATATATATATATATATATATATATATATTGTTTCGATGATGGAATGTTGGACCTTGTTATGGTTTGGACTATTTTACTTGTTACTTGTGACATATTTATATTCAATTCATATGGCATGTTTATGTGTATCTTGTTACTTCCCTCTGAGGACCTGGTCGTTTCTCCAGGTGTATATTTTCATGACTTTCTGTAGGTATTCTAGCCAAGGCCGTGATCTTCTCTATTTCTTCGAAGATGACTTGCTCTTGGATTATCCTTTGCGACTGTTGACAAATTCTTTCATTGTTTATGTATTACTTCTCATTTAAATGGTTGGTAGTGGATTTGTCTCCGCCTAACGACTAGTACAATGATATTTCATAGTTTATTTTATTATTATCATTATTCTTTTATTTTGTGGATGAGATTAGTTGTCATGGTTATACTGTATTTTACAGTTTACGTATATTCATTATACGATTCACTTGTCTATGTTCCTAGTCCTATGTATTTTGGGACTTGGGCATTATACGGACATCCGCCTCTGCCACCTCCTCCATCACCTTCACCAGCCGTTTGATATGTTGGAGAATTTGTACGATTTTTTGTCGTACTGGGTCAGTTTATATGACTTTATAGAGTTATTGTACCATTTAAAGGATTTGTATAAATGTACTTTTCTTTGTCGTTTACTCCATAGTTTGAGAAAATATTTGATTATATAAATATTCATGTTTGAATCTATTTAAATCAGTATTATATATATTTATGTTTGAGTTTATTGAATAAGTAGTATATTTGTATTGAATGTATATATATGGACAAGTTTGAGCATTGTAGAAAGCAATTGTTTTGGCAAAATAGCTAAGTGCAGTGACTGACTAGCGACGGATTACCAACGAATTGCTGCAGGCCACCGACGTACTGTCGACAAAAATTTTCGTCAATAACATGCTGTCTGATATACATAAATGTATCAGATGTCTTACCGACGAAAATTTTCGTCCGTAACCTTATAGAAATTATAAATATGGTCTCAAAAATTCTCTTACTACACTGCCGCAAGTGTTACCAACGGAAAATTTACGTTTCTAATCCATCTATGAGGTTTTGTCGCCAATTCTAAGTTGTCGCTGCAGCAACGGATTACCGACAAATTTTTTTTAGCTACATTTAGTCTAACGATGCCTCCTTTTCGTCGGTATTACTAAATAGCAACGAAATGTTAGTTTTAGCGACAGATATTTTCATCGCTAATTCGCTATAATTTTGTAGTGATAATGTGTGGACATCACCTTTTATAGCATCCATAAGTTGTAAGCTTTTGGGCATGATATCATTGTAATTGAGAGAAAATAAGAGAGAGCAAGAGCGAATTGTATTGTGAGAAATATTGAGTTGGTTGTTTGTCTTCGGACTTTGAGCAACTTGTAGTTCACTGCTTATCAATAAAATTTATGATTTTGTTTATATAGTTGTGTTTCCTTTGTTATTCAATGCTTCTGCTTGGACTTCTGTGCGACGACCCTGTCGCTTAGATTATAATCAGCCGTCTCAGTTATTCTTCTTGCGCGAGTGTAACAATGGCTTGTGCAGCATCATGCCTTAGCGAGGACGATCGGTTCTATAAAATCGGGGCGTTACGAGTTGAGCTATAAACCTTTTCCATTCCCAAGATCAACTCCAAGCCTTCTATGCCAACACGGTTCCAAATTTAGAAGTCTGATCACGTTGTAAAGCTTGGATTCTCATGTGTTGTCCCTACACATGTTGTTTGAAGTCGATGAGCTCTTTGTGTCAAAAGCTTGTGGTTGTGTAGCCATCGTGCCCTTTAGATCAAAGAATGCGAGGTGTAAGAAGTCGCAAGCCCTTCGGATCAAAGCTTGTGTTTGATATATAGTGGATTCAATATCGAGCTAGAGTTCTCGAGACTGTATTAGGCCTCTCAGAAGAAAACCAGTATAAACCTCGATGTTTGCATTTGCTTTTCTAAACTTCTTACTTTACGTAATTTACTTGTTACATAGTTGGATATTGACTTGTTTATAACTGCTACACTAACTGCCTTATTTTTAGTTGGTGTGATTTTCTGTTGCACTCTATTCACCAGTAACTCTCCAATCCTATATACATAGGACTATGAATACATACCATGCTAGCTGTATGTATACGAAGACTACTCCAATGTATAAAATCTACGTATACACACATAAGTTGTATTATATGAACTCCAACTTATAACAATATTTTATGGTCACATACAATATCTATATCTCATCCACAATAAAAATAAAGGAAATACTCACTCAATTATATTAACTGAAAAGTAGAATAAAATATATGTCGGGTGCAGACAAACCCAAAACACATATATAGTGAACAAGCTAGAAGAAAGATGAAGCTTGTAGAATACTACACTAAAATAGTAGCATGAGTCAATATAGGACAAAAATATAAAATAAGGAGGAATATGATGACAGTATCAACTAAATTACCTAATATCCTGGAGAAACAACCACCAACTACCCTCGATTCTAGCAAGTCAGCAAAACCTGGAGAGATCACCACGTCCTCAAGGGACATAACAAGATACATAATAACATATTAAATGTAATAGTAAATAACTTGCCTGGAAAGACAAGAGAATAGATAGAAAGAATAATTAGACAAAAGAATACTAAGACAGTGGCATGCCATACTAGACGTGGCTAACATAAGTCAGATAAAATTTATAGACTGTAATTATGGCAAGCACTGCCAATCTATAGTATCTCAATTATAGTAAGGCAAGCACTAATCGAGATGGTCAAGTAGCCAATTCTAGTATCAAGGTCAAGTCAATCCTATAGAGTGTAGCCAAGGCAAGCGCTCACACTCTATAGAATATCTCAAGTCAAGTCATCTCAATCAAGTCTTGTCAAGGGAATAGTGACGTAGGACTAGGTAACTTCATCTACTTATCTATTCTAGAATCAATGTATTATGGTATGATCAACTATTGTGCACTTGGTTTGCAATTTATGTAATTATATTATGGAACGATATAGTTGGACTAGATAATTATAATTAGACTGGATCTTTAGAACTTATACGTATTTGAGTTGGGATGAAGTACACTTGATACATAGCTGGCATGTATACGTACCAAATCTTACGTATTTTAGGACTGGAGCATTACAATGTCCCCGACTTTCGTCTTCTACTGGAATGTGCTACTATTCCGTCGAGCTCCTTCACCTTGGCAGACCCAACCAAGCGGACGGTGTGATTCTCTTGAGATTTTGCCCACCTTCGTGTCCAATAATGAAGCTCCCCCATACACATGAATCTTCGAACAGAATATTATGTATTGTGTATGTTGTTGATGACCCATATCTCCCCAGAAACTATATGAATAGTAATATAATTGCCTTTAATTGAGTTTGTTACAAACCTTGATGTCCTTCCTAGCTTCAAACAACTGAAACCAACGTCGCTCCGTAAAGCTTTGACAAACCACCCCTCGTCAAAATTGGATCCATAGAGCAACCCCACCTAGAGACTGACTAGCTTTAATGGGATCAAAAACTGACCCTTAATATTTGACTCATCATCATTTGTCGCTTGTCTTGACAAACCGAATCCTCGATATCCTTTAAAACATCTAAAAGACCCTCCTCAGCAAGTTTTTGATGATCCAACTCAAGTCGAACATCCCTTGAGCCTTCATACGGTTATATGACCTGTTTGTAAACTCAGCGGCTTAAGCTTGTACATGCCACAACAGAAATCTTCTCAAGCCAGTTGTTGGGAATCCTTCACATGCATCCAATCTTGTCCTAAACAAATTACAACAACCATCATCTGCCAACTTCCCTACAAAAACCAAGTTGTAGCGCAAACTCGATACATGTCACACACCATAAAGGACGAGCTTCTTACCATACTCCGTTATCAAGTACACATTATCGATGTCTATAACTATAGTCGTCCTCTTGTCGTCCATCTTCACACGTCCAAAACTGTCATCGCGGTATGACATGAAGACCTCTCTCCGAAGTGGCGTGATATGCGTCCATGGGTCCATGACCCAGTCACCGTCATGACATATGCTACAAGGTTTCTCTACGTCGGTCACTGCGGTGATGATATCTACTGCTGTGACATCCTCTTGATCATCTTTGTCATTTGCCTTCTCAGCTTTGAGCTTTATACAGTTCCTTTGATATGACCCTTTTTGCCACAGTAATAGAAGCCCTCATTGTGGTCCACAGTCATAAGATTTTGAGAACTTCCATATATCTTTGCCTGTGTGTCACGCCCCACTCCCAAATATATAGGATTTGGACATAACCTGGCCAGTTGATACAACCTAGAGTGAGCTACCCAATTTAATGAACTAACTTAGGCATACTATGCTGTAAAGTAACTAACCAACGACAGGCAAATCATCTAAATCTTATCTACATGAATAAATAAAAAAAAGTACTAAAATAAAAAGCAGAATTGTCCGAATATTCACAATACAACTGAATGGAAATATAAGTCTGGTGGAAAAATCCCACAGTACAATAGAATAAAAATACTGGAAATGAAAGATAACTAGCCAAGAGCAACGTCTAATAAGATAATGAAGCTCTTAACCCAAGTAGCAGCAAACCATGAATCAAGGGAACTCCTCAAGGAACACCTCGGGTCCTCTGCAACGTAACTCGTCTCAACTCCGGAACCGTATATCGTCGAGTACAGATGCTCGTCGGGGATCTGGAAAAGAACCAAGTCCTCAGGGGACAGCAAGATAAATAGGAACACACCGAAAAGTAAATAATGATATAACATATAGGGGCGTGCTAACCAGTTTAAGTGAATGCATAAGAAAAAAAACTTTGGAATGTATGGGTGGGTAGATAAGGAAATGGCATCGAGTCACGGGCCGATGTCGGATCACGAGCGGATGTAGACATACAAGCACTAGTATACCTCCCGACTGTACCAAGCGTGCAGCTAATGGCCGTTGTTGGACGTATCCCCTAGTTTATATATGGCCCATAACCGGGTATCATGCCCATAACCTGGTCCCTCATGAGGCTAGAATAATGTAATTGTGTCCCACACGCCTACTGGTTGTCTTTCCCGCCCAGAATGTACAAGTCGTATCCATAACTCATACATCAATCTCAATACAAAGTCAGCTATCTAGAACCATCTCTACTCTTAATGTGTTATTGCACGTACCGTTCGTACTGATGTCCAGTCGAGAGCATCGTGGCATGCCATGATTTGATCTCACTTGGTGCCGTAGTAACACGTGCCACGGTCAAGGGAGTTATAATAACAACTCAAAACTGAGGGTACGTCACCTAGAGCTAGGTAAGTAGGTAATCCTAAGTGTAGATATCATCATCGACTACGCCCGAGGCAATTTTTGGACTCAACTAACATCTACACTAACAAGGGCATAATGAAGTATATATAAATCATTAATACGAGACAAGGTATACTTGCCTGCAACTCCGAAATGCATGAGCAAAGCTTCGTTCCTGCTGTCTCGATCGTGTCATCACGGAGACCTACAAATACATATCCATGGCTTACGATACGCGAAGAAAACCCTTATGATCACGACTTGATCATGAAGCTCTATAAACTAATCAACTAAATATTTATATATAATTATATATATTCACATATAATACTGCGTATATGTATATACGTATATATACATGAAAAGTATATATGAGAGTGTTATGATATACATAGGAAAATGTGGGCACAAGTGGTATTTATAAAATATATAAATATATAATATATATATATATATATATATAGATATATATTATATATATATATATATATATAAATATATATAATAAAAAAAATATAAACATATATATATATATATATATATATATATATATATTAGATAGATAATATATATAG
>JANAVB010029819.1:15783368-15888368 GCA_029216955.1 Iris pallida
AAGGGGACTTAAGGAAGCTACTATTCATTATATGTAATATATAAGTAGGATATCGTTGTATATATATGTAAAACAATGGAGCCTTGAACCTACTGTATATGAACATATCATGAGTATAAAGGATTGGGTGTGTTGCATAATTTGGAAAAAGTGACAATGGAAGATACTGTGCAAGTGTAACATATGCATATGGATTACAATGTACACATAATATGATATCAATGAAACTTGAACCTACTTGCATATTACATGCATAAATGAGACAAGGGACCATGGGAATCTATAGTGCTTCCCAAGTGAAGGGAACATGCTGCCAAATGACGGAAAAAACATATGACAAGTTTGCTTGAATGAACTGTTCACCAAAGTTCACACACATTCCTTACTAGTATGTTTAAACAATGGCACAAGCATGATGTTTTGAATGAACATGGAAGAGAAGGAATAGAGGGTTACCCTATCGTAGGTACGGCCACGACAGCGTGGACGGCGAGGGGGCTCGACGACGTGACGGATACATGTCCCGTCGACCCAAAACATTAGAAAGTTGTCAACGACGGGAACGTTCGTGCGAGAGCCTCGAACGATCGGGGAAGTGCTGTTGGAGGTGGCGCTTCCCTTCTGGAGGGTCGTCGGCCTAGGGGGAGGTCTGGCGGAGGACGGCATGGGCACACGACGGTACTGGACGCACGACAGACGCAGCAGCAACTCATGCAGTAGCTGCAGCAACAGCAGCGTACGCGCTGTGGGACGTTAGCCGATAGCCTAGTCTGTGGGGGAGGACCGCCCAATGGTCACCGAGGATGAGGAGAGGCACGACGGCCGGCTTAGGCGTCACGCACAGCTAGTACAGCGGCGACAGTAGCTAGGTGCGACGGCGGCAGCAGCATGCTGCTTAGCCAAGGCTCGAGTTTAGGAGGAGAAGGTGAAGAAGATGGTGATGGAGATGGAGGTGAAGGATGATAGAGAAGAGTAATGGAGATGATAAGGATGATGAAGATGTAGGAGAAGGTGAGGGTGCTGCTCGGCCAAGGGGTGGTCGGCTAAATGAAGGAGGTATAGAGATGGTGAGGAAGAAGATGATGTTGGTGAGGAAGATGATGATAGAGAAGCTGATAATGATGATGGTGATGAAGAAGATGAAAATGGTGATGGTGTCGACTATGGAGTAGGGTGAAGAAGATGGTGATGGACGAGATGATGTTGGTGAGGAAGATGATGATAGAGAAGATGATGATGGTGATGGTGTCGGCTATGGAGTAGGGAAGGAACTGTCGACTGAAGTAGGAGGAAGAAGATGTAAAGAAAGGAAGGGAGGAGAAGTATGTGTGCTAGAAAGAAAGGGGGTGGCTGTGAGTTGTTCTAGGAAGAGAAAGAGAGTAAGTTGTTATGTAAGCTTTTGGGAAAAGCAAGAGAGTGTTATTGAGTTGTGATTGGCCCAAAGTTTGGGTATGTCATAGGAACTTTCTCCAAGGATCCTTGTACATGGCCAAAAGAGGCTAATTGACATGGTTTGAATGGATTTAAGTTAGGAATCTCTCCCTAATTTGTAGTTAGGAGTTGGTCATTTGGGAGTATGGTGAATAGTGTTTGGTGTTTTGTAGGAATTGGATGGTGTTGTGTGTGTAGGTATTATTAAGAGGAATGACATAGGGCTTGGGTTGAGTCTAGTTGGGTCGGGTCGGGTCACAATTAGTCTTGGTAAAATAAATGGCTTAATTTAGTCATTTATGATCACGGATAAATAAGTAGCATGTGGGGGCTCAAATGAATGGGACACAATTATCATATGTGTACCAGGCTTAATATGGGTCGTATCCATAACTTGGGTTGACAGGTTTGGGTCGAAATGGTGTCCCCAATTCGAGTCAAAAATAAATATGACTCTATAGGGTGAATCAAGATTGAGTCTTTTGTCAGGAAAGTTGTGCGATAAAAATAAAACATAAGATGGTGTGTCTGAGTGGGACACGAAGGTCATGGGTGAAGAGTGTCTCGACTAGATCATGCATGCGAAGTTGGTTTTGAGAAAATGACTAGTCTTGTGCTCCTAATTTAAAAATCAGGGCAATGTGCATATGATACTCAAAAATAAAAGTAGGAAATCATTATTAACTTAGAAAATTGTAATTAATCATATTAAATCCCTAATTAATCTCAGTAAAATCTAATTAAAATTTTAGAGGGCTTAAAACCTATCCACCTTAGAGAATTTTGTCCCAAAATTTAGACATCTAATGTAACAGCAAGATAAAAATAAATGAACAATAATGCATGCATACCTACATACGTACCCCTCTGATATCCTCCGGATGCTGGTGCTCTCTGGGCTGCAGTCGCCTGTGCTGGTTGCCAGGGTCCTGGTAGAGCTGGCCTTGGGGCCAACTGCTGAGCTCTGCCATAGTATTGTAGAATGTCCGCAATCCGGTGTTGTCCCGATCCGCACCTCATGCATTGGTTGAGCCTTTTCCTGCATTCGTTCTGAATGTGGCCCCGTAATAATGACAAGTTAAAAGTTCCTTTGTCTGGTACGGGGTGACCCATTTCTGATGAAGGCACATGCGAGTGATCAGTCGGCTACGTGGCAGAGCACATTTGTAACTGACAAAAGGAATGTTGATTACATCCCTTCGTCTTCTGTAAAAGCTGACTTTTTTGACATCGAGGCGTAGGCTGCTATTATTTTAGTCGCTCAAGTATTAAATGCTTCGACGGGTGCCGAGTTTTAAGTGGGTGCATCAATCTGTGCTCTACTGGGCGCATGGGTCTATGCTCCATTGGGCGCATGGGTCTGTGATCCATTGGACGCATCAATACGGAGCGCATGGTGCTGACGGGCGCATTTGCTGCATAGCGCATCCTCATTGGTCCGTTTGTTAAGTTCTTCGAGGCATTGATGTCTCTCTGACTTGGCTAAATTCGAAGGGGCAGATTCATTGGCCTTAATGCAAATTCATCGTACTGGATTTGGAGAGACTGCCACTTGACACATGAGTACGAGTTGTCTCGGCCTATAAATAGTTTCGTGAAAAGAAGTTTGCTTCTTATTTCACTTTTTTTCTCAAATGGAGATGTACTCGACCGGTCCTCCTCCTTGGCGAGACGCTGCGCTGTGGGTTGCAGATATCTTCGTTCGAAGAAGCTTTGATGATGAACTCCTTCAGAAGACTGAGATGCGCCGAGTTTGTTATGGACATAATAGATTATGTTCGAATCCCTTGTCGGCAGTGTTCTTCTATAACATAGCATAGGGTTCCTATGCATCCAAAGATCGGGGTCATCAAGCCCCAATTTCCATTATGCTGGAAGAGCTACTGGGTTCGGGTTGATTGCTAACCCGTATTCTGCTCAATAAATATTTCATTGGTCAAAGCATTCGAAGAAGTGATACGCTCTGACAAGGAAGAGTGATGCGCCTATACTGAGATATCAGGGTGATGCGCCTGCGAAGAGATGCACCTAGCTGTAGTTTAGGCTTTCTTCTTTATATTAGACTTTTATTGTATTTGGACATGTAATAGACTTTTTATACGGAATAAAAAATCAATCTTCATGTGCCTCTTCTACTTGCTGTTCAATGATGATACTTTGGGGACATATAGTACTTTGGGCACATAACCTCGAAGGCACAAGAGATAAATGTGCCTACAATTCTATGCTTCTACAAGACCTCCTTCAAAGTTTTTAAAACTTTCAGTCAAGTTTTGGAATACTTTGACCCAAAAAGCATGGGTAGTAGATTTGGGGCATATGCCCTGTATAGGCACATGGCCTATCCACGCATGGGAGTGCCAGCGCATGTCTTCCTCGATTAGATGAAAGAAGGTAACGCTTCATTCTTCGAGCGATTAATGATGATCTTTTTTTGGAAGATACGCAGCCGTCGGTTTCACAAGACCCGAGGAAAAACTGACGTCACATCAGTTCATATGCATGGCCAGCCTATAAATAGGCGAATTGATGAAAAAAAGAGTCTTCTGCTTTCCATCTTCTTCTTTCCTAGAGCTTTCCTTTTTCTTCTTCGAAAAAACCCTAGTTTTTCGAGAGATGACCCCCAAGACTCTACATGGCGGTGGTGCTGGCCGAGGCAGGGCATGTATAAAAAGCCCGTTGAGGTCGCCGTCGAGGAGTCCCCAGCTATAAAGACAACGCACATCGATGTGCGGCCAAAAATGATCAGTGGGTGATTCGCTATCTTAGGGAGTTTGCACAGACACTTCTTTGCATGTTTCACTGAAGCGCATGGGTGTGGCTGTATGAGCCCCACCCTGAGGATACGCCCAGGCTTCTCTATGCTGACGTGCATGGACTTTGTCCTGATGATGTGCCGAAGCTTCTTTTGCTGACGTGCATGGACTTTGGTCCTGATGATGCGCCGAAGCTTCTTTCTGCTGACACGCATAGACTTTGTCCTGATGATACGCCGAAGCTTTCCTCCATCATGCATGGACTTTGACCCTATACATGCGCCATGGTGGGTTCAGTCGATGTGCATGGACTATTGTCCAGATGATGCGCCAAGACTTTTAGTGCGCTGCTAATTTTTGTTGCGTATCCGTCTTCATGCACCGATGTTGAGCCGTGTATGAGTTCTTTTTAACTTGTGGGACTGAGCTCTTTTGGTAATATTTTGTCTTGTTTTGTCGCAGAGTCTAGGCCGAAAGCGGAGGTGGTCGTGAAGGAGGAGATACCGTCCTCTTTTATCAAAGGAGAACCGGTGACCGTTAAGGAAGAGATAACTCCAAAAGTTGAAGTTATCATTAAGGAGGAGCCCGTGCCGGAAGGTAGCAGTATCGGAAGTTCTGACCCTCCTACTCCTGCCGAGGACCTTAATCAGATAGAACCTTCATATACGAAATGGCTGAGGGAATGGTATATGCCTTAACGTAACTATCATCCCTGGCTACAGGATTTCGTCGTCCGTTCTGCAGCTGCCATTCTCGGAGAATAAATCTGAAGCCGACTTCCTTTTCTTGTTTTTAGTATTTTCTATCTTTGTTTCGATGTCTTGAGATGTAGTTTGCTTTTGTTTCTTTCCAACGCTGATATAATCCTTTACTCTTTATTGGATGAAGAAAATAAAGAATCTTTTGCTTGTTCAACTTTTGTGATGAACTTGTGATTTTTGGCGGACCTATTATATTTGTGTTCCTTGGTTTCTAGGTACAGATAATAAGTTGAGAATAGGGGAACCGACATATTTACTCAGAGATGATATGAACATGGTAAATATGGGGCTAATGGTAGAGTTTTCATATTTAGAGGTGATATAGACGTGGTAGGAATGAACTCGGTAGGGATACATAGAATAACTCAGAGGTAATATGGACGTGAATTTTCTATGCTTGAGGTGAAACAACACGTGGGTTGTTGGATGGGATGTTTACTCAGAGGTAATATGGACGTGGTAAACATAGTTTTTAGCATCATCTTATGAAATATAAGATTTGGCCTTGTAGGTTAGAGAAGCAACTCGGAGATGATATGGACATGATTGTTCTTCTACTGGAGAGAAAATGTAATGGAACAACTGGGCTCTAGAAGTATATGATCGACAAAATAAGGGGAGTGAACTCCGTTGTCAAATTCATACATTCTTTTGCTGGGAGAAGGAAGTACATGTTGAAAGGTTTCAAGAATAGTACTTCTTTAAGAACTTGCCATTGAGCGACATCATGAACAAGTCTCCGTTAGGTTTCGTGAGGCGGTAAGCACTGTTAGAGTATATAGTCTCTATGATGAAGGGTCCTTCCCATTTTGGTTCGAACTTTTCCGGTGTCTTGTGAGTCATTACCATTAGCCATCTAACTGCCAGAACCAGGTCACCACTTGGAAGGTCCTCTGTTTGACCTTTTTATTGAAAGCCTGTGAAATACGGGCTTGATAGAGTTCGATGCACCGTTGAACCAAGAGGCATTTTTCGTTCAGCGCCTCCAACTCTTGCAGATGACGACGTTTATTGCCTTCCTCTGTCAACTGGTTTGTGATCGTCGCTCGGAGTGAGGCGATCTGGATCTCAAGAGGCAATACTGCTTCTCTTCCATAGACCAGAGAGAATGGTGTGTTGTCCGTCGAAGTCCGTACCATTGTGCGGTTGGCCCAAAGGCATTCGCCTAACTTTTTATCTCAGTCGTACTTGTTAGATGACACAACCTTTTTGAGTAGCTTGACGATAGTTTTATCGAAAGCCTCAGTCAATCTGTTTGCTGTTGGATTCTAGGCGGTTGATGCCACGTTCTGAATGCGATTCTTGTCACAAAATCTGCTGAATACATGGCTGATGAATTATGGACCGTTGTTGTGGATGATGCTTCGGGTACCCCAAAATGGTAGATAACGTGATGTTTGGTACTGTTTCCGCCTTTAAGCTTTTAACTTCTGTCAGTGGTACTGTTTAAGCTTTTAACTTCTGTCAGTGGTACTGTTTTCGCCTACTTAGAGAAATAGTCAGTGATCACGAGAATAAAACGATGTCCTATGGATGATGGTGGGGTAATTAGTCCTACTATGTCCATACCCCAGGCTTCGAATGGCCAGGAGGTGACCGTAGCGTGTAGAAGTTCTGATGGTCTATGGATGAAGTCGGCGTGCAGCTGGCAAGCACGACACTTATTTGCATACTCAACAGCATCAGCCATCATAGTGGGCCAATAATAGCCCATACGTCGGAGTCGGCCCTGTAGCTTAGGACCAGGTTGGTGAGCTCCGTATGTTACATCATAAGCTTCTCGAAGAGCTTCGGCTGCTTCCTCATTCAAAAAATATCGGAGAAAAAGCCCGTCGTAGGAGTGTCGGTACAACATTTTGGTAGTTGTATCGTAATAGAACCTGAGGGAGAGTCTTTTAACCGAGACTGCTTCCTTCGGGTCATATGGGAGGATTTCGTAGACTGTAAAGTCAATGAACGGAAATCTCCTGTCTCTAACATTGACGCTGGCATGGTTCAACCACATGTTCAGATTATTTCTAGGGTACGTCAAATCTCGACCAACCACTGTAATGAAGTATTGAGTGCCAATAGGAGCTACTAATGAAGCCGTAAGGCCAGCTTGAGCGACGGCCTTTAGGTTTTGTACCCGAGGTACGTGCTCTATGAAGAACTTGTTAAAGATTGAGATGATATCCCAGGCTGCCTTATGATAGGGGACGAGGTCCTCATGGCACACCTCATATTGTCCTCAAACTTGATTGACGATGAGCTTTGAATCACCGTAAGACTGGAGGTATTCTACCCCCAGTTGTTTTGCTAACTCGAGTCCTATGATGAGGGCATTGTACTCTGTAACATTGTTGGAGCACGGCTCTGAAAGGGAATAAGCACGATGGATGAGCAATTTATCGGAAGAAATTAAGACTACCCCCACTTCTGCGTTAATCTGGCCTTTGGGGCCTGTTCTTGAAGCGCCGTCGAAGAACATTCGCCAAACGGGATTTTTTTTGGCAATATTGGACTCTAACACCTCATCTGGAAGTCTTTATAAAGTTAGATGACTCCGGAATTGGATATGCGGCTATGAAGTCGGCCAGTGCTTGGTCCTTGATAGCTTTTTACGGAACAAATACCATATCATATGGTGTTAATAGTATTGCCCAAGTAGCTAATCGAGAGTTTAGCGCTCCCATCTTTGTCATGAGAATTCTGAGTGGATTGGGTCGGGAGATAACGTGGATTGTCTGTCCCAAGACATAATGACGAGTCCTCTAGATGGTAAATACTAGAGCTAGACATTCTTTTTCGATGGGATTATACCGGTGTTCGGCCTCGATCATTGTCCTGCTCAGGTAGTAGATGACTTGCTCCTAGCCTGCATCATTATTCTGTGCTAATAGAGCGCCGAAAGAATGATCCATAGCGCAGACATAGAGCAAGAAAGGTATACATGCGATGAGTGCCACCAGAACTGGGGTACTCGTGAGATAAGCTTTGATGTTGTCGAACGCCTTCTGACATTCCTCTGTCCAAACGTATAAGACTCCCTTCTTCATGAGTTGGGTAAAGCGCTGATATTTTTTGGAAAGATTTGCGATAAACCTTCGGATATATACGAGACATCCTTGTAGGCCTCGAAGTTTTCTAAAGTTTTTGGGAGGGTCCATGTCAAGGATGGCTTTGGTCTTCTTGGGGTCAAAATGGAAGCCTTTTGCAATGATGATGAAGCCCAAAACTTACCACTAGAAACCCCAAAGAATGATTTAGCGGGGTTCATCTTGAGCTGATGCACTCGCATAAGATCGAAGATTGTCTTCAGATGATCACCTCGTAGATGGCTCTTGACAGCGATATCATCAACATAACATTCGACTATCTTGCGAAGGTGTTGGCGGAAGATAGTGCTTATAGGTCGCTGGTATGTGGCACCTGTATTCTTCAAGCCAAAGGGCATCACTGTGTAGCAGTAAACCCCCTTTGGAGTCCTGAACGACGTGTGTTTCTCGTCACCCGAGAAAATCTTGATCAGGTTGTAGCCTGAGTACCTGTCCATGAAGGACATGCGTTCAAAGCCACATGTGTTTTCGATCATTTCATCGATGATCGGAAGCGGGAACTTGTCTTTTGGGCAAGCTGAGTTGAGGTCCCAAAAGTTGATGCAGACTCAAATTTTCCTATTCTTTTTATTGATGGAAACGATGTTGGCCACCCAATTAGGATGTTATTCTTCGCGAATAAACCCGCTGACTAAGAGTTTATCCACTTCTTTGTCAATAGTGTCCATGATGTTAGGATGGAAGCGTCACTGTTGCTGCTTAATAGGCTTAGCAGTAGGTAATATATTAAGCTTGTGCATTGCGACTTGTAGATCTAAATCGGACATGTCTTCATAGCTCTAGGCGAAGACGTCGATGTATTCTTTGACCAGTTAGAACAAGGATTCTCGATCCTCCCCTGCCAAGCTTTTGCTGATAAAGATATGCTTGGAAGAGGGTCCATCCCCGAGGTCGATCTGCTTGACTTCGTCCTCAGTAGGGGTTCTCGCAGTTCGAAGCGAGATTTCCGTTATGTACCTAGGCGTTGAGCCCAGGGTTCTTCTTCGAAGAACTCTACTGTCTGATCATCGTCTTTATCTTCTGAAGGATGTACGGATGCCATGTTGACTGAGAATGCTTTCCTAAAGATCGGGCTGATACTAGTATCGGAATCCCAAGTTAAAGCTTCAGATGAGTGAGAGTGTATGGCCTCTTTTGCTTCTAAACTTTCTGGGGTTGTCGGAGGTGTGATGTAGCCTACCCCCCGTCGAGTGCGGTGGTAAAAGTCCTGCAGCTTCCCATTCGAAATGGAGGGTCGCAAAGGAAGACGTCGGCCTTTGCCATAGTTCAGACCCTGGCCGCTTTTCAGGTTGTAACCCATCTTTTGGATGAGGTAATTAGCTCGATCGTTGTACCGATATATTAGCATTCTACCGATGTCAGATTCTGGCTCTGCCGGTAGAAGGTCTTGATGATGCTCAACTTTGCCAAAGATGATAGATTTCTCGTCCTGGTTCTGGGATAGAATAATATAACATACTCCTTGGTACAGGACGACTAGATTTACATGATTGAGAGTCGTTATTTGTGTTTACAATGATTACAAGGCACTATCTAGAGTATACATGGCATTCCAATGTGGAAGACTAGAATAATCCAAAGACAGTCTTTTATTGATAAAATACGGGATCTTGTCCCGAGGAATTACATCATAAAGGGATGGGGCATCGACATTGGTCGATACGTACTCTTCCATTTCTTCGTCAGTGAGTACTGGAGCAGCCCTGGGCGGTTCGAGAGAGTTCATCGGGAGCTTGACCCATATCGGCACTTGAGTCTGTATTAAAAGAGACACTGGGGACTTCCCTTGTAGCCTGACAGTGAGAGGGGTTGTTGACTGAGGAGGTCTACCCTTAAGCCGTACCTTGAGTGGTGCCTCAGCTGGTGCTTCGGGGACTAGTGTTTTTTGCAGAGCTTTGCCATAAGAGGTGTCGAAAGTTAGGAAGGTTTCCCCTTGAGTCGTATCTTCAAAGGGCTTCAGTGGTTGTTCCGTTCAGAGATCTTGGTGCTCTCCTGCGAAGCTTGACTATGATAGGAGACGATGTCTGAGGAGGTTTCCCCTTGAGTCATACTTTCAGAGAAGCGCTGATTATCATTTTTGCCTCAGTGTCACCCTCATCTTCGGCTTCTGCTTCATCGTCGACATCGTTGGATTCATCGTCCAGATGGATCGATTTGTAAAGATCAGAGTCGGTGACGAAGGCCTCAATCCCTCTGAAGGGATCGACATCAGCGAACTCCGTTCTGACTATGCCATTGGTGGATACGTATTTCATATATTGGTGGAGAGTTGATGGCACCACCATGTATTTATGTAGCCATGGCCGCCCTAACAGGATGTTGTAGTTGACGTCCGCATCCATGACATAGCAGGTCACTTCGGTCTGGAGATGACCGATATAAAATTTTAGTCGAATCTTACCCAGTGGTTCACTCTTGCTGGCGTTAAAGCCACTGATTGTAGTGTGGAATGCTGTCAGACGATGCATCGGAATCCCCAATGTTTGGAGCAGAGTTCGGGAGATGATGCAGAGAGAAGACCCAGGTCGATCTGCATTCGATCCACCTTGATGGCACCGACATATCCTGTGTAATACAGCGGTCTGTTATGTCGGTTATTCTTGAGCAGCATGTCTTGCTGAGTGAAAGTGATATTGGAGATCATCTCCCCTACACTGTAGTAGTACGGATATGCTGTCGAATCATTTCAGGCTGTTTAACTTGGCTAATGAATGACTCAGGGATAGTCGAAAAAGCTTGAATAGGGACAGCCGAGCTGGAGTACTAGCGAGTTGGGCCAATATATAAAAGTTGTGGGGTTTAGTCAACCCCAAATCATTGTCTTTTTGTCGAGGCCTGTCGAAACGGGCCTCCTTCTGTTTTTGTTTGTCGGCTACTGGAGGTTGAGATGGACCTTCCCCTTGGGCGGCTGTAGTAATGACAGGAGCCGACTGGAACCTTCTCTTGCTGAGCGTTCTGCTGTGAATGCATTTTTACAGGTAGTGCTTCCTCAGGAGAGGAAGTCACCATTCAACAAGACATGGTCTTCTTGCCTTTGCTTTTGGAGGTGAGATGTACCCCCGGTTGAATCAGATCTGGAGCGAGATCTGGGTGAACCCACATGATCTCTCCCTGAGATATGGTGATGGTATCAGACCACTCATATTGTCATAAGTTGGCGGAAGGTTGATCACTTCCATTGTCGCCTTCGGGATGGGTATAATGCTATTTGAGTTTTAGTGGACGACAAGGTGCCAAACTGCAGTGACACCATATTGGCCAAGACTGTCTTCTCTTCATAATCGACGGAGTTCACATTCGTATTGATCATGCGTTGTACGTAGTTCTTTAGGATGTAGCAATCTCAAGTTGGATGCCCGATGGTAGTGACAGTACCTCTGGTCGCCTATCCTGTCCACCTCGTCAAGACGCTTTCGATCTGGCAACTTGATCTTGTCGCACTATTTCAGCATCTCAAAAAGTTGTAAAGTGTTCTCGTCATTGAAAGAGTAGACCTCCTTCAGCCTTGGTGCAGGTGGAGGTTTTTGAGCGGGCCCCTATGTGCTCTTCGAGGCATTGACAGTCAGTACATATTTTTCTTTCGCCTTGCGCCTACTGTTGTTGGTAGCGGCACGTTTTCCTTTGTCGTCTAATGGGGGAAGTTAACCCCTAGAAGCTGAGCATTGCATGCCTCTTTCTCGGCAGCTTTGGTCCCGATGATCAGTGAACTCCAATCCGTTGGTTGGGTAGAGTCGAACCAGAGTTTAATTGCAGGATAAAGACTTGAATAGTCTCTTTCTCCGTCTGGCGCACTTCTATAAGAGATAAAATGGTCATGTCTTTCCCCGTTCATAGAATCGGTCGAGGAAGAGGTGTATCAAGTCGTCGAAAGACGATATGGAGTTGTCGGGGAGCCCTGACGAATAGGCTGGTGAGTAGGACATCTTCCTTCTGGAGATATCCCGTTTGAGACTGCAAGTAGATCAGGTATCGGCGAGAAGAATCCTTTCCATCGTATGGCGTCAGCGTTTATGGTTTATATTTGGGAGGATAAACCACCTTGTTCTACAAGAGAGGATACGGTTGCAGGAATCCTAACTTTTGACATTCTTCCTATTTATTCTGTGCTTCGAAGCGATCGCACAGATCCCTTACCATCTTAACTAACTCCTCTGTAGAGTTAGGAGCAGGTGAGGGAGGTAAAGTATGAAGCTCAGCCCCTGACGGAGTTGATGTCCGAGGGGCGGTGTGATGATCTGTTCCAGAATATACCCATTGAGGGGCTATACTGGACTCTCCGTTAGCCTAGGGTCGAGGCTGGTGAATATAGGCGCACTTGTCAATAGTTAAGAGGTCAGAGTATTACGAATCTCAAATATTATTTGGGTCAAGGTTTGCATGGGGTTGGAGAGGGTCTTGAGGCTATCTTCTAAGGTGTCCATGCACCGAACGAGATCCGAAGCTGAAATGTCGATCTCTTCTTCGTCGCCACCCCCTGCCATTTAGATGGGCATGACATGGGTAGAAGTGGATGGATCGGTCAAGGTTTCGCTCTCAACCTCACTCTCCTGCGGGAGAGCTTCTTCTTCTGAGGCTTCGTACTGGCTACCCCAAATACCTCAGTGTCGGTTCCTTAGTGGATATCTTCGTCTTCAAACGAAGGGTTGTCATAGATAGCAGAAGTTTAATCACCCCCGGCTTGCTCCTTTGTTGGAGTCTTTATTCTCAAGCGATTACCTTGAAATATCCTGGATGACAAGACTATCGATTGGTTTTTCTTCGGTTGACTCTTTGATGATCCCGCCAAGGCCGAGGAGTTGGTGGCTGCCTTTCTCCCATATGAGTAGGAGTTAGAAATAATATGGCAAGAGGTGATCAAGGGTTCTGTCTCGTCTTCAATTGGCACCCTCTTTTCGAGATGACGTTGGCTGGGTGCAGCAGGTTGCAATCGCTAGAACACAGACTGTCTGGATGATGGAGCCATTGTTTTGCAACAACAGCAGTTGATGGTGACCATGGCACAAGTGTGCCCCGGGAGTGGCGTATCGTATATAGTGGTCGTCTCTTCCTATCTACGCTTGTGAGTGATCACATTACGCAGATCGTGAGGGAAGAGTTTCACACCTTTACCTCCTTTAGACGTATGGCGAGGGCGAGCACCAGGATGATTATGTGAATGTTGTGCCCCCTGATATAGTTCCAACGCATGAGATGTACCTAGATCATTGGTGGAAGAGCACCAAGTATTACGGCTCGAACCCATTTCATGCGTACACCCCACGTGGGCGCTTGGGTTCAAAGTCACAAGATTTGTCCCACCTGACTTGGTTCTTTACGCAGAAGATGCACCCAAGCAGGAAGGGGACTTAGACAGTCGACTCGTGGCTGGTGCCTAGGCACCGAAGTCAACCCAATATAGCTTACCGCTGGTTGCTTGCATGACTTTCAGCGCGCATCCCTATTTTACTGTTAGTATAGCACGTTTGGGGCGCATGGCCCGTGCTGCCTTGGACTTCTTTGTATTAGCCCACGAAGGTGCATAATACTTAGAATCCAATACATCCTCGCCATGACAGTGAGTAATTTTGTCAAAGACAGAAGTCCTCTCCTGCACTCCAGAGTTCATACTCGGGAGGCTGGATGCGCCCTTGTTCCGTCGACACATCTTGTTGGAGGAGCTGAGCCTGTCGTCGTCAGATTGCGACACAACATTCAAGTTGAAGGAGAAAATATTTCCCAGTAGAGTCGCTAGCTTGTTTGCCATTAAAACGAGAACAACAGGCTTGTATTGAACTTTGTGTTTAATTACAAACAGAACAGAGCACAATGTAGAACTTTGACGTAGTCCTAGGAGTACACTTTTGTTTTTGTCTAGGAACTGTGTCGATGGAGTGAGTGGTAATACGTTGACTCTGTTGACGATCTGACGATGATCTCGAACTCCCTGAAGGTCTAGGCTGCTCTAGATGCCGGAGCATTTGACGAATGCTCAACAAGTAGAAGCTCTGAGCCTTTATACTTATAGGATTGGACCCTTTTTGTCTCCGTCTTGGATGAAGGAATGAACCTTCTATTTATAGGTAGCAGAACGATCTGCTTATGCACGCATACGAGATATGCGCCTGGAGAGCTTGCACGTAGGGACGCCACGTGGCTGATGTTGTAGGGCACATGAATGATGCTCCCGAAGTTGGTACTTAATCTATTTGAGCTGCACTGTTGGCCTGCGGTGGACCTGACACGTGATAATTGAAGATTCGGCTGTTGCTGAGATCATGGGTGGTTAGCACCCATTCATAGCCATAGCTGACTCAAAATGACACGTGACATGTGTCTATGGCTCAAAGATCTCGGATTTGGTGGAGAGTGATCTGTCAGGATACGCCTAGGATCTGGTGCATGAGAAGACTTGGTCTATAACTTTTAGGAGTCACCAGCAAGTCTGGACACATGGCTTTTGAGGTGTATGCAGAGCTTCGGGCATATAGCGGTGGAGGCGCCTGCAGGAACTTGACTTCTGTCTTTTGGGATCAGGAGTAAGTCGTGGCACATGGCTTTTTAGGTGCATGTAGAACTTTAGGTGCATGGTTGTGGAGGCGCATACGAATGATCAGTCGGCCACGTTGCGGGGCACAACTATAACTAACAAAAGGAATAATGATTACGTCCCTTCATCTTCTACAAAAGCTGACTTTTCTGACATCGAGGCGTGGGCTGCTGTCGTTTCAATCACTCCAGCATTAAATGCTTTGACGGATGGCAAGCTTTAAGTGGGCGCATCGATCTGTGCTCCACTGGGCACATAGATCTGTGCTCGATTGGGCGCATGGGTCTGTGCTCTATTGGACGCATCAGTACGGAGCACATGATGCTGACGGGCACATTTGCTGTATGGTGCATCCTCATTGGTCCATCAGTTGAGTTCTTCGAGGCATTGATGGCTTTCTGACTTGGCTGAATTCTAAGGGGGTAGATTTGTTGGCATTAATGCAAATTTATCGTACTGAATTCGAAGAGACAGCCACTTGGCGCAAGGGTACGAGTTACTTCGGCCTATAAGTAGTTTCATGAAGAAAAGTTTGCTTTTTCATTTTACTTTTCTTCTCAAATGGAGATGAACTCGACCGATCCTCCTCCTTGGCGCGACGATGCACTGTGGGTTGCCGATCTCTTTGTTCGAAGAAGCTTTGATGATGAACTCCTTCAGAAGACTGAGATGTGTCGAGTTTGCTATGTACATAACAACTTATGTTCGAACCCCTTATCGGCAGTGTTCTTCTACAATATGGTGTTGGGTGCTTGTTGCTTCCAAAGTTTGGGGTCGTCGTGCCCCGATTTTCGTTATGCTGGAAGAGCTACCGGGGTCGGGTTGATTGCTAACCCGTATTCTGCTCAATAAATGCTTCATTGGCCGAAGCACTCGAAGAAGTGATTTGCTCTGACAAGGAAGAGTAATGCGCCTACACTGAGACGTCAGGGTGATGCGCCTACAAAGTGATGTGCCTAGATGTAGTTTAGGCTTTCTTCTTTATAGTAGACTTTTGTTGTATTTGAACATGTAATAGACTTTTTATATGGAATAAAAAATCAATCTTCATGTGCCTCTTCTACTTGCTGTTGAATGACGATACTTTGGGGACGCATAGTACATTAGGCGCATAACCTTGGGGGTGCATGAGATAATTGTGCCTGGAATTCTATGCTTCTACAACCTAGTTGGCCAGTCGAAAGCGTCAGTGCGTGCCATGATTTATTCTCACTCGGTGCCGTGTCATAACACGTGTCATGGTCAATGGAGTTATAATAACAACGTCGCAACTGAGGGTACATCGCCTAGAGCTAAGTCAAGTAGGTAACCCTAAGTGTCGATGCCATCTTCGACTACGCACGAAGCAATTCCTGGACTCAACTAACTAAGTCTACACTAACATGAGCATAATGAAGTATATGTAAAAGCAGTAATAAAAAGCAAGGTATACTTGCCTGCAACTCCGAAATGCACGAGCAAAGCTCCAGTCCCTACTGCCTCGATCGTGTCGTCACAGAGACCTACAAATACACAATCAAGGCTTACGATACGTGAAGCAAACCCTCATGATCACGACTTGATCATGAAGCTCTATAAACTAATCAACTAAATATTTATATATAATTATATATATTCACATATAATACTGCGTATACGTATATACATACATACATATATATATATATATATATATATATATATATATATATATATATATATATATATATATATTTTTACATATATATATATATGTATATATATATATATATATATATATATATATATATATATAAAATATATATATATATATATATATATATACGAGTGTTATGATATACATAGGAAAATGTGTGCACAAGAGTGTGTGGATTTATATATAACTTTGTATGCAATATTATATATATATATATATATATATATATATATATATATATATATATATATATATATTTATATATGATACCTACTGTGTTGCATATATATATGTGTGTGTGTGTGTGTGTGTGTGTGTGTGTGTGTGTGTGTGTTGCATTCATCAATATAGGAAATAAATGGAAAAAGGAAATTAAGGAAGCTACTATTCATTATATGCAATATATACATAGTATATCTTTGTATATATATATATAAAACAATGGAGCCTTGAACCTACTGAAGGAAACATATGACAAGTTCACTTGAATGAACTTGTTCACCAAAGTTTTCACACATTCCTTTCTAGTTCATTTAAACAATGGCACAAGCATGAATATCGAATGAACATAGAAAAAGAGAAGAGAGGGTTACCTCTGTCGTAGGCCTGCCACGACAGCGTGGACGGCGAGGGGGCTCGACGACATGACGGAGACACGTCCCGTCGACGCAGAAATGTCAGAAAGTCGTCAACGATAGGAACATTCGCGCAAGAGCCTCGAACGGTCGAGAAAGTATTGTTGGAGGTGACGCCTCCCTTCTGGAGGGTCGTCAGCCCAGGGGGAGGTCTGGCGGAGGTCGGTGTGGGCGTACGGCGGCGCTGGAAGCACGGCAGCCACTGCAGCAACTCGTGCAGCAGCTGCAACAACAACAGCGTACGCGCTGCGGGATATTGGCCGGCGGCCTAGGCGGTGGGGGAGGACCACCCTAGGGTCACCGAGGGTGAGGGGAGGCACGGTGGCCGGCCTAGGCATTGCACACAGCTAGTACGACAGTGACTGCAGCTAGGTACGGCAGTGGCAGCAACATGCTGCTCGACCATGGCTCAGGTTAAAGAGGAGGAGGTGAAGAAGATGGTGATAGAGATGGGGGTGATGGGATGATGGAGAAGAGTAATGGAGATGATAAGGATGATGAAGATGAAGGAAAAGGTGAGGGTGCTGCTCGGCCAAGGGCTGGGCGACTAAATGGAGGAGGTATGGAGTTGGTAAGGAAGAAGATGATGTTGGTGAGAAAGATGATGATGGAGAAGATGATGATGGTGATGGTGGTGAAGAAGATAATAATGGGGATGGTGTCGGCTGTAGAGTAGGGGGGAGGAGATGGTGATGGAGAAGATGATGTTGGTGAGGAAGATGATGATAGAGAAGATGATGATGGTGTCGACTGTGGAGTAGGGGAGGAGCTGTCGGCTGAAGTAGGGGGAAGGAGATGTGAAAAAAGGAATGGAGGAGAAGTATTTGTGCTAGAAAGAAAGGGGGGCTGTGAGTAGTCCTAGGAAGAGAAAGAGAGTGAGTTGTTATGTAAGCTTTTGCGAAAAGCAAGAGAGTGTTATTGAGTTGTGATTGGCCCAAAGTTTTGTTATGTCAAAGGAACTTTCTCCAAGGATCCTTGTGCAAGGCCAAAAGAGGCTAATTGACATAAAGGGGGTTTGAATGGATAAGTGAGGAATCTCTTGTAAACCCACTTTCCAGAATATATGTATATTCTATGTAAATAATTATTTTTACAAATAAAATATTCTACCGATTATTGTTTCAAAATAATTCTTTCAAATGAGTTATACCATTTTAAACATGGTAGTAACCATTAGGTTTAATTATTGTTTTGGGCTTCTTAGCTAGCCCATTAATTCCTTAGACTGCCAGCCTATTAACCCTTATGTTGGTCCAACCTCAAGCTTGCAAACACAAGTTCGATCCTGCAACTGACATTCAAATTCTTTGAATTGTTGTTGCTCTCCACTAGTGGGAATAACAACTTTGGGCGCCAATTCATTCCTGTGCGCAGAAGGTTTTGAAATTTTGACTCTATTTAAATCCTCCTTTTCTCTAAGCCGTTCACCATTCTCTCAATTCCTCATCTCATTTTTCCCTCCAGAGTAGAGATCAACCCCAATTGTAGAAGCCAATCGGCCATGGCAGTGATGATGAGCAGTCAATTCAGGGAGGAGTCGACACTCCAGCGATCGTGATCGAAGTCCTCCAGCAAGTTGAGATCATCAATTCTAAATTGTTTACGTTGGTGAGTAGCTTCATTTTTCCTTCCTCGAAGAAATTCGATCAGCCAACATTTCCTTGCTCACATGTTCGAATGTTTATAAACCAGAAGGAGAGAATCAATCCAAGTTCGTAGAAGTTCGATCGATCCCTTCTATGGCTAGTTCTTTCTGGTAAGTGTCGGATCTAGAAATTGCTAGATCTATTTTGGTGCCTGCATTATTTAATTGTGTCTTCTATCAATTCGAACAAAAGATTTTGAGAACAAATCGATCCAGTTATTGAGCTAGTAGCCAACCAATTGTTTGAGCTAATCAATTTTGGTAAGTATTCATAAAATTCTTGAATCTCGTTGATCCTCCAAATTATAGGTGGTTATTGCCTCTAAATCTAACTACTCTGTTTTCTCTCACTGAACTGCTCGATGTAATGTTTCAAACAAAAGTGTGGATGGTTGCTGAGCACAGGGAGCGTATCGGATTCAAAGGATTGTGTCAGTTAACTGAGGAATTTGTTTCAGGTATATCACTGTATTCTGTGGTTTAGTGTCAACTTTGGTGTATGCCTGAGGTCTAGCTACATTTATTTTCAGCAATTCATGATTTAATGGATTTAGGAATAGGATGGTGAACAGAGTTTTGTAGGGAGGGGGACTGAGAAAATTCTATGATCATATTTGAGTTCCATTTTAAGGATCGAATTTACCACATCCTGTGTAGTCTTTTAACTAATTAAAGTTAATTCGATACAACTCACTGGTCCTTCATGAATGTACTAATGTCATGGGGAGTTAGGCTCTTAGCTGGGATGTGCCAACAGTGGAATGTGTTGAGTGAATTATAGCATAGTTTCTAACTGTAAGGAGTTGTTTTCTGAATTTGATATTTTAGAATAAATGATATTACTCTAGATAAGTATATGGCTAAGTCTGAAAAAACAACATTGGCAGAATGCCTAGTTAGAACCAAACCCTTGAGTTATAGCTCTGTGTTCACTTTGGCATGATTTAGTTGATGTGGTTATTTATTCAGTCATACCATATTGGATTATCTAGTCAATGTACAATTGATTTTAACTGTTAGTTTAATTTTGAATTATGGTAGCTGGACAGGATTTAGTACCTAAGATAATGACTCTTTGCTAAGCTATTCCTTGATTTCAGATCTGAATCAATAGAGCATAAGTGATCCCTTAAGGATCGAATGAGGATATCATTAGACTGTAGTCGATTTGCTATGAGAAGAATCATTGGGCATAATTTATGGGGTCTCAGAACCATATAACTGGAAAGCATCATTAGATAGGACTTGTGATCCATATAACTAAGATTGGGAGTTTCCTATTAATGATGCAGGGAAATGGATATTAGAATGATCAGTTTTATTAGAGACTGAACCTCGTATCAGTCTTTCTAGACTGAACAATAGGGTGTCAGTCCCAATTGTGACTGAGCTATGGTATCATTGTCTTGAGAAGTTGGGAAGGTTCCAACTGGAAGGTGGATGGCTAGGATTGATTGATTTTAGCCTATAGTTAAGACTGAATTGAATCAGTACCAGGGCTGATTAATCCAGTCTTAACAAGGACTGATCTACATCAGCCCTAGGAAAGACTAGACTATTTATGTCCTGAAATGAACTGGTAGTAAGAACTGTACTATGTTCTGTTTGGGGACTGAGACATGAATGCCTAGTAGGATTTGTTTTTCTGAAACCTAAGAAACCATATCAAAGGTTTTGGATTTTAGGACTGAGCAGTAACAGTCCTACAACAGTAGCAGGGCATACAGGTTTTGATGATAGGCTGGGCTCCATTCCTGTTCTGTTAGGAAACCTTAGAAGTAGTCTTATGTGAGTCACTTTAGTCAAGGGAGCATGGGAACTTAGTTGGTATCAGTACTTAAGGTTAGATTGGTATGAATTTTTGTTTAAGGCTGACAGATAAGTCCCGTGTGGATGCCTATTAGCTATGCAGGAAAGGATATCAGAGTATCAGTTAATGATAGACTGTGTGTATAAATATACATGACTGACCTGAATCAGTCTCAATATTAAGACTGTTTATATCCTGATTTAAGATTGAGAAGTAATTAGTAGTATATTAAACTGTATATGTTGAATTGTATTTTGGGACTGTGTATGTCCTGATGTGGTTTTGAGACAGGGGACTGATATTGAAAACCTATTGGACTATTGGATAGAACTGATATGCAAGTTGGAGAAATCAAGTAATGGATGGAGTGGTTCAACTCTGGAATGTCAAATTCAGAACATTGATTAGGACTGTTTGATCCTAAACAGTGTTTGGTCATCTATTTTCTGTTTTTGACTGAACCTTGAGTTATAAAGGGCTTCTATGTCCTGTTCTATACTAAACCTGATTGAAGATTTGTCCCATACCTTCACTAAACAAGGGAGAGTTCATTTAGATTGAGATTAACTAAGTTTAATGGTTAAGGGGAGGGTCATGCTACTTGAAGTATATATTGTAACTAGGTGTAATATTTAATATTAATGTGTGTTTAGATTATTGTGTAGTTAATGGGGAACTGAGTTATAGGATAGATTTAAGTAGAGGACTAAATAAGTATATCTTTATTATAATCATTTGATAACAAACTAGATTTAGCCAGTTTTTTAATCAACTTGTAATTCATAACAGGAGGATTCCCAGCTCTACTACCCTTTCTCGATCACCCTGAGCCAGGCAAGTATACTCCTCGAACTTGTTCATTTCTCATGTCTTGTATATTCATCCTTGTATCTCCTTGTTGACACGATGTATCACGGTATTGTCTGGTTTCATGTTTCATGGATTACTTGTGTCTGGGAGGGAAAATACTATAGATATGTGATCAAACCCTGTTATATTCATGTGAATAGCTTAGGCCCCGTATCGTGCACGCGGGACCAAAGTCGTACCATTTCATGTTCATTGCGTCTACCCAAGCCGATCACACAATCTAAATGTATTTCAATATTGCACATGTCAATATTCAGGTTGTATTTCAGGATTTAGGTTGTATTTTAGGATTAATGGTTGTATTTCATGTTCAGATTGTACTTCATGTTCAGGTTGTATTTCATGTTCAGGACTCTTATCATGTTCCCTGTTTTACTTTCAGTATTTCCTGCTCAGTTTCATGGCTTGTCTCATTTCTCGTTCTTTATATATATTTCCTGTTCCTTGTTCATACCATGATGTTCATGTTCATTTCCTTGGATATACTAAGCTCCGCTCTTGACTAGGATATGTTACAGGTGAACTGGAGGCTCTGTGCGACACGTATTATGGCGGGGAGCTATTAGATGCAGGAGAGCTAACTGGAGTTGCTCTTGACTTAGAGGCTGCAGAAGCCTAGAGCTTACCTTAGTATTTCCATATTATTTTTCTTGTATTGAGACTAGTAGACTTACTTTCATTTGCTGGAATGTAATAAATTCTGCGACATGTATCTGGATTTGGGATTCGTTATAGATGCTGTATTCACATTTACTCTTGTATATCTGGTTAGTTTTTCTTAGTATTGTACAGCTTACTTCATCGTGTCTATCGACGAAGGCTGTAACTCCTCTTCCCGTATTTTTAAAATTTTATTTATTTAGTTATTCTACTTTTATTTGTGTTTTGAAACAAATCCTTTGGAGACATGTACACGTTATTTGCCTACTATTTTTGTATTTCTAAAAGAAAATCCATATGATTAGTTTAAGACAAAATATTTCTCTTAAAAGTTATTATTGGTGTTATTGAGTTATTAGCTTATTGACTTCGAAAAACAATTTTGAAAATTTTAAACATTTTTAGAAGAATTTGATCTATGAATATATTGTTATTTTGTAAATTATTAGGTTGACCATAGATTTGAATTATAGGATTTAATTAATGATAATATCAATATTATTTTTCTTACCTTTCTATTTTAAATTATGATAGTGACCAACTATTTAATTTCAAGATTTCATTTATATGATTTAAAATTATTTGATTATGTTGGATATTGATTTAAATTAATATTCTATCTTCTAATATATTATGATCACATTAAATTGTTATTTGATTTGATTTAGTTCATACGAATTAAATTATTTAGATTTAGCTCGATATTATTATCTAATAATGACTTTCGATTAGAATAAATTGATTTAAATAATCATATTTGGTTTAAGATAAATACTTATCTATGGAAATCCTAATCCTGATAGAATTCTCTCTAAAAGCCGATCTTATCTCTATACTAATATATATATGCGCCAATTTCCCTTATTTCTTTCCGTCCATAAAACCCGTTGCCAACCATCGTCACCACCATCGAGCAACAACACCACCGACCCTCCCTGCCTATTCCCGATTCTTCCCCCGCCATCTCGTCGGCCACCGTATTCAGCAAAACCAACCAGCATTATCTACCATCGCCACACAGAAATCATCACCAATACACAAATCCTGTGCCGATCGTGTCCGCGTGTCTACCATATAAAAGAAAGTGCCAAACCATGTTCGGACCCGTGTATCCGTGTCCATTCCATCTTATTCCATTATACTATACAACCAAGCCACCGCCACTTCGACGGGAACCCCCCACAACTCCATACACCAAACACCACTTACCGCCAGGTCCTCGGTATGGTGCTCACCGACCTCAAGGGCATCGCCGAGAAGAACCTCGGCTTCGCGGTCGTCGACTGCTGCATCGGCTCCGCCAGTTCCCATCACCACCGTAGAACCACCTACTGCCGCCTGCCTTCCCCATCCCGGCTGGCGACCTAGCTTTTCGACTTTGCCCGCGGAGTCGCCGCTCTCGAAGTCGACGCGCGGCCAAGTGACGGATCCCCCTTCGCTCACAGCAACCCAGGTCTCGAGCCCCTAGTTCCTCGCTTTCGTGCCGCCGGGCTAGCACCGCCGCGTCTGGATGCGAGCGTCAGGCTCCGCGACTTACTCCCTTTTCGCCTAGGGCTCCGATCCGCGCCTCAGAACACGGCGAGCCTCGAGTCGGCTGATTCCGAGCATCGTCGCACGGAGGCGAGCTCGCTTCCGCCCTCCTCAATGCCGCGTCGACTCAGCTCCGTCCGCCACGGCGTGCCCCGCCGACTCGACCACGGTGAGCCTCTCACAGCTCTCTGTTCTCTCACTTGTGTGTTTTAAGTTGTTTTGAATTGTTATTATTATTATTGATGGGTAAGGGATGGAGGTGGATTGGGTTTGGGCCTAGGTTTTTGGGCTGATTGGTTATTGTAAAATAGATATAAGTATTTTTCTATATATATATACATATATTCTTAATAAGAATTTCCTTTTTATGAAACGAATTTCCTTCGAATATCGAATTTTGATCATCACTAGTCATATGTTCCTATTTCTTCTAGTTCTGACTACTTTACATCAACCCTAGGCTAATCAGATTATTCTAGACTCAACGGGACTATCGGTTTCACCAGCAAAGGACTACGGACGAGTACAGTTTATTGTCTGTTTTCAATATTGATTTTTACTATATCTCATTGATTGGTCATTGGTTATGTGAATTTTATTCTATTATAAATTATTGAGTCGGGAACAAGGAGTACCAAAGATGTGTGATCCGACCATAGACATTGTTTATTTTCATGCAGTTGACCTCGTAGACATTGTTTATTTTCTGCAAGTAGACCTAGTAGACATTGTTTATTTTCTGCAAGTAGACCTCGTAGACATTGTTTATTTTCTGCAAGTAGACCTCGTAGACATTGTTTATTTCATGTAAGTAGACCTCGTAGACATTGTTTATTTTTCGTGCAAGTAGACAACGTAGACCTCGCGGTACAGTGTCCCAGACTGATCACATATCAAGGGTACTTCTAACAGTTCGAAAAATATTTTTGTCTATTTAATTGCTACTAATTTTTCGTCTTTTTTGTTTATTTTCAAAACATGTAATTGATGTCTAACCTCTGTTGTATAGTCAATTTCATTTATTGAATTGCATTCAGTGAATTGTACTCGTTCCATTCCTGACTGAAAACCAATATTTTTTCAGGCTAGCCGTGGATTCACTTAGCATTGGGAGATACGGGTGTATTTGCAGACAAAAGCCTAGAAACTAGCTAGATAGCGGAGTTGTAGTCATTCCAATATTTGTACAAGTTTGTATTTTTCTGCAAATGTAAAACTTGTGAATATTGTAAATTGAATTAATCTTTGTGAATGAGCATTACTTGTGATTTTGAGCATTGTGGCTATACAGCGTTCTACCGCCGATTATGCAGCGTAGGCTGGCTTGGACGCGTTCGCATCCGTTTAAAAAAATCGGTGCGGATCGTGATAAGTTTTTGTGGAGGCCCACGTAGGTCAGTCTTCGCAAGTAGTGCGAACTCGTGGTAGTACCATATTTGTCGTAATACTACGAACCTGCGACTAGGAAATGCTCATTCACAACTATGAGTAAATCAATTTTTAGAGAAATGGTTAGGATTAGGAGTCCCTAATTTAATTTAACATTGGGTAGTTAAGGTTGCTACATAGGTCTCACTAGATGACTTTCAGGATACACTATCGTATTTTGATTCGACGGTATTTCTAAGGAGGCTAGATTCGTAACATCTTTCCGAAATTTTAAAAATAGCATTTATTCATTTTATTTGAATTAAGATGTGATTTTTGGAATTTTACAAATATTTATTTTAATTAATTATTATTATAGAATGCCTTAGTCTTAGTTAAATTTGGAGAGCCATATGACTAGAAATGATGGCATGGATAGTGCAATGACATGCTTTGACTAGCGTATTAGCTATAGTAGAGATGACCGAGTCATAGGTGTGTACTTACTAGGAAAACTATGCCAAGTCATGACATAACCCCAGGAATAATTTAATTACTTATTATTAATATTATTGGCTTTTAGACGACATGGTTGTTCCAAACTAGCCTGAACTCAACCCAAGCCCTGGTAGACATGTAGTGCGACCAACGTCGTCCATGTAGATATGTAAATGTGTATATATTGGTAGTCCATTTCTAGCATTGTGAATAATTTCTATAAATTATATATTAAATATAATATATGTATTATTGCTATTTAAATTCATATTTTACTTGGAAATAGGATAACCTTTTCTTATAATGTTATTTTGGAATTATTGGGATTTACTTAGGCTATACATATATACTTTTGTATAAATATATTCATAATGAGTAGACAGTGCTTTTTACATATTTTTCGTTCGATCGTGAATATTAGAGAAATATAAATTCAAGTTTATATTTTTCTTGCCTTCGGTCGTTTTCTCCCTAATCAGGATCATTTGTACAATTTTATCTTATGTCTTATATAAACATCGCTATATCATCAGTTCTTATCACTTATATTTTTTTCCTTGGACCTAAGGAACTATTTTTATAACTTCTCACTCAATTGTCTATTAATCTCGAGTTAAGTTTTTGGATTCAAAAGTTTCCTCTCAATCGTCGAATATTGAATATCCGTGAAATAAGAATTATAAGATTTTTTTTCTTATTTTGACTTTGAATCATTATCCTTCCGAACCAATTATTTTTTCTTTCAAGAAACTGATCTTATACTTGAGGAACAGATACTTGCACTTTTTATGTCTTTATCAACTTATACCATATTTTAATTATCGAGACTGCGGGTTCACTACACCCACCAGCGCACTGGCGAGGCATGACCCCTAAGTTGAAATAATTCCAGATAAGCGTGGGTGATCGAATATTATTAAAACTATGTCCTGGTTGCCCTAATTTATCTTTGAGCTGTTAGGTCAATATTGGATAGAGTTGGTAGGGTATCTGATTATCGTATCCTTACTTGAGTCGTGGAACCAAGAGTTTATTGCAGCCAGCTGTACACTGGCGAGACATAAATTCTCGGTATAGTGATTTCGGGTATGCTTACGATTTTCGAATACCCTATAGGCTATGTCTTTTATTGGCATATGACTATTAAGTTTCCAAATTGGCTTGTGCCTTATTCCTAGTTACCCTTCTCAATAAATAGGTTGTTCTTACTATCTTCTTACCCTTCTACTTTCAAATTGTCATCTTTTAACGTAATTTCGACTAGATTCCTAAGCTTATCTAGATTTTGATTCTAAACTCGTGCCTAAATAATTGTGGATAAATATCTTAAGCATATCGAAACGATTTTGGATCCGAACATCCTTGAACAATTTCGATCATGACTATACTCCTTTTAATATATTCGATCGAGTCAATTCGTATCCTTCCAATGTTTGATTCTATGATCATGCCTACACAATCGTTCGTGTTAGAACGATTTCGATTGGATCATTCTTAAGTACTTTTGATCATGACCAAACTATTCGATTCTATTTCGATCGTGCCAATTCGCCTGTCATCCTAGAATTCAATTTCATGATCGTGCCTAAATAATTTTGTTCAACTAGTTGTTCGTACCAAGATGATTTCAATTTGATCGATCTTACACCATTCTTATCGAGACTAAATCATAACCGTGTCTATAAACTAAATCATAGTTAAGGTTGTACCTTCGTTCCAACTACGATCATAACTATTTTGATCGTGATCATGTTCGTGCAAACTTTCTATTTTTACCCCGCTTGGATGACTTGCACGATTCTCCTTGATCGTGACTGCATCTTACATGCGACTAAAATTCTGTTTAGATTTCATTGAGAACTTGGTCATTCCTTAACAAGCTGTTAATGACTCAACTATGCTGACCATAGATTGGTCGTGTCCAACCATTTTATACTTGATCATTCTTAAAAACATTTTCTTGTCAACTAGGCCATTTGACCGAATACTGGTCGCACCAAATCGCACTCTCCTTTTGTTTATTATCTTCATCATTTTTACGCGTGACTAATTAGATAATGAATCATGACACTCCCTAGATTATACCTTTCGTCATTTTATTCATATCAATTAAATATTTTGGCTTCTTGATTATTCATAGTCGTGCCTAATTATGCCCTTTAAAATTTTGGAAGACGAAATATTTCTATGGTAGGTAAGTCGTAAGCCCACTTCCCAAGTTTTCAAATTTTTATTTATTTATTTTAGTTGTAGTTAAATATTTTTCTTATTAGATAATAAAATTTGTTTTCTTAAATTATATTATAGATACTTTGAAAGGATTTACCGAATATTTTGTTTCAAGGCTGGATTTGAATTTAGGAATGTATTTTAATATTATGTAATCAGTTTGAATATTATTTCGAACTTTCTTGAATAACTATGTTGATCAAGAATAGAATTGATCGATTACAGATCGATTGATTGATTAGATTTATGAAAAGAATTATTTTTGGATTTTCAATCCTTATCAATCTGGGGAACCCTATCTATATAAAGGGGAGGCTTCTTCTCTTTTCTACACAAATTCCTAATCATAACCCTAAATTCTTCCTTTCTTTTCACTTAATCGATTAATTTGTTCTCAACCAAAACCGTCTATCCTGGTAGTCCTTAAATTCGAGAACGAATTTATTTCTAAGGTGGGTAGATTTGTAACTCCTCTTCCCGTATTATCAAAATTTTATTTATTTAGTAATTCTACTTTTATTTGTGTTTAGAAACAAATCCTTTGGAAACATGTACACGTTATTTGCCTACTATTTTTGTATTTCTAAAAGAAAATCCATATGATTAGTTTAAGACAAAATATTTCTCTTAAAAGTTATTATTGGTGTTATTGAGTTATTAGCTTATTGACTTCGAAAAACGATTTGAAATTTTTTAAACATTTTTATAAGAATTTGACTAATAGAAATAGATTTTATCGAATATTATTTATTGAAGTAATCAATTATCATTTTGATTTAAGAATATATTGTTATTTCGTAAATTATTAGGATGACCATAGGTTTGAATTATAGGATTTAATTAATGATAATATCAATATTATTTTTCTTACATTTCTATTTCAAATTATGATAGTGACCAATTATTTAATTTCAAGATTTCATTTATATGATTTAAAATTATTTGATTATGTTGGATATTGATTTAAATTAATATTCTATCTACTAATGTATTATGATCACATTAAATTGTTATTTGATTTGATTTAGTTCATACGAATTAAATTATTTAGATTTAGCTCGATATTATTATCTAATAATGAATTTCGATTAGAATAAATTGATTTAAATAATTATATTTGGTTTAAGATAAATACTTATCTATGGAAATCCTAATCCTGATAGAATTCTCTCTAAAAGCCGATCTTATCTCTATACTAATATATATATGCGCAATTTCCCTTATTTCTTTCCGTCCATAAAACCTGTTGCCAACCATCGTCACCACCATCGAGCAACAACACCACCGACCCTCCCTGCCTATTCCCGACTCTTCCCCCGCCATCTCGCTGGCCACCGTATTCAGTAAAACCAACCAGTATCATCTACCATCGCCACACAGAAATCATCACCAATACACAAATCCTGTGCCGATCGTGTCCGCGTGTCCACCACAGAAAAGAAAGTACCAAACCGTGTCCGGACCCGTGTGTCCGTGTCCATCCCATCTTATTCCATTATACAATACAACCAAGCCACCGCCACTTCGACGGGAACCCCCCCACAACTCCATACACCAAACACCACTTACCGCCAGGTCCTCGGCATGGTGCTCGCCGACCTCAAGGGCTTCACCGAGAAGAACCTCGGCTCCGCGATCGTCGACTGCTGCATCGGCACCGCCGGGTTCCCATCACCACCGCAGAACCAACTACTACCGCCTGCCTTCCCCATTCCGGCCGGCGACCTAGCTTTCCGACTTTGCCCGCGAAGTCGCCGCTCTCGCTGTCGACGCGCGGCCAAGTGATGGATCCCCCTTCGCTCACAACAGCCCAGGTCTCGAGCCCCTGGTTTCTCGCTTCCGCGCTGTCGGGCTAGCACCGCCGCGTCTGGACGCGAGCGTCAGGCTCCGCGACTCACTCCCTCTCCGCCTAGGGCTCCGATCCGTGCCTCGAAACACGGCGAGCCTTGAGCCGTTCGATTCCGAGCGTCGTCGCACGGAGGCGAGCTCGCGTCCGCCCTCCTCAACGCCGCGCCGACTCAGCTCCGTCCGCCACGGCGTGTCCCGCCAACTCGACCACGATGAGCCTCTCACAGCTCAATGTTCTCTCACTTGTGTGTTTTAAGTTGTTTTGAATTGTTATTATTATTATTGATGGGTAAGGGATGGAGGTGGATTGGGTTTGTGCCTGGGTTTTTGGGCTGATTGGTCATTGTAATTTATTTATTTAGTTATTTTAATTTATTGAATTGTAATTTATTTAGTTATTTTAAGTTATGTTTAGGTCCAGAGGGTTTGGGCCTAGATTTATCCAGTTATATAGGTATACTGTTATATTAATTATTTGTTATAATATTAGTATTATTTATAATTATATTTATGTTATTATCTTTCCTAAAAAAATATATAAATATAAGGTATTTTTTTAACGATTATTTTGTAACATAAATATAGCTTGGGCTTATCATACATATTTGAGCTTTGGAATATATGGGCTAAAATAGTTTGTATTTATTTACGGTATTTCAAATACGTCATAAAAATATATTCATAGTATTTCTAGCTACTTTCCAAAAATATAGTTTTCATGGTACCATTAATATTTTGTAAAAGGGTTATAAACATAAATGATTTTTCTTCATTCCAAGTATTTACATAAAATATTTTGATAAATAAATAGTTCCAAGTATGATATATATATTCTCTAAAATAGATATAAGTATTTTTCTATATATATATTCTTAATAAGAATTTCCTTTTTATGAAACGGATTTCCTTCGAATATCGAATTTTGATCATGACTAGTCATACGTTCCTATTTTTTTTAGTTCTGACTACTTTACATCAACCCTAGGCTAATCAGATTATTCTAGACTCAACGGGACTATCGGTTTCACCAGCAATGGACTACAGGCGAGTACAATTTATTGTCTATTTTCAATATTGATTTTCACTATATCTCATTGATTGGTCATTGGTTATGTGAATTTTATTCTATTATAAATTACTTAGTGGCAACAAGGAGTACCAAAGATGTGTGATCCGACCATAGACATTGTTTATTTTCATGCAGTAGACCTCGTAGACATTGTTTATTTTCTGCAAGTAGACCTCGTAGACATTGTTTATTTTCTGCAAGTAGACCTCGTAGACATTGTTTATTTTCTGCAAGTAGACCTCGTAGACATTGTTTAATTTCTGCAAGTAGACCTCGTAGACATTGTTTATTTCATGCAAGTAGACCTCGTAGACATTGTTTATTTTTCGTGCAAGTAGACCTCGTAAACCTCGCGGTGCAGTGTCCTAGACTGATCACATATCAAGGGTACTTCTAACAGTTGGGAAAGTATTTTTGTCTATTTAATTGCTACTAATTTTTCGTCTTTTCTGTTTATTTTCAAAACATGTAATTGATGTCTAACCTCTGTTGTATAGTCAATTTCATTTATTGAATTGCATTCAGTGAATTGTACTCGTTCCATTCCTGACTGAAAATCAATATTTTTTCAGGCTAGCCATGGATTCACTTAGCATTGGGAGATAAGGGTGTACTTGCAGACAAAAGCCTAGAAACTAGCTAGATAGCGGAGTTGTAGTCATTCCAATATTTGTACAAGTTTGTATTTTTCTGCAAATGTAAAACTTGTGAATATTATAAATTGAATTAATCTTTGTGAATGAGCATTACTTGTGATTTTGAGCATTGTGGCTATACAGCGTTCTACCGCCGATTTTGCGGCGTAGGCTGGCTTGGATGCGCTCGCATCCGTTTAAAAAAATGGGTGCAAGTCGTGACAAAGGCTGGGCGTGTCCGACTCGTATCCGGTTATTCGGGAGCGGATCGTGACATATTTTTAGTGGTGGCCCATGCAGGTCTATCCTAATGGTACCTAGATCTTAGCGTACTTTTGTGGGACTTGATTATACTAGGGAAACTTGATTACAGCATAGAAAAATCAGGAAATAAGGGTATATCAGGTTTATCAGGTGCATTGATATTATAAAAACGTTGTTTCTTAGGTTTTAGGGTTTGTCAATCAACGAAGTTTTGTTTCTATTTCAGGATGGTCACTACGAGGAAGACCGCAGATTAGCCCGGAGTTGCAGGCATCTCAGATCAGGCCGCATCCGACGTTCCGACAGATCAGCTTCTGCCACCACTTCATATCTTTCCACCGCTTCCTTCGACGATGATGTTTGACGGTGCCCAGGTGATGGCCATGTTCCAGCAGTTCATGGAGGCCCAGAATCACCAGGCTGCGCAGTTCAGAGAGGCTCAGAGTCATCAGTCCACACAGTTCAGAGCGACCATCGTCGACACACTCAGGACTCGAGAGACGGCAGCACCGGTACCAGTAGCACCTCCAGCACCATGAGCACCAAGACCAGGGACGGCCAAGGAATACCAGAACCTCCGTTCGATAGACTTTTGGGGCAATGAGGGTATCATCTATATAGACGAATGGCTGGAGAATGCAGAGAGGACCTTGAAGACGGCGCAGATCCCGGATGACTTGAAGGTAGAGGTGCCGAGCATGCAACTGTTCGACCTCGCCAGAGCCTGGTACCGCGAGGAGCCCCAGTTGGCAGCACAGTAGGTTCTTTGGGCAGATTTTAAAATACTGTTCAAAGAGAAGTTTTTTCCAGACATCGAGAGGGACGAGCTTTGGATGCAGTTCGAGGCCTTGCAGCAGGGGACGATGTCAGTGGCTGAGTATACTTCAGAGTTTACCCGACTCAGTAGGTTCGCAGAGAACCTATTCGGCACGTCGGAGAAGAGGGCCTGGAGATTCAAGAAGGGCCTGACCAGGGAGCTGCGGCACGAAGTGGCTATTAGCCAGGCAACTACCTACTCGAGCATCCTCAAGATCGCCCAGGCAGTTGAGAAGGAGATGGACCCGAGGCCCAAGAGGGATAGGGACATCGGCAGCAGCAGTTACCAGGCGCCAGCGAAGAGGGTGCAGATGCAGACTCAGGCAAGGCTACATCAGCAGGCAGTAGTTCAGCAATGTCCTGCCAGAGTTCCAACAGCTCAGCATCAGAGGCAGCAGGGAGTCACTTGCACATACTGTCATTGGTCGGGACACCACGTGGAGGTTTGTCGCAAGAGGCTTGGATTTGCCTCTTCTGCGGGTCAGATGCACATCAGATGAGAGACTGCCAGCAAGCTACAGCCAGACTAGCAGGAGGACCCCGAGGAGCTAGAGGACCACTGCCTGTACCACCCAGATCATTGCCTGCTGTACCCCAGAGAGGAGGAGCTCTACCACCCCAGCAGCAGAGGTTTGCACAGCACCAGCAGCAGCAGAGGGGTGGACCACAGCGGGAACGTGCTTAGGTCATAGCCGCAGTTGAGGAAGAGGCAGCTCCAGATGTTATCACAGGTTCTGTTATCATTTATTCATTTCCTGCCATTGTCTTATTTGATTCTGGAGCCACACATAGCTTTGTATCATATGAGTTTCTGTATAGACACGGCTTCACACCTAAGCCCACTAGGAGGAACTGTCGGATTATGACAGGAGGAGGGGTAGTGCCAGTCAGTGAGATGGTAGATTGCCCTATCACTGTGGCTGGGCGGGAGCTTAGAGCTCGACTTCTAGTGATGCCATTGCCCGGATTCGATATAGTCCTCGGCATCGACTGGATGAGCGAGCAGTTTGTCGTAATAGACTACCATGAGGGTAAGGTTACTTTCAGCCCGTCAGGAGTTCCACCGTTCGAGATCAGTAGACGAGTTGCAGAGAGGCCAGAGGGAGTATACTTCGGAGCAGTTGCAGAAGACCAGGAGTTGCCGTATCCACTGATTGTAGAGTATCTTGACGCCTTTCCTGAGGAGTTGCTAGGATTTTTGCCAGATCGAAACGTGGTGTTCAGCATCGACTTAGTTCCCGAATCAGCGCCGAAGTCCCAGCATTGCTACAAGATCAACCCGAAGGAAGCTGCAGAGTTGAAGGCCCAGATTGATGAGTTAGAAGGTAAAGGTTTTATTCGGTCCAGTGCTTCATCCTGGGGAGTACCGGTACTCTTCGTGCCTAAAAAGGATGGGACGGTGAGGATGTGCATCGATTACCGTGCACTCAACAACATTACCATCAAGAATAGATACCCGTTGCCGGGGATTGATGAGCTGTTTGATCAGCTGAGTGGGGCGAAGGTCTTTTCCAAGATTGACCTTCGATCGGGATATCATCAGATGAAGGTTCGGGAGCAGGATATTCCAAAGACAGCTTTCAACACCCGTTACGGCCAGTATGAGTTCTTGGTGATGCCGTTCGGACTCACCAATGCCCCAGCAGTGCTTATGTACTTGATGAATAAAGTTTTTCACAAGTATCTGGATAAGTTTGTCGTAGTCTTTATTGACGACATTCTGATATATTCGAAGATCGAGGAGGAGCATGTGGAGCACCTGCGGATCGTGTTGGAGATACTGCGGAAGGACAAGCTGTACGAAAAACTTTTGAAATATGAGTTTTTCTTAGACCGGGTGGAGTTTTTGGGACATGTGGTGACTGGAGAGGGGATTTCTGTAGATTCCAAGAAGATTAAAGCAGTGGAAGCATGGGCACCTCCCAAGTTGGTAGCAAAGATTCGTAGTTTCCTGGGGCTAGCAGGATACTACAGGAAATTTGTGAAGGATTTTGTCAGGATAGCAGAGCCGATGACCAAGCTTACACGGAAGGACAAGGAGTTCATCTGGAGCGACGCTTGCCAGTCAGTATTTGAAGAATTGAAGAGAAGACTCACGACAGCACCAGTTCTAGATTTGCCATCTGGATCGGAAGGATTTGTCATCTACAGCGATGCTTCAGGAAAAGACTTGGGATGTGTGCTTGAGCAGAACAAGAAGGTCATAGCTTATGCTTCTAGACAGTTGAGGCCTCATGAGAAAAATTATCCTACACATGACTTGGAGCTTGCAGCAGTCATATTTGCCTTGAAACTGTGGAAGCACTACTTGTATGGAGAACGAGTGGACGTCTTCACGGACCACAAAAGTCTGAAGTATGTTTTCACTCAGAAGGAGCTAAATATGAGGCAGCGCAGATGGCTGGAACTCATGAAGGATTTCGACATCAATCTGCAGTACCATCCTGGGAAGACGAGTGTGGTAGCAGATGCTCTCAGTCGATATCCTGTTTCTATGTATCTCACTATGGACCGGCATCTTCTGGAGGATCTTGAGAGCCTTGGGATTGAGATTGTTCTTCCAGGAGTTGGAGGACAGCTGATGCACATGCAGATACAGTCAGGACTGATAGAGAAGATTAAGGAGGCCCAGTTTCTTGATGAGGGACTCCGATATCTCAGAGGCCAGGCAGAGACAGGATTGCTCGACGACTTCACCATTGCAGAGGATGGATCCCTGAGGCACGGAACTCAGTTGCGTGTGCCCAAGGATTTGCGGAAGGAGGTGATGCAGGAGGCCCACCAGTCGTAGTATTCTATATATCCTGGATCTACCAAGATGTACAAGGATTTGTGAGAGTATGTCTGGTGGTATGGGATGAAGAGAGAGGTTGCCAGATTTGTTTCTAGATGCCTTGTGTGCTAGCAAGTCAAGACGGAGCGCCAGAGACCAGCAGGACTAGTCCAGCCCTTACCTATTCCGGAATGGAAGTGTGAGCATATCACCATGGACTTCGTCTCTGGATTACTGCGTACGCCCAGTGGCAAGGACGCTATTTGGGTTATCATGGACAGACTGACGAAGTCTGCTCATTTCATTTCGTTCAAGGTTGGGCTGTCGACCGAGAAGCTTGCAGACCTCTACATGCGACAGATTGTGTGGATCTACGGGGTACCAGTGAGCATCATTTCAGACAGAGACAGCCCCTTCATATCATACTTCTGGAGGAGTCTACAGCTGAGCTTGGGATCACAGTTGAAGTTCAGCACCGCCTATCATCTACAGACAGACGGGCAGTCCGAGAGGACCATTCAGACGTTGAAGGACATGCTGCGGGTTTGCGCGCTCGACTTCGGCGGTTCGTGGGAGGATCACTTGCATCTAGTGGAGTTTGCCTATAACAACAGTTATCAGGCTAGCATCAAGATGACCCCATTCGAGACACTATATGGGCGAAGATGTCGCACGCCGTTATCTTGGGACGACGTTGGCGAGAGAGTTTTACTTGGGCCAGAGATGGTGGTAGACTCAGCTGAGAAGATCAGACTGATCAGGGAGCATCTCAAAGTTGCACAGGATCGGCAGAAGCACTGGGCGGACAGCAGCAGACGGCCACTGGAGTTTGCCGTTGGAGAGAGAGAGTATTTCTGAAGATCTCACCGACCAGAGGCGTCATTTGTTTCGACAGAGGCAGGAAGCTCAGTCCGAGGTATATTGGGCCTTTCGATGTGACGGCACGGATTGGCGAGGTTGCGTATCGCCTCGCGCTTCCAGCTAGCTTGGAGTGCACGACGTTTTTCACGTGTCCTAGCTTCGACGCTACATTCCAGACCCGAGTCATGTGGTGGACTACTCAGAGTTAGAGTTGGGTCCGAGCTTGACCTACGAGGAGCAGCCATTGGAGATCTTTGATCGGAGGGAGAATCGCATGCGAAACCAGACTATTCTACTTGTCCGCGTCATATGGAGACACCACTCTCCGGGAGAGTCCACATGGGAGCGTGGGGATGAGATGCGGGATCGCTAACCCAGTTTATTCACTTGATTGTACTTTTGTGTTTCAGAGGATTTACATTTTAATAAATAGTTGGTACTTGGTATAAATTATTTTTTATTTTATGTTATTTTCCTTGAAATTTCGAGGACGAATTTTTTTTAGGGGGGAGGTATTTGAAAACCCACTTTCCAGAATATATGTATATTCTATGTAAATAATTATTTTTACAAATAAAATATTCTACAAATTATTGTTTCAAAATAATTATTTCAAATGAGTTATACCATTTTAAACATGGTAGTAACCATTAGGATTAATTATTGTTTTGGGCTTCTTAGCTAGCCCATTAATTCCTTAGACTGCCAGCCCATTAACCCTTATGTTGGTCCAGCCTCAAGCTTGCAAACACAAGTTCGATCCTGAAACTGACATTTAAATTCTTTGAATTGTTTTTGCTCTCCGCTAGTGGGAATAACAACTTTGGGCGCTAATTCATTCCTGTGCGCAGAAGGTTTTAAAATTTTGACTCTATTTAAATCCTCCTTTTCTCTAAGCCGTTCACCATTCTCTCAATTCCTCATCTCCTTTTTCCCTCCAGAGTAGAGATCAACCCCAATTGTAGAAGCCAATAGGCCATGGCAGAGATGAGGAGCAGTCAATTCAGGGAGGAGTCGACACTCCGGCGATCGTGATCGAAGTCCTCCAGCAAGTTGAGATCATCAATTCTAAATCGTTTACGTTGGTGAGTAGCTTCATTTTTCCTTCCTCGAAGAAATTTGATTAGCCAACATTTCCTTGCTCATATGTTCGAATGTTTGTAAACCAGAAGGAGAGAATCAATCCAAGTTCGTAGAGGTTCGATCGATCCCTTCTATGGCTAGTTCTTTCTGGTAAGTGCCGGATCTGGAAATTGCTAGATCTACATTATTTAATTGTGTCTTCTATCAATTCGAACAGAAGATTTTGAGAACAAATCCATCCAGTTATTGAGCGAGTAGCCAACCAATTGTTTGAGCTAATCAATTTTGGTAAGTATTCATAAAATTCTTGAATCTCGTTGATCCTCCAAATTAGAGGTGGTTATTGTCTCTGAATCTAACTACTATGTTTTCTCTCATTGAACTGCTCGATGCAATGTTTCAAACAAAAGTGTGGACGGTTGCTGAGCACAGGGAGCGTATCGGATTCAAGAGATTGTGTCAGTTAACTGAGGACTTCGTTTCAGGTATATCACTGTATTCTGAGGTTTAGTATCAACTTTGGTGTATGCCTGAGGTCTAGCTACATTTATTTTCAGCAATTCATGATTTAATAGATTTAGGAATAGGATGGTGAACTGAGTTTTGTGGGGAGGGGCACTGAGAAAATTTTATGATCATATTTGAGTTCCATTTTAAGGATCGAATTAACCATATCCTGTGTAGTTTTTTAAGTAATTAAAGTTAATTCGATACTGTTGGCACATTGGTCATGGTCAAACCTGATTTTAATAATTGATCAAACTCTGTCTCGATATAAATACAAGTCAAACTCAGATGTTTACCTACGACGTTTTGGACACTGCTCAACAATGGTTATCAACAATGTTCAAGACTGAAGCCGTTTGCCATTCAGAATGTACTTCCTGTTAAGCAATATAATTTTTTATTTTATTGAGTCTAGGAATACATTGTACACCGAGTCGTACTGGCAAATAGGCTATCCGAAAACGTTTTTCAAAACCATCATATTCTTTACAAATGACCTATATTTTTGAAAAATATTCTTTTTACAAAACGCTTCTGAAGGATCTTTCAAAAAGCCAAAAATTTATTTTCTCCAAAAATGAACTGGCAAAACCCCAGGAGAACTCGGGCCGAGTTTGGCCAGAGTTCGGCTATTTGGAATGTTAGTGAACGTTGGGTTTTTGAACTTGGTCATCCTTCAGTTACGGTTTGTTACAAAGAGTTCTGTCCGAATTCTGCCTGAATTCTGTCAGAGTTCTGTCTTTGGAAAAGCTATAAATAGAGAAGCATTTCGATCATTTTAACACACCAATTCACTTTCAATCTCTTCTCTTCTTAAGCTTACATTCTTCCAAAGAGTTTTTAAAATCTTTTATTTTCAAATCCCAAGCCATTTACAATCCTCTAGTCGATTTGCCAGTGCGGTGCGGCCTAGAAGTTTCAGGAGCGATTGTAATCAGATGCTTGATAGAAGATTCAACTCTTTACAATTGAAGTTGGACGAGTTCTTCGTATCAAAGCTCGCGTCTGTACAAGTTGTAAGGACTTCGTATGAAAACTTGCAGGATTTTCCAATAGTGTATTCAACTGGAAGCTAGAGTTCTTCCGACTGGACTAGTCCTCACAAGAGGAAAACCAGTATAAATCTCGGTGTTTGCGTTTGCCTTCTGATCACTTTTAAATTCTGTCATTTACTTTTGTGATTATTATTTTATCTGTGATCTAACTGCTAACAAGTTTTTAATTAGCAATATTTCGCTGCCTACTCTATACACCCCCCCTCTAGAGTATTCTGCTTTACGATTTCGTTCCTACAATTGGTATCAGAGCAGGTTATACAGGTAAAGCAAGGTAAAACAGCAGTTATATTCAATTTTATATAGATTACAGCTTTACACATGGCAACTGTGAAATTCACAAGTGAAGGCCAAGCCACAAACAGACCTCCACTGTTTGACGGCACAAACTACACTTATTGGAAAACACGTATGAGTTTCTTTCTGAATTCTCTTAATTTTGACTTATGGTCTATAGTTATTGATGGCTATAAAAATCCACCTCGTATAAATATCGATGGAGTTTTAGCTGAAAAACCCCATGACAAATATACAGAGGAAGAAAAAAAAAGGCCAGTCTTGACGCACGTGCTATTAACGCTTTATTTTGTGCTTTAGACAGAACTGAATTTAACAGGGTATCTATCTGCACAACTACAAATGAAGTATGAAAACTTCTTGAAGTCACACATGAGGGCACAACTCAAGTCAAAGAATCAAAGGTCAGCAGACTTACTCAAGAGTATGAGGCATTCAAAATGAAGCCCAACGAAACAGTTACTCAGATGTTCGAGAGATTCTTGGATATTGTAAATCCTTTGTCCTCCCTAGGCAAAGATTACAGTAACCATGAAAAGATTCGCAAACTCCTGCGAGCAGTTACAAAGAACTGGATTCCGAAGGCTACTGCAATCGTTGAAGGAAACGACCTCACTACCATGACACTTGAAGTACTCATGGGTAAGCTACTCACTCATGAACTAGAGCTACAAGACTTTGAAGAGCCTGCACCAAAGGAGAAGACGATCGCTTTCAAGGCTCAGCACAGAAGATCTGCTTAAGATGATTCAGACAACAGTGAATCTGATGCTGAAGATCAAGCACTCCTTGCAAGAAAATTCAAAAGATTCTTGAGATATGAGAAGAAGACAAAAGAGAACAATGGCGGCAACAGCTGGTATCAATATGACGATGTATGCTAAGGCTGCAAGAAGAAAGGACACATGAAGAAGGACTGTCCTACAAACTCATCAACAAGCAAGAAGAGCAACAGATACGAGAAAGGGAACCTGAAGAGATCAACATCTCGGAAGTATGCCAACACCAGCATATGGCATGAAAGTGAAGCCAGCGACTCAAAAGATGAACAATCAGAAGACGCTACAAATGTATGCTTTATGGCATCCGATCAGGTACTCTCTGAACCTATAGTTGATACATATGACGACTTCACCTTTGAGCAATTAGGAGAAGCCTTCAGTGAACTGTTAAGTGATTACAGGAAACTGCGTAGCAAATATCAGAACTCTAAGAAGGTACTCAAGGAGTACAAAGGTGAAATAGGAAGACTTATCGACCTACTAGCTGAGGTTAAAGATAATGTTAGTGAGTCTGGTGAGCTTTCTTCTATTAAGCTCTTATTACACGAGACTACCAAGTCATCCGAAGAAAAAGACAAGGTTATTGACCAACTGAAAGATGAACTTTCTAAAGAGAAGAAAAGTCTTCAAAGTGCACAAGTCAGAATGGAAGCACTCACTTCTGACTATACTAAGTTATATGACACTTCCAAAAGATTAGAAATTAGGTTAGGAAAACAGCCTGAGACTGCTGCTTCCTACCCTAACACGTGTCACTTACCGAAAAATCGGAACATTTCCAAACCTAACATTGTCAGACCTAACCCTATCAAACCTTTGCCTAAAAAGGTTATGCCCAAACAGGATAATAGGTATGCTTTCTTCTATAATAGAAAACCTAAACCTACCAACCATGTACACCACTCAGCTTTCAACACTCAACATGCTAAATGTCATTATTGTGGCATCATTGGTCATATATCTTCTGCTTGTAGAATCAGAAAGTTAGTAGATTTAAATATTTATGCATGGATACCGAAAACTAACCAGTCAGGACCCTACAAGAAATGGGTACCAAGAGTTTCATCTGCAAATTATTTTGTAAGTAGGACGCCCTTCACATGCTAGGAGCAAATAGATCCTCGACAGCGGTTGCTCACGGCACATGACCGGTGACGCTTCATTATTCGTAACACTGTCGAAAAGGAATAAAGAAGGATACGTCTCCTTCGGCAACAATTTAAAAGGGTATATAATCGGTATTAGTGATATTGGTAAAGCTCCCTATCCAGTGATTAAAGATGTTTATCTTGTTACTGAGTTAAAACATAATCTGCTCAACATAAGCCATTTAGCTGATCACGGTTATGGTATTAACTTCGTAAAAGACAAATGTACTATTATTGATAGTTCAACTGGTAGTACTATATTTGAAGGTATTAGAGAAGACAATATATATGTTTTCTATTTGTTGGAAAATACTAACATTTCAGGTAGATGTTTAATGGCTAAAAGCAATGAGAGTCATCTGTGGCATATGAGACTCGGTCATGCAAATATGGATACTATTTCCAGATCATCCACGAAGAAGCTAGTACGCGGTTTACCGGATATTACATTCAAGAAGGATTCGGTATGCAGTCAATATGAAAAGAACAAAGCTACTCGATCCACTTTCAAGTCAGTAAACGCTGTATGTACTACTAGAGCTCTACAATTGCTACATATGGACTTATTTGGTCCTAGCAGAGTTGCTAGCCTCGGAGGTAAGCTATATGCTTTTGTAATTGTAGATGATTATTCTAGATACACGTGGGTATATTTTCTGACACGCAAAAATGATGCATTATCGAAATTTATCGCCTTTTACAAGAAAGTACAGAATGAAAAAGGTTACATAATCACTCGTATTAGAAGCGATCATGGAGGCAAATTCGAGAATACGGAGTTTGAGCAATTTTATGACACACACGATTTTGTGCACGAATTCTCTTGCCCTAGGACTCCACAACAAAATGGAGTTGTGGAACGTAAGAACAGAACACTATCCGAAATGGCCAGAGTAATGTTAAACCAGTTTAGTCTACCCAAGTATTTCTGGGCTGAAGCTGTCAATACAGCTTGTTTTGTTCTCAATCGAGTTCTAATTCGACCCAAATCGAAGAAGACTCCATTTGAGTTATAGTTTGATAGAAATCCATCAGTTTCATATTTTAGAATATTTGGTTGTAAATGCTTTATTCTTAATACAAAAGATAATTTGGGAAAGTTTGACGAAAAGGCCGATGAAAGTATATTTTTAGGTTATACGGGCAAAAGTAAAGGATACAGAGTCTTCAACAAAAGAACCATGATCATCGAAGAGTCAATCAATGTAACCTTTGATGAACTAAATCAAACGACAATCGATGACAATGACGAAGATCTCAATGTACCCAGCAAAGCACCAGCTGATCCTCCTAGAGAAGATCCAGGAACCAGCTACCTTCGGAGTCTGCCAAAAATATTGAAGTTCACGGCTGATTATCCAAAGGACTTGGTAATTGGTGAGATTACCAAGGGTGTAAGTACTCGCTCCTCTAATAAAGATATAGCTTCTTGTGTTCCTTTTGTCTCGTAGTTTGAACCCAAAAATATTGATAAAGTATGTAGTGATAATTTTTGGATAGATGCTATGCAGGAGAAATTAAACCAATTCGAACAGAATCAAGTTTGGGAACTTGTTCCCAAGCCTATTGATCATCCGGTCATTGGCACCCGATGGGTATTCCGAAATAAACTGAATGAGAATGGTTTAGTGACTCGTAATAAGGCTCGACTCGTAGCTCAAGGATACAATCAGGAAGAAGGTATCGACTACGATGAGACTTATGCCCCAGTTGCGAGATTAGAACACTACCAAAATAACCAACTTTAGCGACGGCCACATCCGTCGCGAATCCGTCGGTAACATAAATTACCGACGGCATAGCGACAGATATTTGATGAAAATGGCCGTCGGGAAATACGTCGTCGCTAAAATTTGTCCGTCGCTAAGCCGTCGGACAAATGATTAACCGACGGACTAGCGACTGATTACCGACGGTTGCCTTTCAACGGATTAGCGACGGATTAGCGACTTGTTCCCGTCGGTTTACATGCCATATAATATTAAAATATTCGTCGCTAAGCCGTCGTAAATAGGTCGGTAAAAGCGTATCAGAGAGGTTCCTGATACGCAAAATCGGTCGCTATTCCGTCGCCATTCCGTCGTTAACCTCGACGTTATAGCGACAGATTAGCGACGGGTAGGGCGTCGGCCTGGTTCTGGAAAGCTTCCATAATTCCAGAACCATGTCGACGGATAATGGGTCGCTAAGCCGTCGCTAGTCCGTCGTCATCCTCGACAGATTAGCGACGGATTAGCGACCCATTATCCGTCGCTAAGTCTCTGGAAACCTACTATATTTTCAGAACCATGTCGACGGATTTGCCGTCGCTAGGTAGTCGATATTCCGTCGCTAATATTAATTGTACCCAGTTAGCGACGGAAGTTCCGTCGCTAGTTGGTCGCTAGATCGTCGCTACCTGCAAATTTATTTCAACCAGTTAGCGACGGATTGTCCGTCGCTCGTCCGTCGGTAACTGCAAATATTTATATAACCCAGTTAGCGACGGATTGTCCGTCGCTAGTTAGTCGCTCATCGGTCGCTAAAAAGATATATCCGTCGCTAATTAGTCGCTAGTCCGTCGCTAAATGCAACATTAATTAAAAAAAATTACAGAAACATTCTATTTCCTTTTCGTAAATACTACACATATTCATAATATCCAATATCCAAACATCCATGTACGATCAACAAATATCCAAATATCCAAATATCCAAATTCATAATATCCAATATCAAACAGAAATATCCAAACATCTATGTACAAATATCCAAACACAAATACACAAATTCATAATATCCAAACATTCATGTACGCTTCCAAAATATCCAGAATTCAAAATCCAAAAACAGTACAAATAACCAAAAATAGTACAAATATCATTGAGATGGATCGCGTCGTCGTTCGGCTCTGCGGATGTACTCTTCCACCATGTACGCCGGCACCTGGGACAACACATGCTCTGGAAGCGTGCGGAGCTGCTCTGGCGACATCAAGTCCATGAGCCCAATGAGCGCAGTATCCGGTACCAGGCGGACCTCGGCAGAACGGTCAAATGAATAACGTCCAGGGTCGGAAGGACCGGCAACCGCACTAGACGAACCGGGAGCAGACGGATCTGGACCGGGAGCAGAAGAAGGACGCGGAAGGCGCTCCAGCACATCCGACATTAGACTCCGCATTTCCGACATATCGGAGGTGAGAGTCGCAAGCTGCGTCCTCATATCGTCCGACGGGGGCGCGGGAGGAGGCGGGGGCGGTGGATATCTCGGAGTCGCGCCCTGCAACGACGCCGCCAGGGAACCTACGCCGTAGACGCGCCCTTTATTAAAGCCGCCGACAGACTCTACGAACACGTCGTCGTAGCGAGCGGCCATAGAAGAGGGCGTCTGGGTGGGCGTCGTTTCGCCGACAACCTCGGCAGGGGGCTCAATCTGACTAAGGGCCTCACGATATGCAGCCTATCCAATGAATGTGTTTATACTATAAGTTTTCCTAAGTTATAATCTAAATCCTATGTTTCCCTAAGTTATAATTTGAATCCTACGTTCACCTAATTAAGTTAACAATAATTATATTTCTAATATAAATCTCATAAACGTAATTACTTACATCAGTCGCCTGGGCCCTCGCGTCGACGAAGCTCCCGTCTGCCCGCCTCTTGTGTGTATGCAGGAATACATCGTAGGCGGTGACCGACTCCGGCTCTCTCCCCTCCTTTACCGCCCGTTGTGCCTGCATACGAAATATACGTCGAATTTAATTAACTACGTATATTAATAGTACCGAATTTAATAGTGAAATGAATTTGCGGTATCTCACCAAATCTGCACGCGTCGCTGCGTGGGGCCTTGAACCTCCCGTATGCAGACCAGCGGCCTGTCTGCTCGCCTTCGCTTTCTCTGATTTCTCCCTGTACTGAGCAGTATTCATCTTATCCAACATCTGCTCGTAGTACTCCTCCCGGAGCCACTTCTTCCTCGAATGCGCCGTACGAACGTCGTACACCGCATCCCGTATCTTCTTCCCGGCGGCGGCTTTGTAGGCCTTGCGAATCAACTCCTCGCGATGGGGGGCCCACCAGAACGTCGTCTGACATACAAATTAAATTATCACGTAATTAAAAAATTAGTGGATTAAAGAATAATTAATAATTAACCAAAAGATATATATACCTTCATCTCCTCGAGCCAGACGTACTGCATGTTCTGAGGCACCTCAGAAAAATTAAGGTAGGGGCCATGGTAGTTTTCCCGGATAATTTGCCCGAGTATCCGGGCAGCATCATACGGAAAAACCTACAAAGAAGCAAAGACTGGATTATTAACTTGAATAAATGAAACAAATTTAATAAATTAACTTAAATTTACTTACGTATCACCCGCGGGCCATAGCTCTCGTCGGTTCTCGCCTATCGGCCTCTCTGGAGGCGTCGGAGGATCCGCGGATCCGCGGATGTACTCACCGGTAGCAGGATGAAGCTGAATCCGGGGGTACTCCGGAGCCCACCCTGCAGTAACTGATGGTGTACCCGCTGGTGCATCCGGGGGCGGAACGGATCCGCTAGCGGATGGAGTCTCAGGCCTCGATGAAGATGAAGGTAGCGCAGAGATAGATCGACGGCGGGAAGAGTCTGTGGCCGGGCTCTCCAGGTCGGGATCGGAGGACTCTATATCCGGGGAATGTGGAAGGCGACCACGACCGCTACCACCACGACCGCTACCATTACGTCCACGGCCAGTGCCGCTACCACCACGACCGATACCATCACATCCACGGCCAGTGCCGCTACCACCACGCCCACCACGGCCAGTACCGCCACCACCAGCACCACTACCATCACGTCCACGGCCACTGCCAGCAGCACGAGTGGTAGTGACCATGACCTGTAAATAGAACACATAAATATAATTAACAATATAGAAGTATAAATGAATATAAAACTGAACTAAAATATATATACCAGCAGCAGGGCGGCGAGTGCCGTCAAGACAATGAGAACTAAGAGTGCCATCTGTAAAAAGAAAATCATACAATAAGTAGATGATCGAACGACAAAAACATAAACTGAAATAAGAATGTGTCCGTCTAAACTGAATTCACTAAGTTAGTTGTAAGTGCTTCTAATATATACCGATATTTAATCTAATCATCGTTATCGTCCTCGTCCTCATCGTTATCGTCATCGTTCTCATCCTCATTCTCATTCTCATCGTCAACTTCATCTATATCATCATCCTCATCGTCGACTTCATCTGTATCATCATCCTCATCCTCATCCTCATCCTCTTCTTCTTCTTCTTCTTCTTCTTCTTCTTCTACTTCTTCTTCAGGCTCAATACTTGGGACAAGACGCCTCTTTCTCCCCTGGTTGACAGCTAAGTCTTGTATATCAACCTCTTCCTCCCCTCTATTTTCCTCAGCATGAGGTATATCGACATCTTCCACGTCCATGGTATCCGACTGTTGTCCCATGTATTGGGGCTTCTCGATCTGGTCCTCTTGGTATGCTGGGTCTCCAACGTTGAATGTATTTCTAGATTTAATCTTGCATACTGCCCACCAGTCAAATCGATCTCTACGACGCCTTGGGTAGCTTGTATAGTAGACTTGAACAGCCTGACTTGCTATCGCAAACGTGTCGGACCCTCTATACCTCCTGCGATGATTTATATCGACGAATCCAAATTGTTTATCGATTCTCCAACCGATATTTGATCTCATATCGAACCACTCATATTTGAACATTATAATATGCATATCATATGGGGCACTATATTGTAAATCTACAATCTCCCGAAGCACTCCATAATAGTCAAAGTCCGGCTCGTCGTCATAGATGGTGCCTCTTATGCAAACACCAGAATTCTTGGTATCGAAGCCGTCATTGAGAAATTCGGCATTTATAGCATGCTGAGTTGACTTAAACTTGAAGCCATTAACGACATAGCCTGACAAAGTCTTTGCATGCTTCTTCGGTCCCAATGCCAAATAACGAATGCTCTCATTTATGAGTGTTGTTTCAGGCAATAAAACCTGTAAACATGTATTGATAATTTAAATATTTTAGCTGCATATATTTTAATGGTAGCCGCATAACATATTATCTCAGTTACTTACGTATTTACGAAACCAGGACGGAAAGGTACAATCAACCTCTCTTTGAAGTCCCTCATCTGTAATATATGGTGTCCTCATTTTGACTTCACCTCTAAATACACTGTTAGAGAGAATAAAAATAAGTGTAGTCACTTAATTCACCAAATTAGAGATTATAACGAGGCGTAGTCACTTACTTCTCCAAATCTCTCACTTCTTGTATGTCACAATTTAACAAGACATATTGGTGAGCGGTATCATACTCATCGTCGGTCAACCACCGTTTCTTACTAGCCCCAATAGGCTTGCCCCTTAAATTGAATATACCTCCATCCTCAACGTCTTCTTCATTCCTTTGAGGTCTATTTTGATTTGTCTCGACATGAGTATCGAAATAAATGGAGCAGAAATTTGACACCTCCTCGATAAGATATGATTCGCATATCGAAGCCTCTATATGAGCCTGTTGCCAACTTTCTTCTTTAGATGGTGTAGGTACCTAAAGAGACAAATTATCTTGAGAATTAATAATGAATTGTAAAATCCACTTAAATTTCACTTAAATTATATCAATTTTTATTTACCTTTCAAAGGGGTACATCCATCGATAATGAACAGATGCACCGACACGGGCTTCGTATGCTAGATGAATCGGTAGATGCTCCATGCTGTCGAAAAAGCCCGGTGGAAATATTTTCTCTAACTTGCAGATTGTTAAGACAATCTTCTCCTCAAGTTGTACCATATGTTGCACCGTCAGCTTAGTTGAACAGATATCCCTGAAGAATGTAGACAGCTCGGCCAACGGAACCCATACAGCAGAAGGCAACAACTCTCTCAAAGCAATGGGCAGTAATCTTTCCATAAACACGTGGCAGTCGTGACTCTTCATTCCCGTTAGCTTGCGTTCATTGAGATCAACGCATCTAGACAAATTCGAAATATAGCCATCGGGAAATCTTAAATTAGATATCCACTTGCAGATTATTAATCTATCTTCCTTGCTCAATGTGTATGGCGCTATAGGCTTACTTAATTGTCCACCAGCACCCCTTTGTATCAAGTTCAGATGAGGACGCTTGCATATCTCGGCTATGTCTTGTCTTGCTTTTGGATTGTCCTTCGTCTTTCCTTTAATATCCATGACGGTATTGAAGACATTATCGAACACGTTCTTTTCGATATGCATGACATCAAGATTATGCCTTATAAGATTATCTTTCCAATAAGGCAAGTCCCAGAAGATACTCCGTTTGGTCCAGTTATGGCTTTGTCCGAACCCCTCGACACGATGGTTCGATGGATCTTCCATTGCGGTGGGCAATTCCTTTACAGCTTCCCAAATATCGTATCCCGAAAATCTGGCAGGAGGTTGAGAAAATTCTTGTTTTCCATATCTGAACGCGTCCTTATTCTTTCTCCAAGGATGGGTCGCGGGCAGAAATTGACGGTGACAATCAAAGAAAGAAGTTTTTCCTCCATGCCTAAGGCGGAACGCCTTACTATTTTCCATGCATATCGGACAAGACATGTTGCCGTGCGTACTCCATCCCGACAGCATACCGTATGCTGGAAAATCATTGATTGTCCACATGAGTGAAGCTCTCATCTGAAAGTTCTGTTTTCTGGAAATATCATAGGTCGTGACGCCGATCTCCCACAGCTGTTTCAGCTCATCCACCAACGGCTGTAAATATATATCGATGTTCTTCGTCGGATTTTTAGGACCTGGTATGATAGCTGTCAGAAACATATAAGGAGTCTTCATACACATCCATGGTGGCAGATTGTAAGGGGTAAGAATGACCGGCCAGCATGAGTACTGAGATCCCGACTGTCCGAAAGGGGCGAAGCCATCAGCACATAGCGCCAGGCGTACATTTCTAGGCTCTGCAGCAAAATCTGGATGACACAAATCAAAATGTTTCCACGCCTCTCCATCCGAAGGATGTGACAATTCTCCTTCGTCCTTTATGCGTTCTTCGCTGTGCCACGTCATGTGTTCTGCTGTATTTAGAGACATATACATCCTCTGCAAGCGCTTCGTGATCGACAAGTAATGCATATACTTGTAAGGACGTCGTTTTCTAGTCGACTTTCCTTTTCCCTGTACTGGCTTGTAACGATCCGCATTACAGAAGCTGCAACTTTCTGATATGCAATTCTCTTTGTAGTACAACATGCATCCGTTGCGACAACAATCTATCTTCTCGTACCCCAGTCCCAGTTGTCGGACCATCATCTTTGACTTGTAGAAGTTTTTTGGTAGCTCTTTTGATTCCTTCGGTAACACCTCCTTGATTACTTCTGTGATCCGATTATAGCAAGCTTGTGGCAAGTTAAAATCAGACTTTATGTTCAACAACCGCATCGTCACTGACAGTGCGGAATGAGTCTCACAACCAGGATATAGAGAAGTATCTGCGTCCTGAAACATGTCATAGAACTCCTTCGCCTCGGGATTAGGATCCTCCGGATCAAAATTAGGCCCTGCCGCATCATACACCATATCTCGTGCAAGGTTCTGCAGATCTCCATAATCAACGGAGCATCCGTGGTCTTCGATGACATCCGTTGCAGCATTATCATCAAAAGCATAAGTAGCAGCTTCCGCAGCCTGTCTTTCCGAATATAGTTCACCTTGCGATGACCACAGGCCGTAATTACGTACGAAACCCTTACGGGTCAAATGATCTCTCACAGTCACCACTTCTTCGTAACGTCTATTGTGACATTTAACACATGGACACTTAATTTTGTTACCGTCCATGTACTGAGCTTTGCTCATTGCATAATTAAGAAATACTTCCACGCCTGCCTGAAAATCGTCACTCACACCAATTCTACTCTCGTGTTGCCGTTTGTACATCCATGTACGATCAACAAAATAACGACTCATCCTCAATTTGGATGTGAAAATCTGTATCGTAAGACAAACTAAACATAAGAATAGCCCGATACCGATACTCATAAATTTGGATTAGGGTTAGGATGTTAGATATAAGTGAACTAGGTAATGTAGAGTACAATATAGGGAACTGTGAATGGACTGAAAGTTGCACATGAGAAGGTACAATGAAGGGCCCATAAATGGGTTCACATGATAAGTTAGTAAGAATCCACATCACTATACATACTCCCCCGTCTCAGGAGTGTGTCTGGCTCCTATTTAGAACAGCACAGGTCACAACATGTCCAGAATAGCAAAACAGAGCTCTACAATGTATATCGGTATCGGACTATTCCTACGAGTATTGGTATCGGCGATATCAATACTCGTGTGAATAGGAGATTGCAATATAAGTCTAAGCTATCTAGCTAACATGTATACTTGTATTTACATTGTATCATAACTTGTATCTAGTTACCTTGCTAATCATGTATATACTCTTAACATATATGTGAAGACACTATACTAACATGTATTTAAATCAAGGTTCAAAGTATCGGTATCGGTATCGGTATCGGAATCGGTATCGGACTATATATTCCTACGAGTATTGGCATCGGCGATATCAATACTCGTGTGAATAGGAGATTGCAATATAAGTCTAAGCTATCTAGCTAACATGTATACTTGCATTTACATTGTATCATAACTTGTATCTAGTTACCTTGCTAATCATGTATATACTCTTAACATATATGTGAAGACACTATACTAACATATATTTAAATCAAGGTTCAAAGTATCGGTATCGGAATCGGTATCGGACTATATATTCCTACAAGTATTGGCATCGGCGATATCAATACTCGTGTGAATAGGAGATTGCAATATAAGTCTAAGCTATCTAGCTAACATGTATACTTGCATTTACATTGTATCATAACTTGTATCTAGTTACCTTGCTAATCATGTATATACTCTTAACATATATGTGAAGACACTATACTAACATGTATTTAAATCAAGGTTCAAAGTATCGGTATCGGAATCGGTATCGGACTATATATTCCTACGAGTATTGGCATCGGCGATATCAATACTCGTGTGAATAGGAGATTGCAATATAAGTCTAAGCTATCTAGCTAACATGTATACTTGCATTTACATTGTATCATAACTTGTATCTAGTTACCTTGCTAATCATGTATATACTCTTAACATATATGTGAAGACACTATACTAACATGTATTTAAATCAAGGTTCAAAGTATCGGTATCGGAATCGGTATCGGACTATATATTCCTACGAGTATTGGCATCGGCGATATCAATACTCGTGTGAATAGGAGATTGCAATATAAGTCTAAGCTATCTAGCTAACATGTATACTTGCATTTACATTGTATCATAACTTGTATCTAGTTACCTTGCTAATCATGTATATACTCTTAACATATATGTGAAGATACTATACTAACATGTATTTAAATCAAGGTTCAAAGTATCGGTATCGGAATCGGTATCGGACTATATATTCCTACGAGTATTGGCATCGGCGATATCAATACTCGTGTGAATAGGAGATTGCAATATAAGTCTAAGCTATCTAGCTAACATGTATACTTGCATTTACATTGTATCATAACTTGTATCTAGTTAACTTGCAATATAAGTCTAAGCAATCTAGTATTGGTATCGGCGATATCGGTAGTATCGGCGGTATCGGATCGAAGTATCGGATTTTTTTGGTATTGGAAAACAAATAATTATTAATAAATTATTTACATTTTAAAACATATAATTTATACATTTAGGCATAATTTTAAGTGTTTTAAGTATTATTTCTTAGTAGTTTTGAAATTAAATAAAATTAAATTAAATGAAATAGTATTATTTCTTAGGATCGGGACATGCCAAACCGTATCCGTATCGGGGAATGCAACCCATTCCCCACCCCCCCGACCCCCCTGCCCCCATTCAACACCCCCCCCGACCCCCCTGCCCTCTCCATTACCCACCCCCCCCGACCCCCCTGCCCCCATTCCCCACCCCCCCGACCCCCCTGCCCTCTCCACCCCCCACCCCCCGCCCCCCCGACCCCCCTGCCCCCATTCCCGACCCCGACCCCCCTGCCCCCATTCAACACCCCCCCCCGACCCCCCTGCCCTCTCCACCCCCCACCCCCCGACCCCCCTGCCCCCATTCCCCACCCCCCCCGACCCCCCGACCCTCATTCCCCACCCCCCCACCCCCTGCCCCCATTCCCCACACCCCCCTGACCCCATTCACCACCCCCCCCGCCCTCTCCACCCCCCGCGAAGCCGACCCCCCCCCCCACTCTTCCCCCCGGCCCCAAAACCCCAAATTAGAGAAAGAGAGAGAAAGAGAGAGAGAGAGAGAGAGAGAGAGATACCTGGTAGAGAGAGAGAGAGCCGCGCGCGAGAGAGAGAGAGAGTTTTGGGGGGAATAAAAAATTCCCCCCCGTCGGTTCAATTTAAGTTAGGGCACAGAACCTAGCGACGGAATAGCGACGGAATAAATTAGTCGCTACACCGTCGCCAATTAAAAGGTGTTTTCCGACGGATATATCCGTCGCCAGTTAGTCGCTAAAGTTCCCGCCAATGTTTTAAAGATTTTGCCGCCAACATTTGCGACGAATAAGCGACGAAAAAGAATCCGTCGGTAACGTTCGTCGACTTAGCGACGGAAACCCGACAAATTTTTACATTTAAAATTGGAAAAAATTATGTTATGTTGTCTGTCGCTAATCCGTCGCTAAGATGTCGGAAACTGGTCGCTATTAGCGACGGAATCCGTCCGTCGCTAAACTTCCGTCGGTAAAGTGGGGTATTTTAGTAGTGGAATCCATTCGCATGTTATGTGCATTTGCATATTTTCATAATTTTAAGTTATTTCAAATGGATGTCAAAAGCGCATTTTTAAATGGTTTTATAAAAGAAGAGGTTTATGTAGCTCAACCACCCGGTTTTACTGATTTCAAATTTCCTGAATATGTTTTCAAGTTGAAGAAAGCTTTATACGGTTTGAAACAAGCCCCTCGTGCTTGGTACGATTGTCTAAGCTCTTTTCTACTTGATAACGATTTTTCAAAGGGAAAGGTTGACACTACTTTGTTTATAAAATCTTTGAATAATAATATTCTTTCGATTCAAGTCTATGTAGATGATATTATCTTTGGATCTACTGAGAATCTCTTTGTCAAGAATTTTCAAAGTGTATACAGAATGAGTTTGAGATGAGCATGATGGGAGAGCTGAAGTTTTTCCTCGGGCTGCAAATCAAACAAACCAACAATGGGACGTTCATAAATCAAGCTAAGTACACAAAGGATCTACTAAAGAAGTTCGACATGGAAGCAGCAAAGCCACTTAGCACTCCAATGGCGACTTCAACCAAGCTTGATATTGATGAACAAGGCAAACCTGTCGACACACGTAAGTATCGAGGTATGATCGGTAGCTTACTTTATTTAACTGCCAGTCGACCAGACATTATGTTTAGTGTTTGCTTATGTGCAAGTTTTCAAGCCAATCCTAAGGAATCACATCTGTGCGCAGTTAAGCGTATCTTTCGATACCTTAAAGGCACTTCTTCTGTCGGCTTATGGTATCCCAAAACCATGTCATTTGACCTAATCGGTTATTCTGATGCTGATTTTGCCGGATGCAAAGTAGATAGAAAAAGTACTAGCGGCACATATCATTTCCTAGGTAAAGCTTTAGTCTCTTGGTTTAGTAAAAAGCAAACTTCTGTTGCATTATCAACAACAGAGGCTGAGTATATCTCCGCAGGACGTTGTTGTGCACAAATTTTGTGGATGAAACAAACCTTAGAAGACTATGGATTACATTTTTCACACATACCCATTTTCTGTGATAACACTAGTTCTATTAATTTGACTAAGAATCCTGTATGTCATTCTCATACTAAACATATCGAGATTCGACATCATTTTCTTAGAGATCATCAACAAAATGGAGATATAGACCTTGTATACATAGACACACAGAATCAATTAGCTGACATACTCACAAAACCTTTAGCGGAAGAACGTTTCAACTATTTACGTCGAGAATTAGGAATTTTAGATATCAATAATATTAATTAATTTTATTTTATTAATTATTTATTCGATACTCATAAACTGTTTTTGAGACAAGCCTAAAAAGAGTCTGTCTGTCACCACGACTACGGTCGAAGCGAAGTGGTATTTAAGAGTTCCCCGGTGAACCTCCGTTAGCTGGGACAGTACTCTTACAGCTAATCTGAGACAGATGCTGAATAAAGAATATTAATTTGTAAAATAATATTAATTATATTATTTTGAGATTTAAAATTACTAAACTTTGAATTAAGCATTTGAAACAAATTAATGAAAAAGAATGTGGCCTCATTTGAATTTGTTTTATATATATATAGCCAGGCAACCCTTGGCGAATTCGGCCCGAGTTCGGTTCGAATTCGGCTGGGTATTTATATATACCAGCACCAACCCGAGGCTTCCTTCTTCTTCATTCTTTCCCACATCCTCATAACAGCAGCTCCGTCCCTCCGAAACCCTAGTTCTTCTCCATCATTGTTCTTCCAATCCTTGTGGAGTTTTTCGTCAAATCTTTGGATTCGTGCGGAGATCGTCATCCTCTACAATATATCCAATTCTTGGAAGGAATAATCCCCTATTTCCTCCACTTTTCAATACTTAGGGTTTGTAGAAATTTTTTGGGAAAGAATGCCTAAGTTCAATCCCTTCAAGGGGAAGAAGACCAATGCCAGTGAAGAGGCATCGTCTTCAGATCCGCATACGGATTACCTCTTTTCTCCGGTCCAATCGGACGATGGTGCATCGGATGAGTTTTATTTTAAAACTTCCGATCAAGCATTATTGTGGTACGCCGATTTTATCATATGTACTATTTGTACCGGATCACCGATTAAGTGGACTGTTTTTCCGGATCACCGCCCTTATTTTGAGGTATTAGGGTTACAACATTTTGTCACCTTACAATTCCCCATTGCCACTAATGCCATTAGATTATTCTATTGTAATTTTGTATTAGACACTTTTACAGCGAGGACACGTGTCGGAGGAATTGATATCGAATTCAATGATGAAACGTTAGCGAAAATCTTTGGTATCCCAAACAAAGGTGCCCCGCTCGATGACATCACTGATTTTGATTTCCCCGATGGTACGACACTCGTTAGTTTTAAGAATAAACTTTGTGTGCCCGCACGCGTTCTTCCTGGAAAGTTCAAGGCTAATAACTTGAAATTTTAACTACGAATTACATCGCATCATCTATTCCACCTTACTTCCAAAATCCACTTCTAAAGATGATGTCACTGCACTTGAGCTTTCTGCTGTTTATCATATTCTTAAGGGGATTCTTTTTTCTGCCCCTAAGACTATCATTCAGATGATGGGTAGATCTCGCGGGAGAGACCGCAACCTATCTTATGCGATGCTTATTCCTCGCATTTTTCAGCGATTTGATATTGATTTATCTACTTGTGCTGTCGACCCCGAGCCCAAGTTTCTCGAACTCTCTCGTCGCAGCATTACATCTGTTCCTCCACCTACTGCACCTACTCCTCCTGCACCTACTCCTACTGCTCCCACAGCACCTGTTCCTTCTCATTCTTATCCTATGACATTTGAGGGTATCCATCAGCACTTATCAGATCTGCAATCTTTTTATGTTGAGACCTCTAGGGAACACGAGTTCCGTAATGTGACTCGGTTCCAGGCGATTGCCAACTCCTTCGTCGATCTGAGGTTTGCGCAGACGGGTCATTCTGCTAGCTCTCTGGAACGTTAGTGAACGTTGGGTTTTTGAACTTGGTCATCCTTCAGTTACGGTTTGTTACAAAGAGTTCTGTCCGAATTCTGCCCGAATTCTGTCAGAGTTCTGTCTTTGGAAAAGCTATAAATAGAGAAGCATTTCGATCATTTTAACACACCAATTCACTTTCAATCTCTTCTCTTCTTAAGCTTATATTCTTCCAAAGAGTTTTTAAAAGCTTTTATTTTCAAATCCTAAGCCAGTTACAATCCTCTAGTCGATTTGCCAGTGCAGTGCGGTCTAGAAGTTTCAAGAGCAATTGTAATCAGAGGCTTGATAGAAGATTCAACTCTTCACAATTGAAGTTGGACGAGTTCTTCGTATCAAAGCTCGCGTCTGTAGAAGTTGCAAGGACTTCGTATGAAAACTTACGAGATTTTCCAATAGTGGATTCAACTGGAAGCTAGAGTTCTTCCGACTGGACTAATCCTCACAAGAGGAAAACCAGTATAAATCTCGGTGTTTACGTTTGTTTTCTGATCACTTTTAAATTCTGTACTTTTGTGATTATTATTTTATCTGTGATCTAACTGCTAACAAGTTTTTAATTAGCAATATTCCGCTGCCTACTCTATTCATCCCCCCTCTAGAGTATTCTGCTTTACGATTTTGTTCCTACAGATACAATTCACTGGTCCTTCATGAATGCACTAATTTCATGGAGAGTTAGGCTCTTAGCTGGGATGGGCCAACAGTGGAATGTGTTGAGTAATTATAGCATAGTTTCTAACTGCAAGGAGTTGTTTTCTGACTTTGATACTTTAGAATAAATGATATTACTCTGGATAAGTATATGGCTAAGTCTGAAAAACCAACATTGGCAGAATGCTTAATTAGAACCAAACCCTTGAGTTATAGCTCTGTGTTCACTTTGGCATGATTTAGTTGATGTGGTTATTTATTCAGTCACACCATATTGGATTATCTAGTCAATGTGCAATTGATTTTAATTGTTAGTTTAATTTTGAATTATGGTAGCTGGACAGGATTTAGTACCTAAGATAATGACTCTTTGCTAAGCGATTCCTTGATTTCAGATCTGAATCAATAGAGCATAAGTGATCCTTTAAGGATCGAATGAGGATATCATTAGACTGTAGTCGATTTGCTATGGGAAAAATCATTGGACATAATTTATGGGGTCTCAGAACCATATAACTGGAAAGCATCACTAGATAGGACTTGTGATCCATATAACTGAGATTGGGAGTTTTCTATTAATGATGCAGGGAAATGGATATTAGAGTGATCAGTTTTATTAGAGACTGAACCTCGTATCAGTCTTTCTAGACTGAACAATAGGGTGTCAATCCCAATTGTGACTGAGCTATTTTATCATTGTCCTGAGAAGTTGGAAAGGTTCCAACTGGAAGGTGGATGGCTAGGACTGATTGATTTTAGCCTATAGTTAAGACTGAATTGAATCAGTACAAGGGCTGATTAATCCAGTCTTAACAAGGACTGATCTACATCAGCCCTAGGAAAGACTAGACTGTTTATGTCCTGAAATAAACTGTTAGTAAGAACTGTACTATGTTCTGCTTGGGGCTGAGACATGAATGCCTAGTAGGATTTGTTTTTCTGAAACCTAAGAAACCATATCAAAGGTTTTGGATTTTAGGACTGAGCAGTAACAGTCCTACAACAGTAGCAGGACATACAGGTTTTGATGATAGGTTGGGCTCCATTCCTGTTCTGTTAGAAAACCTTAGAAGTAGTCTTATGTGAGTCACTTTAGTCAAGGGAGCATAGAAACTTAGTTGGTATCAGTACTTAAGGTTAGATTGGTATGAGTTTCTATTTAAGGCTGACAGATAAGTCCTGTGTGGATGCCTATTAGCTTTACAGGAAAGGATATCAGAGTATCAGTTAATGATAGACTATGTGTATAAATATACATGACTGACCTGAATCAGTCTCAATATTAAGACTGTTTATATCCTGATTTAAGATTGAGAAGTAATTAGTGGTATATTGAACTGTATATGTTGAATTGTATTTTGGGACTGTGCATGTCCTGATGTGGTTTTGAGACAGGGGACTGATATTGAAAACCTATTGGACTATTGGATAGAACTGATATGCAAGTTGGAGAAATCAAGTAATGGATGGAGTGGTTCAACTCTGGAATGTCAAATTCAGAACATTGATTAGGACTGTTTGATCCTAAACAGTGTTTGGTCATCTATTTTCTGTTTTTGACTGAACCTTGAGTTATAAAGGGCTTCTATGTCCTGTTCTATACTAAACCTGATTGAAGATTTGTCCCACACCTTCACTAAACAAGGGAGAGTTCATTTAGATTGAGATTAACTAAGTTTAATGGTTAAGGGGAGGGCCATGCTACTTGAAGTATATATTGTAACTAGGTGTAATATTTAATATTAATGTGTGTTTAGATTATTGTGTAGTTAATGGGGAACTGAGTTATAGGATAGATTTAAGTAGAGGACTAAATAAGTATATCTTTATTAGAATCATTTGATAACAAACTAGATTTAGCCAGTTTATTAATCAACTTGTAATTCATAACAGGTGGATTCCCAGCTCTACTACCCTTTCTCGATCACCCTGAGCCAGGCAAGTATACTCCTATGACTTGTTCATTTCTCATGTCTTGTATATTCATCCTTGTATCTCCTTGTTGACACGATGTATCACGGTATTGTCTGGTTTTATGTTTCATGGATTACTTGTGTCTGGGAGGGAAAATACTATAGATATGTGATCAAACCCTGTTATATTCATGTGAATAGCTTAGGCCCCGTATCGTGCACGCGGGACCAAAGTCGTACCATTTCATATTCATTGCGTCTACCCAAGCCGATCACACAATCTAAATGTATTTCAATATTGCACATGTCAATATTCAGGTTGTATTTCAGGATTCAGGTTGTATTTCAGGATTCATGGTTGTATTTCATGTTCAGGTTGTACTTCATGTTCAGGTTGTATTTTATGTTCAGGACTCTTATCATGTTCCCTGTTTTACTTTCAGTATTTCTTGCTTAGTTTCATGTCATGCCTCATTTCTCGTTCTTTATATGTATTTTCTGTTTCTTGTTCACACCATGATGTTCATGTTCATTTCCTTGGATATACTAACCTCCACTCCTGACTAGGATATGTTGCAGGTGAACTGGAGGCTCTGTGCGACACGTATTATGGCGGGGAGCTAATAGATACAGGAGAGCTAGCTGGAGCTGCTCTTGACTTAGAGGCTGCAGAAGCCTAGAGCTTACCTTAGTATTTCCATATTATTTTCCTTGTATTGAGACTAGTAGACTTACTTTCATTTGCTGGAATGTAACAAATTCTGCAACATGTATCTGGATTTGGGATTCTCATAGATGCTGTGTTCACATTTACTCTTGTATATCTGGTTAGTTTTCTTTAGTATTGTACAGCTTACTTTGTCGTGTCTATCGACGAAGGCTGGGCATGTCCAACTCGTATCTGGTTATTCGGGAGCGGGTCGTAACATCTCTCCCTAATTTATGGTTAGGAGTTGGTCATTTGGGATTAAGGTGAATAGTGTTTGATATTTAGTGTAGTCCTCCATCCCGCTCAGTCAATCGGAGGAATCGAAATGCCGACGGTGTTCGGACTTAGCCTTGCAACGGCTGCTCGAAGACTCGCTCGATCGAGGCGACTCCTCGCTCAGGTGGGATAGTTTCGATGAACTTGCCTCATCTTAGCCTTCACATAATAACTCGCATGTTTTCAAGTTGCACAAGTTAGGCTTGATAATAAAAAGAGAAGCATCCATATAGCTAATGGAATAATTTCGACGGGTCGGAATGTGTTAGAACATAGAAAATGGTCCCACGGTCTTCTTAGAAGTCTGCTCAGCATGCTTTCAAAATGACACCCGGTCCTTCGTCCCGTGGCTTGGGAGAAGAAAGTTGGCCTAAGTTGCTAGTTGCCACAATGCTGGAATTAGCATAAGTCATAGGCGTCGTCCGCTCGAATGCTTGATAAAGCATGTACGGTCCCGTCGTCCAAGGCTTGGCGTAGCCTTCGCATGTCCCGTGGTTTAAGTCGTATTGCATGGATTGTGGCTTAAGTCTAGGCACCCAAAGAACTTGTTTATTCAAGTCGAACGCGTGCACGCCACGTTCTCTTGATGCGAAGCTTGGCATAGCCTTTGCTCGTCAAGTCGTTGCCCGAATGAGTTAGAAAAGAGTTGTACTAGGCTATCGAAGTCATAGCAAGCACTGTCCCCTATTTCCTGCGATTGCCAAGTCACATAGTCCCACGAGAACAAGGCTCGTCATGTAAAGTATGTGACTTGAGCGATAGCGTCGCCTAGAGAATAAGGACTGTCTAAGACACGAGCCATGGTGAGTTTAGTAAAAACCATGCCACGGACAAAGGAAGTCTACGCGACTGGTTATTGCCGAGATCGATCCCGCTACATGGGATTCTCGATAAGTCTCATTTACGAGATCGGTCCCCCTACTTGGGAGTCTCGATAAGTCTCGATAAGGAAGCACACGAGATCTGTCCCACTACTAGGGAGTCTCGATAAGTCTCGATAAGGATATTCACCAGATCGATCCCGCTACTTGGGAATCTCGATAAGGAATCATGAGAGATCAGTCCCGCTACTTGGGGGTCTCGATAACAAGATGGAAAGCATGGTCATGAATAAGGAAGGACTTGGTAGATCGAGTTGAGTCTTGCATGGTCATTGGACAACTTACGCGTAAGGGTAAATTCTTCGAGCGATCCTGGGGCGCCGGGTTCGTGTCGGCCTTGGAGGAATTGCAGATATTGTACGGCCTTTATCGACGGTAGGACTCGATTGAAGTGAACCGTTATAATATCTGCTACGGGTCATTCGGTGGGAGCTCGTACCTCGCCACGCCACTACCAGAATAAGTCATTTTAGCGATGCAATTAGCGACGCTTAGCAAAAACGTCGCTATATTTTAACAATTTTAGCGACGTTATTATATAACGTCGCAAGAAGTCACTATTGGCGACGTTAGGTGACGTATTGCGACTACGTTTTGTATTAAAAAATATTCGTCGCGGATGTGTCGATGAACGTCGCTAATATCACTAACATTAGTGACGTTTACCGACGTTTTTAGTAAGGCGTCGTTAATATCAATAATATTTACGACATTTACCGACGTTTAATAAATACGTCGCTCAATTGAAAATATAGTTATGAGTTTTCATTCCCCCCATTATTTCGATCCCTTCCCCCATTTTTCTCGATCCCTCGACGACCCCCTCGGCCCCCGACCCTCGGCGACCCTCGGCGACCGCCTCCGGCCCTCGGCGACCTCCTCCTCCCTCGGCTCTCCCTCGGAGACCCCCTTCCCCCTCGATCGGCTTCCCCTCAACGATCGTCGGCGACCTCGTCCTCCCTCGGCTCCCCCTCCGCGACCCTCGGCGACCCCCTCCGGCCCTCCGCTCCCCCTCGACGACCCACGCCAGCTCCCCTCCGTCTCCAGCTCCCCCTCAACGACCCTCGGCCTCCGTCTCCAGCTCCTCCGTCATGACCATCTCCTCCCCGACTAGGTAAACTCTAACCCTATGACTGTGCCCTGCTACCTCGTGTCTATATCTGACACAACACGACACGAGACAGACACTTGTACACGAAGACCTATGTCTGACCTACCTCTGCACATAACACAACACGAGACAAACACTTGTACATGTATGCTGTGTAGTTTGGACACTCGTGTCCAGTTTTATGGATACGTGGACACCCCCTTGACACGTACACATGTATGTTAACCTCTGTACACACTTTTCCTCATTTTAAATAAGTATATATAGGTATTTTCGTGTGTATCATTGTATGTACATATATGTATAGGTATACTCATTGTATCTTATAGTTCATATGAAGAAAACTGAGATTTCACAATGGAACTTGGGTTTTGATACATGAAAAGTGTCATTTGGGATTGAATAAAATATGTATAGGTTTGGATAATATATATATATGAACTGAGTTGCATGATATGTTAACTGAGAGTAGGTCTCAAAAATGAAAACTAGGTTTGAAATGTAACCTCTTTATCTGCTTTCGAAAATGTACTCAAACGAGATGATGGTTCCTTTAGTTAGCTTGCTTATGTTACAATTATATTCTCTGTAAATATCGATCTTACCAGATGGCACCCATGACCCGAGCAGCGGCACGTCATTTGAGGGAAACACAGATTGCTGAGGTGGCTCCTCCTACTGTTAAGGAGGAAGTGGCATGAGACCGGGAGTTCCATTCATCCAGCACCTGCAGTGGAATGGCGCTTTCCCGCCGTCGATCCCACTTTTTTGAAGATGTTACGTGACAATATCATTGAGCGTATGCGTGAGCTGGGTGGTCGTCATTAGTGTAGTTTCATGGTTATATTTTGTGTTGGACTATTAGTACTTATTACCAGCTGTACTTGTTTTATGGAGATGAGTTTATGGACTTAATTATGCACTTATTACCAGATGTACTTGTTTTATTGTCACGACCTGCACCCAGTATAGGGGCACGAGAAGTGGGTACGTCCAGCCTACGCCGCAGTGTCGGCGGTAGAACGCTGTTCTAGGTCACTATCTAATCAACAACTCACGTAATTATATAATGTACCTGTCACAACCTCAACCCCGAATGGAGGACAAGTATAAGATACGATAATACACAATCACAATCTAAGCACGATAAGATAACATAGGAGTCTAACAACTATAAAAAAACTCAAAATAACAACAACTTAAATAAACTCCCAAAATAACAACATCTCAACAATCTCAAGACACCACTTATTACAAAAATAAGTTCTAAAAGAGAAACTAAACCATAAACTAGTAACCTACTTCAAGCTCTACTGGTCCTCTAAGCTAGCTGTGAATCTCCAGGTTACCTGTAATATTTTCAACAGGTCCAGTAAGGACAGGAACGAGCACAATACATCTCATGCAGTTCATAATATGACATGATATATAAATATGCTATAGAGTAAGATACATGAAACGCTGGAGAATATATGAAGTAAAAGAGATGACTGTAAAGAAATATCTACTATAAGTAAAGAGCTAACAGTGGCTAATGATGTAGAGTACAAGATAGACATGTGAACGGCTTAAATTTGCACATGAGTATACTAAAGAGTTTGCACATGATTACACTACTTTGGAATTGTTCACATGACCATTTATACTCCCCCGTACCCCAATCAATATATAAGGATCCAGACAAGTTATGTTATTGCACATGATATCACATAAAGGCCCATAAATGGGTGCACATGAACGTACACATGGGGGCTCTGTGAACATGAGAGTACATGAATCACAAAAGTGCACATGAATGGTGAAAGCACCGGAGTACATGATGAAACTGAAACGCACATGACATATCGTAACCCGATGCTCCCGAAGGGGATAACATCTTATGAAGGGATCCATATAGTACCAATCCGTGTTAACAACATGACAGCATCAAGTAAAGTAATCTAGAGCATAAATGTAAATCCTATCAAGTATGAAACGGTCAGAGAATATACTCGCCTGATACCCTGAACAGCTGATATGAAAAGATGGCCAACTGGAGTCACAGAGTCCTAGTTAGAGCGACACAGGTTATAAAGAGTTTATTTTATATGTAATTGAAATTATAATGCAATCTACATGAGTCTAAGTTAATCTAGGTCAAAGTCAACTCTTGGTCAACTCTGGTCAACTATAAAGTCAAACTAGGTCAACTGTGGTCAAACTAGCTAGAGTTGGGTCAACAATGGTCAACTAATCTAGGTTAGTCAATTCTAGGTCTAAAGAAACTAAGTCTATGCAAATCAAGTATCCAAGATAGCTACTAACTCATAGCCTAAGTCACTTGCTAAACCAAGCACAAAACTAAACCATAAGCTAACAAGGCACACAAACTTAGTCATATAACGTATATATATTATTCACATTCACATATTCATATACATAGATATATATAGAAAAGCTATATATATATATATATATATATATATATATATATATATATATATATATATATATATATATATATATATATATATATATATATCTAGCTTTTCTATATATATCTATGTATATGATATGGAGAGCAGGCGCGATCTGCCGCCTCTGTAAACCCTAGTTTTCTACAGTCTCCACCACCACCGGCATGGCCTTTGGCCGGGCCGGGGTTTCGTTTTGGCCGCCAAACCAGTTGGTTGGTGGCTATCCCCTGTGTTTGATTTCTTCTAGGGTTATGGCGGCTAAATCCTTCGCGGAGGCCATGAAGGGATCGACTCATGTTGATCCAGTCATTGTGCCGCGGACGAGCGCTACCTTTAAAGGCTCTCCTTCAATCTCCTTTTCGGAGGAAGAAGAATCCATCCTGGTGAATCCTTTCAAATATGCATTGATTGGCAAGTTTTCGCATAATAGGCCTCCGATCGATTTGATCAGGAAGGCTTTTACTGGATTTGAGTTCGTTGGCCCTATCTCGGCTGGTGTTATAGATGAAAAACACATCCTTATCAGACCTTCTAGTGAAGTTGATTTTCTTTGACTTCGATCAAAAGATTTGTGGTATGTTTCTAGGGCTCCCATGAGGATATTCAAGTGGGATCCAGATTTTACTCCATCTCAGGAATCACCTAAGATACCTGTGTGGGTCACTTTACCAAATCTTCCTCACCATCTCTATGCGAAGGATGCGCTCTTTGCCATTGCTGCAGCTTTTGGTAATCCCCTAAAGATTGACAAGGCAACGTCGGAGCTATCTCGGCCAAGCATGGCTCGTATATTCGTTGAGGTTGACGCGTCCAAACCGATTCAGCATAGAATTCGTATCAATCTGCCAAGTGGTAGATTCTGGCAGTTAATAGAGTACGAGTCAACTCCTCTTTATTGCTCATACTGCCATCATCAAGGGCATTCAATTGGCTCATGCAAACTCAAACAAAAAGACAAAGGGAAAGAACCTCTTCAAAAGGAAACTCCGGCTTCTACTAGTGCACAAGTTCACGTGCCTGAGATTGTACACATCCTTCAACGGGAAGATGCGGCCCAGCCATCGAGGATCGCAGGCCAGTCGATGGACATCAGTACAGACCAACCTCCACTCCAAGCCCCGGATATTACCCAGCAGATTATAGGAAATGAGCAAGAATTGACGGCTACTGAAGGTGTGTCCCATCAGCCTAATGACGGGACAGATGCCATTACTGAACCCAATTTGGCTAGTAATGATGCCATTACTATAGAACCGGTGTCTCAAGAGCCAATCAATCGTGATCCTCCAGAACAAACTGTTGTGGGAGATGAAGAAGGAAGCGAAGAGGAAGGTGAAGTGTGGAACTGGGCTGATGCAGTTGAAGAAGAAGAGGGAGTGGCGACGGCGGTCGGAAAACCCAAGCGCAAGAAGAAAGCGGTGGAGCCAATTGATAGGGTCCTCCGCTCGGTTCCTACACTCACAAAATCTGGTAAAACCTCAATCCCCACTAATGTTTAACATCTTGTGTTGGAACATTCGTGGGGTTGCTAGCAAAATGGCTCTTAAAAGACTTCGTAATGTTTGTCGGGGGAATAAGGTTCAACTGTTGGCCATTTTGGAGCCTAAGGTGGACCAATCTAAACTGCTACATTATCAAGTTAAGCTTGGGTTTGACAAGAGCTATGCTAATGATATAGGCAATATCTGGGTACTGGCCAAGTCAGGGTGTACTATCTCTTTGCTGGATTCCTTTGATCAAGCCGTCACCATTGGCTTTCAAAATAAATTCTTGAATGACGTCATGTTCTCTTTTGTGCATGGTCTTAACAAGAAAGAGGGACGTAGGAGCATGTGGGAGAGGCTACTCCATTTACGTTCTATTTACACTACTCCATGGGCTGTTGGAGGAGATTTCAATGCCATATCGTGTGAGGAAGAGAATGTCGGAGGCAGGCTTCCATGTCCTATATCTATGCATTAGTTTCAAAGCTTTCAGTTATCCGCTGGTCTTACTCAACTTCCTATCATGGGGAGTAAATTCACTTGGTTTTGTTCCAAGTTCGGGGAGAGAAGAGGGTCGAGACTGGACAGGATGCTGCTTACTCAGGATTTCTATAATATTGCTCCGTTGTCGAAGTAGAAACATCTAAATAGGGCGGAGTCAGATCATGCACCGTTGTTGATCAAAATTTTGGCTAGAAAGGAGGGTGGAAGGCGTTCGTTTAGGTTTCTCGACTTTTGGACTAAGCAAGAGAGTTTTATGGAGCTGGTTCAGGAGGCTTGGAATTCTACTGATCATCCTAATGGCCTTGTGCGCATTTGTGCCCGACTTGCAGCTTGTCGAACAGCCCTCTCTAAGTGGAGTCACAACAAATTTGGTGATATTTTTCAAGAGTGCCAAGCTACGGAGGACCAAGTGTTAGCTGATGAGCTGGCTTTTGAGGCTGATCGTTCGTGTGAGAAAAGGATGGCCCTGGACAGATCTATTACAATCTTGAAGCAGCGGCATTCTTATGTTGATTCTTATTGGAAGCAAAAGGCGCGCCTTCATTGGGATTTAGATGGTGATCGAAATACAAAGTACTTTCATGAATGTGTCAATAGTAAGCAGCGAAAACTGCACATTCATCATATCATTGATGCTGACGGGTGCACAAAAACTGAACTACAGGATATTCAGCATGTGGCAAATTTATATTATGAGACACAGTACAAAAGCACTCGTACTGATGGTGATGCTGGTCTTCTGGATGTTATTTCTGCTATTATATCTGCTGCGGATAATGAAGCCCTTACTGCCGAGCCTACCAAGGAGGAAATTCTTCATACTATTAAAAGTATGGATGTCAATAGTGCGGGGGGACCTGATGGTTTTACAGTTTCATTCTTCGTAAAGTGTTGGCCGATCATTGCTGAGGATATGTTGGCAGCTATATCTCTCTTTATGGCAGGTTTCGACTTGCCAAAGGCTATCACTAGCACGTCTTTGGTTTTGATTCCCAAGCACAACAACCCCAGGTACATGACTGACTTTCGCCCTATCAGTTTATGTAACGTCTTCAACAAAGTTATTTCTAAACTGTTGGCGTTAAGACTTGCGCCTATTCTTCCTCGGATTATTAGTCCCGAACAAAGTGGTTTTGTTCGAGGACGGGAGATAGTAGATAATATACTATTGGCCCAAGAGCTACTGAGCTTGATGAACAATAACAATAGGGGGGAAATATTGCAATCAAGCTTGACATGGCCAAGGCGTATGATCGGGTAGACTGGACTTTTCTGATGCAAGTTATGCGTAGGTTTGGTTTTGCTGGAGGTTGGATTAGCATGGTGTTCCGCCTTATGAATAATGTTTGGTATTCAACTATCATTAACGGGATATCTTCTGGTTATTTCAAAGCTTTTAGAGGCGTACGACAGGGTGATCCGCTATCGCCGGCGTTGTTTAAAATTGCTGCAGAAGTTCTATCGAGAAATCTCAATAAAACTCTCGATATTGCATCTTTCAAGTATTACTGTGTTCCTAGTGGTTGTCCAGCTATCACGTATTTGGCGTTTGCAGATGATGTGTTGCTCTTCTCAGCGGGGTAGTACGATCGGTGAAATTATTACATAGGGTGCTGCGAAGATATGAGCGAGCATCAGGACAGAGTATTAATGGCGCCAAGTCATCTATATATACGCTGCCATCATTTGATAGAAAGGACGAGCTCTATGCTATTACTGGCTTTGAAATCAAGCAGCCACCATTTACCTATCTGGGTTGTCCAATGGCAGTTGGGGTTCGCACAACAAGACTATATGATGATCTCGTTGCTAAGATCAGAGGGCGCCTGGAAGGATGGCAGCAGAAAATTCTCTCGTATGGAGGTAAATTAACACTCTTGAAATCGGTTTTGTTATCTATTCCAATGTATACAATAGCGGCTTGCAATCCCCCGAAGACGGTGCTTAATAGATTGGAGAATATGTTCGTTCGGTTCTTTTGGGGAACTAATAATGGATTACAAAAACACATTTGGGCAAGTTGGAGCTCGATGGCTCGTCCGATTGAAGAAGCTGGCCTGGGTATTAGAACTCTGCAAGAAATGATGCAGGCTTTCACAATCAAATTATGGTGGAAATTGAAAACACAGGAAGGCTTATGGCAGCAATTCATCAAAGCTCGATATTGTCAAAGCTCGATATTGTAAATTTCAGGATTTAGACATAGCTGGACCTCCACAAAAGTGTTCGCATGTATGGCGTAGGATGTTGCAAGGGAGGGATATGGCTAATCATCTTATAAATTCAGTTTCGGGAGACTGGACATGGTTAGGTGCTTCTTCGGGGAAGTTCTCGGTTGCCTCGGCCTGGAAGATCTCTCGAATCCCCTCAACTATCCAGCCACATTTTAAGCATATATGGAGTTCTTGTATTCCTTACAAGTGGTCCATATTACTATGGCGGATACTCACCAACAAATTGCCCACGGATGATAATATTCAAACATTGGGCTTTCAGCTAGGGTCGAAATGCCATTGCTGCTCAAGACCGAAGGCGGAGACAACTAAACATGTCTTTGGCAAAGGTGATATAGCTGTCCAGGTATGGCATAATCTATAGACAGATCTCAAGGTCACAAGATGGAGAATGGATCTATTTAGTTATTTTAATGAGTGGTGGAGGAGACCGAACATTCATCTGAAGGAGATAGTGGTGGCTGCTACGTGTTGGGTGGTTTGGAAGAATAGGAACAAATGGCGATACGAGGAGTACTCTTACTCGGTGCCTCAGTTACTTGCTGAAGTTCGACGTCAGATCGGGAAAGCTTTGCGATGTTGCAAGCACAAGCCGGCGATCCCTGGGATTTGGCAAATAGTTGGAGTTGGATAGCTTTTGTAACCTGTAATTTCTCTATTATCAATAAAATTACTGGTTTCAAAAAATAAAAAATAAAATATATATGTATATATATATATATATATATATATATATATATATATATATATATATATATATATATATATATATATATATATATATAAGGAGAGGTGAAAGAGTAAGTGTGTGTGTGTGTGTGTGTGTGTGTGTGTGTGTGTGTGTTTGGCATGTGTATGAAAGGATATGTGTTAATATTCTCAGATTTAGTGATAGGTAGGTGTATGTTACATGGGATACATAGTGTCAAAGGGTGTATGAAAATATATATATATATATATATATATATATATATATATATATATATATATATATATATATATATATATATGTATATATATAGAAGGAGAGGTAAAAGAGTAAGTGAGTGTGTGTGTGTGTGTGTGTGTGTGTGTGTGTGTGTGTGTGTGTGTGTGTGTGTGTGTGTGTGTGTGTGTGTGTGTGTGTGTGTGTATGTGTGTGTGTGTGTGTGTTTGGCATGTGTATGAAAGGATATGTGTTAATGTTCTCAGATTTAGTGTTAGGTAGGTGTATGTTACATGGGATACATGGTGTCAAAGGGTATATGAATGCATGTGTGTAAAAGGTTGTAGGTTAACTCAGTTTATAGAAAAGCGTACATACATACTTACATTGCTTACATGCATACATAGATATCATGTATACATACATACATTGCATACATGCCTACATACATATCATATATGCATACTTGCATTCATTCATGCACCTATACATACATAGATGCATACATACATATTTGAATACATTATATACTTGCATATATTATATTCATATATGCATACTCTATATTATATTACATTCATTCCTACATACATGCATACATATAATATATGCATACAAACTCATATATTTAACTCAAAATATATGTGAATACATACATTACATTACCTTAACGCATATATATATATCATTCATTCATATCCCATATACATGCATACTTCAGTTCATGCATTATATCCATTCACATATCATTAAGTTGCATACATATACTTATTTTCGTTACATACATGTCATTCATGCATATTATATACTTACATGCATCTATACATTATATACATTGTATACAACATGTAAAAATAGAAGAGAAAAAAAAAGGAAAACTGAAATGGAAAGGGAAGGGAAGGAAAAATGTAAGGAAAATAGAAAACAGTGGACATATACATTCTTATATCATATATTCTACATTACCATACATGCTATCATTATATATTGCATTACATTATGTATACATTATGCATTCATATCTATCATTACATGTATACCTTGCATTCGTATCTAGCATTCATTGTATACTTTTATGCAAACATTGTATATCATTCTTTCATTCATGCATTTATGCATTGCTTATATACATTACATTGATTGCATTCCTACATGCTTGTATTCAACCATATATATACATTAATGTAAAGATGATACATATCATATATATATATATCATTTCATTCATCTGACATATCATGCATTACATACTCTACATTCATTTAATATCCATACTACATAGGCACATAGGTTACACAAAATGCCTATGTCGTATAGTCACTCTTCTACTTAAAATCAATAATGTACCAATTGGGCCTTCACTAAATTCTAGGATTAAAGTATGTCATAGCCCTTTGTGTTAGCTTTCCGAAACTTTAAACGGATCACATTTTTGTGTCCGAAAGCTCCTAAAATTGTGAAAACACCGAAACGTATTTATCTTTCGGACAGCTGACACTCAAAAAGTTTTACAGAAAGTTTCAGAAAAAATTTGGCTTATTAAAATATATATATTTGGAAAGCTAACTTCGATACGGTTCTTTCAAAAAAACGGAAGATTAATCGGAGTTCTGAGCTAAAAGTTATGACATTTCTAAGTTACTTTGGTTAATAAAAACGTGTATGAATATTATGACGAATTTGAGTTGTTTTGGACAAAAGAAACATATGTAGGCCAAAATACTTGGATACCAATATAGGTATCCAAATGAAACTCATTCTAACCATCCTAACTAACATCAATCCACTCTCTAACCATTCTAAAACTGAATTTAAATATCTATTTAAACTATTAGCATACATACTTACACGTGGGGTATCCTAATTTGGGATCTATCAAGTATGACACAAGACACATATCTAAAATCCTCAAGAGAGCTCCAAATGGCCTCAAATTTGAATATAAATGGAGTATATGCATGGGGGTGGATCCTATGGATTCAAAACTAACTAATATGCATGGAAAATCAATTTAGAGGGTTAGTTTTACCTATTGGGAGTGAAATCCCAATGATACTCCCAAGCACACGGATCCGACACGAAGATCTTCCAAAAAGGACACTCTTTCTTGTACTTTGCTCCAAATCTTTGCTAGCACCCTCCCTTGGTAGTATGAGAAGGTTGGATAGAAGTTTTGGTGGAGGGATGTAAGGATTTGGAGATCAAATCAAAGAGGGAAGCTCTCTAATTTGGAGAAGAACACTTTGTGAAGGAAAAGAGGCAAGATGGAATAAAATGAAAAAAAGGGAGGCTAACCTACCTACAGTGCCTGCCATTAAACCCTATTTGGGCCTTGGAGGAAAGTCCAATAAGGCCTCAACTCTTGGTTAATTTTAAGTTAGGTTCAAGTTTAGGATCAAAATGGTCAAATTTAAGCCTCTAACTTAACCAATCTAACAAGTGGGATTAGTCTAAACTTACTAACTTACTTAGTGGGGTTTGTGGGCCATGACTAACTAATCTTAGGGTTTCTTCTAGAGTCTAAGCTACCCGTGTCACTAACACAAGTCGGAACGAAACGAAACTCAAACCCGACTAAACAAATCCCGTAAAATCAATATTAAAATATAAAAATTCCCAAAATATTAAAATATAAAAAATGACCAAAATCACAATACATCAATTTAAATATTATTAAAATAATCTAAAATTCATTAATTAATCAAAATCCTAAATAATTCAAAAGTCACAAAATGACCAAAATACTCTTAGCCTAAAAAGTTGTAAATAGTCATTCTAATCACATGGTTAGGTCCCCATGATCATGGTTAGTCTCTAGGCTCAACGGTTCTAGGGTTCACTAGCTAACACATCAAAATTATAATTCACTAATTTTAAATAGTATTAAATTAATTAAAAATCTCCATAAATCATAAATCCTATTATTAAATAATAAACTTTTACAAAAGTTTAAAATTACCCTCATTTTAGAAAAGTGGGTGTTATATTTATGGAGATTAATTATGGTGATTAATTATGGAAATTAATTATGAAGATTAATTATGGACTTATTACCACTTGTTCTATAGAGATTAATTAGGCTAAGTCTTCTGTGTGGTCAATTCTGATACACTATGGTTATATGGTTATGTCATGTGATACACTATTACCACTTATTGTATCATGATTACTTGGGATTCTATTTTAATATTTAGGATATGTCATGATAAATGTGCCTCTTACTTTTACAAGTGTTTCAACGATGTGCATATATCTATCTTACAGAATTATCCTCAAATGGATATGGATCTGAATTACTATCTGCAGAATCATTCTTGGATGTACAACCCTTATCCTGATGACATGTACGGTGTGCGGGATGAATTCATAGAGGGTGTACAACAGTTTCTGCAGTTTGCCAAGGCGTTCCCTCAGTACATGGACGGTACCAAAATTAAGTGTCCTTGTGTGAGATGTCGCAACTTGAAATATCATCCAGAAGTGAAAGTCACATATCATTTATACTCAAAGGGTTTTATGTCGAATTACTATCAGTGGAGCACGTACGGAGAACTTGTGTCTTTAGCATCGGAGTATGAGCCTTATGTGGATGTCCACAACCACGCTGCTTACGATAATGGGTTGGTGAACATGGTTTTTGACGCGACGGGGCCTAGTTTTGATCTGGACAATCATGATGCGCCTGAGGAGGCACCGAACGCCGATGCTGTAAAGTTTATAGAGTTGTTGGAGAATGCAAGGACTCCATTATATCCTGGTTGTGAGGATCATTCACCGTTGGAGGTGGTTACAAGATTATTGAGCATCAAGTCCGATTTTAGTATGTCGCAAGATTGCTACAATCGAGTTATGGAGTTGATTATAGAAATATTGCCTGAGGGTGCTAAGTTGCCTAAAGACTTTTACCGGTCTAAGAGGATGGTGAGATCGATCTGGATGGGATATAAAAAAATCGATGCATGTCGCAACGGGTGCATGTTGTACAACAAAGACGACAAGGATGAAGACACCTACAGATTTTGTGGTACTGATCGCTACAAGGGCAGTGGTAGAGGAAAGTCTACTGTGAAAGGAAGCCTACCGATTCGATGCACTACTTGTCATTGACGCCGCGGTTGCAGCGGTTGTTTATGGTGAAGGAAACTGCAAAAAATATGAGTTGGCATAAGCGAAAATAGACCGAAGGAGTGTTGGATCACCCATTTGATGGAGAAGCATAGAATCACTTTGATCGAGAGTATCCAGATTTTGCTTCTGATCCGCGTAACGTCAGATTGGGTCTCTACTCCGATGGTTTTACTCCATTCGGACTTTCGGGATCCCAGTATTCATGTTGGCCTGTGATCGTCACTCCGTACAATCTACCATCTTGGATGTGCATAAAGACTTCGTATATGTTCACTACCGTTATTATTCCAGGTCCGAACAATCCGAAAAGTAACATCGATGTGTATTTATAGCCATTGATTGATGAGTTGAATCTGCTGTGGGAAGTAGGTCCAACACGTACGATGTATCTAGAAAATAAAATTTTCAGATGCGGGCAGCACTTATGTGGACCATCAACGACTTTTTGGCCTATGGTATGTTATTTGGATGGAGCACGCATGGTCGTCTTTCATGTCCGTATTGCATGGACCACACTAAGGCTTTCCGTTTAAAACACGGAGGCAAACTGTGCTTCTTCGATTGTCATCGACAATTTCTGCCGAAGGATCATCCGTACCGGAGGAACATGAATTTTTTCGTGCTGGCATTGTGGAGAAGGATAATCCTCTGCCAAGGTGGCCCGGATACACGATATGGGAAGAGGTAAAAGATTTACCAAGAGCTATTGCAGAGCCTGCTACGGGCTACAAGTGTGACGGATTTGGTCGTACACATAACTGGACGAAGAGGAGTATATTCTGGGATCTGCCATATTGGAGCACCAATCTGATTAGACATAACCTTAATGTCATGCATATCGAGAAGAATGTTTGACAATATAATTAATACTGTAATGGACGTAAAGGGGAAGACGAAAGACAATCCAAAGGCTAGATTGGACTTGGAAGAAATATGTAGACGTCCTGCATTGCATTTGATAGAGGAGGGGAATGGGAAGTTGAAGCAGCCTAAGGCAATTTTCTCACTGGAGAAGGAGGATAAAGTGAGACTTTGTAGGTGGATTCAAGGTCTAAAATTTCCAGACGATTATGTTTCGAACTTGAGAAGATGCGTCGACCTCAAGGATAACAAACTGACAGGTATGAAGAGCCATGATTGTCACATATTCATGGAGAGGTTAATTCCGATTGCATTTCGGGAATTCTTACCCCAGGTTGTTTGGGATCCATTGACCGAGCTTAGCATAGATCTTTGTTCTACTAAGTTGCTCGTCGATCGTCTAGAAAAGCAAGAGAACGATATTGTGGTAACATTGTGCAAGCTCGAGAAGGTATTTCCTCCTAAATTCTTTGACTCCATGGAGCATTTGCCAATTCATTTTTCCTACGAGGCACGTGTTGGTAGGCCCGTCGATTATCGGTGGATGTACCCGTTTGAGCGGCATTTGAACCACCTAAAGAGGAAGGTAAAAAACAAGGCACGGGTCGAGGGTTCTATTCGTGAAGCCTATATTCTCGAGGAGATTACAAACTTCTGCTCGACGTATTTCAAACCTCATGTTGCTACGAATAGAACGAGGGCTCTGAGAAACGACGACGGATATCAAGAATCTAATGATGGAATACTGAAAGTATTCAATGCGTCCGGAAAGCCTTCGGGGAAAATGAAGAAGAGATATTTGAATGACGAAGAGCTAAGGACTGCTCAGTTGTATATATTACTCAATTGCGTCGAGGATGAAGTAGAGAAGCTAGAGGGATAAGTAATTAATGATAAGTTTACGTCATCTCAATGTAATAGTATAAGCTAATATTATTGTACTAATCGGCGGTTGCTTCGTTGTTTTTCAGCACATATAATGATGAGTTGAGGTCGGTTAGACCCTACCTAACAGACAATGCATTAGAACAAGAAATGAGACGTCATTTTCCTTCTTGGTTGAGCGAATAAGTAAGCAAGTCGGTAATTACTGGCATCTTCTAATGCAACTGTGCAATAAATAACTTACTATCTCTTCTTTGGTGTTCAGGTCGATTGTCTAATTTCACCAGAGATTAAATTAATTAGAACTCTTGCCAAGGGACCAATTACTTTTGTTAAAATATGGCCAAGTTACTGTGTCAATGACTTTAGGTTCAAGTCGACAAATGCTCCTATCAAAGACAGCTTCCTGGATCTTGATTCCACGAAAAATAGTTGTTTGTGTATCAAATCTTCGAACTACAAAGACGTCGATCCAGAAAATAATTTTTTTGGCATCTTGCGAGAGATTGTGGAGTTGACATATAATTATGGCAGAGAACCAGCAAAGATCGTGTTGTTCAAGTGTGAATGGTTCGATCCGATTGAAAATCAAGGTTGGAAAACTGACAAGCATGGTCTTGTGGATATAAACTACAAGCGTGGATATCAAGGCTATGAACCATTTGTCCTATCAACTCAGGCTCAGCTCGTGTACTTCACAGCTTATCCGAGACGGGGAGCAACAAAGTCTAACTGTGGGCAGTATGCAAGACTAAAGCTAGAGATACTTTTTATGTTGACAAAAAAGCTTATCAGGAGGACGAGCTACCTCTTGTAACCAATATTGTTGATGTGGACTCCATGAAAGTTACGCATTACACGACTAATATAGAAGATGTAGAATTATCCGAAGAGGAAGGCGAAGCCGACAAAGGCGAAGATGAAAGTGAAGATGAGGAGGAGGAGGAGAAGGAGGAGGAGGAGGAGGAAGAGGAAGATGAGGTCGAGGAAGACGAACAAGTTGAATATTCTAAAGATGATTGAGAGAGATGTACTTTCATTTTCTTATTATGTAGAGTTGGTTATTATCTAGTTTTGGTTACTATCTGAACTTAGATGTTTCTTTTAGAATGTACTATCTGGACTTAGATGTTTCTTGTAGAATGTACTATCTGAACTTAGATGTTTCTTGTAGAATACACTATCTGGACTTAGATGTTTCTTGTAAAATGTATCATATATGTTGTCTTGGTTTTTATCTTATCTTTGTTGTACTTTCATATTTCTAGTCTCTATTATTTGTTGTATCTCATCATATGTTGTTATCAGGTTTGACAGGTCATCGCGGATCGTTTTGCATGTCTCGACATGGGGCACGGGGTACTGGTACTGGCAGAGGACAGGGTACTCCTTCGGTACCTCCTACTGGTACCGGCTCTGGATCCTCGTCGCCCAATACTCCTGTGTATCAGACAGTACCTTCGTCTGCCCCGACGCTACGTGGCATATCTCCTGGGATGAGTAGTTCCAGGCCTGAGACTGCTCCGTCGTCTAGCGTTCCTACTGCTGATACAACGATGGAGACAGATAAGCAGATGGAGGAGGCTGAGCCGACGGCCGACCAGTATCAGGCAGATGATGCATGCGCACCTACGAAGGAGACAAGGACGGAGATCTGGGCCGACGGTACAAAGTAAGTATTTTGGTTTATTATTTTTTTTCTGTGTTTATCATAAATTAACTTTTCTCATGAATATAATGTCTGTATAGATATCATCCCCCGTCGATATAGAGACGCCTATGCCACTTATTGAGGACTAATTATGGTGGTCCATGGATAAACTACTCTGATGCTCGGGACGAAAGGAAGGCCTACTGGTTTGCACGCTTCAAGGTTAAAATATATTTGTTTTTAACATGAATCATATATTTTTTGCACATTATATATAACTGATAAATATTTGGTTTGTACCCTTCTAGGATATATTTTTCTATCCACCGCACCGGGCCGAGATGATCGAGGGAGATCCACGACGCTATTAATGATCAGAAGACTCATGATCGTGCCGAAAAGCCGATCCAAGGTTGGATCACCCCTGATCAGTGGACTGCAATGAAGGCTCGATTCGATGAGCCAAGGTATAAGGAAAAGTCTGAGAAGGCCAAGGCGGCTAGGAACCAGGGATCAAAGTGGTACGGTGGGTCGATTCCGATGACGGAAAATTTTCGTCGTTTGGTATGTCTTTTTATTTCAGAAATATTATTTTAATGCAAGTCCGATAAATTAGAAAAAGGTGATATATTTAATTACAGGTAAGGAGGGGTGATGACGTCAATATGGTGACTGTCTTTCTGGCCACACATCGGAAGGGCGGGAAGCCTATTGACGAGAGGGCGGAGCGGGCCTATGTAAGTATTACAATTCTATTTATTAATTTTAATACTTCGTGTTAGTTTTGATATAACTTAGTAAATATGCATGCAAATAGATATTCATGTTGTTAGTAATAATAAGTACATTAGAAATTAGAAGTTATAGAGTATCCATGCTTTCTAGACCGAGTTTCAATGGCTTAAGGAGCGGGCGGCTGCTAGTGCACCTGCTGCGAAAGAGGCCGGTACTTTCTCCCAGCCCGCTCCAGCTCCATCGAAGGACGAGCTGTGGGTGACCGTCGCTGGTGGTCTTCACAGGGGTACGTACTACAGTACGAGATCCTATGGCGTCCTAGTTGCGACACGGTCCTCTAGGACGTCCCCTGCTAGTGTGCATGGCCTACAGCCCTCCCAGGAGTCTGCCCGAGTCCAGTAGATGGTGGAGTCTGTCCGTGGTGAACTGCTACGACGGATCCAGGAGCAGCACCAGACGGATGATGCTGCGCTCATAGTACGATTGGATACGCTCAACCACAGTATTATGGAGCTCAAGGATATGACTAACATGACAGATGTAAGCCCTAGTTTTTAAATATCAATTTTATAATTTAAATAGCTTTTATATCTTTAAAATAAATTATTTTAATTATTAGGAATTTTTCTAGAATTTTTAAATGATTTTTAAATAATTTTTAAAGCTAAATATAGTTTTAATAGTTTTAATCACTATTTGCAATACTCGAATTGTCTGTGCAAATTAATTTTTGCACAGAGCAACAGCGGGGGTGTATATGCAATTTGGAATTTGCATTTAACAAAGACGGTTGGATTTTGTTGTAATTATCGATTTGGAGGGGGGGTTTCTGCAAAACCCTAAACCCGATCACCGCCCTGTCGTCGTCTCCGGCTAACCCAGGCCAAAACCCTAACCCTAATCCTAATCTAAAACCCTAATTCGGCCGACCTTCTTTCCCTATAAAAGCCCCTGACCCGAAACCCTAACCCTAGACTCCCTACGACCGCCCCAACCACCATCACAGCGCCGTCCAACCCTATTTTTTTCCCCGAAGATCGCAGGAACCCTAGATCTACCCTAGGCGCCGCCCCAGCCGTCGTCATCCTCTCCCACCACCGCCGTTCGGTTCGTCTTGACGAGACGAACTCGGCTAAATTTTCTCAGGCAGCCCCGACTTCTCCTCTGCCGTGCAACGCCACCACCTCTCGGACACGTACGTGTCTTCTAGTCTCTCGTGTCACATTGTGTCTCGTATTTACATCACTGGAATCGCCAGGACACGAGGAACCCAGTGATGGGCATGGCCGCGGCTAGTTCGAGTCGTGCGTGTCGTGCACATCCCGGACACAGGATTCGACCCTTCTTCGTGTCCTTAACTATCAGGACACAAAGTATATGTTATTGCATTTAAAACCCATTAACCAAAACCATAATAAAATTAATCCAAACCTTATCCCTAACAGCTAACCCCAGCTGACCCCCTGGCCAGCCCGACCGTGTTAAACCCCCCCCCCCCCCCCCCCGCGTCCCCAGGCCGAGATCGAGCCCCCCTTTCGTTTTTGTTTTGTTTTGTTTTTATTTTATTTATTTTTATAATAGTATATATATATATATATATATATATATATATATATATATATATATATATATATATATATATATATATATATGTATATATACTGTTATATATATGTATATATGTATATGTATTTATATATATATACTGTTATATATATATATATATATATATATATATATATATATATATATATATATATTTTATACTGTTATATATATACTATTATATATACATATATATAAATACATATACATATATATATATATATATATATATATATATATATATATATATATGTATATTTATACATATATATATTCATTATATATGTATACATAAATAACTATGTATTTATGTATATATATAAATGTAATTGCTGTATACGTATATCTATTTCAAATTCAACTTTGTACAAAATATTATTATGTATAAATTCACAAGTTATTTTATTAGGTAATTTTATGACTTGTATATTTTACCACTTTAAAATATATTATTAAAATACTGTAATATATATATATTTGAATTACTGTGTTTTATTAATCATGGTCATTTGATGTCCAGGCCTAGCATGGATTTTTAGCCCAAATGTGTCTAATACATTCAGAGTCTGTACAAGTCATATTGGACTTGATTCATGGCTTTGGGTCCCGTATCTGCACTTCGGTTCAATTTCGAATACGTGGACAAAATAGTAAATAATTTAATTATTTTGCCAGAAATTATTACTTGCTATTTTTGAATTTTTATATATATTTCAATTGCTGTAAAAATCTGGGAAAATTTATATTTAACTACTATGTTAATTTAGCTAATTTAAGATAATTTTTCCAGCCTTTAATAATTACATTAGCATTTTATAAAAATAGGGAAATAGAACTCATTTTCAGGATACCTATGTTTGCGGATTTTTAATAAATATCTATGTGGGTTTATAAATTCCAAAGAAATTAGTATAAATTTCTATAATTAACAAGGATCATTATGATACTTTATTTTCTATAAAATTAAGCTTTTTGTCTATCTAAAAAATTTTTGGAACACAGTGTACAGTTTGATTTATTTATTGAATAGTTACGACTTACAATGATTTGTGTTGTTTTGAGTTATTATAGTATTGGACCTCACCCCGCACTAGTGTAAAGGCCTTAGAAAGTTAGTTTGGGTATTGTTGTCACCCTATATTGGTCTCCTATGCTAAAGTTATCTTTTAGCTAGGTGTCCAGTCAGAAAGTCGTGTCACACAACTAGTGTCTTAGCGTTTAACTAAGTATAAAAACTAAGCTTATGTATTATTTCTACAGTGATGAGTCACCAGGCATCTATAGCTTTTCTGTCACTATCTTGCTTTGCTAAAGGCAAGTACCTCTACAAACTTTACATACTGTTACATCAATAAACTGTGATCCAACCATGTTAAATGCTGATCCTTGGAGTAGCAAGTTAAAATCTTCACATGTTACATTATTTTTAGTACCTACCATGCATATACTGCTTTCAGTACCCACCATGCTTTATACTATTCTCGTATCACTCACATATTATAAAACGGATAATAGAAAAACTGTTAGTAGAGTACGTGATCATGCCCCCTTCTCCGTATGTATTTACCGAGCATTGTTACATTCTGTATGTAACTTTGTTGTATGTTCTGGTCCAGCATTTGATTATGGATATACTCTGATGCCGTTATGTGTACGTATGTACACATCAGAAAATTGATATGTATCGCTTTACATCCTATTTATCTATTGACCGATCACGTACATGCTACAGTTTTAAACATTAAAACAAACATATGATGCCATGATAGATTATGATATGCCATGATTCCATTTTATTATATTTCTGTTCATTACTTGTTTCGTATATTAGTTTGTTAGAATCAGAGCTTGCTCCCGTCCTGATAGAATAACGTTGTAGGTATACTATCTGAGGAGTAGTTGCTTTGTGATTCCTATTATGGAGTTGCTGACGAGGACCCGGCTTTATCTTACGAGGATGTACCTGCGGGAAAACTCGTCTAGTTTGCGTAGTTGCTCGGGGTTTCCGAGAGTAGTCATATTGTTAGACTATGTATTTTATGACTGGACCTGTATCCAGCTTTTTATTATGGACTTGTACTTGGAACATATTTTTATACGAGACGACTTTTGTGTTTGGAACATTTCTGACTCTTTATTACATATAGAACTGTTAGCACACTTTAGTCTTATATTGTTATCTTTAGAACAGCTTACTACGTTTTATCCCAAGCGTAGGCTGGACATGACTCGGCCCGGCCCAACAATTTGGGTAGCGGATCGTGACATGTTTTTAGTAGTGGCCCATGCAGGTCCTGACTAAATTATTTGGTTACATCATTGTACCAAGCATGCCTGCAATTAGGAACTTAAGGTAACTAGACAACACTAAGAATGACGCTTAGAACACCTAGAGGATTACTAGGATTGTAACATAGGAATCACATCACATCATATGCTCGCTACTACAATTAGATTTTCTTGTTTATGATTGTTTTCCTAAAAGAGTCCTTATAAGTTCTTTTATTTATTAGATGGTGCTCACCCGCTCATCCCAGTATGCCACACCTAAAAATGGCACACTTTCTATCCTGTCGGTTGACCAGTTGACCGATGCACCTCCACCTCCACCTACCATACTCCTCCACTCCACAAATCTACCAACCCAGATACCTCCACCACCTTCCACATCACAGACCCAGCAGGACCCGATACTCCCACCACCACCTATTACTATACCTGCCCAGGCTTCCGTCACCCTCGACGAGAACCAACTGCTCACTCTGATCCAGGGGTTCCTAACGACCCATCAGGAGCAGACCACCATACTCCGTCAGAGCATGGAGCGTTCTGAGAAGCGTACCGTGGTCCTACCACCGGTAGAGCCACGGCAGAGAGCGGGGACAATCAAGGACTTCACGGGTCTGAACCCCAAGGAGTTCATAGGGACCGAGGGTATCGTAGTAGCAGATGACTGGCTAGACTCGGTAGAGAGGAAGCTCCTTGGAGCTAGGTTGCCGAGTGACCTCCAGGTCGAGGCAGCAGGATTTCTGCTGACAGACTTGGCAGGTGTTTGGTTCCGGAATGAGCCGCTATTCGCGAGAGGAAAGGCCACTTGGCATCAGTTCAAGACCCAGTTGAAAAAAAAATTCTTCTCGACCACCGCTAGGGTAGCCATGGGGCTACGATGCCAGAACATCCAACAGGGGAACCATTCTGTTGACGAATATGCAGCAGAGTTTAGTCGTTTGAGCCGTTTCGCTCCTAGTCTGGTTGCAGACCTAGAGGAGATGACGCATAGGTTTTACCATGGTCTAGTTCCAGATATTGGCATTCTTAAAGTGGAAAATGGTACGACTGACTACTACCAGAGCCTAGAGTTGGCCCGGAGCATAGAGGAGCGTCTTCTGTCTTACAAGAGGTCGGCTTCTGTACACATTGAGGGACCCTCCAAGCGTCAGGCTTTCCAGTCGAGAGCACCGACGCCGCACCAGCAGACATACCGTCCTCCCACACCACATCACCCGACCCCACCAGTTAGAGCCCCAGGACCCCGGCAGCAGAAGGGAGGTGTGTGTTCATTCTGTAGAAGGCCAGGCCACGACGCTTCGATCTGTAGAAAGAAGTTGGGGCAGTGTTTAGCTTGTGAATCTATCACCCATCAGCTTCAGGACTGCCCAGTAGCCAGGGTACCAGGTACCGGACCACCATCTAGAGAACCGCCGCTTTCGACTCAGCAGCAGAGGTTTGGACAACATCTGCAGCAGTAGAAGGGGCCCCAGGGGAAGGCTTATAGCCTAGCTCTTGAGGCAAAACTGGAGCAGGTTTCAGAGCCAGACTATTTAGCCGACGTTATCACAGGTCATATTTATTTGTATACTTTTCTAGCTCTATGCTTGTTTGATTCTGGTGCATCGCATAGCTTCCTGTCATTAGAGTTTTTGTATAAACACCACTTAATAGCTACACCTACCGAGGATATGAGTAGAGTAATGACGGGAGGCGGACCAGTGCCCATTAGGGCTATCTATAGATGCTCTATTACTATAGCTGGGAGAGAGTTTAGGGGACGATTCTTTGTGATACCACTCCCCGAGTATGATATCATATTGGTGATGGACTGGCTTAGCTATGCTCGTGCTGCTATAGACTGCCATGAGAATAGTATTCTGTTCAGTCCCCCAGGCATGACACTATTCAGTGTCAGGAGGACAGGGCCGAAGATCAGCCTAGAGCCGAACTGTTGTGCGACAGTTGGGGAGTTAGCACCGCCATACCCTATCATTAGGGAGTTTATGGATGTATTCCCAGAGGATCTTCCAGGACTTTCACCTGACAGAGATGTGGAGTTCACTATAGATTTAGTACAGGATTCATCACCAGTATCCCGGGCTTGCTATAGAGTGAACCCCAAGGAGGCCGTTGAGATGAAGGAGCAGATTGATGACCTGTTGAAAAAGGGTTTCATTCGATCTAGTATGGGGAGCGCTAGTGCTCTTTGTGCCTAAGAAGGATGGTACAGTCCGGTTGTGTATTGACTACCGGCATTGAATACCATCACCATTAAGAACAAATATCCTCTGCCCAGGATAGATGATTTGTTCGACTAGCTGAGTGGGGCGAAGGTATTTTCCAGGATAGATTTGAGATCCGGTTACCACCAGGTGAAAGTCAGGGCTGCAGACATCCAGAAGACGGCGTTCAACACGAAGTACGGGCAGTACGAGTTTTTGGTGATGCTATTTGGTCTCACAAATGCGCCAGCTGTCTTTATGAAATTGATGAATAAGACATTTCACCAGTATCTGGATAAGTTCGTCGTAGTATTTATCGATGACATCCTGATATACTCGAAGACGCCGGAGGAGCACGCAGAGCACTTGCGGACAGTTTTGGGGATTCTGAGGCAGGAGAGGTTGTATGCCAAATTGTTGAAGTACGAGTTTTTTTTGACCGAGTGGAGTTTCTCGGTCATGTAGTTACTGGAGAGGGGATCTCGGTGGATCCCAGGAAGATTGCTGCCATTGAGACATGGAAGGCTCCGACGTCAGTTTCAGAGATCGTGAGCTTTTTAGATTTAGCATGCTATTATAGGAAGTTCATCTAGGACTTTGCTAGGATAGCTGAACTCATGACGAAACTGACACAGAAGGACACAAAGTACATCTGGTCAGAGGACTGTCAGACAGTATTTGAGGAGCTAAAGAGGAGGCTGACGACTACTCCAGTTCTGATATTACCTTCAGGGTCTGGAGGTTTCACCATATACAGTGATGCTTCGAAAAAGGGGCTAGGATGTGTCCTACAGCAGCATGGGAAAGTGATTGCTTATGCATCTAGGCAATTACGGACTCATGAGCGGAACTATCCTACCCATGACCTAGAGTTAGCTGCGGTGATCTTTGTACTCAATTTGTGGAAACACTACTTATACGGAGAGCGTGTGGAAATCTTTACTGACCACAAGAGCTTGAAGTATGTGTTCACGCAGAAAGAGCTGAACATGAGGCAGAGACGATGGTTGGAGTTGATGAAGGACTTCGACATCGATTTACAGTATCATCCTGGAAAGGCAAATGTGGTGGCGGATGCGCTGAGCAGGCATCTGATGGCATGGTATTTGATAATAGATCGGCATTTACGGGAAGACCTGGAGAAGCTCGGTATAGAGATAGTTCGGCAAGGATCAGTGATACAGATGATGGCGCTAGACATTCAGTCAGGATTGATGGAGCAGATCAAGGAGGCACAATCTACAGATGAGAGCCTTCGTAGACTTCGAGCCCAGGCTTTAGCTGGATTGCTAGATGACTTCACCGTAGCAGAGGATGGATCCTTGAGGCATGGCAGCCGGTTGTGTGTGCCGAAGGGAGAGCTGATAGAGGCAGTCTTGCAAGAGGTGCACCGATCTCGATATTCTATTCACCCTGGTGCTAACAAGATGTACCGTGACTTACGGGAACATCTTTGGTGGCACGGGATGAAGAGGCATGTATCACGTTTCATTTCGAGATGCCTAGTTTGCCAGCAGGTCAATGCGGAGCATCAGAGGCCAGCTGGTCTATTGCAGCCGTTACCATTCTCGAGTGGAAGTAAAAACATATTACGATGGAATTCGTCTCAGGGCTTCCTTGTTCCCAAGAAGGGAAGGATACCATTTGGGTCATCGTTGACAGGCTGACGAAGTGTACGCACTTCATACCCTTCAAGGTGGGGCTTTCCACCAAGAAGTTGGCAGAGCTATACATGCAGCAGATAGTTCGTTTACATGGAGTACCAGTGAACATCGTATCGGACCGAGATAGCAGATTCACGTCCTACTAGTGGAGGAGCTATCAGGAAGAGTTGGGCAGTCGGCTCAATTTCAGTACAGTATACCACCCACAGACAGATGGACAGTCCGAGAGGACGATACAGACGCTAGAGGACATGCTGAGGACTTGTGTGCTAGACTTTGGCGGATCATGGGAGAGCCATCTGCACTTGGTAGAGTTTTTATACAACAACAGCTACCAAGCCAGCATCGGTATGTCTCCTTTCGAGGCATTATATGGGCGACGATGTCGTATAACGCTTTTTTGGGATGATGTTGGGGATAGAGTTATGCTTGGGCCAGAGATGATCACGGATGCAGCAGAGAAGGTCGGGATGATCAGAGATAGGCTCAGAATCGCTCAGGACAGACAGAAACACTGGGCCGATGCTAGTCGCAGACCGATGGAGTTCGCTGACGGAGATATGGTGCTGGTAAAGATATCACCTTCTAGAGGGACGATCCGGTTCGGACGAGGAGGCAAGTTGAGCCCCAGATACATCAGGCCGTTCGAGATACTTGGCAGATCGGAGAGGTAGCTTACAAGGTTGCACTTTCACCCAACCTAGCAGGAGTTTACGATGTCTTTCATGTGTCTCAGCTGAGGAGATACGTTCCAGACCCCAGTCATGTGCTAGATCATTCATAGTTGGAGATCGGACCGAGCCTTGCAGTCACTGAGCAACCAGTGGAGATATTGGACAGGAGGGAGAAGAGGCTGAGGAACAAAGTCATACTCTTCGTACAAGTAGCTTGGAGCCGTCACTCTCCGGGTGAATCCACTTGGGAGAGGGAGTCGGACATAAGGGAGAGATATCCTTACTTGTTCGACCCAACAGCCGCGAGAGAACTACCCGTTCCCGCTTGATACCGTAGAGGTTAGTCTTAACAGTAGCCTTAGTCATTCTTTGCATTGCTTGTTACATTAGAATGTTTGTAGAGTCTTCTATCCTTGTGAATTTCGAGGACAAAATTTTTTAAGAAGGGAAGATTTGTAAGCCCCTAGTTTTTAAATATCAATTTTATAATTTAAATAGCATTTATATCTTTAAAATAAATTATTTTAATTATTAGGAATTTTTTTAGAATTTTTAAATGATTTTTAAATAATTTTTAAAGCTAAATATATCATTTTGTAATTATTTGAATTATTTTAATACCAATTTGTAATAGTTTTAATTATTTTAATCACTATTTGCAATACTCGAATTGTCTGTGCAAATTAATTTTTGCACAGAGCAACAGCGGGGGTGTATATGCAATTTGGAATTTGCATTTAACAAAGGCGGTTGGGTTTTGTTGTAATTATTGATTTGAAGGGTAGGTTTCTGCAAAACCCTAAACCCGATCCCTGTCCTGCCGTCGTCTCCGGCTAACCCCGGCCAAAACCCTAACCCTAATCCTAATCTAAAACCCTAATTCGGTCGACCTTCTTCCCCTATAAAAGCCTCCGACCCCAAATCCTAACCCTAGACTCCTTACGACCACCCCAACCACCACCATAGCGCCGTCCAACCCTATTTTCTTCCCCGACGATCGTCGAAACCCTAGATCTACCTATGCGCAGCCCCAGCCGTCGTCATCCCCTCCAACCACCGCCGTTCGGTTCGCCTTGACGAGACGAACTCGGCTAAATTTTCTCAGGCTGTCCTGACTTCTCCTCCGCCATGCAACGCCCCCGAACGCCACCGCCTCTCGGACACGTACGTGTCTTCTAGTCTCTCGTGTCGCGTTGTGTCTCGTATTCACATCACTGGACTTGCCAGGATACGAGGAACCCAGTGATGGGCATGGACGTGGCTTGTTCGAGTCGTGCATGTCGTGCACGTCCCGGACACAGGATTTGACCCTTCTTCGTGTCCTTAACTGTCAGGACACGAAGTATATGTTATTGGGTTTAAAACCCATTAACCAAAACCATAATAAATTAACCCAAACCCTATCCCTAATAGCTAACCCGAGCTGACCCCCTGGCCAGCCCGAGCGTGTTAAACCCCCCCCCCTTTCCCCAGGCCGAGTTCGAGCCCCCCTTTCATTTTTGTTTTGTTTTGTTTTTATTTTAATTATTTTATTATATATATTCTATATATATATATATATATAATATATATATATATATGTATATATATACTAGATATGTATATATGTATGTTGTATATTATTATATATATTATATATATATATATATATATATCTATATATATATATATATATATAATATATATATATATATATATATATATATATATATATATATAAATAATATATTTTTTTTTTTTTTTTTTTTTTTTATATATATATATATATATATTAATTATATATATATATATATATATAAAATATATATATTAAAAAAAAAAAAAATATATTATATATAATATATATATATATATATATATATATATATTATTAGATATATATATATATATATATATATATATATATATATATATGTAATGTATATGTATATATACATATATATACATATATATCTATATGTATATATGTATATGTATATGTATATATGTTAAAAAAAAAAAAAAAATGTATATATGTATCTATGTAATATGTATATATGTCTATGTATTATCTATATATGTATATACTGTTATATATATATACTGTATTTTATATTATATAAAATTATAATAATATATATATATATATATATATATATCTATATATATTATATATATAATTATATATATATATATATATTTTATATATATATATATATATATATATATATATATATTATATATATATATATATATATTATATATATTATATATATATATATATATGTTATTTATATTTAGTTTATATATATAATATATATGTATATTTATTACATATATATATTCATTATATATGTATACATAAATAACTATGTATTTATGTATATATATATAAATGTAATTGTTGTATACGTATATGTATTTCAAATTCAACTTTGTACAAAATATTATTGTGTATAAATTAATAAGTTATTTTATTAGGTAATTTTATGACTTGTATATTTTACCACTTTAAAATAAATTATTAAAATACTTTAATATATATATTTGAATTACTGTGTTTTATTAATCATGGCCATTTGATGTCCAGGCCTAGCATGGGTTTTTGGGCCCAATGTGTCTAATATATTCAGAGTTTGTACAAGTCATATTGGACTTGATTCATGGCTTTGGGTCCCGTATCTGGACTTCGGTTCAATTTCGAATACGTGGACAAAATAGTAAGTAATTAATTAATTATTTTTCCAGAAATTGTTACTTGCTATTTTTGAATTTTTATATATATTTTAAGTGCTGTAAAAATCTGGGAAAAATATTTAAATACTATGTTAATTTAGCTAATTTAATATAATTTTTCCAACATTTAATAAGTAACTTTGGCATTTTATAAAAATAGGAAAACAGAATTCATTTTCAGGATACCTATGTTTGCTGATTTTTAATAAATATCTAATATGGTTTATAAATTCCAGAGAAATTATTCTAAATTTCTATAATTAACAAGGATCATTTTGGTTCTTTATTTTCTATAAAATTATCTCAAAAATTGTTGGAACACAGTGTACAGTTTGATTTATTTATTGAATAGTTACGACTTACAATAATTTGTGTTGTTTTGAGTTATTATAGTATTGGACCTCACCCCGCACTAGTGTTAAGGCCCTAGAAAGTTAGTTTGGGTATTATATCACCCCACATTGATCTCCTATGCTAAAGTCATCATTTGGCTAGGTGTCCAGTCAGAAAGTCGTGTCACACAACTATTGTCTTAGTGTTTAACTTAGTATGAAAACTAAATTTATGTATTATTTCTACAGTGATGAGTCACCAGGCATCTATAGCATTTTTGTCACTACCTTGCTTTGCTAAAGGCAAGTACCTCTACAAACTTTATATACTGTTACATCAATGAACTGTGATCCAACCATGTTAAATGCTGATCCTTGGGATAGCAAGTTAAAATCTTCACATATTACATTATTTGTAGTACCTACTATGCTTATACTGCTCTCAGTAACCACCATGCTTTATACTGTTCTCGTATCACTCACATATTATAAAACGGGTAATAGGGAAACTGTTAGTAGAGTACGTGATCATGCCCCCTTCTCCGTATGTATTTACCGAGCATTGTTACATTCTATATGTAACTTTGTCGTATGTTCTGGTCCCGCGTTTGAGTATGGATATACTCCAATGCCGTTATGTGTACGTATGTACATATCAGAAAATTGATATGTACCGATGTACATCCTATTTACCTATTGACCGATCACGTACATGCTACGGTTTTAAACATTTAAACAAACATATGATGCCATGATAGATTATGATATGCCATGATTCCAGTTTATTATAATTTCTGTTCATTACATATTTCGTATATTAGTTTGTTAGAATCAGTGCTTGCTCCCGTCCTGACATGATAACGTTGTAGGTATACTTTCTGAGGAGGAGTTGCTTTGTGTTTCCTATTATGGAGTTGCTGACGAGGATCCAGCTTTATCTTACGAGGATGTACCTGCGGAGAAACTCGTCTAGTTTACGTAGTTGCTCCGGGTTTTCGAGAGTAGTCATATTGTTAGACTATGTATTTTGTGACTGGACCTGTATCTAGCTTTGCATTATGGACTTGTGCTTGGAACATATTTTTATACGAGACGACTTTTGTGTTTGGAATATTTCTGACTCTTTATTACATATAGAACTGTTAGCACACTTTAGTCTTATCTTGTTATCTTTAGAACAGCTTACTACGTTTTATCCCAAGCGTAGGCTGGACATGACTCGGCCCGGCCCAACAATTTGGGTAGCGGATCGTGACAACAGAGCGGGGCGTCACTGATCTTAGAACGTCGACAGAGAGCAGCGTGACGGATCTGCAGGCATCACAGCTGTCCATGGGTGAGAGGCTCACGTTGATGTAGGATTCGATGGTTGATAGCAGTACGAGGCTGTTATCTACCATTGGATTCCTACCACCAGCGACTAGCAGCGTTGGAGCATTATTGTCCTCCGGGTGCGCCTTCATCGTCGTCGACTCCGCCGGTGCCACTGCCTTCTTCATCGACACCGACTCCATCGACGTCACAACCTTCTTCATCGGTGACGATTTCACGGGAGGAGTACGAGTTGTTTCTATCCATGAGGCACGGCGGCGCCCCTCCTCTTCCAGATCTCCAGTAGTCCTAGTTAGGACTGTTTGTTTGTTCCTATCCAAATGGATTTATTTGTGTTTGTTTGTGTTGATTCTTATTTTGTGTGTAGACTTTTAGTATTGGTGGTCAGGATGTTTGGATATTTATTGGTTGGTTTATAGACTTGGTTATTTATTGGTTGGTTTATAGACTTGGATATTTGTTGGATGGTTATTTGTTGGAGACTTGGGACGGCATATTATTATGTATTGATTTACAGACTTGGATATTTGTTTAGTTGGTTAGTTGGTTTATAGACTTGGATATTTGTTTGTTTATGTTGATTTATATTGTGTTATATTGTTGTGATTTACCGGTGTTGAGTGTTCCACCGAAGGGGTCGACGAACCCAGGGAGGGCATGTTATTATGTATTTATTGTTATTTATTAAACTGCAGGAGAAAAATGTGATTCTGAAATGACTTTTTATAAAAAAAAATTATTTTTTGGAATATTTAGCGATGTTTACCGACGCTTACCGACGTTTACCGACGCTGAGTTACGTCGGTAAACGTCGGTGATTGGCGACTCAGCGTCGGTAAACGTCGGTAACTTTTGCAAGAAATACTGTCGTTTAGAGAATTGGTAAACATCGATAAATATTCTAAATGCGTCGCTCAATTGATCGACGTTTGCTGACGTCGCTAAACGTCGCTTTGTTATCGACGTCACGCCGGTAAACGTCGGTAAATTACCGATGTATACATGCGTCGTTAAACGTCGGAACGAGCAATGATTAGCGACGTTTTAGCAATCAGCGACTAGGGTTTCTGCGACCATAAGAAAACGTCACTAAATACATCGGAAAATGTCCTTAGCGACGTTTTCTATCGTTTTTGCGACATTTTTTGGCGTCGCTAAACTGTGATATTCTGGTAGTGCGAATGGTCACCGTATACAAAAGATCCAGGATAGCTTGACATTGCTAGTGACCACTCATATAGATGTGTTGACATGAGAGCGGCTATCCGCGTGTATGCCTTTGGATTGCGTCGAGTATTAGCAGGTTACAAGTTGGGTTAACGAGTTACGCTTAGAGCAAGCGTTAACCTTGAATCGGCACGAGTTAGGTGTGCACGATTGCAGCACCATTCTGGAGCCTAAGATTTGGTTATAGCAAAGACATGTGCTTCGGCATGAATGTGGCATCGTCTTGAGTTAAGTCAGGAAGGGCTGTAAGGCAAGTTGATTAAGTCTGGTTGATCCTTGGGAGGCACGGTCTCGATCTTAAGGCACAAGGAAGTGTATTGGCACGACCAGCCCGAGTCGTCCCCTTGACGTCGTTGGCACGAGAATGGTCTAGAGGCACATAAAAGAATTGAAAGTCTTGGCATGACCGAGTTGCATAAGTTTCTGCTCGGCGAGGGACTGCCTCGAATACATTGAAGTCACGAATAGAGTATAGCACGACCCTGTCGTTGCATTGCCAAGTATAGGCCAAGACGTCATTGTCTTAAAAATTGATCCTAAGACAAGACTAGAAAGACAATCAAAAGGGATTGAGCTGCACAAAGTAAATAAACTTGTCGATTTTGTATAGGTAGGTGAGGAGCTCACTCCACCAGTACAGTTGAGTACTGACATCCACACAGTTTTCATGTGCAGGCACAGGTAGAAGCTCGTGGCAAAGAGCTCGCTCGGATGCGTCGAGGCACGGAGTTTCTTGGCGATTCGAAGCATGCGGCCCCGTGGAGTCAAGACTTATACAGGATATAATGTATGGACATTGCATTCTGAAGCATCTGCTGGCTCAAGAATTGTATCAAGAGATGAGAGAGAGAAGAGTGACTTGTAAAATGAGAGAAAAGTGAGCTTGAGAGACTTGTAATCATGACCTTGCGTCCCCTTGTAATCTTATTGTTCAATATCAATAAAGAGCACTTTTGAATAACTTGTGTTTTGCTTCTAAATTTTTGCTGCATGTTTAATATTTCTGCTTGGGACTTCTGTGCGACGACCCCGTCGCAGCCGCTGTAATCGGTCGTTATGAAACTGCCTTGCACAAGCGCAATCTAGGCTCGTGCGGCATCACGCCTTAGCGAGGACGATTGCTCCGACGGGAGCGGGGCATGACATAATGGTATCAGAGCACGGCTTTACGTTCTGGGACTACAAGTCGAATATCTCAGTTTTGAAAGCTCGTCGTTGATTAAGATGTGTGCGCTCTCTCTCAAATATTCTATGGCATGTCCATACAATAAGTCTAAATATTTTCAAAAGATCGTACAAGTGTTCACTCGAACGCATCGGTAGGCGATGGCCTTTGTGCCGAACGGTGTCAAACTTGAGTTGATAGAAAATACATGCTAAAGTTAGCAAGTCGCGTGCGTGCCTAATTAATCCTACGTCGACATTAGCAAATGAGCGTACAAAATCAAGAGTATAGTCCGTACGGGATAGCTATGCACACGGCCTTCTGGCTAAGTCGTGCTGCGAGTCGTGCACCTAGACTTTATGGTGCAAACGAATTACGAACAATATTAAATATCGCTCGGTCGAGAACGGAGATATACTAAGAGTTTATATCGATAGAAACACTATCGGACTAACGCTTAGGTGTATACAAAAGATTGGTTTAGATTTTGAGGAATAGTGCGAACGACTTAGCACGTCGAGACGACGTAAGCGATTACGCTAGAGATTTGTCGAACGAATCTGAAAGATGTATTAGCGAATAATGCGAGCATGATTCTGGACTAAATCGGATGGCTCGAATCCTGAGTGGTGTATGGTCCGTCTTTGAAATCATTCGAACAAAATTAAGGATTAGGGGTAATAACGATTATGTCGGCGAGGCGATGCAATCGTGCAAAGTCTTAGAACGCGTCACGCTTAGTTGGTCGTGACTTCGAATGTCCCGAATGACGTTCGAATAACTTGTGAATGGGCAACGCGAGTTAGAAAATGATTCAGAACGACGAATAAAAATGAATGCCTTGATCGAGGAAACCTAGAGGATCGCACTTAAGATTTCAGAATTGGTCGAATGGAATTGTGGCATATCCAATTCGGACAATAGCATCAGTTGTACGACTCTGAGTTCATTGCAAAGGAAGATCATCAGGTTACGTACATCATCGATGGTATTAAGGCGTATCAAAGATCGATGTACGATAACTCGGGGGTACCCTGATTCGACGAATGATGATCGTGTAAAATGTCATTGTTCCGATGGATGCTATACTCGGGATGTTGAAATATGTCGAGGAAAAGATAGACTTGGCTCGAGGATATTCTAGTTGAACGAATGACGAACAGACTATCGAACTGAGATCTTGGCTTGGATGGAAATGAAATATTTGGATTGCTTTGACGATAATCACAACATTGACGTTCTTGTCTTATGCGAGCGCAACTCAAGTCTCGCACATGCGTCACGCTGATTAGGGCGATCACTCCGCGTGAGCGCTGGTATGGTGATTCATACAGCGGGGGTGATTAAGCTTGCATGGCGTGGTAATTTGATTACTTCGACTTGTGGTTTGACGTAAAGGTGGACTCGAGAATGACTCAGTATGCTTGATGATTGAACTTGAGGATTGAGTAGGTCCAATCCGCGTATCGAGAATAAATTAGTCTAGACTCAAGTAAGAGTTACGCTCCAATAAGGACGATTATCCTACGAGAACGTGGCATTGTGATTCATGCCCAACGTAGATAATCGAACTTGCGTGAGATTGGGGCATGACAAATTATTGTGCTAGATGACCTCGTGATCGAATACATGAATTGGTTAGAATGAATATGTGAATTATGTCGACATGTCGGAAGGAATAGACTATACAAATTGGTGATTTGAACGGATTAGAATCTGCACAACGAATGCCTCGATGCGAATTGGGTGATCATGCTCGATGTTTAGAAATCTGAGTTACGCGAGCTTTGGTAGAAAACCCCGTACTATCAATTTGGTTTAACCCTAGGATTGGGGTCAGTATTGGAATTATTGTTGGGGAACTATGATTCCAATCCTGATATTGACTTAGCCTTGAGAAATGGCCTAGCAGTTAGGCGAGACGTCCCCGTTTCAAGAAGTTAACATTCGAAAGATTGATCTTGAGGATTAGTATGTATGGATAGAGTGAATCAAGAATATGGGAATGCCCCTCACAGGATTCGGCTGACATACATATATTTCAGGGACGCCTGAATATGTGTACGATGCGACTCGAGTGAGAATGACGAATTCTCTATCATACGGCTTGGCTGATCTATATATATTTTGGGGACGCCTGGACTGATACGTGCACGAATTCTCTATCATGCGTGCACGATCCAACCAACTGATACGTTGAATTCAAGTGAGACTCAAAGAATGGAAAATGGTCGAGGATTTTGAAATCGTGTTAAAGGAAAGATTGATAATAGTGCCAGCGTGGCTCGGAATCGAAAAAATGCGTAGGCGGAGTGTGTACGAGAGTCCTTGGATCAAAGTGGTCCAAAAGTAAGTACTCAGTTAGTTTCGAGGACGAAACTTTTTTTGAGTGGTGTACGATGTAGTACCCAATCTCGCTCAGTCAATCGGAGGAATTGAAACGCCGACGGCGTTCGGACTTAGCCTTGCAACGGCTGCTCGAAGACTCGCTCGGTCGAGGCAACTCTTCGCTCTGGTGGGGAAGTTTCGATGAACTTGCCTCATCTTAGCCTTCACATAATAACTTACATGTTTTCAACTTGCACAAGTTAGGCTTGATAATAAAAAGAGAAGCATCCACATAGCTAACGGAATAATCCCGACGGGTTGGAATGTGTTAGAACATGGAAAACGGTCCCACGGTCTTCTTAGAAGTCTGCTCAGCGTGCTTTCAAAATGACACTCGGTCCTTTGTCCCGTGGCTTGGGTGAAGGAAGTTGGTCTAAGTTGCTAGTTGCCACAATGCTGGAATTAGCCTAAGTCATAGGCGTCGTCCGCTCGAATGCTTGATAAAGCATGCATGGTCCCGTCGTCCAAGGCTTGGCATAGCCTTTGCATGTCCCATGGTTTAAGTCGTATTGCACAACTTGTGGCTTAAGTCTAGGCACCCAAAGAACTTGTTTGTTCAAGTCGAACGCGTGCACGCCACGTTCTCTCGATGCGAAGCTTGGCATAGCCTTTGCTCGTCAAGTCGTTGCCCGAATGAGTTAGAAAAGAGTTGTGCTGGGCTATCGAAGTCATAGCAAGCACTATCCTATATTTCCTGCGGTTGTCAAGTTACATAGTCCCACGAGAACAAGGCTCGTCATGTAAAGTATGTGACTTGAACGACAGTGTCGCCTAGAGAATAAGGCATGTCTAAGACACGAGCCACGGTGGGTTTAGTGAAAAGCATGCCAATGGGAAAAGGAAGTCAACGCGACTGGTTGTCGCCGAGATCGGTCCCGCTACTTGGGCGTCTCGATAAGTCTCGTTTATGAGATCGGTCCTGCTACTTGGGAGTCTCGATAAGGAAGCACACGAGATCGGTTCCGCTACTTAGGAGTCTCGATAAGGATGTTCACCAGATCGGTCCCGCTACTTGGGAGTCTCGATAAGGAATCAAGCGAGATCGGTCTCGCTACTTGGGAGTCTCAATAGAAAGATGGAAAGCATGGTCATGAATAAGAAAGAACTTGGTAGATCGAGTTGAGTCTTGCATGGTCATTGGACAACTTGCGCGCAATGGTAAATTCTTCGAGCGATCCCGGGGCATCGGGTTCGTGTCGGCCTAGGAGGAATTGCAGATATTGTATGACCTTCATTGACGGTATGAATCGATTGAAGTTAACCGTTGCAATATAGGCTGCGGGTTATTCGGTGGGAGCTCATACCTCGCCACGCGAATGGTCACCGTATACAAAAGATCCAGGATAGCTTGACATTGCTAGTGAACACTCATATAGATGTGTCGACATGAGAGCGACTATCCGCGTGTATGCCTTTGGATTGCATCGAGTACTAGCAGGTTACAAGTTGGGTTAACGAGTTACGCGTAGAGCAAGCACTAACCTTGAATCGGTACAAGTTAGGTGTGCACGATTGCAGCACCATTCTGGAGCCTAAGATTTGGCTATAGCAAGGACACTTACTTCGGTATGAATGTGGCATCGTCTCGAGTTAAGTCAGGAAGGGCCGTAAGGCAATTTGATTAAGTCTGGTTGATCCTTGGGAGGCACGGTCTCGATTTTAAGGCACGAGAAAGTGTATTGGCATGACCAGCCCGAGTCGTCCCCTTGACGACGTTGGCACGAGAATGGGCTAAAGGCACATAAAAGAATTAAAAGTCTTGGGACAGCCGAGTTGCATAAGTTTCTGCTCGGCGAGGCACTGCCTCGAATACATTGAAGTCACGAATAGAGTATAGCACGACCCTGTCGTTGCGTTGCCAAGTATAGGCCAAGACGTCGTTGTCTTAAAAATTGATCCTAAGACAAGACTGGAAAGACATTCAAAAGGGATTAAGGTGCACAAAGTAAATAAATGTGTCAGTTTTATATTGGTGTGCGAGGAGCTCACTCCACCAGTACAGTTGAGTACTGACACCCACACGATTTTTATGTGCAGGCACAGGTAGAAGGTCGTGGCACAGAGCTCGCTTGGATGCGTCGAGGCACGGAGTTCCTTGGCGATTCGAAGCATATGGACGCATGGAGTCAAGACTTATTCGGGACATAATGTATGAACATTGCCTTCCGAAGCATCTGCTGGCTCAAGAATTGTATCGAGAGATGAGAGAGAGAAGAGTGACTTGTAAAATGAGAGAAAAGTGAGCTTGAGAGACTTATAATCATGGCCTTGCACCCCCTTGTAATCTTATTGTTCAATATCAATAAAGAGCACTTTTGAATAACTTGTGTTTTGCTTCTAAATTTCTGCTGCATGTTCATTATTTCTGCTTGGGACTTCTTAGCGACGACCCCATCGCAGCCGCTGTAATCGGCCGTTATGAAACTGCCTTGCACGTGCACAATCTAAGCTCGTACGCCATCACGCCTTAGCGAGGACGATCGCTCCTACGGGAGCGGGGTGTGACATTTTGAAGGGATTGGATGGTATTGTGTATGTAGGTATTATTAAGAGGGATGACATGGGGCTTGGGTTGAGTCTAGTTGGGTCGGTCAGGTTGGGTCACAATTGGTATTGGTGAAATAAATGGCTTAATTTAGTCATTTATGATCACGGATAAATAAGTAGTATGCGGGGGCTGAAATGAATGGGACACAAGTGTCATGTGTGTAGCTGGCTTAATGTGGGTCGCGTTCATAACTTGGGTTGACAGGTTTGGGTCAAAATGGTATCCCCAATTCGTGTCAGAAATAAATATGACTAAGTGGGGTGAATCAAGATTGGATCTTATGTCAGAAGAGTTGTGTGATAAAAATAAAACACAAGATGGTGTGTTTGAGTAGGACACGAAGGTCATGGGTGAAGAGTATCACGACTAGATCATGCATACGAAGTTAGTTTTGAGAAAATAACTAGTCTTGTGCTGTCACGTCCCAGAACCAGAATACTAGAGAGCGGGGGACAGACACAGCCAGCTACGTACATTGAAGTGAATCCCACCTCGCCATACGGTCACGGCTGTCTAGATGCATGAGAGGGGACTACAAGCCAATAGTCTCTTAGGGTCAAGAACAAGCCTAGTGTCTCAATCTTAAGCAAGCAAGTAAATGTAACAAGATGGTAGATCATCAGACATTCAAAGTAAGGCATCCCAAACATTACATATTCAGATGATCATGAAGCTAGTCATATAAAATGCGAAGACTAACAAGAGTTTAAGTCATACATGATCAACCCTAGGATCTGTCAATCATGTTACAGCCCGTAGGCAGACAGTAAGTAAAGTTGTAAACGAGCTAACACTTGCTCGGCGGGTAAACGCCTCAAAAGAATATTTTTATAAGGGAGTGGGAGAGCAAAATAAGAACCCACTCGTTGCGAGGGTTGCGCCTAGTGGTCACCATCTGGCTGGAAGACAGGGAGATCCTCGGGAGCTACTCCGAAATCTGGCCATACAAAACCAGCTGGGTCAGACCCCAGAAAGAGCAAGTGCCACAAGTTAGGCTTCACTTAAGAACTAAAACCAGCATATTAGCACATGAGACATAAAGGATAATAAAAGACATGAGTTAGAGAAGACAATGTGATAAACAATAAGACAACTAAGGGACTATTCCGGTAGCCAAGTTACAACCCGTAAACCAAACAAGGACCGGGATTGTAACCCTTCACCTGAATAGAGCTTAGTCTCCAACCAATTATCGACAAGAGTAAAGCATAACAGTAATGTGCAGAAATAACCATGTACTGGTCTTGCCTAGGCAAGACTAGACGGGACTCCATCCATCAATAACGGCCAAGCAATGAGTACGGCTTGATACTTTAACTAATTAGGGTTATCACAAGCTTAGTTACTAACAAGATACATCGAGATGTTCCAACGGCCACAAGCCCTGCAGACTTAATCCAGGTTATCCGGTCACAAGTTGAGAGAGTTGGATTATGTGACTTAGAGGTGCAACACATGACAGTGTGCTGGAAATGTACCCTACTCGACGGCAGGCAACAAGTCCAATTAAAGCGTCCAGATAACGGGACTGTCTGTAGCTGGAAAATCCTTTTATGAACTACTTGATCAATCTAGTCATTATCCTAGTCAGATTCAGTATGAATCCCTGACCGTGGAAATCAGGAATTCATATCCTAGACATGATGCAAGACGAGACATGTAGCTTATACAAGCACAAACATCCACGGTGTCAAGACAAGAGTTACTTAGCAAGGCATGTCGAGATTTACTTTGTCAAGTCAAGGGTGCATCACAACGGACCACCATCAAGAATTATCATGTCCAGTTACTTGTCAAGAGTGCACTACGACGGGTCACTATCAAGAATTATCATGAATGAGAGAAACTTGCATAAAATAACTAGTAACATATTCTTGAAGCCAAGAGAAAGATCTACAACTTTCATGTTGGAAGTTGGGGGAAATTCTGACCACAAATCATGCAAATAAGACATAAAATAGCCAAAACAGGCACTATGCGGCCTATTCTGCGACATGCGGCTCATGCGGCCCATTCGCGACATCTATGCGGCTCAACTGCGACATGGGGCTCATGCGGCCCATTCGCGACATCTATGCGGCTTAACTGCGACATGAGGCTCATGCGGCCCATTCGCGACATCTATGCGGCTCAACTACGACATGGGGCTCATGCGGCCCATTTGCGACATCTTATGTGGCTCAACCGTGACATGGGGCTCATGCGGCCCATTCGCGACATCTTATGCGGCTCAAATGCGACATTGGTAGGAAGAACTACTTCAATACCCATCTTCAGCTTTTGCTTCACCAACATATCCTCATTTTAATTACATTTCAAAAAATATTCCAAATATATATATTTTTTTTTCTTTCCTTTTTAGCGCACTAGGCCTCAAATCATTTCTTTGGCATTCACCAATACAAAATTTTCCTTCAAAAGTACCCTCAAAATAGTTGAAAGGACCAACTTGAGAATCCTCGATTCTACAACCAACAAATAAAGGTACAGATAAGATACTTCAAACTTGAAATCAATGTTATACCAGACCAAACTGTACTGGTTGAAGCCCAAATATTTCCAGTGATCCCACTAAAAGAAACCAAAGTAAGCTCATTGTTCAGGTACCATCTGTAGATGCACATATCAGACAATAGCAGTTATATGCTAACCATAGAACATCCATATTAAATAAAATATTTTATTAACCTCCAAAGCTTTCATGAAAGTATCAATTACTGAGAATTCCACAAATTAATAAATAAGATAACTAGAACCAAACCAACAGTCTGAAAAATAAAGAATCAGTTATATGCCAACCATAGAATATCCAGTTTTAAACTAAAACACAATAACATCGTACTACTTTATACATAACCAGCCAACAACAGCCAGTTCAACAATCATAGGTAATTGAATTTTGATTTAACAGTAGAGTAAATGTCAGCTATAAAGCATCATAAGGAATATAATAAAGACTCATCTTAGTGAAAATGTGAAAAGATGCAAGTATTAGACCATACGGACATGGTCCTGCTTATTCGCTGAGGTTCCTTCAGCAAGTCTTTGCAGCAAGCATAAGAAATATTCTTGTGAAACAAAGACTTGATGATTGCAACTAAAATAGGACGAACAAAATCTAGCAAAGATGTAAAGTTCCACATTTGTACCACATGGAGTACAAACCTGTCTTCTTGGTTCAAAGCGAATAGTCAAGGTATGCACAAGAAAAGTATCAAGTGGGGGATCATATGGATTCACAGGATGAAAATGGCACCCTCACCTGAAAAAATTAAAAGACAATCAAAGCACATTCAAAATCTGTAGAATATAAAGTTTCGCATAAATAATTAATCCAAGTCGCAATAAAATAAAGTAAATGAGCCACGAAGGTGAAACAAAGCTATTCTCACCCAGCAGAAGCAAACTTTTGTGCTCATTCTTGCGAAATATAGTTTGCTTTGAGAAGTATCAGCTAGTGGACAGCGTTAAGGATTAAAACAAACGACCTTCCATACCTACCAACAGAGGAAATTAAACCATCATCCCTATCCATGTCAAATTGAAACTTTTGAAATTTGTGATATACATATTATTTATAGCATGAATTAAAATAAGGATGAATAATAATCCACCAATCAACATGATAAAAATCATGAATAATAATCAAAGTGAATACCCTCTTACTTGTCAAGGGTGGAACCTAGTGGAAGTGATAACCTCGTTGAGAGTTCAACATAGCCGCCTCTAGCGTAAAAAAATCCTATGACACCAAAGAAGTATAAAACAAAAGCAACGTAATGGGTTTCTTTTAGGCCCTCAAGGCCCGCATAACTGTACGCACATACGAAAATTTTGAACAAAGTACATCCATGCGGGAACGATCAAAGTACTGCTATGAACCTATTAACTTGGAAATGAGAAGACTCTACTTGCAACCTAATCTCTACTACCATCATAACTGACTACATCTTTGTACATAACCTAAGTTGTACAACCTTAGCTCTACTACCATAATAAGCAATACTTGCAACCTAAGCTATTAGCTCAGGTTTCTCTGTCCAATCTTTGTCTAATTCAAATCCAAGTTCTATGCAGGTTAGCTTATCATATTCATTTATTTTTCAGCAGGGGAAAAGCCATCTAATTTTTGGCCCCAAGTCATATATCTACCTCTAAATCATATATCGAACTATTAGATGTGGAGAAATACCTGTCAGATGTAAACTGAATTTCCTTTTTCTCGGTATAAAAATGACTACTAAGTTTTACCACAAACTCGTGAAGTGATGATTCAGTATAGGTAATAACGCTCATTTTTGTACATCAAAATTTGACTATGCACAAAACGTTTGCCACCTTATTGACAAATATGTGTGCTCAAGTATCAATCTGAAAGAAGTGATATCTATAAAGGATCAATTTTAAACAAAAAGATCAAAAAAAGAATCATACTTCTATAAAAATAATAAATAGTAGTACATCACTACATATGCACTACGAGTATATATATGCCATATTGAGAGATGAATGGTGTACTGATTATCATTTTTGATGGATTGAGGACATGACTATTATGATGAAAGAATAGCATAGGCTCTAATATACTAAATCGATAAAGATAATACATCAATATTTACTGCAACAATATATATAATATCAAAATATTATTTAACCAAGTTTCAGTGAACATAAAATTTCAAATAGAATATAAGAATATGTAACCATCATCAACCATCTAATAAACATATGGACAAATGATTAATAAAAACTTCACTTGGAAAATTTTTTATTGTCTTGCAGAATGCCCCAATACAAAGATATGCTCAACTTTGGTTTCATGTTGACATATCTCTAAGCGTTGCAGCAAGTTCAAGTGCCTCAATAAAGTTCAGGGCCCCATATATGACTAGGTAAAAGAATTTCAATAGCATAAAAGCTGCTACGCAATCGATTTTCTTCTTATAAGTTACAAGGAGAAACTATGCAACTATAACAAAAAAAATCATAATTTGTAAGACAAAATGGTAATTGGATCGAAAAATATACGAGTTTTGGGCACCGAATGCCTATGATGTTGTTGCCCTGGAGTAACTCGTAGTCATCCTCGTCGAGGACGTAGTTCTTTTCGGGTTCTCTGCTCGAATGAACACGCATGTAAGGGGAAAAATACTTCCTGAAACAGCAAAAAACAACATGATCGACAATAAAATAGAGGGTTTAGAGATGAGTTTTGACCTTCCCTTATTCTTATTCCTTTTTTGCCTTTCCTCGTCGTTGTCCCAGTTCTTGTCCTCCTCTTCTTCCTCCTCGTCCACTACGAACCCGTCCTTTTTGTACTCGTCCTGGCCCTCCTCTGAAACGTATCAAACATTTAAGCCCCAATTTTCTCCACCAAAAAAACTTACGAAACCCTCAAATCTCGTACCTTCCTCTTCCTCCTCATAGTCCTCGTCGTCGTCCATCTCGACTGCGCCGCCGGCTTCCTTGTCGCCCCCATGTACTTTTTCTTGCTCCTCGAACTCGTCTGCAAAAATTCGTAGAAACGTTGGGGAAAAATAAAATCCCTAACTGAAGCAAGTGAAACTACTTCAAGAAAGAGGAACTCACCTTCGTCGTCGGAGATCACATCTCTCCCGCCCATGTCGAGGAGAAGAGAACGAACGTCGGAGCCCTTGACCTAGATTGACAGATGGATCGAAACCCTAGATTGGACCGTGACGGTCGACTAGCGGCTTGAAAAAAAAAACCCTAGCTATAGGAATTAAGGAGAGCGAGAGAAGAGAGCTCTGGGTGATGAGAAGGAAAATGAGAGAGAGAGAGAGAGAGAAAAAAAAACAAAAATGAACGATGCTTTTGATTCAGGGGTCGGGTTTGAGCGGGCGTTCGAGCGGGATTCTAATTTTTTTACCACTTTTTATAACGATTGCATGTAACAATGTCATAGTATGAATAATATATAATGCTTAGCACTATAAATCGTTATAATAGGCCAAAAATTCTTCAGAACTGTCATATTATGTAGTGTTGCTAAAATTCTGTAATGTTTATATATGAACCGTTGTAACAGCTTCCTTTCAAGCGTCATAACAGGGTATTTTTCTTGGAGTGCATTGACAGCGCCTCTACTTCTGGAGCTAGACCAGACAAAGCTAGGATATTCGTTGAGGTGGATTCGAGTAAATCACTTCACTCCAAAATGAGGATTGTTCTCCCGAGAGGACGGAGTTATTGGCAGCAGATAGTTTATGAGAAGCCTCTTTTCTACTGCAACATATGTCAGCATCGCGAGAATAAAACAAAGGAGTGTAAAGCTCCTCAGAAAGAGATGGAGGGCAGGAAGAAGAAGGTAGGGGACATGGCTGTATTGAATAAGACAGAAAAGGAGAGGGCGAAGAAAGGCAAAGATGTGTGTGTAGAAGGATGTACTGAGGGGCGGTCCATATTCTTCAAAGGAGAGTCAGGGACACCAACAATGCTAGTACAAAGAAGCAGGGGACATTGAGGATAGAGTGTGATGAGCAGCAGGGATGCAAGGAATAGGAGATATACCCTGGTTCTATGTCATCAGTACTAGTAATAGAAGCTTAGGCTATGGAGGCTATAGCTGACACATTGGTTTCGGTCCCTCCTCCTCGAAGGAGGTTATTGGAGATGACATAGAGGGAGACAAGGTACAAGATTCTAAGCAGGTGAGCAGAGATGCTACTAATACCTTACAAGAGGGAGGAGAAGGATTATCTTTAGGGGGATCTATTTCTTCTCAGAACGTGGGTATGGCAGGACAGTAGGGTCAAGGATCAGAGGTAGGATTGTGAGAGTTGCAGGAAAGAAGGAAGAAAAGAAACAGAAAGAAGAAGAATGAGGCATCGATAGATAGACGGTCGTTATTACGGCCGAGCTCCAAAGTTGTTTCCTGTGATCCTACCTCCGACATTCATGTATAAAATCCTTATATAGAATGTGAGGGGTGCGGCTAACAAAATATATATAAACAGACTAAAATATCTTTGCAGGATTCATAATATATCGATATTGGTCATCATCGAACCTAAGATTAAAGTGGAGAAACTAAAAACTTATCAGATGAAGCTGGGTTTCAAACAAGGGTTGGCCGGGTGCAAGGATATTTGGATCATGGCTAGAGGAGACATACAGATGAAGACAGAAAATGACGATGAGCAGGCACTCACGGTGTGGGCAGAGGACAACAAGTTGGGAAGGAGCTTCCCTATTTCCACTATTTATGGAGGATGCTCTGTTAGAGATAGAACCATGTTATGGGACTACTTTTGTTGATTCAAGAGAAAAGGTCGGATACTCCTTGGCTGTGTGGTGGTGACTTCAATGCGGTGCTACGGCCGGAGGAGAAAATCAGGGGTCTTAAGCCGATATGAGCCTCCATGAATGATTTTTCTAACTTTGTTATGAATGTTAATCTGGCTGCAGTGCCTTATATCGATCCAGAGTTTACTTGGAGCAATAAGAAAAAAGGGGAGAGGAAACAGCGGTCGTGGTTGGATCGAGTTATGATGAATACTTGTTGGGCCATTTCTTTCTATAATACTTCGCTAGACAATTTAAGTGACTTGGTGTCATAACCTGCACCCAGTGTAAGGGCACGATGCCATGGGTATGTCCAGCCTACGCTGCAGTGTCGGCGGTAGAACGATGTCCTAGGTTTCAACAACATTTAAACACAGTTAATAAACCTGTACAGTATATACTCTCCATACGGAGGACCATCTCAGAAGATACAACTCAATCACAAAAGCTAAGGAAGAAATAATCACAAGATATAGATTTGGTAGAAAGATATCAAAGTGCAATACAACCAAATATAAATAAGATTAAGTGTTATCATCTCATCCCCAAAATAGAAGTAATATTTATATACAACTCATGAAAGATAACTGAAAACAACCCAGACAATATCCTAACAATCCATTCTAAGCACTACTGGTATCTCCTCTAGGTTAGCAGGATCCTCCTGGTTCCCTATAAAATTTTGTCAACATAT
>JANAVB010029819.1:15893368-16082732 GCA_029216955.1 Iris pallida
TTGTGATGACGGTCGCGGTGAGGGTGGCCGATTGGGGACGGTGGCCACGATGACAGGGATACCGGGATGGTCTGGGCTGCGATGGGCTGGAGTGGTGGTGGTGTTCGGTGGAAAGGTCGGGGAGTGGCCTGGTGGAATCCATCCGGTGAGGCTACGGGGAGATAGTGGACGAGTGGGTGGTGGAGACGACGGCCACGGCGGGGATTAGGATAGGGTTAGATTAGGGATTTGATGATGTCGGGGGTGTCCGACATGAAGGTGGTGAATTTGTATATGTAACACCGAAGTATAGTGGAGGGAAGAGGCACGGGCACGGACACGATGCACGTTTGTGGATGATAGAAATTTATGGATGAGTACCTCTCCTTATAGGAGGTGGGAATTCCCAGTTTGATAAGGATTTGGGAGGTTTAAATCCCCTTTTTGATAATCATCATATTTGATTTAAAACAAAAAATCAAATACAATCAAATTTAAATTCCAGTAAATCTAAATCTCGTTTGACTATAGATAATGCACAAATTGTACTATCAATTAAATAAAATTTATTCAGAGTTTAAATTATCACTATAATTTCAAAATTATCTTTTCTATAAATAATAAAAATAATTAAATTTTGAAAATAAAATAAAATATTTAAATATTTGAAATACCTTTTTTTAGAATAAATAAATGCAATTAGTTTCAAAAACTAATATATACATGAATCTATTTTCATGTTCCTTGCATACGAAAAATATTAATATAATAATATTTTTGAAATCAATAGCCATATTTGTATAATAAATGAAATAACTTTTATAAGAAAATAAAACCTATTTTTTGGCGAGGAATTGCTACGACACTAAATATAAGTATTTTGAACCAAAATATTTATTCGATATTTAAGAGTTTATAATAAAACGAATTTAGAAGAAAATAAAATATTATGTATGTACGTATTCGTACTCGTCGTATAATACCAAAATAAAACTAATAAAAAATAAAAAAAATAAATTGTAGTAAAAATTTAGGAATTTTACATCTTATCCAACTTACAAAAAAATTTTCCTCGAATTAAGAATAAGTAGGGGGTGAGAAGGTACAAGGGGTATATCGGTAATGAAAATATGACAAGTCTTCGGGAGAGGCAAAGAAACAACGCTTTAACATAAACAAGCATTTAGTAGGTCGTAATTTTGATAAATACGAAAATAGTCATAGTTATGGAGGGTTGCTAGTTAAGGCAATGAAATTATGATAACACGAATTGAGTGATAACACGAATTGAGTAGATCAAAGGAATTAATTTTCGAGTTTTTAGGAGAGGTAGTTCCTTGGAAGGAAATTGGATAGTGGACGTCTACATCGAAGGCATGAAAATAGGAGAACGATTGGGATTATTCAAATGATTTAGAAGGTCACGATAGTAGGTTTAGGATCAAGGGAAAAGACGAGTAGTTTTAGGATAAGGATATAGCCACGGATTGGTAATAGCTAATTACAGTGGTCATAAGTGATCGGGCAACTAAAGGGGATACTCGACAAGAGAGATTTCGTCCTTCTAAAATAGGAGGAAGACGAAAGCGATAAAGGGTTCGAAGAAGAGATTATAGAATACGAATACGAATACAAATACGTGGTCCAAGGCGACCGAATAATTTCAAAAGAATTATCAAGGCAGTCATGGATGGGATTCTAGAGGCAAGTTTAACTATGTCTCCATCCACGTAGAACGAAAAGCGAACCAAAGTGCACACGGTTGATCAGACCATCATGCACCGGTTCTGATTAGACAATATGTTAGTGAGTGCGCTCAATAGCATAAGTCATGAACAAGCTCGATAAATCGATGAGCTTGCAAAACTAGATTATAGTAGCAATATTAGTCAAGATGGTAAAAACATAGGCACGTGAGTTTAAGATTGAAAAGAAAAGTAGAATTAGTTTGAACTTCTAAAGGATATAAGTCATGTCATGTGATGGCCTTCATACAGTCATCTTATAGTCTTCTTGTCCAAGTCTTTGGGTGGCTAGACGGGTTAGGGTCCTCTACATTCTAGAATCTAAGTAAACTTGCTAATGTGGGTCATAAGGACACGGAATTGCTAGGTCGTAAGGCATTCTACCCAACTTACAAGGGTTAAGCTTATGATATTTTGGGACAATTGAAACATGTTTATCTATTAGGGGTCACCTGTCTAACCACTAGCAAGCACGAAGGGAAGATAAGAAATTTGATAGAGGGAATCAAGCAAGATGCAATTGCTGAGTCGAACGGTAGTTCGAATTTGGAATCGATGAGAGAGGTCAAGTATGTGGATGAGATCCTAGACTTCTAATCCTATACGCAGGCTTGCTTAGTACGGTAAAGTAACCAAATAATTTATCTTGACCTGCATGGGCCACCACAAAAATATGTAACGCCCCAGTCCCAAAGTACGTAGGACTAGGAACGTAGACATGTCAGCCGTATAATAAATATACGTAAGCTATAAAATGCAGTAGAACCATGACTAATCTCATCCACACAAAATAAATAAATAACAGATATCATATAATGATAATGAATTGTCTTGATACAATATGTTGGATGGAGACACATCTACTACGAATCCAAATAAAAGGAAAGAAGTACATGATATTCAAAAGAAATAACGAAGGTAGCAGGATAGCTCCAAGACACGTCATCCTCGAATAAATGGAGAAGACCACGATCTTGGCTAGGGTACCTGCGGAAGACATGAACACACACCTGGAGAGATAACCAGGTCCTCAGAGGGACGTAACAAGATATATAATATCATGCCATATAAACTGAATAAATACTGCTCAATAATAATAAGTAAGATCGGATCATAACATGGTCCAATACCTCACCCTTTGGATTAGGGTACCATCCTCCCAACCAAACAAGGACAGGAGATGACACACTAACCCACGATGAAGTATCTTTTCAAGTCAAGAAACCAATATGGTATCCGGACCCCAACAAGGTTCAATACCTTCTCATCGGAGTAGTAAGCCATACCTACAACCAAACAAGGACAAGATGTGGAAAACTAATCTGCGATAAGTGATTATTCCAAGTCACGGTCAGATACAAGTACCCAAACAAAAAGTACTCATACCTAACGGATAAGAGTACCTAACCAGTCTAAGTGTATGCAGTTTTTTAAGAACATCCTCCAACGCATGGGCCCTGGCTAAAATGGGATCGACATGGTCCCCCCTTGGAGCACCAGAGGTCCAATCAATAAGAGCATAACGTTCCGCAGAACGCCAGTGGCCGTCAGTAATCAGTGGGTCATCAACCCCGTATCTCCAGCGGAGCATCCAGGTCACAAGGGAAAGTGCATAGTAGCCCATACGCTAAGATATTGTCCTTCCCGCCCAATGCCTACTATATTGTATCCACAACACAAAACCACTATTAACCGCTAAGTCAAACTAAGCATGCAACCTCTATTAACGGTTATTCCTATCGCACGGCTTATACGTACTGGTGGCCAGCTAATCACGCATGTTCGAGTCCTATATGTAACTCACAACTTCGTGGTACAACGTATCAAGGCCAATGAATGCAACACACAAGGTGGTCCCTTAAATTTAGGTCTAATGTGTAATAAAAATAATACATAGCAGGAAATATAACTGAACAGTAAGTTCTAACAAGTTATGCCATGTATCACATTTTATTTTGCATAAAGCAAATAATGAATAATGCATAAAATATGAGCTAAAATAAATAAACAGCAAATGGCAAGGTATCTTGCCTGGTAGGACGCCTGGTTTACTGTAATGATCAATGTGGCACGAACTGCGACTTCGGGTAACAACTACACAAGGTGACCTCTGATGGTGGCTCGGACAGTTCCATTGGATCCGGAAGGGTTAAATTAGTTAGGGTGGACATAGTGAAGTACAGAATTGGCGATGGAATAGGAAAAATGGGATTAGTCATGGACGAGGAATGTCAAAGGGAATTGGATAATTAATATATATATATATATATATATATATATATATATATATATATATATATATATACGATTTTAAAAAACCATTTATAATCCTTGAAAGCTATATTTTATTATCCCGAGATTTTTTTATAAGTAGTAAAAATTGTTTTAAGTCGAAAACGATAGTTTACTCAATAACAATATTTTATATAAATACTTGAAAATATATTTTATTTAGTCAAAATAATTTTTGGATAAATACTTCAAAATATGAAAATCGTTTTTAGGCTAAAATACTTTAAGGTTGACAAAAGAATTTTATAGATAGAAAACTATTAGTAAAAATAATTTAGAAAAATATTTAGAAATATTAGGAAACCGATTTATCATTTGAAAACTATATTTCTACGGTAAAAAACAAATACTTGAAAGGACTTGAAACTTATTTTATATATAAAAAAATAGAAGAAACTAAAATCTAGCAAAGTGATTTAGGATACCAACTAACTTTTGTCAAATAATAATTTATAGATCAAAATAAATATAAGTACCCTAAAATAATCAAATAACATATTTTTTACAAATATATTAATATTAGGGCTCTATAAATCTCCCAAAATTTAGAATAACATTACTACAATTAGTAATACTAATTATGTTACCATATATTATAAAAACTAAAAAATATTATTGATAATAAAATGTCTACTAATATTACAAAAATAACAATTAAAAAAAAGAAGGAGTACATCTGTTGTCTTCTCTCCCGAGGGAGAGAGAGACAACAGATTTGAACACACAAAAGAATTTGCTGAAGGAAAAGAAAGGAAAAGGGGAGCGAAAGAAGTGGAGTCGCCGGCGGCGCGCGAGCACGCGGCGGCGGGGGTCCGACCGCTCCAGCGCGAGGGGCTGCGCTTGCGGAGGCTGAGGCAGAGGAGCAGGGAGGCAGCGCTCGCGGAGGCGGTGGCGGGGGTTTTGAGTCGCCGCGGCGGTGGTCGCGGTGGCTGGACATCGGAGTGGTTCGAGAAAAAAAAGTGGCGGTGGCGAATGGTTTGGCTCGACGGATGGCGACGGCGAGGAGGGGCTGTCTCCGGTGGTCAGAGGGGACGGCGCTGGCGGATGCTGTCACGACCCGCGCCCTAGAGTTAGGGCACGAGAACGTAACAACGCCCAACCTACGCCGCAGTGTCGGCGGTAGAACGCTGTCCTAGGTCTCAATGCATCTAACAGTATAAGACTAAACAGTTTATACTCCCCGAATGGGGGTGACATAGCAGATACAATCTCAATCACATCTAAGGTAGAGCATGATAAAGATAGATAAAACATGAAATCCAAAATAAATACAGGAGATAGAAGTCTAAGTGTCTAAGATACATAAACTAAGAAATACATCTCAAAACTCAAATACAGTAATCCACAAGTAAATACAGCTCCAGACAAAATAAAATAACTATCTAAACAACCTCTACTGTGTCTCCTCTAGGCTAGCAGGCAATCCCAGGCCATCTGTAAAATTTATCAACAGGTCCAGTCAGGACAGGAGCGAGCACAATACATCTCAACAGTTCATAGCAGGTTAGAAAATATATTCATGCAGTAAAGTAAGATACAAGTACTGAAAGAAGTGCAGTATGTAAACAGAGAGAGAAAGCTGTAATAGAAATATCTACTATAAGTAAAGAGCTACCAGTGACTAGTGATTTAGAGCACAAAGTCGACATGTGAACGGCTTGATTGTACATGGCTATACTAAAGAGGCGTACATGGCTATTCTACTTTGGAATTGTTCACATGGCTATTTATACTCCCCCGTACCCCCAATTAATACACAAGGATCCAACCAGGTTATGTTATATGATGCTATGTAACAGCCCCCGAAGGATAGTAGACCCCGAAGGTGATAGACCCCGAAGGTGATACATAGTAGTCCCATAAATGGGATAAGGATTCTAGGAAGACTCTACGATCATAAGAGTATATGTCGTAAGTGATCAAAGAACCAATGAAGCATATGATACGCCATGTAAGTGAAACGCACAGAACATGTAGTACCCGATGCTCCCTAAGGATAACATCTCAAGAAGGGATCCATATAGTACCAATCCGTGTGACCAACGTGACAGTACAAGTAAAGTAATCTACTGCAGAAAATAATTCTAAGCAGGATATGAAATGATCAGAGAATGTACTCGCCTCGATAACCTGAACAGCTGATAAGTATAGGGGGTCCAACTGAAGCCACAGAGTCCTATTTAAAGCAACACAGGTTACAAGGTGTCTGGCTCCTAATTAGAACAGCACAAGTCACAACATGTCCAGAAGGGTAATATAAAGTACTACAATGCATTCTACATGAATCTAGGTCAAACTAGGCCAAAGTCAACCCTTGGTCAACTCTGGTCACTGTACTAGTCAAATTAGGTTAAACTAGGTCATGTCCTAACCCAGTAAGTCTTACTAGGCCTAACCAAGACTATCCTAGAAAGCACACATCAATACAAGACTATACAAGCCAACATACACCCAACTCTATATAGCATGCAATTATTCAATACTCGAATAGGCAAGAATTCACATTGGATATACACTAGGTAATCTATTACTTTGAGCTATATATGTCTACACATATATACACATGTATATATTGGTATTCAACATTAGTTCTATTATCATGGCATTTCAAATGGTTATATAAACTTATATATTACAACCCAATATGCTAACATATATATAATATACATACATAGCTAAGTTAACTATATTCATAAATACTTATTTAAGAGGCTATGTGTGTGTATGTGAACATGGCAAAGGGGCAAGTGAGGGTTAAATGGGCATACATAGTGTATACATATCAAAGAGTGTCAAAGTGTAAGTGAACAATGTGTCAAGTGTGATAGTGTCAACATAGTGTAAGGGGGGTACATGAGGTAATATAGGATTTGTGTTAACATAGAACATTACATCTCATTAACTTGTATATTGCATAGATTACATCTATTATTACATTACATTCATGCTTGCATTCATTCATCATTCATTATTCTCTTGCACCACTATATGCACCATACATTACATACTATGGAACCTACATATTCATTACAAGCGATACTTATGCATGCTTACATTAGATAGGATATTTACACCTCATACATCATTTATTTAACCATTTACTCATGCTTGTATTCTCTATTTAATTACATAATGTATATATATTAATATGGGTTAAAATCAAATAGAACATTATATTACACACAAGGGTGAACAAAATGCATATGCCGAATAGTAACTCCTACTAATAATCAATACTGTACCATCTCAGCATGAATTAAAATTTAGGATTAAAGTATGTTATAGGTCTATGTGTTAGCTTTCCGAAACTTTAGACGGATCGCGTTTTCGTTTTCGGAAACTCCCGGAATCGCGAAAACACCGAGAACGCGTTTGTCTTTCGTACAGCTGACACTCAAATAATTCTCCAGAAAGTTACAGAAAGAATTAGGCCTATTAATACATGTTTTTGGAAAGCTAACTTCAATACGCTTCTTTTAAAAAAAATGGGAGATTAAACCGAGCTTTAAGCTAGAAGTTATGACATTTCTAAGTTATGGCTGAAATTAAAAACGTGGATAAAATCATGACGGATTTAGGTAGTTGGAGACAAAAGAACACAAGTATATAACATAATATATCAAGAACTCACTCTCTACACTAATATGTATATATGAGACACTATAGAACACATCTCCAATACAAAAATATGAGATTAAACATGTAATAATTCATTCATACATAACAACAACACATAGTGTGTCCAAATTTGGGATTTTCCCACATGGACACAACCACAACACAAAGGACACTCCTATGACCTCCAAATGGACACGAAATGGACACAAATGGAGATACAACTATGGGGTCATTCCTATGGGTTCAAAATAGACCTATATGTATGAGGAAATGAAAAGAAGAAGGGATTTATACCTCCGGTAGATCGAATCGAATAAAAGCCTTTCCGGAGCGACACCGACACGTAGAGATTCCAAAAGGACACGAACGAGCTCCGAATCCTCCCAAAATTGGGTAGCTTCCTCCTTGGCTAGAATGGAGAAGGAAAGAAGAAGATTTGGTGGTGAAATTGCTAGGGATTGCTCTCTAGAAATTTGGGGAAGAACAAGAGCGAAAAAATAGATGGATAATGACAAATGGGAGGCTCAACCCTATCCTTATTGTCGCTGGCCATAAAGGTGGTTTTGTCCTATTAGGAAAAGTCCAAAAGCCCCTTTTCTAGTCTACTAATACATTGGTAAGGGGTTAAGTCGGGGGTAGTTTGGTCAATCCTAAAACACTAATCCATATTAATACTAACCAAAATAATTAGTCTAGTCAATAACTAAAATTAATATCATGTGGACTAAAATTAATATTATGTGGGCCATGCCTAACTAGTGTGTGGGCCCGCTAGAGTCAAAACTACCCCGGGTCCCCGATACAAGTCGGAATGAGTTGAAATTCGAACCCAACTCAAATAACCCCAAAATATTACAATAAATAAATAAATAATTCTAAAATAATTTAAAAATGAAAAATGACAAAAATATCCCTGTTTCTGGAAACTGGGGGTGACAAATCTATCCGCCTTAAAAAATTTCGTCCTCGAAATTAAAACAAAGCAATCACAGGAAACACATGCAGAAAACAATCTCATTCAAATACTTTTCAAAAAAAAATCAGTAATAAAAAAATCTCCTTGAGGCACATCAAACATTTATAAATAAAAACTGATACGTATCCGATACGGACACAAAACCATCACACCTATCAAAGGTCAAAATTAACAATCACCAACGCAATAAATATCAAAATAATTCAAGGAGAGGTCTAATGCAAAATATTCTTAGGCCAAAAATGACATTAAACATCCTAATCACATGGTTAGGCTCTAGGTCAAACAGTCTCTCGGGTTTCACTAGCAAAACATCAAAATTATAAGTCAAGATTTTAAATAGTTTTAAAATGATTTAAAAAATTACCAAAATTATATCATGATTTAAATGTCAAATCAATAAATGATTAAAATTACAAAATTTCAAAATTACTCTCATTTTAGAAAATTGGGTGTTACAAGTCTACCCACCTTAGAAAAATTTCATCCTCGAAATTAAAATGTCCATACTCCCTCTAGGTCAAACCCCCACAAATCAAAGTCCCAGATTAAAACAAATCATGTGATCAAAAGGATGACATACAGGGTCATTGCATACGGTGGTAGTGAAAGTCTCATCTAGGTATACTAGTCATGCTAAACCAAGACGGTCATAGGGTATCAAACACACAAGAAATCTAGAGTGCTAAACTGGAAAAGATACATAAATAACAAATCATCAAAACTGTAAGACAGTCTACCATCCAATATGAAAGCTGGTACTCAAAAAAATATATATATAAAAATAAGAAAGGTAACTTCCAATAATCTAAAAGGGTACAGAAAAATCAATTTCAAAGTTAAAGAATTGAAAGTCACTTGCATTGAAATCCAATCACAATATATATATATATAGAGAGCGTTAGAGAGAGAAAAGCTGGCATTATGTAATGTTATATGGTTTGTGTGTGTATGGGTGTATGTAAACAGGTTAATATGGTTAGATAGTAGGCATGTGTGTAGGTGAAATATACATGAAATTGTATGTGAGGATTTGGGTTTCAAACAATAGCTATTCAGTTACACTAATCATGGCATATGGTTAACGACCTACAATACATAACCTATTTAATCATAACATGCATGGCTAACCATATATATATAAAAAAAATAGAGATTTAGTTATGTATCTATTTACATTATAACATGTATGCCTAAGCTCTATATATATCTATACAGGTATATGATCATAACATAGAGAGGAAAGGTTAGGTTACATGATAGTGTATACTAAGTTAGGGTGTGCATGTGTCCTTGTACAGGGTTATAGCTTAGTATTGAAAGGTTAAATCCAGTTTTAGTGCAGCATTAAAAAAAGATCTGGAAATAAGCTAACATTTAACCAGTGTAATATTAACATAATACAATTTCAAAATTTATGAGTTTGAAATATCACAACTAATCTCAATGCTTCTAATACATCCTAACATGATAGAAATGAACCCTAACATACTATCAATGCAGTTATCTACGCATTCAGTTCAATATTACATGTTAAATCTGAAATCGAACTAAACATTTGAAATCAATGTAAAAATGTTAACATGTAACTAGTTTTCAAGATTTTGGAGAAATTTGAACATTAAAAACCAACTCAATGTTTATCACAAACTAACATGTAAGAATATGAAACCTAAATTTATATTCCTACTTACAACAATGTACACAGCTCTAAATATTTTATTAAAATGGAACGGCAATTTGAACTAACATTTGGAACTCAACATTAAGGGTTAATATGCATGCAGTCTCAGATTGGACAATTTAACATAACTTAACCAATTTCTCTAAAAATTGAAATCCTGTAGATATTATACATGTGCAGTTATGTAGACAAACTAATAACATGAAATTTATATTTAAATTACGAATTTAAACTGGAAAAGCAGAAAGCCATAAACATTGGTTATGAAAATTTGGACATCAACAACATATCAATAGGTATTCAGATAGGTGGAAAATCAAGTGTAGCATGCATACGTGTTAGGCAAAGTGTCTGCTATATATATTCATATACATATTCTCATGTCCCAATAAAAATTATTAATTCTACGTTAAGACTAACATTTAGATTCCTACCAAAATTGCAAGCAGGTGATTGACGAAATCAAGACGGTTTTATTATCATTATTATTATTATTTAATACAAGAATAACAGCAAGAAAGAAATAACGATAAAATCTGTTCTGCTTATCTGTTTAAAGAAGGAACCGTTTTGAAATCCAGAGTTAAAATATCAAATTCAAGATAAAGTCTAGCAAAATTATCGATTCATTGTATTATGAAAAACTCATAGCAAGAAATTACACAAGGTTTATAAAACCAACTAAACTTACTCCTGAGTTAAATAATAGAAAACTAGACAAACAAACAAATAATAATTCTTTCTTCTTCTTTTTTTTTTTGAATGACTGAAACAAAAGTAGAGAAAACATGTTCAAAAATATTTAAGGTGCAATCCGATAATCATATGCGTCTATCCAAAATTATGGTACTCTAAATCCTCGTCATACTAGTAAGCAAGGCTACGATAATCATAGAGCCCTTGACTTATGCACATATCTCTAGAATCATGGTATTTAACATTTTTGCGGTGTCGCTAGCTTGGCTGCGAAAATCTTAAATTCCAACACCTGAGAAATATATCCAGAGTTAGACTATATATCCTCACCATGCTGGCTAATGTGACTATAGAAGACTAGATTCCATAACATAGATGACCTAGCCCATATAATTTTATCTTGCCAAAAATTAAATTAATCAATAATAAATACTCAAAATCAAATCAAATTTATTAACGAACATCAAAATTCAAAAATGAACAAAATCCATCAAAATACAAACTCGAATGTAACAGCTATCATCAAAATTCGAAATTCGACAATCATCCATCAAAATTAATAAATACAAACTCAAATTCAACAATAATCCACTAAAATTAAATTTAACAACAAAAAGTAAAAATAAATCAAATCAAGGGAAAAAGAGAGTTTTCAAATCGAAGTTAAATAAGATTCTCCAGGGTCGTCCCAGGAATCTCTCAAGGGTCCCTAACTGTGATTGAGTACCTTCAAAATATATCCTATTCCTAGTGCAGGCTGTAGTGGTACTCTAGTTCGAATACCACTACACTTTTAGTCTCGACCTGCATGGGCCACCACTAAAAACGTGTCACGACCCGCGCCCTAGAGTTAAGGCATGATAACGTAACAACGCCCAGCCTACGCCGCAGTGTCGGCGGTAGAACGCTGTCCTAGGTCTCAATGCATCTAACAGTATAAGACTAAACAGTTTATACTCCCCGAATGGGGGTGACATAGCAGATACAATCTCAATCACATCTAAGGTAGAGCATGATAAAGATAGATAAAACATGAAATCCAAAATAAATACAGGAGATAGAAGTCTAAGTGTCTAAGATACATAAACTAAGAAATACATCTCAAAACTCAAATACAGTAATCCACAAGTAAATACAGCTCCAGACAAAATGAAATAACTATCTAAACAACCTCTACTGTGTCTCCTCTAGGCTAGCAGGCAATCCCAGGCCATCTGTAAAATTTATCAACAGGTCCAGTCAGGACAGGAGCGAGCACAATACATCTCAACAGTTCATAGCAGGTTAGAAAATATATTCATGCAGTAAAGTAAGATACAAGTACTGAAAGAAGTGCAGTATGTAAACAGAGAGAGAAAGCTGTAAAAGAAATATCTACTATAAGTAAAGAGCTACCAGTGACTAGTGATTTAGAGCACAAAGTCGACATGTGAACGGCTTGATTGTACATGGCTATACTAAAGAGGCGTACATGGCTATTCTACTTTGGAATTGTTCACATGGCTATTTATACTCCCCCGTACCCCCAATTAATACACAAGGATCCAACCAGGTTATGTTATATGATGCTATGTAACAGCCCCCGAAGGATAGTAGACCCCGAAGGTGATAGACCCCGAAGGTGATACATAGTAGTCCCATAAATGGGATAAGGATTCTAGGAAGACTCTACGATCATAAGAGTATATGTCGTAAGTGATCAAAGAACCAATGAAGCATATGATACGCCATGTAAGTGAAACGCACAGAACATGTAGTACCCGATGCTCCCTAAGGATAACATCTCAAGAAGGAATCCATATAGTACCAATCCGTGTGACCAACGTGACAGTACAAGTAAAGTAATCTACTGCAGAAAATAATTCTAAGCAGGATATGAAATGATCAGAGAATGTACTCGCCTCGATAACCTGAACAGCTGATAAGTATAGGGGGTCCAACTGAAGCCACAGAGTCCTATTTAAAGCAACACAGGTTACAAGGTGTCTGGCTCCTAATTAGAACAGCACAAGTCACAACATGTCCAGAAGGGTAATATAAAGTACTACAATGCATTCTACATGAATCTAGGTCAAACTAGGCCAAAGTCAACCCTTGGTCAACTCTGGTCAACTGTACTAGTCAAATTAGGTTAAACTAGGTCATGTCCTAACCCAGTAAGTCTTACTAGGCCTAACCAAGACTATCCTAGCAAGCACACATCAATACAAGACTATACAAGCCAACATACACCCAACTCTATATAGCATACAATTATTCAATACTCGAATAGGCAAGAATTCACATTGGATATACACTAGGTAATCTATTACTTTGAGCTATATATGTCTACACATATATACACATGCATATATTGGTATTCAACATTAGGTCTATAATCATGGCATTTCAAATGGTTATATAAACTTATATATTACAACACAATATGCTAACATATATATAATATACATACATAGCTAAGTTAACTATATTCATAAATACTTATTTAAGAGGCTATGTGTGTGTATGTGAACATGACAAAGGGGCAAGTGAGGGTTAAATGGGCATACATAGTGTATACATATCAAAGAGTGTCAAAGTGTAAGTGAACAATGTGTCAAGTGTGATAGTGTCAACATAGTGTAAGGGGGTACATGAGGTAATATAGGATTTGTGTTAACATAGAACATTACATCTCATTAACTTGTATATTGCATACATTACATCTATTATTACATTACATTCATGCTTGCATTCATTCATCATTCATTATTCTCTTGCACCACTATATGCACCATACATTACATACTATGGAACCTACATATTCATTACAAGCCATACTTATGCATGCTTACATTAGATAGGATACTTACACCTCATACATCATTTATTTAACCATTTACTCATGCTTGTATTCTCTATTTAGTTATATAATGTATATATATTAACATGGATTAAAATTAAATAGAATATTATATTACACACAAGGGTGCACAAAATGCATATGCCGAATAGTAACTCCTACTAATAATCAATACTGTACCATCTCAGCATGAATTAAAATTTAGGATTAAAGTATGTTATAGTTTTATGTGTTAGCTTTCCGAAACTTTAAACGGATCGCATTTTCGTTTCCGGAAACTCCCGAAATCGCAAAAACACCGAGAACGCGTTTGTCTTTCGTACAGCTGACACTCAAATAATTCTCCAGAAAGTTATAGATAGAATTAGGCCTATTAATACATGTTTTTGGAAAGCTAACTTTCATACGCTTCTTTTAAAAAAAAATAGGAGATTAAACCGAGCTTTGAACTAGAAGTTATGACATTTCTAAGTTAGGGCTGAAATTAAAAACGTGGATAAAATCATGACGGATTTAGGTAGTTTGAGACAAACGAACACAAGTATATAACATAATATATCAAGAACTCACTCTCTACACTAATATGTATATATGAGACACTATAGAACACATCTCCAATACAAAAATATGAGATTAAACATGTAATAATTCATTCATACATAACAACACATAGTGTGTCCAAATTTGGGATTTTCCCACATGGACACAACCACAACACAAAGGACACTCCTATGACCTCCAAATGGACACGAAATGGACACAAATGGAGATACAACTATGGGGTCATTCCTATGGGTTCAAAATAGACCTATATGCATGAGAAAATGAAAAGGAGAAGGGATTTATACCTCCCGGTAGATCGAATCGAAGAAAAGCATTTCCGGAGCGACACCGACACGTAGAGATTTCAAAAGGACACGAACGAGCTCCGAATCCTCCCAAACTTGGGTAGCTTCCTCCTTGGCTAGAATGGAGAAGGAAAGAAGAAGATTTGGTGGTGAAATTGCTAGGGATTGCTCTCTAGAAATTTGGAAAAGAACAAGAGAGAGAAAAATAGATGGATAATGACAAATGGGAGGCTCAACCCTATCCTTATTGTGGCTGGCCATAAAGGTGGTTTTGTCCTATTAGGAAAAGTCCAAAAGCCCCTTTTCTAGTCTATTTACTAATACATTGGTAAGGGGTTAAGTCGGGGGTAGTTTGGTCAATCCTAAAACACTAATCCATATTAATACTAACCAAAATAATTAGTCTAGTCAATAACTAAAATTAATATCATGTGGACTAAAATTAATATTATGTGGGCCATGCCTAACTAGTGTGTGGGCCCGCTAGAGTCAAAACTACCCCGGGTCCCCGATACAAGTCGGAATGAGTTGAAATTCGAACCCGACTCAAATAATCCCAAAATATTACAATAAATAAATAAATAATTCCAAAATAATTTAAAAATGAAAAATGACAAAAATACCCCTGTTTTTGGAAACTGGGGGTGACAGATGCCGGTGCCAACTGCCGAGTGCGGCAGAGGAACAGCCACGCGGGGAGAGTCGAGGCGCGGTGTTCACCGATGGGTGCGACGCTTGGGGGTTGTCGGCGGAAAGGTCAGGGTTTTTCCTCGTTATTCTCTGTTGGGATGGTGGTGGAGGGTGTGGGCTGGTGATGTTGGTTGGCCGGGATTTGTGTTGGCAAAGGTTATCGGTGATGTCGGGGAAAGTGGTCGGGATCGGTTTATTTCGGACGTGGTGGTAAATGTTGACGACGATGATGGTTGTGACAACAGTGGTGATAATGGTAGGGTGGTTGTGCTACGGTGGTAGCTGGTGAGGAGTTAGGAAGGTTTGGCCGGCGCGGGTTGGCGGAGAGATGATGGGGTCTTGGGATTGCCACGGTGGGGCTGGTTGTGATGACGGTCGCGGTAAGGGTGGCCGGTTGGGGTCGGTGGCCACGATGACAGGGACACCGGGATGGTCGGGGCTGCGATGGGCTGGAGTGGTGGTGGTGTTTCGGTGGAAAGGTCGGGGAGTGGCCTGGTGGAATCCATTCGGTGAGGCTACGGGGAGATGGTGGACGAGTGGGTGGTGGAGACGACGGCCACGACGGGGATTAGGATAGGATTAAATTAGGAATTTGATGGTGTCGGAGGTGTCCGACACGAAGGTGGTGAATTTGTATATGTAACACCGAAGTATAGTGGAGGGAAGAGGCACGGGCACGAACACGATGCACGTTTGTGGATGGTAGAAATTTATGGATGAGTACCTCTCCTTATATAGAAGGTGGGAATTCCCAGTTTGATAAGGAATTGGGAGGTTTAAATCCCCTTTTTGATAATCATCATATTTGATTTAAAACAAAAAATCAAATCCAATCAAATTTAGGTAAATGTAAATCTCGTTTGACTATAGATAATGCACAAATTGTACTATCAATTAAATAAAATTTATTCAGAGTTTAAATTATCACTATAATTTCAAAATTATCTTTTGTATAAATAATAAAAATAATTAAATTTTGAAAATAAAAATAAATATTTAAATATTTGAAATACCTTTTTAAAATAAATAAATGCAATTAGTTTCAAAAACTAATATATACATGAATCTATTTTCATGTTCCTTGCATACGAAAAATATTAATATTATAATATTTTTGAAATCAATAGCCATATTTGTATAATAAATGAAATAAATTTTATAAGAAAATAAAACCTATGTTTTTGGCGAGGAATTGCTACGACACTAAATATAGGTATTTTGAACCAAAATATTTATTCGCTATTTAAGAGTTTATAATAAAACGAATTTAGAAGAAAATAAAATATTTCGTATCTACGTATTCGTACTCGTCGTATAATACCAAAATAAAACTAATACAAAATAATAATAAATTTAAATCGTAGTGAAAACTTAGGGGTTTTACAGGCAAAAACACCTACTACTACAGACCCACACCTACATATATAATAGGCTTAATTACTACTTAATACCCTCAACTATTACCGTTTTCAACTTTGTAGCCTAAACTTTTTTTGTAACAACTTGATACCCGAATATTATTTTGGACAAAAATGCTCCTACCCCTAACCCCCCTCCCTCCTGCTCGCTTCGCCCCCCCCCCCCCCCCCCCTCTGCTAGCTCCGGCCGCCCACCCGCATGCTAGCTCCCCCCCCCACCCCCCCGCTCGCTTCAGGCCATCCCCCCCCCCCTCTCGCTCCGGCCGCCCGTCCGCTCCCGCCTCTCCCCTAGGGCTCGGCAGCGGGAGGAGGGGGGCTGGGAAGGGGGATGCGGGGTGGGAGGCGGGGCAGGGGGTGGCCCGGAAGCGAAGAGGGGGGGGAGGTTGGCCGGAAGCGAGGACGGGGGGGGGGGGGGGGGGGGGGGGGTTTGGCCGGAAGCGAGGAGAGGGAGGGGTGGGGGGGTTCGGCCGGAGTTAGCAGGGGGGTGACTGGAGTGGGGGAGGGGGTGGAGGGAGGGAAGGGATAAGGGCATTTTGGGGGTTTTAAAAATGTTAGGTATTAAGTTGGAAAAAAAAATAGTTGAGGTATCAAGTTGTTACGAAAAAAAGTTTAGGGTACAAAGTTGAAAAACGGTAATAGTTGAGGGTATCAAGTAGCAATTAAGCATACATTACACAAGGATCCACCAGTGGTAAAGGGCTGAATATATATAAAGGATTGGGTGTTTTTAGAGGTTGATTTGAACAAGCAAACTAAACAACCATATATCAGTTGATAATGTAGTAGGGTCATGAACTGAACACTCTTATGCCAAAAAGGCAATGTAGAGTTATGGACTGAAATCCAAGTGTATAAGGGCTGGTCCTAATGCAAGACACAACCCAGGTAGCAGGGCAGGTCATCTGGTTTGCATAGGGCAGATAGGGTGGAGTTTGAATGATGCAGGGAATGCTCAAATGAAAAAATAGGATTGGTCACATGTTACTTGATACCAACAATGACTCAAAAGCCAACACTGTCCTCAATACTGTCCAGATATGGATTGGTATACCAAAGAGAATAGAGGGTCTGGACATTTCATACTTTAACCTAACGAACATGGAGTAATGAAATCAAAGGTAGGACATCTAGGGGGATTTAATAGTTAGGATACTAGATTTTTGAAGTGACTGAGCATATGTTCAATGCAGAACATAAGAAAATGCTGGAAGGTTGAATGGATGTAGTGTCTGGACACATGTCCACATGTGGACAGATCAACTAGTGTGGACAGGACAGAGATATGTATAGGTGGATACATGAATGGGAGAACACAGATATGGATGGATACATGAATGGAAGTTGGATACACAAGAACTCCTCTTAACTGACACAAAGAAAAAAAAGGAAAACTGGACTTAAGGTATGCAGGACAGTAGAGAGATATAAGACAGGTATCAGATGGGTCTAAATCAATATAAGTAGGGGAAAGAAGTTTAGGATGGACATGACCATTAAACTGAACAAGAATATGAAATGGACTACACAGCAATATGGGCACGACACTAATGAAGGTAGGTCAGGTCAAATCTAAGGAGGACAGAACAATCTAATGGTTATTAATGGGTCTGCACTTAGGTTCATTATCTGAACATCAAGATCTATAGGATCTGACAAAATAGCGCTGGACATATGGATAGTTGTTTAACTAAGGGTTGCATATTCAATATATATAGGATTTGACTTGTGAAAGAAAGTGATGGAAAGCAGGACCCCTACAACAAGGGTTTGATCCCGACATTCAAGGGACTGAACTCTGTGATATAGGGCCTCATCATGCGGGGGTGAAATTCCCAGATGGAGACTGATCAAAGCAATGGCCTATACTCTCCATTGTAGTGGACTAGACTAAAAGTAAATGAAACTGATCAAGTGAAGAGGTCTGATACTCTAAACTGAACATCAAGTGTTCAAGTGAATCAATAGGATGACCACATGTCCATATGTGGACTGAACATACAAGATGTGTTGAATGAAACCAAAATGGGAAGTGAACATACATGATAGGCTAAGCATTAAGTCTTAGTATAAGACTGAAACAAAAGTGAAGGAAAGATACACAAGGATATCTTGTACATTAATTAAAGGACGGTAAGAGTGAAGAGGTCTGATACACATAATGTATTGGGCTGAACCTTCAAGGGGACAGAACAGTGAGGTTAAAGAGGATTAAACATCAATGGGTGGACTGAACTTGATATATGCAGTGAAATGAATGTGTTAGAGGTGTGGATTACTGAAATTTGTAGTAGGAGGGTCAAACATAAATACTGGACAGATGAGGTATCTGGTCATATGAGTTGAACATGTATATATCTCTAATTAACACAAATGGACTAAACAAAAGAAGGGAAACTGATACATTACATATGCAATGAGTGTTACTAAAGGGAAGATTTTGATTGAACAAAAATACATTATTCATTAGGACTGATATATCTTCCCCATAGGACAGATACAAGCCCTACCTACTGATACATGGTATCCACTAATAGTGACACACACATATAGACACATAACACCTACACTCTACTGTCACAGGAAAGTTCCTGTCATCCACAACACAGGAATCCTCCTATCTACACCCAACAGACACCAAGACTCCTACCAACACCTATACAGAGATACGAATAACTAGCGACCAAACAAATAAGTTAGGGACTGACTGTTGGGAAAGAAGCGCGGAAACCTTTCCCCAAACCGGAGAGTACCTGCGAGAGGACCGAGCAAACAACGCACGAACCAAAAACAAACACACAAAAACAATCCACGCAGACACAGAGAATTTTTGACGTGGAAACCCTTGCGGGAAAAAACCACGGGACGATCGGAGTCCAACCCTGAGAAGCCTCCACTAATGGAATAGAAGAATTACACCCTCTACAAACTCCTCCGATCCAAATCGGATCCCCACAACACTCAGAGATAAGAACAATGATTACAAGGCTACGAAGAACGAGAACGACGAGTAGAGATTACCCGAACACGATCTCCTCCGAATATCAACCTTCAATCCTCCGCCTTCTTCTCCGAAGTTGCAATGGCACTCTTGCCTCCTTCTCTCTCGAACTTGTGTTATGTTGCACTTATGAATTAGGGTTGAGAAAACTCAATATATATCTCCCTAATCCCGCAACCAACCTGGACCGTTGGATTAGATCCAATGATGAAAACTCATCCAAAATCTCGCTTCAGCCCCCGACAACACAGAGTTCGGCCAGAACTCTGTGCGGGGCAGCCAGCACCTACTGGCCAAACGCTGGAACAACCAGACCGAGTTCGGCCAGAACTCGGCCTGGGACCGAGTTCGGGCCGAACTCGGATCCTCTGCTCCCAGAAGCTCCAGCAGCAGCAGCAGCAGCAACGTCGCCTACTTCCCGAGCTTCTCCGACTTCGGACGGCGCTCGTCGCACTCCGGGGTCTTCTCCACATAGGTTGGGAACCCCACCCACTCCAACAAATCTCCCCCTTCACAACTATGGGGAGGACGTCGTCATCCCGACGATCTGCCTGCAGTACTCGAACTTCCCCCTTGGTAGAATCTTCGTAAACATATCAGCTCCGTTGTCGTCTGTATGCACCTTCTCAAGCGCCGCGTCCTTCTTCTCAACCACATCCCGTATCCAATGATACCGAGTCTCGATGTGCTTGGACCGGCTATGAAACGTCTGATTCTTCACAAGGTGGATAGCACTCTGACTGTCGCAAAGCAAAGTATACTGCTCTTGCTTCAGTCCCATTTCCTGCAACAGCTTCTTCATCCACAACAGCTCCTTGCAAGCCTCCGTCGCCGCAATGTATTCCGCCTCCGTCGTCGACAAGGCAACACACTTCTGCAACCGCGACTGCCACGACACTGCTCCTCCCGCAAACATCATCACGTAGCCCGAAGTCGACCGCCTCGTGTCTACATCTCCAGCCATATCAGCATCGGTATACCCGACCAGCTTCGGCTCGTCACCACCAAAGGAAAGTCTCCAACCGGCAGTGCCCTGAAGGTATCGTAGAATCCACTTGACCGCACTCCAGTGTACCCTTCCAGGATTCGAAAGATACCTGCTAACCGTACCAACTGCATGAGCAATATCTGGCCTCGTACACACCATAGCATACATCAGGCTTCCCACAGCTGAAGCATATGGAACCCGCTCCATATCTTCCTTTTCGTCCTCGGTAGATGGACACTGCTCCTCAGTGAACTTAAAGTGAGCCGCGAGGGGGGAACTCACTTTCTTCGACCCGTCCATCCCGAAACGCTGAAGTACCCGGTGAATGTACTTCGTTTGGGACAAGTGTAGCAGCTTGGACTCTCTCTCTCGGCTGATCTCCATCCCAAGAATAGTCTTCGCTGCGCCCAAATCCTTCATAGAGAAGGCCGCGCCCAGTTGGCGCTTCAACTCCGCTATCCTAGTGGCATTTCGACCCACTAATAGCATATCATCTACATAGAGCAATAAAATGATGAAATCATCCTCGGCAAAATACCTCACAAATGCACAATGGTCCGACGTCGTCCGTGCATAACCATGCTCCCCCATAAACGACTCGAACTTTCTGTACCACTGCCTCGGAGCCTGCTTCAGACCATACAAGCTCTTCCTCAACCGGCAGACCAAATGTGACTTGTCCTTCTCACAGAATCCCTCCGGCTGCTCCATGTACAACTCCTCCTCAAGATCACCGTGGAGGAACGCCGTCTTCACATCCATCTGCTCGACCTCCAAGTCAAAACTGGCTGCTAATGCTAGCACCACCCGAATAGACGAATGCTTGACGACAGGCGAAAAGATTTCATCATAATCCACGCCTTTCCGCTGACCGTAGCCCTTGACTACCAGCCTCGCTTTGTATCGAGGGCGAGTAGCATCATCCGTCTGCTTCACTCTGAACACCCATCGATTCTTCAAAGCCTTCTTGCCCTTTGGCAACCGCACCAGATCATAAGTAGAATTGGTGTACAAGGAACTCATCTCCTCCTGCATAGCCACCATCCACTCCTGCCTGTGTTCGTCTTCCATAGCCTCTGCGAAACTTTCGGGCTCTCCCCCGTCAGTCAGTAGCACATACTCATCCGGCGAGTATCTCGTAGATGGTCGACGATCCCTGTTGCTCCTTCTCAGTGGAGCCACTGGTGCTGGCTGTATACCGACAGCCTCCTCCCCTTCAGGAACTACCTCTCCGGCATGCTCATCCTCCTGAGGGACACCCTGACCACCATCAGCAGGCTGATGATCAAGGTTGGGAGCAACTCCATGTACCGGCTCCCCCATAACTGGATCCTCCGCGATGTCCTCTGGAAACTGCTCGAAGCGAAATGACTCTAACTCAGGCAATTCCTCAGCCTCAGAAGGCGTCTCGGAGTCCTGAGTGTTGGTCATGGTCTGATCCTCGACGAACACCACGTCCCTGCTTCTGTAGAGCTTTCCTTCCACTGGGTCGTAGAGTCTATAGCCAAACTCATCCCGACCGTAGCCGACAAAGACACATCGCCTCGTCTTCGGCTCAAGTTTGGTCCTTTCGTCCTTCGGTACATGCACGAAGGCTTTACAACCAAACGCCCGCAGGTGACTGTATGACGGCTCTTTGCCGTACCATACTTTGTCAGGCACATCACCCTGCAAAGGAGCACTAGGAGACAAATTAATAATATAAGCAGCTGTGAGAAGAGCCTCACCCCAATAACTGCCCGGCAAGTTTGCTTCTGACAGCAAACACCGCACCCTCTCCATCAGTGTCCTGTTCATGCGCTCCGCTACACCATTGAGCTGAGGTGTCTTTGGCGGAGTCTTCTGGTGTCGTATCCCTTGCTCTCTGCAATACGCATCAAAGGGACCGATGTATTCGCCGCCATTGTCGGACCGAACACACAACAACTTCTTGCCCGTCTCCCTTTCAACGGAGGCCTGAAACTCCTTGAAAGTAGGCAGCACCTGATCCTTGGTCTTTAAGGCATAGACCCAAACCTTCCTGGAACAGTCATCAATGAAAGTCACAAAGTAAGAAGCACCACCAAGAGATTTTACCTTCATAGGACCGCAGACATCCGAGTGAATCAACTCGAGCAACGCCGGCTTCCTCGAACTTGGGTGACTCTGGAAAGACACCCTACTTTGCTTCCCAGCCAAACAGTGCGTGCATTTCTCCAACTTTGTAGACTTGAGCCCCGGAATCACCTTCCTGTTCACCAAGTAGCTCATCCCCTTCTCGCTGATATGGCCGAGCCGCCTGTGCCACAACTCGGTAGACGCATCACTGACTGCGTTCACCTCCTGTGCCCCCTGTGCGCTCCCCTCCATATAGTAGAGACCGGACTTCTTGCTTCCTCTGGCAATCACCAACGAACCTCTGGAAAGCTTCCACTGACTATTCCCGAAGAGACTGAAGAATCCCTCGTCATCCAACCTTCCAACCGACACCAGGTTGAAACGGATATCAGGGACATGACGAACATCCTTGAGAACAAGAACCGCACCCGTCTTCGTTCTCAAATGCACATCTCCAATGGCAACCGCCTTCGACACATCTCCGTTGCCCATCTTCAACACGCCACAGTCGCCTGTCGTGTAAGTGGCAAACAGTGCCCTATTGTGAGATACATGTGCTGAAGCCCCTGAGTCCACCAGCCAAGAATTGTCATCGCAGGCGAGGTTAGTAATGACCTCATCACCTACGACGATCACATCGCCTCCATGCGTCGAGGCCGCCGCTGTAGTGTTCTCTTCTTGCTTCCCCTTGTCGCCCTTCTTCTCTCTCTTCCAAGCGAAACAGTTCCGCTTGATATGGCCCTTCTTACCGCAATGATAACACTCTGAGTCCTCGTACCGACCCTTGGACTTTCCCCTGCTCTTGTCTCTGCCACCACCTGGACCCCTGCTTTTGCCCCTTCCGCGGCTCTCTGAAACCAATGCCTCTGAGTGGTGGGATGTGGATGAAGTGCCCTGAGAACGTCTCCGCATCTCTTCATTCAACACCCCGCTCTTAGCAAACTCCAGACTGACCACGCCCTCTGGAGCAGAAGCGATCATAGATACTCGTACGGTCTCCCACGAGTCTGGCAAGGTACACAGCAGCCACAGTCCCTGAACTTCGTCGTCGAACTTGACTCCCATAGAAGATAACTGGTCAACCACGCCCTGGAAATCACTCAAGTGATCCGTAATAGACGCCCCATCCTTGTACCGCAGACCCATCATCGTTCGGATCAGGAACAACTTGTTTACCCCGGTCTTCTTCGCATACAAGGATTCCAGCTTATCCCACAACGTCTTCGCGTGCTCAATATTGGCAACGTGGTTGTACACGTTCTCATCAACAAACTGCCGTATGTACCCACACACCTGTATGTGCTCGAACTTCCAGTCCTCCTCGGATTTATCACTGGGCCTCTCGGATGCAAATACAGGTAGATGCAGCTTCTTGACAAATAGCAAATCCTTCATCTTGCTCCGCCAATAATGATAGTTTGTGCCATTGAGGTTCACCATGCGCACCGGCTTCGCGTCCATCTCTCCTCTCTGGTTCCTCTGTCAACTCCTGACACCCTTTGAACCCAAAGCTTTGATACCACTCTGTTGGGAAAGAAGCGCGGAAACCTTTCCCCAAACCGGAGAGTACCTGCGAGAGGACCGAGCAAACAACGCACGAACCAAAAACAAACACACAAAAAACAATCCACGCAGACACAGAGAATTTTTGACGTGGAAACCCTTGCGGGAAAAAACCACGGGACGATCGGAGTCCAACCCTGAGAAGCCTCCACTAATGGAATAGAAGAATTACACCCTCTACAAACTCCTCCGATCCAAATCGGATCCCCACAACACTCAGAGATAAGAACAATGATTACAAGGCTACGAAGAACGAGAACGACGAGTAGAGATTACCCGAACACGATCTCCTCCGAATATCAACCTTCAATCCTCCGCCTTCTTCTCCGAAGTTGCAATGGCACTCTTGCCTCCTTCTCTCTCGAACTTGTGTTATGTTGCACTTATGAATTAGGGTTGAGAAAACTCAATATATATCTCCCTAATCCCGCAACCAACCTGGACCGTTGGATTAGATCCAATGATGAAAACTCATCCAAAATCCCGCTTCAGCCCCCGACAACACAGAGTTCGGCCAGAACTCTGTGCGGGGCAGCCAGCACCTACTGGCCAAACGCTGGAACAACCAGACCGAGTTCGGCCAGAACTCGGCCTGGGACCGAGTTCGGGCCGAACTCGGATCCTCTGCTCCCAGAAGCTCCAGCAGCAGCAGCAGCAGCAGCAACGTCGCCTACTTCCCGAGCTTCTCCGACTTCGGACGGCGCTCGTCGCACTCCGGGGTCTTCTCCACATAGGTTGGGAACCCCACCCACTCCAACACTGACCTCAATATAAGGACTGATAATGAGCTGCACAAGGGTGATACCTTATCATGTTAATGGCTGAACAAGAGGGATATGGAGATGGATACATACATAGGTTATTAACTGAATGAATCAAAAGGATATTGGACTGACTCTAAAGAATGTCTTGACTAAACAAATTAAACTTCGAACAGTAATTGGACAAGGAAATAATGGCTGCACAACACATAGACAGAGCTAAATCTGGACTGGATAATCAAGTGGGGGATGAACATCAAGTTATGGTCAGGTCTTTACAAAGGGTCTGCTAATGAACCACGTACAGTGGGACAGAACATGGATATACTGTGACAAAAACTTAGACGAACAAATACCTAACAATGGGATTTAACAAACCAAGGTAGACTGAGCTATGGAGGAATGCAGAACAGTAATCAATATGATTGCTCAACTGTCCAGAAATGGACTGCTCCAACACAGAGAGCAGAACACTCAATGCCAAGCCCCCAAACTCATGAATCCTATCCAAATCAATCCAATATCACAAGACAACACACCAATATAGCTAACACAGTATATAACCATTAGGAAAGCATAGCTAAAACTGAAATTAGGATTTCAAAAGTCCTAAGAGTCATTTCATCAAACACTTGATGTGCGTATCCGATACCGTCGTGATACGCACTCCAAATGGATCCAAACTTGACCCAAATCATTCTTAATGCAACGGGGACCCTAAATGAATGCATTTACATTAAGGAATAGGAAAATAGAGGGTTTTTACCACTTAGGAGATGGATTCCCAAGGAACAAATCTCTAGATCTAATCTTCACCAAGCACCAATGGCCAAATTGCTCCAAATACTCCCAAGCTAGCCAATAGAGGCTTCCTCTCTCCAAGAGGAAGGGATTGCAATTGGTTTGGGAAAATTTGAATGAAAAATAGATGTAGGAGCAATTTGGGGGAAACTCCTAAAGTAGGGTTTGAAATAAAATGGAAGGAGGAAGAAGATGAAGTGGTGTTATTAATAGGCAAGGGGAGCAATGTGGGCCAGCCATGGGTGTAATTCTAGGGCTTTGGGTCCATGGGGAAATGTCCGAGGAGCCCTTCTAAGTTGTCATGACAAATTCTAGGGGAAGGGTCCATTCTAACTTAGTGTTTTAGTCAAATGTCTAAATGATCTTCCTAGTTAGATTAAAGACTTAACTAAAAAAAAACTAACTAATAAAAAGTTTTAAGTTGTCTAAACTCACAAATTTAGTCTACCATGGTCATGTTCACTCATCTAGTCAAGGTGGTTCTAAGGTTTTACCAAAATGATATCACTAACACAAATAAACACATTAAAATAATATAATTATTAAATTCACACAAAAAGTCAAAAATATCCTCATTTTAGAAAAGTGGTAGTTACACTTGGAATCCGACCATTGTCCTTTGTTGATCGGCACTGGAGTATCAAATCCCAGCTTTCATAAGCCATTCAAGTTCTTAAACCTGTGGGTAAAGCATCCAGGGTTTAAGGACTTGGTTGCGAAGAAGTGGTCGGGAGTTTATCTCAGCAATCCTCTTCTTCGTGTTGCTCATAGACTCAAAGAGATTAGGAGGGCTTTGGGTAAGTGGAGTAGAGAGAATACATTGACATTTTCTAGGAGGTTAGGAAGGCGGAGGATGAGACCGTGAGGGCAGAGATATGCCTGGAGGGGAAGACAGTGATGTGAACAGGATCCACCTCAACAAGGCACGGGCGGTTCTGAAGCAACGCATCAATATGAAAGAGGAGTTTTGGAAGCAAAAGGCCCGCATCCGTTGGGACTTGGAGGGTGGTAAAAACTCCAAGTATTTTCATAGTTGTGTCAAGGGAAGGAGGCAACAATTGCATATACATCACATTGTCGGGAGGGGTGGTGTTCAGTTGCATGATCAGAAGGATATCCAAGGTGCGGCAACGGATTACTTCGAGGCTCTCTTATCCGAAGAGGCAGCGCACAAAGACGAAGCTTTGTTAGGCAGCATCCCGCACATTATTACTGGAGAGGATAATGAGCATCTGCTGGCTTACCCGACATTGGAGAAGGATCGCACTATTATTTTCACGATGAGGGCGGGGGGCACTCCCGACCCTGGCAGGTTCAATGGGAAGTTTTTCAGGTATGCTGGGATATTGTTAGTGAGGACGTGGTCGACGCAATTACTGCCTTTTTCCAAGGATTGGAATTGCCTCGGGCGGTTAGCAGCACTCATCTTGTTCTTGTGTCGTAGTCCCCGAATCTCGTCATATTTACAGATTTTTGCCCCTCAGCATGTGTAACTTCTTTAATAAAATTATATCCAAACTAATCGCGACCAGGATGGGTGCTCTCCTTCCCCGTATCATCTCTCCGGAGCAAACCGCATTCGTCAAGGGTCGGAAGATTGTGGATAACATTATATTGGCTCAGGAGCTAGTCAGTTGTATGGGTATGGGATACACGAGGAGAGGAGGGAACATGGCTATCAAGCTATATATAAAGAAGACGTATGATAGAGTGGACTGGAGCTTCGTTATATAGGTGTTCCGAGCGTTCAGTTTTGACGAGAGATGGATTGACATTTGTCATGCCCCAGTACCGAAATACGGGGATGGACAAGGCCAGCTACACTGTATAAGGTACGAATACGACGATTATGACTGTCAATCTTGTTGGATATCCTAGCATGCAATCAATCTATGGCCTAAATCCGATCTCATATCTACAGGCAATAACAATGAAATAACAGCATGAGAGATAATTATAAGACCCCTGAATTTCAGGGATTGATTTTTTTGATTTTTTCTAAAAGAATTATTTTTGATAATAATTCTTATTTAATTATTCTTGATCATTAAATGCTCTTTTCCGTTACTTTGATTTCTGGAGCGTCAGAGATGTCAATCTCTGAAAACTTTCTTTATAGTTTGTAGTAGACAAGATTATCTTCATTTTGATATATCATGTCCCACTCAAACTTGTTTCTTTGTGCTCTTTTGGCATTGCACAACTTTCGGGTCAATTTTGGCCAATTTATCGTCTGCTGTAATTTGTGACTTAACTTCCAATTTAATTACGGGGCCCAACCTCGGTCCAATCTAATCGACCCAATATATGATTCTAACCTGTTTTGAGCCTACTATGCACGTGCCACTTGTGTGCCACCCAATTGATCTTCCGTGTGCTTCTATTTCATCCACGATTATAAATGATTTAAATTTATAATTATAATCATTCCAAGCCCAAACTTGTCCAAACTTGACCCAACACCCAACCCAATTTTATATGACCCCTCACATGACTACCCCTTCACCCCTGTCAAGTTTCAACCATTAATTCCGTCGTGGCCAGCAAGTTGACCCTTTAAATTGTGTACATTTTGGACAGTTTTGTGGAGCCAACTTCGTGGACTCGTATCTCCGCCATCGCAGCTCCGTTTTACGTGCCACCAAATCTTGTGTCCAGCTGGTATAACCCTTTTCATGTCCCTTAAGTTTTATTCTATTGTGAGCTTGTTTGATTGGTTGAATTTGACGCCAAAGTTGGCCGTCCGAATTCGTAATTTCCAACTTGTAAAATCCTAATTTTGAACTTGGGACTCCGAATTCAATTTCTGACACCACCAGTAGACTCGTGACGTCGTTCTGACACAAATTTATATAAAGTTTGTTAGCTTTAGAGGACGTGGGCCCCGGCACGTATTTCGGTGCAAGACGGGCCCTACAGTCCGAGTCAACGGACCATTTTGATATCGGCTCATCGGAATCCAATTCTGAATATACCGTTGAGTTCGTATCATCATTCTGGACTCGTTGACATATATTTTTTCAGATTTAGTGGACTTTGGTTCCGACTTGCATTTTTGTGCAAATCGGATTCCAATATCCGGGTCAACGAACCAATTTGAGGTCGGACCATCGGAATCCAATTTCGGATATACCGTTGAGTTCGTATCGTCATTCTGGATTCGTAGACATATATTTTGCTAGGTTTTGAGGACATTTATCCTGGCACATTTTTGGTACAAAGTGGGTCCAATACGGACACCGTTTTGATCCGAAATTACCTTTTTGCTTCTGTATCCAAATTGGACTTATGGGTAGGCTATTTTAGCTATTTTGACCACTCTTGACACGTTGGTGATGGTTGTTTCATCATCCGACAACATCTGTAGACTTTTTCCCTTATCTACCACCATTTCTTATAATCCTTCTCTTTTCGGTTCGTATTTTGAGATCCGTGTATCGAAATTAAGATCCGTCGATTCCAGTGATTTCACATCATTAAAATTGATAGTTTGACCATATGGATGATTATAGAAACTAGCTTTGACCTAGTTTAACCTAGAGTAGACTAGGAGTTGACCAGAGTTGACAAGTTGACCAAAGTCAATTGTAAGTCAACCTTTGACCCAGTTTGACTTAGTTTGACCTAGAATAGGCCTAGAAACATAGAATTAATGTATATATATATATTGTTTACTCTAGATCACTAAGTAACTCTGTAAATTCATATTACGTCTCGGTGACGTCAGTTCAGACATAGACCTTCACTTATTGCTCAGGACAGCAGGTGAGTACATTCTCTGATCGTTTTCATTGTCCTGATATCTACTATATCCGATTCAGTTGTAGTGTTTTACTTGATTTCCGACACGATGGTACACGAACTAGTATACGTCAGATTCTGTCGTGAGATATTATTCCTGGGTGACCATGGTATATTGGTACATTGTTCAATCTTGTTTTCTTTTACTTATATAGACGCCGATTCCTAAAGAAATTTGCTACCCTCTTAGAGAATTCCGCATCATGACGTGACATGTCCGGATCTATTATACTACTCGGGGATGGGGAGTTATTAGAGGTTATGTGATCATACCCCACTAGTTATTACTTGCATCATAGCTTTACCATCGCCTCACGTAAGGTAAAGCCTGACCTGATACTACTTGTATAATAGCTTTCCATTTTGGCCGGCCTGATCTTCAGGTTTACCTGCGCTTGTTCTTGCACCATAGCTGATCAAATGGAAGAGCCTGATCTTGACCCAAGCCGATCACATAATGCTCTAATATCTCAAGGCACTGTTTATATTTACATTATACATCAAATATTACTGTACTGTTCTACATTCCAGTATTTTATACTCTGACATGATATCCAGTTTTACATATACTACTTTATTTCCAGTCTTGATATTTCATCTTGTATTTCATTATAATTGTCTCTTATAGAATTTGTCAATTCACATGGAACTGCTATTAGTTTATGTACTCGTTCCCATCCTGACTGGATATGTTGACAATATTTTTAGTAGTTGTTATGCCCTCATTATTGGACTACAGGATGTTGCTAGCTGAGGCGGATCTCGATATTCTTTCACCGTGAGTTGTCTCCCAAGAGTGCTAGTGTAACACCCAGTTTTCTGAAATTGGTATACTTTGAAAATTTATTATTTTTATTATTAAATAATGGTATTTTAGTCATAATATAATTTTGGTGAATTTTAGTTAGATTAAAACTATTTTCTAAGTCATGGCTTATGACTTTGTGATTTTACTAGTATAACCCTAGTGTAAACCCTAGAAATTTCATAACCTAGAAACTAACCATGACCATGTAAGCCTAACCATGTGATTAGGATATCAAATTACCACTTTTTGGTCAAAAGGGTATTTTGGTAATTTATTAGAATTTACTTGGATTTATGTAATTTATTATTATTTAATTAGTTGGTTAGTGTCATGTTAGCCACTAACCTAGAAGACTAAGTGTAGGTATTTACTTTATGTTGTAAATATCTTAGGATTGAAATATCTTAGATATTTGCTTTATAAGATATTTTTCATGAAACCTAGAAAGATCTTCAACCCTTTACCTAGAAGTCAATGTTCCTTCACCTTGAAGCAACCCAAGGACACCCCCTACCTCCTTGGCTGGCCATAGGACCACCCCCTCTATATATGTACACCCCTTCACAAAAAGTTCCATTTTCATTACTTTGAAACCTTGATTTTTCCCTCAACTTCAACCTTCCACAACTTAGCCATTTTAGCTCCAAATTGAGCCTAGTTTCTTGCATTGGACTCCCCTACACTAGAGGATACCAGTTATGGCTTGCTAGCAAGGATTTGTGAAGCTTTGGACATTGAGAGTTAAAGCAGGTTTTCATTCAAATAGGCCTATTATTGAGATTTTTCACTCGATATGTAACATGCCCTAAAACCTATTAATATTGTGTTTTATCTTCATGGTTGCATGCATATAGGTATACCCTAGCTGTGGGTCAAGTTTGGTAGGAAGTAGGTTTGATTTGGTGTCCGTATCGGACACGTATCCATGTTTGAAAAACAGTGTTTGGTGGAATGCCACTTAGGATTTAATGTTGTGTTTTTGTAAAACAAAATACATTTTTGGGTAGCCCTATGCTTGTAGGACACAACCCTAGTTGACTGAGCACGAAATCGTATCGTGTCCGTGTCCAAATTGGACACGAATATACTGTTAAACACCACACTATGCACACTGTTAAACCCCACTGTTTGACACTTCGTGTCGTGTCCACACGTGTCGTGGACACGATACAGGAACTTGGACACGTGCCCTGACACCCCACCTATCCTAGGATACGACCACGACACCATAGATTGCACACACGTGGCCCTAGACTGGCCGACACGCGCGCACAAGACTGTGCACGCTGTCCTGCCACTCGACACTGATTGCGAACACGACCCAACACGTGGACACGTGCCACTTGGCACGAGGGTAGGGGCACCCTCTGACAACCTACCCACGAAGTTTTATGCGACCACGTGTCGTATCGGACACGAAATCGCCTCTGCACTGGTCACTCACTGACACTGTAAACATGAACTCGAGGCTCTTATACGCCTCTCTTACTCGGACAAGACACGACCCCGACTCGATTTAGGGTGCTGGACACTTAGAGTAACCCTAGGCGAATCTACCCACGTGATCACGAGACTTTTAGACCCTTGTGTCGTGTCCACGAGACACATGAACTCGTGCACGACACGGTGACTGAACTGTTTACCCGATTTGGTATTTTAATACCTGGACACGCCGTTTCGTGTCGTGGTGCACACCTGGGGACACCTACGATACGTACACACCTAGGGGCACGATTACCAACCACTGTATGGGCATCTTAGTTAGGTTTTGGGCTTTGAAATCGGGTTTCCCCCAAATATCCTCACTGTGTTCAGTGTTCCCATTTCAGTGTATTTTTCAGGTTTTATATTTGAATTTCAATTGGATTTTTGAGTATATATATATATGTATCTGTGTATTTATACATTCTATATGTGAGTGTATGTGTATATGAGTGTGTGTGTCTATGTATAGTGTATGTGAGTGTCTATATATGTATATATGGGTGTGTGAGTGTGTGTTAGTGTATGCATGTGTGTGTGTGTGTGTTTTGTGGCCTATTTCAGTTTTTGAAACTGAGTTTGAACTCAGTCCCCCAACCCCTTCATAACCCTAACCCTTCACTACCTCTCACATCTCTCTCTCTCTATTGTTCTCTCTCTCTCTATATATATATGTATATATGTATGTTGTATATATATGTATATAGGTTATGTAGATATATATATATGGTATATATTAGTATATATATATTTTGATATATTTGTATATATATATATATATATATATAGTTATGAATATATATGTGATACTATACTTTTTAGATATAGGTTTACATAGAACCTATAAGTTACTGGCCTATGGGTTATAGACATTAGCCTATGGCCATTAGGGGCTAACCCTAATTGACCTAATGACCCATGACCTAACTAGTTGACCCTTGTTTGACTAGAATTGACCAAAGTCAACCTTAGGTCAAACTTGACCTAATTAACCTAGAATTGACTAGGATTAACCTAAAATGACTAGTTTAACTAGTCTGACCATGTTTGTCCTAACTTGACTAGTAGACCTAGTTTGACTAGATAATTGACCATTGTTGACCAAAGTCAACTATAGGTCAACCTTGACCTAATTGACCTAGAAATGACTTGGATGAACTTAGGAGGACTATTTGACTAAGGTTTGACTAAACCCTAACTAGATGATTAGGTTAACCATATGGATCATGAGGGTAATCCTATATAGATTAAGATATGTATGGGGTTAAGTGGAATACTTAGAGTTGAGTCATGACTTGAGTTGGAGTATGGGATTAGCTTGATTATAGGATTAAGGTTGATATTATATGTATGAATTTATGTGTGATATACTTTGTATAGATAATTGGTTATGCCTTAGCTTTGTGGTATAGAATCTTAGGTATCATAAGACATGTTAGTCTATGTTTGGTTTTGAGTTAGCCTTATAGAGTTTGACTTAGATAGTTGACCATTGACCTAATTACCTTATTGACTAATCTATGATTAACCAAAACCTTAGTTAGTCTAAGATTGACCTAGACTTTGACCTAGTTTGACCATTATTGACTAAACTCTAGATAACTTGACTAGTTTGGCTAGAATGTTTGACCAAGAGTTGACTTTAACCTAGATTAGACTAGTTTAACCTTGTTTGACCTTGTATGACTTAGTTTAACTTCTTGTGACCTAGTATGACTTAATTTGACTTAGTTTGATTGAAGAGTTGACCAAGTTTGACTTTAACCTAGATTGGCTTAGAATTCATATAGATTGTATTGTAGATTTTATTTACCTTCATATTAGACATGTCATAACTGTATTGCTCTATTTTAGGACATTTTGACCCTGGTAGAGACATCTGATATTACACTACTTTTTTCAGAGTATCAGGCGAGTACATTCTCTGATAGTTCTCTCATTTATTTGTCAATTATTGTATTTCAGTTCTAGTTAGTTCTATGTGATTCTCTGTATCAACACGTATGGATATTTCTGGATTCATGTATCGATACATACCTTACTTTCTGGCCTCTATTACTGGAGTCATTGGAATCATTCCGAAATTATTTCTGGAATCATCATGTATTGGCCAGACTCATCTCGATTCTTTTGTCGATTTTGAATTCACTTGCTGGGTGGGGAAATATTGAGTAAGACATGTAGACATACCCCAAATCCGGAATCTCCCACTGGAATCTACCGGAAGCATAGCCATCTCTTGCCTGATCAGTGAGAGATGTGCCTGATACCTACAGCCGTTTACATGTCGACCTCGGTATTTTAAAACACACTGTTAGATCATAGTTGGACTCACCTTGGATTCATTGATCACTGTTGGACTCATCTTGTACTGAAAATCATCTGGTATCGGATTATATGGACTGGACTCACACTGGGATTACATTAGACTTATATCGTACTGTCTGGACTCATACATGTTATTCTAGTTCAGTTAGCTTTTATTACAGTCTTTATTGTCATGATTCTTCTCTTGTTTTAGTTACCTTTCTTTTCTTGTATCTTACTGTTTCTCTATGCCATCATTACCTGTATAAAACTGCCATGCTCATCAATAAAACTGTCTATAATTGCTTTATAGTTCTTTGTCATTTACTTGGATTTTCTAGATGAGTTGTACTCGTTCCTGTCCTGATTGGACCTGTTGAAAATATTACAGATGATAATCCTGAGGACACATGCCCTACTTACCATGGACCTGGCGTGGGATTAGCTACCTTTGGTCCCCACTCTCAGGAGTGATTCAGGAGATTAGCTAGTAGACTTCTTTAGCTTTCATGTTTTGACTTGTTGTATTAAAGTTAAGTTATTGAGTTTGTATTAAGTTGGTTTGAGACATTGTTGTATTATTTTAGTAGTTAGTTATTGTTGTCTTTAATTTCTTAGGTATAACTTCTGTGTTATCTTATCGTGTTTTAGACTGTGATTGAGTATATCATACCCTTTACTTGTCCTCCATTCAGAGCGGATATCTGGAAAAGTACTTTATATACACTGCATGAGATTAGTTAGCAACCTAGGACAGCTTACTACCGCCGACACTGCGGCGTAGGCTGGACGTACCCACTTCTCGTGCCCCTATACAGGGTGCGGGTCGTGACACGTTTTTAGTGGTACCCCCATGCAGGTCTCGAGACTAAATTGTTTGGTTACGTTATTGTACCAAGCATGCCTGCAATTAGGAACTTAAGGTAATTAGACAACATTAGGAATGACGCTTAGAACACCTAGAGGAATACTAGGATTGCAACATAGGAAATGCATCACATGCTTGATATTATAATTAAATTTTCTTGTCTATGATTGTTTTGCTTTAAAGAGTCCTTATAAGTCCTTTTTATTGTAATTAGATGGTGCTTACTCGTTCATCCCAGTATGTCACACCTGAGAATGGTACACTCCCCATCCAGTCAGCTGACCAGTTGACTGATACACCTACACCTCCACCTACCACCTTCTCCCACTCCACAGATCCACAAACCCAGTTGCCTCCACCACCTTCCACATCACAGGCCCAGCAGGACCCGATACTTCCACTACCCCCTATCACTATACCTACCCAGCCTTCCGTCACACTCGACGGGAACCAACTGCTCACTCTGATCTAAGGGTTCCTAGCAACCCATCAGGAGCAGACCACCCTACTCCGCCAGAGCATGGAGCATTCTGAGGAACGTACCGTGGTCCCACCACCTGTAAAGCCGCGGCAGAGAGCGGGGACGATCAAGGACTTCATGGGTCTGAACCCCAAGGAGTTCTTAGGGACTGAGGGCATAGTAGTAGCAGATGACTGGCTAGACTCGGTAGATAGGAAGCTCATTGGAGTTAGGATACCGGATGACCTCCAGGTCGAGGCAGCGGGATTTCTGCTGATAGACTTGGCAGGGGTTTGGTTCCGGAATGAGCCGTTGTTTGCGAGAGGGAGAGCCACTTGGGATCAGTTCAAGACCCAGTTCAAGAAGAAATTCTTCTCGACCACCACTAGGGTAGCCATGGGGCTACGATTCCAGAACATCCAGCAGGAGAACCGTTCTGTTGATGAGTATGCGGCAGAGTTTAGTCGCCTGAGCCGTTTTGCTCCTAGTCTGGTTGCTGACCCTGAGGAGATGACGCGTAGGTTTTGCCATGGTCTAGTTCCAGACATTGGCATTCTTATAGTGGCGAACGGTATGACTGACTACTACCAGAGCTTAGAGTTAGCTCGGAGTATCGAGAAGCGTCTTCTGTCTTGCAATAGGCCAACTTCTGTACACATTGAGGGACCCTCCAAGCGTCAGGCTTTCCAGCAGAAAGTGCCGACGCTACACCAGCAGACATATCGTCCTCCCACACCACATCATTTGACCCCGCCAGTTAGAGCCCCGGGACCCCGGCAGCAGAGGCCATTTCAGCAGGTGCAGCATCAGTATCGGGGTCCGGACCCGAAGACGATCAGTTGTTCATATTGCAGGAAGCAGGGACATACCAGGGAGCAGTGTAGGAAGAGGCTGAAGGTTTGCTATACCTGTGGGTCTGATACCCACCAGAAGATGGATTGTCCTATTGCACCTCCTTATAAGGGTGCTAAGCCACCTGTTGCTCAGCACCAGAGGGGTGGAGCTTTTGCGATGACGGTCGAGGAGACCAACGCTGCAGGTGACGGGTTAGCAGGTTTGTCTTTCCTGTCCTTCCTTTCCCATCTTGTTGTGTGATTCCATTAGTACCTGTCAGGATATGCTTGTGATATACAAGATAGTGTAGTTACCCTGTTCAAGACTGTGAAATCATGACCAGTAGGACTATGATTGCATGTTATCTCTTGACTATGACTGACTGGGGGTTTGACCTAGGAGGAGTACGACCATTTTAATTTCGAGGACGAAATTTTTCTAAGGAGGGTAGACTTGTAACACCCAGTTTTCTGAAATTGGGATATTTTGAAAATTTATTATTTTTATTATTAAATAATGGTGTTTTAGTCATAATATGATTTTGGTGAATTTTAGTTAGATTAAAACTATTTTCTAAGTCATGGCTTATGACTTTGCGATTTTACTAGTATAACCCTAGTGTAAACCCTAGAGATTTCATAACCTAGAGACTAACCATGACCATGTAAGCCTAACCATGTGATTAGGATATCAAATTACCACTTTTTGGTCAAAAGGGTATTTTGGTAATTTATTAGAATTTATTTGGATTTATGTAATTTATTATTATTTAATTAGTTGGTTAGTGTCATGTTAGCCACTAACCTAGAAGACTAAGTGTAGGTATTTACTTTATGTTGTAAATATCTTAGGATTGAAATATCTTAGATATTTGCTTTATAGGATATTATTCATGAAACCTAGAAAGATCTTCAACCCTTTACCTAGAAGTCAATGTTCCTTCACCTTGAAGCAACCCAAGGACACCCCCCTACCTCCTTGGCTGGCCATTGGACCACCCCCTCTATATATGTACACCCCTTCACAAAAAGTTCCATTTTCATTACTTTGAAACCTTGATTTTTCCCTCAACTTCAACCTTCCACAACTTAGCCATTTTAGCTCCAAATTGAGCCTAGTTTCTTGCATTGGACTCCCCTACACTAGAGGATACCAGTTATGGCTTGCTAGCAAGGATTTGTGAAGCTTTGGACATTGAGAGTTCAAGGAGGTTTTCATTCAAATAGGCCTATTATTGAGGTTTTCCACTCGATAGGTAACATGCCCTAAAACCTATTAATATTGTGTTTTATCTTCATGGTTGCATGCATATAGGTATACCCTAGCTGTAGGTCAAGTTTGGTAGGAAGTGGGTTTGATTTGGTGTCCGTATCGGATACGTATCCATGTTTGAAAAACAGTGTTTGGTGGAATGCCACTTAGGATTTAATGTTGTGTTTTTGTAAAATAAAATACATTTTTGGGTAGCCCTAGGCTTGTAGGACACAACCCTAGTTGACTGAGCACGAAATCGTATCGTGTCCGTGTCCAAATTGGACACGAACACACTTTTAAACACCACACTGTGCACACTGTTAAACCCCACTGTTTGACACTTCGTGTCGTGTCCACACGTGTCGTGGATACGATACAGGAAATTGGACACGTGCCCTGACACCCCACCTATCCTAGGACACGACCACGATACCATAGATTGTACACACGTGGCCCTAGACTGGCCGACACGCGCGTACGAGACTGTGCACGCTGTCCTGCTACTCGACACTGATTGCGAACACGACCCAACACATGGACACGTGCCACTTGGCACGAGGGTAGGGGAACCCTCTGACAACCTACCCACGAAGTTTCATGTGACCACGTGTCGTATCGGACACGAAATCGCCTCTGCACTGGTCACTCACTGACACTGTAAACACGAACTCGAGGCTCTTATACGCCTCTCTTACTCGGACAAGACACGACCCCGACTCGATTCAGGGTGCTGAACACTTAGAGTAACCCTAGGCGAATCTACCCACGTGATCGCGAGACTTCTAGACCCTTGTGTCGTGTCCACGAGACACATGAACTCGTGCACGACGCGGTGACTGAACTGTTTACCCGATTTGGTATTTTAATACCTGGACACGCCGTCGTGTCGTGGTGCACACCTGGGGACACCTACGACACGTACACACCTAGGGGCACGATTACCAACTACTGTATGGGCATCTTAGTTAGGTTTTGGGCTTTGAAATCGGGTTTCCCCCAAATATCCTCACTGTGTTCAGTGTTCCCATTTCAGTGTATTTTTCAGGTTTTATATTTGAATTTCAATTCGATTTTTGAGTATATATATGTATTTGTGTATTTATACATTGTATATGTGAGTGTATGTGTATATGAGTGTGTGTGTCTATGTATAGTGTATGTGAGTGTCTATATATGTATATGTGGGTGTGTGAGTGTGTGTTAGTGTATGCATGTGTGTGTGTGTGTTTTGTGGCCTATTTCAGTTTTCTGAAACTGAGTTTGAACTCAGTCCCCCAACCCCTTCATAACCCTAACTGTCACTCCCCGATCCTAGAATATGTATTTTAATACGTAAACCGATAAATTGTATTTACTTTGTATTTATACGATATTTATATGCTGTATTTCTTCATGCATTTTCCAAAATATTCGATAAAATATTGTTTCGTAATTTATTTTCTGCATTTGGGCCTACAGTTTTGGCTCATTTGGGTAACCTATTCTTGGTTTACCAATGGTTTATCATGAACCCCTTGGTTCATCATGAACCCATGGGTTCAAGATTCTATATAATAACTCATCTCTCTCTCTCTCTCCTCTCATTTATTTCCTCTCATTTACTTTCCTCCACCAACCAAGGCAAGTACCAACTTGCTCAAGAGATGGATCCATAAATGATGTTGATGTTTTCTTACAAAATTATTTGCCAAAATATGTTCTTCTCCTCATTCTATACTAGTTTAGAACTTAAAGTTTTCCATTTTGAAGCTTTAATTTTTGTAGATCTAGGTTTTAACTATTTTCGGATCTTCTTGGTTTTGATCTAGCAAACTTCATTATTTTCAAGTTTTGATGGTTCCATGTTGTAGAGAATTTTATTCTACCCAATTTTGACCTTTGAAAAGTTGGATTTGGACTTATTTTGACCAAGTTATGGACTTTTGAAGTTTTAGGTTCAAACCATGGAGTTCTTGCTATTTTGGAGAAGACAGGGAGCAGTGCGCGAGCTTTTTAGCTTGCGCCACTGAGCTGCGCGCGCTCTTTAGCACAGCGCAGTATGGACCCCATACGCTGCCTTTTGGAAGCGTATGTCTGGCATATGCTGCCTTGACAAGAAGTCGTATGGACCTCATACGCTGCCTTGATGAGGAGCGTACGCTGACCTGAGCGTATGCTGACCAGAGCGTACGCTCACCTGAGCGTAGGCTAACCTGAGCGTACGCTGACCTGAGCGTACGCTGACCTGAGCGTAGGCTAACCTGAGCGTACGCTGACCTGAGCGTACACTGACCTGAGTGTAGGCTGACCTGAGCGTAGGCTGACCTGAGCGTACGCTGACCTGAGCGTACGCAGACCTGAGCGTAGGCTGACCTGAGCGTACGCTGACCTGAGCGTAGGCTGACCTGAGCGTACGCTGACCTGAGCGTAGGCTGACCTGAGCGTAGGCTAACATGAGCGTAGCCTGACTTGAGCGCGCTCTGACCTGGACTCCCCTATACCTTATATTTTTATATGTATATATTATATTGTATATATATATATGTAAATGTTTGTGTATGCTATATATCCTTACGCCTTTTGTCCTGAGCATGATATGAGCACTAATGTGACCCCGGTGAACAAAGTGTTCCTACCTGATACTTGTACCTGAATGTCCCAGTTCTCGTTCATGCTCGACAAATGACTCGTAACTCCACGTGGCATATTTGCAATGATGCATTACACCAAGGAGGGTAGAACATGTTGACATACTGATTGACATGGATACTCTTTTGGGGTACTCGTACTTGAGTACGACATTTAGGAGGATAAACATGCAGGCCACAGCATGTGAGTCCAAGATTTCACCTAGGGTTAAACTAGGCAACTAAATATACTAGATGCATGGGGAGGGCAGAATCCCGAGATCGTGTTACACCAGCCTCCTTGAGATATTGCCTTGACGCACCGGCTGGTCTCCACGGATACTGTGTCATCCGCAACGAGTGGATGACTGTATCCGATTAATTCCTGCTATATATTATATGTCTTGGCAAGGTGGCCTTACGAGGGACCTGTGCTCAATGACACCTGTCTACGCGAACCCCTGGGTTGGCTAGCCTTGCTGGAAAGATACGATCTGAGGATTTTGAAATAACATGATGCGAGGATAACCTCGTCGCACTAGAAACTCGTAGACTTGATTGGCCGCGAAAACAACTTGTGTGTATCTTATTACCTTCCGTGAATAACTGAGGGAAGCGGACTGTCATGGTACGTGATCCAATCCATATTCTTGTTTGATTGTTGGGTTGGTTATCTCACTATGACAGGCTGTGGACCGAAGTTATGAACGGAAGACTTATTCTGGTTGTAAAGTGCTACTCCTGTGAATGACTGAGGAACATGGTCTATCTTGGTACATGATCTAACCCATGTTCTTGTTTGATTGTTGGGTTGGTTATTGTGCTGCGATAGGCTATCGACCGAAGTCACGATCAGGAGATTTTATTGTTTATACCTTTTTACTTATGTGAAAGTTATAGGGTACGACACGTCCCGACTCCATGCGGCACCTTTTGTCCTTGTTTGGTTGTAAGGGTGCCATATGGGTTCGAGGATGTTGCGCTACCCTATAATAGTTGCATACGTATTACTATTATCAATCATTCTATTATCTGGGTTTTTTAATCTTAACTCTTGTGCCCCTTTGGCGGTACTTGCTATTCGGGGCTGACCCCGCTGGTTTTGTTTGGCCAGATCTCGTAGCAGAGCCAGAGGACACAATCTTCCTCCCTGACATCCATGGTGCATACTAGGAGCATGGCGGTTCGGGGACTCGAGTGGGTTTCTTCTCCACCACTCCTGCTTATATTTTGTGCGACATTTAGCCACCGGCACCTGTTAGCCGGATTACATGATATTTGTGTCAGTACAGAATTGTAAATAAACAAACTGCAGCTGTGTATAATTTTGTACTCCTGACTCTCCGAGATAGCTAAATTATAAAGCTAGTCGCTCATGATCATTTTGATGAAGCGTCGGGGACGCCTTACTGCTTTATCTTTAATGTTCATTTAATTGCTGATGTGATTTGAATGATTGAGACATAGAACTCTGTGGGACCATAGGAGACTTGATTGTAGCATGTACCCCCTAGTCTCTCGACAGCCACGATCGCCGTATGACGTTACGTACCTCATATGGAGTAGCTGGCCTAGTCCGTCTCCGTATTTCGGTACTGGGGCGTGACAAGGTTTTAGTGGTGGCCTATGCAGGTCTGTTTTTCAGACTTATGGGGTATTGCGAATTATTAGGAGTCTCAATCAAAACTTGTTCCCCTTGAAATTCTGTTTCGAATTCTCTGTCATTGCCTTGATCTCTAACCTGACTTGCATCCTCGAAATCCTCCTCGTTCGGACTTGATAATCTTATATCTTTCTCTATAGGGGTGCTTCATTCTCAGTAGCGGGTGAGGCCCAAGAGGAAGAGGAGCGAGAGCATGGCTCGACTGGGCACCAGCAGGGGAGAGAACCTTCCCCAGGCCGGACACGAGCAGAAATGGAACCAGAGGCAGTGCAGCCGCAGGTTATTGAAACTCCTGCAGCACCAGCAGCGATGGCAGTACCAGATGCCATAGCACTCCTGGAGATCATCCGGGGGATTCTTGTCACTCACCAACAGCAACAGACTCAGCAGCAGGAGCAGAACGTGTTGCTGAACCAAGAGATTCAGTTAGCTCTTGAGAGGAGTGCCGGGGTTGACTCGGGAGCATCAGGAAGGTTCCGTCGTTTGAACCCGAGGTATTTTGATGGCACGGAGGATGCCATCACTGCGGATGCATGGATTCAAGACATTGAAGCCATTCTTGTGGCAGCCAAGGTTCCAGATGATGAGAAGGTTGATCAGGTCAAATTAGTACTTCAGGATCTTGCCCGCGACTGGTGGACATCAGAAGAAGTTGGTATAAGACGCCCTGTTCGTTGGACCACCTTCAGTGAAAGATTCAAGGCCAAGTATTTTGGCGTAGTAGCTCGATATGAGCTCCAGCAGAAGTTTATTAGTCTCAAGCAAGCAGGCAAGACCATAGATGGGTATGCAGCAGAGTTCTGCAGATTGTGCCGTTTTGCCCCAGCAATGGTGGCAACGGAGCCAGAGAAGGCTATGAGGTTCCAGCAGGGACTTCATTTGGAACTATTACAGTTTGTGGAGGGACACGACTACCAGACGTTTGACGCTGTTTTGACGGCCGCTCGGAGGCACGAGCTTACCCAACAGAGGTTGGCATCGAGGACAGGAGGTCAGAAGAGATCTCATCCCCAGGTTGGAGGAGGAGCAATGCAGCGAACATCGGCACCAGCACCCGGTGTACGTATTCATGATGCAGGAGCGCCGCGGAGGACGGCCGTGTCAACTACTATAGCGCCAGTTCGGCACAGCAGCCGAGGAACCAACAGCAGCGTCAGGGAGCACCCCAGGGCTGTACATTCTGTAGGAAGGCAGGGCACACGAGGGAGGTGTGCCGGTCAGCGAATGGCTTATGCTTGAGGTGTGGTAGTTCAGACCACCGTATCTCCATTTGTCCTGTGATGCAGAGGCCAGGAGGGCCAGCTCAGCAGTTTCCAGCGTTGCCAGCCCCGGTGGCAACCCCGAATGGAGGGCCAGTATTAGCAGTGAGGCCCCTAGCCCAGCGTCTACCAACGCAGGCTCAGATGTTTCGCCAAGCACAGGAAGTCGAAGGCCCTCAGAGGCAGCAACAACATGGTCGAGGAAGGCCGCAACAAGGGGCTCCGCGGGGCCAGGGCCAGGCTCTCATATTATCTTTGGAAAAGGCTCTAGCGTCTAGTGACGTAGTGGCAGGTAAAATTATCGTCACCTTATTTTTCGCTGTAGCATTATTTGATTCAGGCGCTACTCATTCATTCATCTCTGCACAATATGCTACACGGATTGGACTAGTGTTTGAGGCATTGCCGGAGAGGATGGATATACTCACCGGCAATGGGCTCGTAGAAGTGAGCAGAGTGCGCTTTTCATGTCCGGTAGAGGTGTGTGGGCATTTACTGCCCGCATCATTGATTGAATTCCCTATGGTGAATTTTGATGTTGTTCTTGGCATGGACTGGTTGAGAGACAGTCATGCGACAATTGATTGTAGAGGAGGTAGGGTCATATTCAGCGTTCCTGGGATGGAACAGTTCATCTTTACTCGAACCTTAAAGAATCAGGCCGGAGGCGTCATCTCAGCAGCAGTGTCAGAGCCAGGACAGATTCCGAGAGTGGTCGAAGATTTTCTCGACGTCTTCCCTGATGAGCTCCCAGGGATACCCCAAGTCAGAGAGGTAGAATTTAGCATTGAGTTGAACCCTGGAACGAGACCTATTGCAGACAGAGTTTACAGAATGTCGCCGTCAGAACAGGATAAGTTGTATCGACATGAGGAAGAGTTGAAGTCTAAGGGATTCATCCGAGACAGTAAATCGCCCTGGGCCGCGCCAGTGATTCTAGTTCCCAAGAAGGATGGGTCGACGAGGATGTGCATCGACTACCGCAAGCTGAATGCAGTAACAGTGAAGAATAAGTACCCGCTACCAAGGATAGATGACCTGTTTGACCAGTTGAGCAAGGCCAGCGTCTTTTCCAAGATCGATCTTCGGTCGGGATACTATCAAGTAAGAGTCCGGGAGCAAGACATACCGAAGACAGCATTCAGATCTAGATATGGGCATTATGAGTTTTTAGTAATGCCCTTTGGACTAACCAACGCCCCTGCAGTATTCATGGATTTAATAAACCGCATCTTTCTGCCGTATTTGGATAAATTTGTGGTGGTGTTCATAGATGATATCTTTGTCTATTCCAGCAGTAAAGAGGAGCATGAGAAACATCTTAGGACTGTCTTGCAGACATTGAGGGAGCATCAACTTTATGCGAAGCTCGACAAGTGTGAATTCTGGTTAGACCACATTTCGTTCCTGGGACATGTAATTTCTGGAGCAGGAGTGTCAGTGGATCCGAAGAAGATTGAGGCCGTAGAGAATTGGCCGGTCCCGAGAACGGTTGCAGAAGTACGAAGTTTCTTAGGATTAGCTGGTTACTACAGAAGGTTCATGGCGGACTTTGCCAGGATCTCTGCGCCCTTAACGCGTTTGACGCACAAGGACGTAGAGTTTGTTTCGTCAGCTAGCTGTCAGGCATCGTTTGAAGAATTGAAGAAGAGATTGATCTCAGCCCCGATCTTGACGCTTCCAGTAGGAGCGGGAGGCTTTACAGTATATTGTGACGCATCAGGGAAGGGTCTTAGATGTGTATTGATGCAGCATGGAAAGGTGATAGCATATGCGTCTCGGTAGCTTCGAGACCATAAGAAGAATTACCCGACTCACGATTTGGAGTTAGCAGCCGTAGTATTTTCACTCAAGTTGTGGAGGCACTACTTATACGGGGATCGGGTAGAGATCTATACTGATCATAAGAGTTTGAAATACGTATTCACGCAGCGAGATTTGAACATGAGGCAAAGAAGATGGTTAGAACTGCTGAAGGATTTTGATTTAGATCTTCAGTATCATCCAGGCAAGGCGAATATAGTTGCAGATGCACTGAGTAGGAGAGACAGTGCCTTTATCTTGACCTCGCAGAAGCATATTCTAGAAGACCTTCAGAGTATGGGAATTGAAGTAGTTTTACCAAGGGATATAGGAAGAATGACCAGTATACAGATTCAGTCAACCTTAGTAGAGAGGATAAGGGTAGCACAAGCAGGAGATCCACAGATTCAGAAGTTGCGGTCGGAGTGTGAATCAGGCCGTAGGAAGGAGTTAGTGATTCATGAAGATGGTACGCTCAGGTTTGGAAACAGACTCTGTGTACCGAGTGAAGACCTTCGGCAAGAAGTTATATCCGAAGCTCATAGTTATATTTACTCCATTCATCCAGGAGGAACGAAGATGTATCGAGATATCAGGCAGTTCTTTTGGTAGAATGGCATGAAAAGAGAGATAGCGAGATTTGTATCCAAGTGTCTGGTATGTCAGCAGGTGAAAGCCGAGCAGCAGAGACCAGCAGGATTGCTACAGTCCCTTCCTATCCCAGAATAGAAATGGGAGCACATCACGATGGATTTTGTGACCGGTTTAACTAGATCCCCGGCTGGCAAGAATGCAGTCTGGGTAATAGTAGATCGACTCACGAAGGTCGCTCATTTCCTTCCCTTTCGAGTTGGACAGACTACTGAGCAGCTAGCAAAAATGTACATGAAGCAGATAGTAAGGCAGCACGGTGTTCCAGTTAGTATAGTATCAGATCGGGATACGTGGTTTACTTCCCATTTTTGGCAGAGCTTACACCAAAGTTTGGGAACCAAGTTAAGATTCAGTACTGCTTATCATCCACAAACTGACGGGCAATCAGAAAGAACCATTCAGACATTAAAAGATATGCTACGGGCGTGTACCTTAGATTTTGGCGGATCTTGGGAGGATCACCTTCATCTAGTAGAGTTCTCCTATAACAACAGCTATCAGGCTAGCATTCAGATGGCCCCGTTTGAAGCATTGTACGGAAGGAAGTGCAGGTCCCCTTTGGCATGGGACGACGTCGGAGAACGGAAGTTGTTGGGGCCAGAGATGATCACGCAGACTGTGGAGATAGTTAAGTTGGTCAGAGAGCGCCTTCGAGTTGCACAGGACCGACATCGTCATTGGGCAGATCAGCATCGTAGGCCTCTAGAGTAGAGTTGGCGACCAAGTATTTCTGCGGATTTTGCCTACTCGGGGTATCATCAGATTTGGAACCCGGGGAAAGCTTAGTCCAAGATACGTTGGTCCTTTTAAGATTCTCGCTCGGGTAGACGATGTGGCTTATCGACTTGCCCTTCCGCCTTCGTTAACTGGCATACATGATGTGTTTTATGTGTCCCAATTACGTGGGTATGTCCCGGATCCAATTCATGTCCTCGATCATTCTGAGTTAGTCGTTGGTACCGACCTAACTTACGAGGAACAACCCGTGTCTATTTTGGACCGGCGAGAGAAGGTACTCAAGAATCGGACGATAAGCCTTGTCCGTGTTTCTTGGAACCATCACTCTTCGGGAGAGTCAACCTGGGAGCGCGAGGACGAGATCAGATCTCGGTATCCGCATTTGTTTGACTAATGAGGTATATTTTTTACGCCTTATTGACACGATTCCATGCTTATCTGCATCTGCTTGTTTTGCACTTGTGATGTATGATAATAACTGCTATGATAGTTAACTTGTATATGATTGTGCTTTGCTTGCCCTGATTTCACTATCCTGTCTTGGCTGGAATTCCGAGGACGGAATTTTTCTAAGAAGGGTAGAGATGTCACTCCCCGATCCTGGAATACGTATTTTAATAAGTAAATCGATAAATTGTATTTACTTTGTATTTATACGATATTTATATGCTGTATTTCTACATGCATTTTCCAAAATATTCGACAAAATATTATTTCGTAATTTATTTTCTGCATTTGGGCCTACAGTTTTGGCTCATTTTGGTAACCTATTCTTGGTTCACCAATGGTTCATCATGAACCCCTTGGTTCATCATGAACCCATGGATTCAAGATTCTATATAATAACTCATCTCTCTCTCTCCTCTCATTTATTTCCTCTCATTTACTTTCCTCCACCAACCAAGGCAAGTACCAACTTGCTCAAGAGATGGATCCATAAATGATGTTGATGTTTTCTTACAAAATTATTTGCCAAAATATGTTCTTCTCCTCATTCTATACTAGTTTAGAACTTGAAGTTTTCCATTTTGAAGCTTTAATTTTTGTAGATCTAGGTTTTAACCATTTTCGGATCTTCTTGGTTTTGATCTAGCAAACTTCATTATTTTCAAGTTTTGATGGTTCCATGTTGTAGAGAATTTTATTCTACCCAATTTTGACCTTTGAAAAATTGGATTTGGACTTATTTTGACCAAGTTATGGACTTTTGAAGTTTTAGGTTCAAACCATGGAGTTCTTGCTGTTTTGGAGAAGACAGTGAGCAGTGCACGAGCTTTTTAGCTTGCGCCACTGAGCTGCGCGCGCTCTTTAGCGCAGCACAGTATGGACCCCATACACTGCCTTTTGGAAGCGTATGTCTGGCATACGCTGCCTTGACAAGAAGTCGTATGGACCTCATACGCTGCCTTGATGAGGAGCGTACGCTGACCTGAGCATACGCTGACCTGAGCGTACGCTGACCTGAGCGTACGCTGACCTGAGCGTAGGGTAACCCGAGCGTACGCTGACCTGAGCGTACGCTGACCTGAGCGTAGGCTGACCTGAGCGTACGCTGACCTGAGCGTAGGCTGACCTGAGCGTAGGCTAACCTGAGCGTACGCTGACCTGAGCGTACGCTGACCTGAGCGTAGGCTGACCTGAGCGTAGGCTGACCTGAGCGTACGCTGACCTGAGCGTAGGCTAACCTGAGCGTACGCTGACCTGAGCGTACGCTGACCTGAGCGTAGGCTGACCTGAGCGTACGCTGACCTGAGCGTAGGCTGACCTGAGCGTCCGCTGACCTGAGCGTAGGCTGACCTGAGCGTAGGCTGACCTGAGCGTAGGCTAACCTGAGCGTAGCCTGACTTGAGCGCGCTCTGACCTGGACTCCCCTATACCTTATATTTTTATATGTATATATTATATTGTATATATATATGTAAATGTTTGTGTATGCTATATATTCTTACGCCTTTTGTCCTGAGCATGATATGAGCACTAATGTGACCCCGGTGAACAAAGTGTTCCTACCTGATACTTGTACCTGAATGTCCCAGTTCTCGTTCATGCTCGACAAATGACTCGTAACTCAACGTGGCATATTTGCAATGATGCATTACACCAAGGAGGGTAGAACATGTTGACATACTGATTGACATGGATCCTCTTTTGGGGTACTCGTTCTTGAGTACGACATTTAGGAGGATAAACATGCAGGCCACAGCATGTGAGTCCAAGATTTCACCTAGGGTTAAACTAGGCAACTAAATATACTAGATGCATGGGGAGGGTAGAATCCCGAGATCGTGTTACACCAGCCGCCTTGAGATATTGCCTTGACGCGCCGGCTGGTCTCCACAGATACTGTGTCATCCGCAACGAGTGGATGACTGTATCCGATTAATTCCTGCTATATATTATATGTCTTGGCAAGGTGGCCTTAAGAGGGACCTGTGCTCAATGACACCTGTCTACGCGAACCCCTGGGTTGGCTAGCCTTGCTGGAAAGATACGATCTGAGGATTTTGAAATAACATGATGCGAGGATAACCTCGTCCCACTAGAAACTCGTAGACTTGATTGGCCGCGAAAACAACTTGTGTGTATCTTATTACCTTCCGTGAATAACTGAGGGAAACGGACTGTCATGGTACGTGATCCAACCCATGTTCTTGTTTGATTGTTGGGTTGGTTATCTCACTATGACAGGCTGTGGACCGAAGTTATGAACGGAAGACTTATTCTGGTTGTGAAGTGCTACTCCTGTGAATGACTGAGAAACATGGTCTATCATGGTACATGATCCAACCCATGTTCTTGTTTGATTGTTGGGTTGGTTATTGTGCTGCGATAGGCTATCGACCGAAGTCACGATCAGGAGATTTTATTGTTTATACCTTTTTACTTATGTGAAAGTTATAGGGTACGACACGTCCCGACTCCATGCGGCACCTTTTGTCCTTGTTTGGTTGTAAGGGTGCCATATGGGTTCGAGGATGTTGCGCTACCCTATAATAGTTGCATACGTATTACTATTATCAATCATTCTATAATCTGGGTTTTTTAATCTTAACTCTTGTGCCCCTTTGGCGGTACTTGCTATTCGGGGCTGACCCCGCTGGTTTTGTTTGGCCAGATCTCGTAGCAGAGCCAGAGGACACGATCTTCCTCCCTGACATCCATGGTGCATACTAGGAGCATGGCGGTTCGGGGACTCGAGTGGGTTTCTTCTCCACCACTCCTGCTTATATTTTGTGTGGCATTTAGCCACCGGCACCTGTTAGCCGGATTACATGATATTTGTGTCAGTACAAAATTGTAAATAAACAGACTGCAGCTGTGTATAATTTTGTACTCCTGACTCTCCGAGATAGCTAAATTATAAAGCTAGTCTCTCATGATCATTTTGATAAAGCGTCGGGGACGCCTTACTGCTTTATCTTTAATGTTTATTTAATTGCTGATGTGATTTGAATGATTGAGACATAGAACTCTGTGGGACCATAGGAGACTTGATTGTAGCATGTACCCCCTAGTCTCTCGACAGCCACGATCACCGTATGACGTTACGTACCTCACATGGAGTAGTTGGCCTAGTCCGTCTACGTATTTCGGTACTGGGGCGTGACACTAACCCTTCACTACCTCTCACATCTCTTTCTCTATATTGTTCTCTCTCTATATATATATGTATATTTGTATGTTGTATATATATGTATATAGGTGATGTAGATATATATATATGGTATATATTAGTATATATATATATATTGATATATTTGTATATATATATATATAGTTATGAATATATATGTGATACTATACTTTTTAGATATAGGCTTACATAGAACCTATAAGTTACTGGCCTATGGGTTATAGACATTAGCCTATGGCCATTAGGGGCTAACCCTAATTGACCTAATGACCCATGACCTAACTAGTTGACCATTGTTTGACTAGAATTGACCAAAGTCAACCTTAGGTCAAACTTGACCTAATTAACCTAGAATTGACTAGGATTAACCTAAAATGACTAGTTTAACTAGTCTGACCATGTTTGACCTAACTTGACTAGTAGACCTAGTTTGACTAGATAATTGACCATTGTTGACCAAAGTCAACTATAGGTCAACCTTGCCCTAATTGACCTAGAAATGACTTGGATGAACTTAGGAGGACTATTTGACTAAGGTTTGACTAAATCCTAACTAGATGATTAGGTTAACCATATGAATCATGAGGGTAATCCTATATAGATTAAGATATGTATGGGGTTAAGTAGAATACTTAGAGTTGAGTCATGACTTGAGTTGGAGTATGGGATTAGCTTGATTATATGATTAAGGTTGATATTATATGTATGAATTTATGTGTGATATACTTTGTATAGATAATTGGTTATGCCTTAGCTTTGTCGTATAGAATCTTAGGTATCCTAAGACAAGTTAGTCTATGTTTGGTTTTGAGTTAGCCTTATAGAGTTTGACTTAGATAGTTGACCATTGACCTAATTACCTTATTGACTAATCTACGATTAACCAAAACCTTAGTTAGTCTAAGATTGACCTAGACTTTGACCTAGTTTGACCATTATTGACTAAACCCTAGATAACTTGACTAGTTTGGCTAGAATGTTTGACCAAGAGTTGACTTTAACCTAGATTAGACTAGTTTAACCTTGTTTGACCTTGTATGACTTAGTTTAACTTCTTGTGACCTAGTATGACTTAATTTGACTTAGTTTGACTGAAGAGTTGACCAAGTTTGACTTTGACCTAGATTGGCTTAGAATTCATATAGATTGCATTATAGATTTCATTTACCTTCATATTAGACATGTCATAACTGTATTGCTCTATTTTAGGACATTGTGACCCTGGTACAGACATCTGATATTATACTACTCTTTTCAGAGTATCAGGCGAGTACATTCTCTGATAGTTCTCTCATTTATTTGTCAATTACTGTATTTCAGTTCTAGTTAGTTCTATGTGATTCTTTGTATCAAAACGTATAGATATTTCTGGATTCATGTATCGACACATACCTTACTTGCTGGCCTCTATTACTGGAGTCATTGGAATCATTCTGGAATCATTTCTGGAATCATCATGTATTGACCAGACTCATCTCGATTCTTTTGTCGATTTTGAATTCACTTGCTGGGCGGGGAAATATTGAGTAAGACATGTAGACATACCCCAAATCCGAAATCTCCTACTGGAATCTACCGGAAGCATAGCCATTTCTTGCCTGATCAGTGAGAGATGTGCCTGATACCTACAGCCGTTTACATGTCGACCTCGGTATTTTAAAACACACTGTTAGATCATAGTTGGACTCATCCTGGATTCATTGATCACTGTTGGACTCATCTTGTACCAAAAATCATCTGGTATTGGATTATATGGACTGGACTCACACTGGGATTACATTAGACTTATATCGTACTGTCTGGACTCATACATGTTATTCTAGTTCAGTTAGCTTTTATTACAGTCTTCATTGCCATGATTCTTCTTTTGTTTTAGTTACCTTTCTTTTCTTGTATCTTACTGTTTCTCTATGCCATCATTACCTGTATTAAACTGCCATGCTCATCAATAAAACTGTCTATAACTGCTTTATAGTTCTTTGTCATTTGCTTGGATTTTTTAGATGAGTTGTACTCGTTCCTGTCCTGATTGGACCTGTTGAAAATATTACAGATGATAATCCTGAGGACACATGCCCTACTTACCATGGACCTGGCGAGGGATTAGCTACCTTTGGTCCCGACTCTCAGGAGTGATTCAGGAGATTAGCTAGTAGACTACTTTAGCTTTCATGTTTTGACTTGTTGTATTAAAGTTAAGTTATTGAGTTTGTATTAAGTTGGTTTGAGACATTGTTGTATTATTTTAGTAGTTAGTTGTTGTTGTCTTTAATTCCTTAGGTATAACTTCTGTGTTATCTTATCGTGTTTTAGACTGTGATTGAGTATATCATACCCTTTACTTGTCCTCCATTCGGAGCGGATATCTGGACAAGTACTTTATATACACTGCATGAGATTAGTTAGCAACCTAGGACAGCTTACTACCGCCGATACTGCAGCGTAGGCTGGACGTACCCACTTCTCGTACCCCTATACAGGGTACGGGTCGTGACAGCTAGGCCTGGTAGTTATTTTAGTTTTATTATTGTTTTTCTTCCGTTTCATTCTTGTCTCATATGATCCTTTGTAGATTCTAGTTGTTCTAGTGATATTGTTATCTTTCTTGTCTTATCTTCCTTAGCTTGTGTGATGTGATATGAGTACCTTTATAGTTATAGATCTTTTAGAAGTTGTAGTTAGTATCGGATACTTGACAGCGCTCTTCCGTCGATACTGCGACGTAGGCTGGGCGTGGCCTACGTATTCTTACCCCTATATCCGGGTGCGGGTCGTGACACATTTTTAGTGGTGGCCCATACAGGTCCGTCTTTGCTATTAATGCGAAGTTGTGGTAGTACTTGAGCTTATCTGTACTACTACGAGCCTGCCCTAGGATTAAGATTGAGTCATAGAATATTTAGAATTTTGGTACTCAGTCACATATTAGGAACACTTGATAGATTCCAGGGATGGCCCCTGGGAGTCTTATTTTGAAAGTTTTTCGAGTGTATTTCCCATTGGCTTCTATTCGTCCTGATTTTGAAACATATGTCCGTTATCGAACCCCATTCTCGTATTGGGGTGTGTTTATGGACCCCAGAGGGAACTAGAAGGTAGAAGTTGAACTTATATATCATCTAGATTGAGAAGAGAATATGATTAGCCAATCTTATATGAAGGTTAAAATTTATTTTAGATTATATTCCAGGAATCTGACCTAGATAGTACCTTTAGGCCGTCCCCTGAGAACCTCCCTCTAAACCCTATCTCGGAATCTGTTTTCTCTTGTTTTCATTTACTTATCCTTGATTCGTTGATGAAAATTTTGAATCTTGATGTTCGTTGTTGACTTTGATTTTGTTTTTAGATAAGTTTTTATGAATTGAGTTAAGATATATTCTGATAACATATTTGATGAGTACGATGAGAAGGGTAAATGTCTACTTTATTTATGGAGTTTAGAATTTATCGCAGTCATACAAGCTAGCATGATGAGGACATGGAGCCTGATTTTGGATATACTATCATAGTTATAGAATTTAGATTTTCTTGCAGCCATTCCGATTGGTGTGATAAGGAATCTAGATAACATAATTATAGGGTATATACCCTATTTATGGACTCTATTGTTTATTGCAAATATGCTTACTGGCATGGCTGAAATTCTGACAACATGATTTTGGATAGACGTGTATGGTTATCAGACCATATCTTAAATTGATTCACTTCTATTAACCTATTGAGCAAGAACAATTCCTACCATTATTTTTTGATTTATCATTCCTTTTCTTTTTCTGTCATCGCATGATGATTTCCTTATCTTACCATTATTCTATTGTCTTAATTAACTATGTCCCAATTTCACCAATCATCTATCTCGTATCTACATCTGTCATCTATACCTTGAAAAATTTGAAATTCTTATATCTGTGTACCTTAGAAAAAAGTCGAAGAAGTATCGTAATCATCTATCTTGTGGAAGACGAATTTGTTATCAAGTGGTATATTTGTAGGAATATGAGATGTTGGACCTTATAATAGAATTTTGAGATGAAGGTATGACTGATATTGGAAATGAAACCAAGAGGTCGATATAATCAGTTTAGAAATAATTTACTAGAGAATTAGGAGGATGAATCACTTGGAAAGAACATAGGAGGATTTCAAATGAAAAGGACAATAGGATGTACATTAATGGTTAGAACATTTATATTTCGTGGATATAGTTTAGAAACTGACGATGATATCCGAGATCGAAATATTTTTAAATTTGGATAATTTTAGGATATTAATTCTCTAGATATTTCACATTAAGGTTATGATGCAAAATTTAGAATTTAATAATGGGGAAGAGATTTTAACTATATGTGATGATAATACGAAATTGGACAAGATTGGTAAGAGGATAGAGAACACAAAGATTTGGAGTAAAAAAATGGAGATTTTGTGGTATATAAAAAAATTTAAGATGAATAATGTTTGAAAGTGTATGTTGAAGAAAGTATGAAGGTTGGTTTTATAATGGAGAATAAGTTTTTTAAGTCCTAGTGATATTAGATCTGAATAACACAAGGAGCGTGATTTGAACAAGTTCAATGATTTCATAAACTTGATTTAGGGATTTCGGATCCAAATTAGGACAAGGTAGAAGAATTTGGATTTAAAAATGATTATGTGGATAGTGTTGAGATCTATGTTTTGGAATTTAGGAATTAGACCTATGGTAATCATGACAAGGTCCAATCTTCATGACAAAAGTGTAAATTTTGGTAGTAGTCATATAAGGGTTGATTTTCATATTTGTACTTGTGAGTTAAAGGTATGACTGACAAATGATGATCAGATAAACTTGATGGTATCAGAGAGAGATGATTAACTTGGCTTCCCTATGAAACCTTGTCTTTTGATTTTCCTATCAAAATGGAATTTGACTTATTCCATATCCTAGAATCATCCTTTGAGTTTTTAATATCGTTGAATCCCAACTCCCTTGATCGTGACCAATCGACTTTGGTCATATCTCTGATCATATCCATATCCTGGATCGTACTCAATTGGATTAAATTCAAATATGACCTGGATTTCCATCATTGGATGCTCGTGCCCAGACTTCGATAACCTTGTTCTTCATCTTGCGTAAATCATGTTTTGAAGATCAACTTAGATTGTATCGAGACTTAAATTTTAATCGTTATTGGACTTTAATGCTATTACCACTCATGCTTTAACTTTCGATTTAATTCTTACTAATAACTAAGTTATGTTCCAATTACGTTTAAGCTTCATACTATCCTTGATCATACCAAAATTCCATGTTTGGTCATGCCTAGGCTACTATCATACTCTTCATCATATCTATATAACTGTTGACCAAGGTTAGACTGACCGTATCTATGATCGTCTTGAAATTCAATTTTGATCATGTTTGGATTTTAGACACTCGTGCCTAAACTCTTTTCGACCTTGATTTGATTTTCTGTTTATATCTGAATTTTCTTGTGATTAGTCGTGCCCAGATGACCTGGCATGACCAAGATGACTTTGAATCCCTTTATCATGATTTTAACGATCATAACTATACATATTACCTTGCCTCTAAATCGTGCCTAAAATTTTTTGACTTTAGATCACAACTAACTAGTGTGACTACAAAATTAGTCGTGTTAGAATTGAAAATTTATCATGTATGAATAAATTTCTACCGTGCCTAAATGACTTAGGTTTCTTCCTAAATCGTGCTTATAAGACCTTGATTTCGAAATCATGATTTTATCGTCATTCACGACTAAACGTGGATCTTGATTGTGCTTATGCGACCTAGAGTCTGATTTTTCATCAAATCTAACTACCGATCGTTCTATACTCGAATTTTGTTCTCCATTTGCTTCTCTTAGCCTTGATTAAGATCATGACTATACGGCTGTGATTTTCATGATCATGATAATCTTAAGCCACAAATCGTGCTAAAAACCTTGATCTCTAATCACAACTGTGTCGGAATAGATTTCTATCGTACCAAAATTTTGATTCTCTGGTCACTCGTGCTCAGGTTTCATTCCTTATCATGACTAGGTTTAAAAAAAAATTATTGCTCTATTCTAAATCGTGCCTAAGTGCTTAATCATTCCATAAAATTTTGAACGCATCTGAGTCTTGATTTCATTCATGACCAGATGGTTAATCCTTGATCAATGTTCATGCTAAACATTTAATTATTCCTAACAATGCCCAATCACGTCGTTTTTATTTATGATTGTGCCTATGTATAACCCAAAATCTTATTTCATCAAGCTGGATCATATTAATCGATGTTTTGGCCTGATTCTGATTTGACCGTAATCGAGCGATTCCTGATTTTCCTAGTCGTGGCTTCGTACTGTGTGCCTACAAAGTTGTGGCTTTAAATCTCAAATTATGCCAAACCCTGTTTTGGTCATGGTTAGCGTTTTATCTTGATCGGGCCTGTGCGACTTTCAGGTTGATTTTCATCAAACCTAAGTGCTACAGATCACCATGTACTTGAACTTCATTTATATCTTTCATTCTCCTAATCGTCACCAAGATCGTGCCCTATGACTTAACTTATTCCTTAAATCATACATATATAATTTTGTTCATATTACGGTTCTATCGTGCCAAACTCCCTAGTCGGGTCTGAATAATTTTGAATTGATTTTCTTGATCGTGCAAAACTCGTCGTTCTTTGATCGTGCCTAAAAATATTGCTTAAACCTTCTATCTTATTTTAACCCCACTACCAACCTATAATTTCGAGAACAAATTTCTTATAAGGTGGATAGGATATAAGCCCCCTGAATTTTAGGGATTTATTTTTTTGATTTTTCTAAAAGAATTATTTTCGATAATAATTCTTATTTGATTATACTTGATCATTAAATGCTCTTTTTTGTGACTTTGATTTCTGGAGCGTCAGAGATGTCAATTTCTAGAAACTTTTTTCATGAGTTTGTAGTAGACAAGATTACCTTCATTTTGATATATCATGTCCCACTCAAACTTGTTCCCTTGTGCTCTTTTGGCATCACACAACTTTCGGGTCAATTTTGGCCAATTTATCGTCTGTCGTAATTTGTGACTTAACTTCCAATTTAATTTTGGGGCCCGACATCTGTCCAATCTAATCGACCCAATATATGGTTTTAACCTGTTTTGAGCCTACTATGCACGTGCCACTTGTGTGCCACCCAATTGATCTCCCGTATGCTTCTATTTCTTCCATGATTATAAATGATTTAGATTTATAATTATACTCATTCCAAGCCCAAACTTGTCCAAACTTGACCCGACACACAACCCAATTTTATATGACCCCTCACTTGAGTACCCCTTCACCCCTATCAAGTTTCAACCGTTAATTCTGTCGTTAGATATGTCAAAATCGGCCACCAAGTTGACCCTTTAAATTGTGTACATTTTGGACAGTTTTGTGGAGCCAACTTCGTGGACTCGTATCTCCTCCATCGCAGCTCTGTTTGGCGTGCCACCAGTTCCTGTGCATAGCTGGTAACCCTCTTCCTGCCCCTTAAGTTTCATTTCATTGTGAGCTTGTTTGATTGGTTGAATTTGACGCCAAAGTTGGACTTTCGAATTCGTAATTTTCAACTTATAAAATCCGAATTTTGAACCCGGGACTCCAGATTCAAATTCTGACACCACCAGTAGACTCGTGGCATCATTCTGGCTTAAATTCATATAAATTTTATTACATTTGGAGGACGTTGGCCCCGACACGCATTTCGGTACAAGACGGGCCCCACAGTCCGAGTTAACGGGCCATTTTGAGATTGGCTCATCGGAATCCAATTCCGGATATACTGTTGAGTTCGTATCGTCATTCTGGACTCGTTGACATATACTTTTCTAGATTTAGTAGACTTTGGTTCTGACACGCATTTTCGTGCAAATTGGATTCCAATATTTGGGTCAACGGACCAATTTGAAATCGGGCCATCAGAATCCAATTCTGGATATACTGTTGAGTTCGTATCATCATTTTGGATTCGTGAACATATTTTTTTTTTGTTTTGAGGGCTTTTATCCTGGCACATTTTTCGGTGCAAAGTGGGTCCAACACGGACACCGTTTTGACCCAAAATTATCTTTTTGTCCCTGTGTCCAAATTGGACTTATGGGTAGGCTATTCTAGCTATTTTGACCATTCTGGACACATTGGTGATAGTTGTTTCATCATCCGATAACATCTGTAGACTTTTTCCCTTATCTATCACCATTTGTTATAATCCTTCTCTTTTTTGTTCATATTTTGAGATCCGTGCGTCGAAATTGAGATCCGTCGATTCCATTGATTTCACGTCACTGAAATTGATAGGTTGACCATGTGGATGACTATAGAAACTAGTTTTGTCCTACTTTAACCTAGAGTGGACTAGGAGTTGACCAGAGTTGACTAGTTGACCAAAGTCAACTATAAGTCAACCTTTGACCCAGTTTGACTTAGTTTGACTGAATTTGACCTAGAATAGGCCTAGAAGCATAAAATTAATGTATTTATATATATTGTTTACTCTAGATCACTGAGTAACTCTATAAATTCATATTAGGTCTCTGTGACGTCGGTTCAGGCATAGACCCTCACTTATTGCTCAGGATAGCAGGCGAGTACATTCTCTGATAGTTTTCATTGTCTTGATATCTACTATATCCGATTCAGTTGTAGTATTTGTCACGACCCGCTCCCGCTTTTTGGGATACGAATACGTGGCCAAGTCCAGCCTACGCCGAAGCATCGGCGGTAGTACGATGTCTGGGCTCAATATAAATCTCAAATGCAACAAATATCTCTATTTTGCTCATTCACAATAATTATTTTAATTACAATTCCAATGATACATTCAAATTTGTATACAGATACAAACCCACTACATGTGACTATTCTAGCTAGAATCTATGGTTGGCCTCCAAGATTGCTCTAACTCCACCCGAAGGAACCCAAAGCAAGAGAGCAAGTCATCGAGAATAGTCATCAAGAATCTGTCAACTGAAAAATGGTTATCCAGTCAGGATTGGAGCAAGATCACCATAACACTACATTACACAATATAGTATACAAGCATGAAGGAATGATAAAGGGAATTTAACTGAAGATATGTATAGGCATGACATTGTATGATAAGAAAGTACCTTTGAGACGTGATAGCAATATGAAGGTAGACTTTGACATACCATTAAGACATGATGACAACAAGAAAGTAGACTTGACGAAAGAAGAACAATAAACAATAGAGTAACACTAATTAAGTCACATGTACTGTATGTTTTAGAATACCAACTTTCAGCATGTAGACGGCTTGGGATATCTGTCAGTCATACGTGTGGTGCATGACTGATATTATGCAATCAATGTATAGGGAGTCTGTATTCAATTCGTTGACCATATGCTTACTTGTTGTATTCTCCTGCCCGACTCACTCACAATACATGTTCACTACGATAAACATTAGCAATACGATAAACTGTAATCAATAGAAAATAATGAGTAAGGCATGAACATGTATGTATATCCAACCGATTCTAACTCTCGTGCACAATAGTAATCATGAACAACGACAATCATGAACCAGAATGGAGTAATAGTGAAAAGACGACACGAAGATACATGCAGTATAAAATAATGGAAACATAGGTCATAGTGATACTTGCCTCGGTTTGATTTGAAGCTGACTGGCACGATATTGTCAAGTCGACACAGAAATAGTCTCAGAAGTTAAAGCTACGCAAGATGATTTTAGATGATGAGACGGGCCTCTAAAATAAAAACAAAAAAATAAATTATTTTGGAAAATTGTTGAGAAAAAATATATGATGTGTACTTTTTCATCAGCGTTCCGAACTTCAAACGAATCGTGATTCCGATTCATGGTTCTCCCGGAATCTCGAAAACACCGAAACGTGTCAAATTTCGGACAACTGACACTCCACAAATTTTCCAGAAAATTAGGATAAATTTATTTGAAAATAAATTTTATATTCAGTAAATATACCTCGAGACGGTTTTAACAAAAAAAACTGGAGGTCAAACGGAGTCCGGAGTTGGAAGTTATGGCCCTTCGAAGTTGGTAAAACATTTGAAAAAGAAGGCTGAATTTATGACGATTTTGGGATAATTATGACGAAAAAAGAGAGAAATTTTGGAAAAGAAGATATAAGAGATGATTTTATTTTATAGGTTCAATATATATAAATAATGGAAAGCAATTAGTGAATTAGGATATGATTAGAACTCAATCAATAAAGATATGATTAGGATTACCAACTAATTTGGATAGGAATATGATTAGTTCAAATAAGAAATAATCTATCTAATACTAGATATGATTCAAATAGGATTAGGATTTCTAACGGACAAGTCTTTCCATAAATTTAAATCAAATAAATTATTTAAATCCAAATCAGATGAATTCAAATCCAAATCTAAATCCAAATCAAATTCAACATAATAACTTTAAGATAAATTTAATGTTTATCAACGCAATTTAAATCATATAATAGATAAATCGTTAAATTAAATAATATTTCAAATCTATATTAGATAATTCTTAATGCCACAATTAGTCACCATAAGTATTTTAAATAATGTTTGATGTTATCAAATAAGGTAAAATATATTTTATAAATCTAATCTTATTCAAAATAAGTTACTAAATCTTTTTATTGCTCCAAAAATAATCATGATTTTCAAACTATTTTGGAAACCGATATTTTTTTTGAAAATTCAAACATAATAATAAATGACTTTATAATTTCAATAATAAAATTTCAAGAACAAATATTTATTAAAACTAAATAGTACTTTCAAACCGTTAATTACAAACTACATTTTGAAATGCAGAAAAAATAGTAAATATCTTTTACAAAGTTTCAAAAATAAATTACTTTCAAACACAATAAAATATAATAAAATAAAAAATTTGAGAAACAGGGGTTACAGTATTTTACTTGATTCCCGACACGATGGTACACGGACTAGTATACGTCGGATCCGGTCATGAGATGTTATTCCTAGGTGACCATGGTATATTGGTATATTGTTCAATCTTGTTTTCTTGTACTTGTAAAGATGCCAATTTCTAAGGGGATTTGCTATCCTCTTAGAGAATCCCGCATCATGACGTGACATGTCCGAATCCATTATACTACTCGGGGATGGAGAGCTATTAGAGGTTATGTGATCATACCCCATTGGTTACTACTTGCATCATAGCTTTACCCTCGCCTCACGTAGGGTAAAGCCTGACCTGATACTACTTGCACCATAGCTTTTTAGTTTGGCCGACCTGATCTCCAGGTTTACCTGCGCTTGTTCTTGCACCATAGCCGGTCAAATGGAAGAGCCTGATCTTCACCCAAACCGATCACATAATGCTCTAATATCTCAAGGCATTATTTATATTTGTATTATACATCAGATATTACTGTACTATTTTACATTCCAGTATTTCGTACCCTGATATGATATCCAGTTTTACATATTACTTTATTTCCAGTCTTGATATTTCATCTTGTATTTTATTATAATTGTCTCTTATAGAATTTGTCAATTCACATGGAACTGCTATTAGTTTATGTACTCGTTTCCATCTTGACTGGATACGTTGATAATATTTTTAGGAGTTTTTATGCCCTCATTATTGGACTACAGGATGTTGCTAGCTGAGGCGGATCTCGATATTCTTTCACCGTGAGTTGTCTCCCAAGAGTGCTAGGCCTGATAGTTATTTTAGTTTTATTATTGTTTTCTTCCGTTTTATTCTTGTCTCATATGATCCTTTGTAGATTCTAGTTGTTCTAGTGATATTGTTATCTTTCTTGTCTTATCTTTATTAGCTTTTGTGATGTGATATGAGTACCTTTATAGTTATGGATCTTTTAGATGTTGTAGTTAGTATCAGATACTTGACAGCGCTCTACTGCCGATATTGCGGCGTAGGCTGGGCGTGGGCCACGTATTCATACCCGTATATCCGGGTGCGGGTCGTGACAATAATTATATAAAAAGCAGGAAATACTCATATGATAATCAAGAGTTTACAGTACAAGATAATAATGTAGACGAGTATGCCTTCCCACAGTTCCTAGCATGGTGTGGAACTGAAGTATATCCTCCAAGACAAGTCTGGAACATCCACAGGGTCGGTCACAGGCAATCTGGGAAGAATCCAGGGTTGGTCAGGCCAACCGCAGCAAGTACCAGAAAGGAAGGCTCAAGAGCGGGCGAAGAAAAGCCAGCAAGATAAAATATAAAGCAGAACATATATGAACAGTAAATGAGGATAAGAATCATGCGGTACCAACACACGATAACAATCCACAACTAACATAGCTAAATAACCAATAATCTCCCTAACATCCAATAATGCATGCATCGCCAACTAGAACTCGATATCAGCTAGCTATGCAAGCAACAAGCCAAACAATTTAGGAGAATAAGCGGCCACTCAAATGTCTATGGCTTTCTACATGGAAGTTGGGTTACCCCAACAATATAAGATATAGGAATCCTCAAATCGTGCCGTCCCAGTAGGACTAGCGGGGCCAAGTATAACAAGCAAGAAGAACACCGATCCCTCATAAGGACACCGTACGAGCAAGAGAAGTACATAGTACATAATAGTAGTCAGATACTGCCATCCGCTAGTGCGAACGGTAACGATATCCATAGCGGCCAGCCTGTAAGTCATAACTAATGTCTGAAATAAGGCTAGTATTGCACGATCTCGGGATTTTGTTCCCTTCCAATGCTTCTACCAGTTTAAGTTACCTAGATTATCCCTACAGTTATTCGAAATCACATGCTGTGGTAACATGATCATCCTTCTAGATGTCGTACCTCAGTACGGGAACACTAAGTAAGAATCAACTTTGTCACCTATAGTCCCAGTTGTGATTCATTCTCAGTGTTATGCAATAAGCAAGCAAGTAATCCTGACCATGGTAAGAATACAGTCCAACTACCAAGGTACCCGTGCAAGTAATCATATCGTATAGCTAGAATATCAAGATTGCACCACAGTGCAATATAATCAAGGAGATAGCACCTCAAAGTACCAGTAGACAAGGAGCACCTCAGTGCAAAATCAGGGCCAGTACCTAAAAGGGTAAACTAGACTTATAGCACGGATACAAGTAGTCATGTCAGAAACAAGGACAAATCAGTCAGTCACATGAAGTCATCTGCCCACATTGTGGCATGGATATCATGTCAGGTACATAGTCAAAATCTCTACTAGAATAGCATCTCAAGTACACATTGGAGCCTACAGCTCAAATCATCAAGTCGATCTATCTACTGAATCAATCTATCAGGAGTCTTCCATCTACGATGGAATAAATATCATGTCAGGAAGGAAGATCACCAAATACCAAGCTAATCACTATAAATACTGCTAGGCCCTCTGGCTCACAAGAATTCTCTGAATCAATGATCACAAGCTATCAGCAAATAAGTCTCACAGCTATCAAGTTATAGAAATCAAACCAGGTTTTGGGCGTTTGGGAAGTCGAGTAAAAATCATGAAATGATGTCCTCTATATTCTCCTCATTCTACGAAACACTCGCACAATCATCAAAATCCAGGAACCCACATAGTCATATCTGATCCAAATAAACATCATCTAAAAGAAATGGCAACATTATCCAAGAGTCCACATGAGTCTATCAAATCAATATCCCGGGAATCATACTCCACATAATACTCAATCCTCAGACATATCCAGGGTCACAATCCCGATACATAGGACAACTGCCAGCCCTATCTAGCTAGACTAGGATAACTCTTAGAATGAATGGTCATAGGACAAGAATATATTAATTAATGTCGCCGAAAAATGGCAAGAATTACATGAACCACTATGGAGCAAATCCACAACCCTTAAACCAAATAAGGACCAGGGTTGCAGTCCGTCTTCCGAGTGGAACTGTGCTCCTTACGCTATCCAACGGACAAGACAGGTCAAGTAGCTAGGCGACAAATCTTGTCATGGGTCTACCTAGCAGGTACTGGAATCAGGTATACTATAAAAATAAATTGGCACAAGTCTAGTTCAGCAAACCAAAGGAACGGTTCTGCCTATATCTTCGAACCAAATTTCCAACCAGGAATTCTAGAAAAATTCGACAGAGTCTTCTTTATATTCTGGACGGGAGCTCCCAGCGAATTGGGGCTAAATCCACTCGGTGTAACCCGTCACAGAATCACAGTGCTGAGAACACTAAGTATCAGCCTCCAGTTGCGGTACGATGCGTACTAGAAACCAAACCATACCCGAGACCACTAAGTCTCGGCCTCCAGCAGTATTACGATGCGTACTAGGCACAAAGCCAACACATGCAACAAGAACCGCAACACATGACGCATCACAGATCCAAAGTCATGTCCAATCCACAAGCATGGTCACAGAATCAGTTAGCCAAAACCGTTATCCGACCACGACTCGGACACGGGGCATATGAGAACAATCCATATATGTGAGTCGTGCTCGTGTCTTCGGAGGTGTAGATGACCCATCCGAGTTGGTTCGATACGGCTTGACCAGGTATCGAACCAAGCTATCCTAAGTTATCACCGTGGCAGTTCTACTATTATGCTACACTACTCGTGGTTATACATTTACAATTACAATTAATTAAATACAATAAAATCTAGGATATAGGGCAAGAGCCGGCGATGAGCAAAGGATACTTGCCTAGAGGGCTCGGCTAGGCAAGCAAGTGTTCGGCGATCGCGATCCAAGGTAGAACGTCCATCGAAGTCCTCAGAACACATAATAAACAATTATTAGCAGATAATAATAAAATAATAGAATAATCACGAGGGATGGCAGAAGGCTATACCGTGTGGGTCCTATAAGTAGTGCAGGGATCTGGCATAAAAATTGAGGCACGCAAATCGATATAGATATGCAAACCGAGACATGCACGTACATCGAGATGCGCACAAGAATCGAAATGACACAAAAATTAAGACGAACGGGAAACATAACATGCACATAAATCGAGATGTGTATATATATCGAAGGATCACAAATATCGGGATGGCGCACGAATCATCGTGACACGTAAATCGAGGCGTGCACGCAAATCAAAACGATGCAAGATATAATATGACATGCGAATCAATACGCCACGCAAATTGGTACGTAAAACCCGAGGCTGCATGCTGCTCGAACAGCACGGGGACCAAGGGCATCTCGTCGCTCGAGGCTGGCGCAGCGCTCGCAATGGAGGAGCTGACCATTGGAGAAAAGAAATGAGAGAGGGGCGGAGGGGCTCTGGTCGCCGTCGGGGAGCTCCGCCAGGTCGAGGCGGCTCGTCGGCGACGGAGGAGACAGAGAGGGGGAAGGGAGTGGTGGTGGCGGCCATGAAGGTAGTGGCAGCCGTCGGTAGAGCGGACAATGGTGCTGGCGAGGTGATGGTTGCGGTGGCAGTGGTGCTGGTGGTGGCGGTCACAGCTCCGGAAAGAGGGGCGGAGGCGACGACGAGGATGGTAATGCTGATGGCGGTGTGGAAGATGGTGGCTGGAGGTGGTGATGATGGCCAGAGGGGCGAGAGAGAGGAGGAGAGGAGGAGAACGAGAGAGAGGGGGGAAGAGTGAGGAATTTGGGGGGGCTACTTCTCCAGAGAGGATCGAGAGAGAGAGAGAGAGAGAGAGAGAGAGAGAGAGAGAGAGAGAGAGAGTTTGGGGAGGGGTGAGAGCTGAGAGGGTGAGGGATTGAGGGGGCGGTTGAGAGAAAGAGTGGAGTGAGGGGGTGGGTAGCTGAGTGAGGAGAGAGAAAGAATATGGGTTGGGGTTAGGGTTAGGTATTTGGAAGGGTAGCTAGGTAATTTAACAACAATAATAATAAATGATAATAATAATAATAATAATAATAATAATAATAATAATAATAATGGGAATAGGAATAATCCTAACCATGAAGCTAACCATACTAACTACAATAATAATAATAATAAAATACTAACTATGAAAATGTCAAGTCCTAACAACGAACGCCAAAACAAGATCCAATAATAATAAATTTTAAATAATACAAAATTTTAAAATTACCAAAATATCAAATATGATCAGATGCCTATTTTTAAAATAAGGATTTGACAACATTGTTTGGCGGGCTATTTTAAATTGTTGGTTCTCTACTGTCGTTAACGGAGTGGTAGGTGGCTTCTTCAAGTCTCAACGTGGCATCAGACAAGGTAATCCCGTCACCCTGACTATTTTTCTGATCGCGAAGCGCTTAGCCGGAGCTTGCAAAGCTGGCTTCTGTCCCTAGCTTCGGCAGATACTTTTCTACCAGTGGGTGTCATGTGGTTACTCATCTCGCCTATGCTGACTACGTCCTCTTGTTCTCGTCTGGTGATAAAACTTCAGTCGGTCTTATGGTAGATGTTCTCAAGAGATACGAGAAAGTATCGGGACAGCGGGTCAATCTTAAGAAGAGTAAGATGTTCCTTCATCACTCCTTTGCGGCGAACAAGGTAATAGAGTTGGAGAAGATTATTGGCTTCTCCTCCGATCGTCCTCCAATTCTTTATTTGGGTTGTCCATTGGCTTATGGCAAAAGGAGTGTGGATCTCTTTGGGCAACTCATCATGAAGATCAGGAATAGGATTGAGGGGTAGCACAACTCTACTCTTTCCCTTGGGGGCAAGATGATTTTGCTGAAGCATGTTTTATGCTTGATTGTGACGTACACTTTGGTAGCGTACAATACGCCCTGGTCTGCGATGAAGGCTATTGAACGATGTTTGTCAACTTCTTCTGGGGGAACAGGAATGGACAGGGGAGAAGGATGTGGAGTGGTTGGAAGAGCTTGGCGAAGGTTACTCAGGAAGGGGGTTCGGGCTTCAGGGACATAGCAGAAGTTGTCGATTCATTTTATGTGAAGCTATGGTGGAAATTTAGGAGTCAGGAATCTCTATGGACCAAGTTCATGCGGGGACGTTACTCGAAGAGGTGCCACCCGACGAATGCGTCGGTGAACAATAACGCGTCTCATGTTTGGAGGCGGTTGCTCAAGGGCCGATGTTTGGGGGAGGGGTTCATTCAGGTGCAGGTTTGGGAGGGGTATAGGCAAACTGGGAAAGAAAATTGGACGGGGGGTCTGTTGTGGCAGTCAACGGAGGACCCGACCCTTAGCTCTATCGTCCAACTATGGAGTACTGACGGAGGGTAGGATTTTTCTCGCATCGAGCGGCTGTTCGGGGTCGAAGCTGTGGAGACAATTAGACGGAAGGGCATTTGCATCAGCGAGGAGCAGGACAAGCTCAAGTGGTCGTCTGCTCATGATGGTCGGTTTTTTGTCGTGTCAGCGTGGGAGGCGGTTATAGCTCGGGGGGAGGTGTTGCCGACCTTCGGTGAGATCTGGAATAAACATATTCCTTTGAAGTGTATTATCCTGATATGGAGAGTGCTTCGAGGCAGGTTACCCACGGATGATGTTATCAAATTATTGGGTACACAAATAGCATCCAAATGCCACTGTTGTGTGGACGGGAATGAGGAGTCCATTAGTCATATTTTATCGGAGGGCGAATTAGCTAGTGAAGTGTGGGAGTCGAAAAGCAATCAGGCGGAGGCTAGAGGTATGATGGATATTATTAGCAGGATGGAGAGGTGGTGGCATACTTCCACTTCGATAGAGGAGAGGATTACGGCGGCGGCGTCTATATGGGTGCTTTGGAAAAATAGAAACAAACACATATACAAGGGCTATTCTTTTTCGATTATTATACTGAGATCAAAGATTTCTCGCCAAGTAGAAAAGGCCAAGAGGAGGTGTTAGGAGTGATACTATACAGTATTGGATATATTCTTTCATTCTGTTTCTCCTGTGTTTGGTTTGTTGTTAAGGGCTACTCCATTTTGTCATGCCCGTTTTGTTTTGTTGGGTCAGTGTCCCTTTGTACTTCTTTCTCTACTGAATTATAAAAAGTCTTATATTCATATATTTAATTAGTATAATTAGTTTAAAGGGAGGCGTGGTCAGTATAATTAGTTTAAAAGTATGGGTACCCGGTGTTACAAATTCAAATTTTAGTAGTAGTTAGTGTAAATAACCATTTTTCTATAACATGAAAATCAGAAATATTCAATAAATTTTGGGCTTGGGTGATGGTTGATTCAGAATTCTAGTACTTTGATGAGGATTGACACTTCAGATTAGTCTTAGACAGATGTAGAGGTTAAATCAAGACTCCTAAATAGAATTAGGATTTTTAACTCCTATAAATTGGATATTCCACCATTCTAAGAGCAACAACGCTTAGGCCTTCCACTTCATCATAAAGTGAAGACTTCTATGGTGGAAGAATCGTTTACTCCGTCATGTCTTACTCCGTCATGTCGAGACTGCCAATATCAAATGGTGGACATCTATTACTAGGTGAAAGTACTTTGTAAGGGATTGAATTTTCTACTCTAGGAAGTTTTTTTTAAACATGGGACTTTATTGCTATACGGGGGAGCCTAAACTCAAAGATGGCGTCGGAAGATTGTCTGATGGCCTAAAAAAGTATACGTGCCAGGCCTTAGCCGTGGCATACCAAAATAAAACTATCCTCCCCGGGAAGACCGGGGGTAAACAAAAAAAATTTCAAACTATCCACCCCAGAGGTACCGGGGGCATACAAAAGTGAGAAAGAAAATAGAAGAAAAGGGGCCCCCTAAGGACCCGAGAGGTCCTTAAGCAGTGCGTTGCTGGTCGACATTGAAAGTTTGGAGGTGTGGAAGAAGATCTGGTCACATCTGGAATCCCGAACTAGAGACACCAGAGCTTTTGCCACGCCATTTGCACTAGAAGAGATGTGGTTAATGTCGATAGTCGGGTTGAGAATTTGTTAGATTTTGCGGGTCTTGTATCTGAGAGTCCAGGAAGGTTCAGCTTTTTTGGCAATAATGTTGGTAAGGTGGATGTACGAGCTTTCAATTTCACTGTACTGGATATTCTAGGAGTGAGTACACCAATGTAACGCCAGGAGAAGGGCGTCAAGTTCCGGTAAAAGGCTAGTAGTATCCACTTTGAACAAGGAGAAGGCATAGATCAGGTTTTCGAGGTTGTCTCTGATGATACCCCCACACGCCAGACCTGGGTCTTCCCCTAACTTTGCCGTAATGTTCAGCTTCTTACCCACCCCCGGTGCCTCTCATCGAGCAAAGATCCCCGAGTGGACGTCTCTCGTATTCGTGCTGATACGTCCCAACACGTCCATCCCCAGATTATGAGCAGAGATGGTATGTTGCAGATGCGAGGTAACTCGGCGGATGATCTTCCGGTAGTTCCCAGTCCCGTCGCCAAACTTAATGGAATTTCTTTCCTTCCAGATTTCTCATAAGCAGGAAGCAAAGATAATGTTCCTGCGGATGTCCGCTGAGGAGGGGAGAGGGGAGAGAGAGAAGTAATGAAGCCATACCTGAGCAAGTTGATCGACAGTGGAGTAGTAGGTAGGGAGGTGGAAATTGGTAGCGAAGTGGAGCCATATCTTTTGAGCCATCTCGCCCAAAATGAAGAGATGGTCATTTTTTTCAGTGTTCGGGTTAATGCAGCACATGCATCTTGAAGCAAGGTTGATTCCCATTGAAAGAAGTCTGGCCTCGACCGGATTGGCGTTCCTTCGAAAATGCCAGAGGAAGGCGCCAATGCGAGGCTGGATATACTTTTTCCGATAGAAGTTGCACCAGGTGTCGATCGGGTGTCTCCTACAATGATGCTCCCAGTAAGATTTAGTATAGAATTCTTCGTGTTGGTCAAGAACCCAGACTATCATGTCCTTCTCATTGTTAAGGGTAATGTCGTCCAGCACGACATTAGCTTTCACAGGTAGAAAATTACGAATGTTGACCTCCTCATCCAGAGATATGTGGACCATCGGGGAGGCCACCACCTGACGGACGGAGGGGGGAATAGATGAACTCGGGAGGTTTGGGCAGAGGCGTACCACACTTGTTTTGGCCCCAAATAGGGATATTGCCACGGCCTAGAACCCATTGGTAGTTGCAGTAGACAGTGTGAAATATCTTCATTATAGATCGCCATAGCGGGGAGGGAGAGTAAGGGAGGGAATAGCTGGGAGTGGTAGGGTCCCCATACTTTCGAACTATGTACTGGGCCCACACCGACTCACCACCCAGCACCTTTTCGCATGGAGAGCATTCATCACCTGGTCGAGGGATCTTATGCCCAGACCCCCTTCATCCATCGGTCGACACACATTGCTCTAAGAGATCCATCTGGTCCGGTGTTGATCTTTAGAGTTCCAGAGGAAGGCGGCCATCAGTTTCTCTAATTGCTGGAGAAGTTTTTTGGGGGCTTTAATCACTGACAGAGAGTGGATAGGGAGGGCAGTAAGCACGCTCTTGAGGAGGGTAATCTTGCCCCCAAAGGAAAGAAGTCTCCCTGTCCATCCCGAGATCTTTTTCTTAAATTTTTCAGCCATCTCAAAGAAGTATTCAGGTTTTACCCTTCCTTTGAACAGTGGCACCCCCAAATATTGGATGGGGGGATACGTGATCGTAAAACCAGCACTTGCAGCAATCTCTTTGTAGAAGCATGGAATTTTAGGCGCATCTACATGCCAAAATTCCTATGCGTCTAACGTTACATGCGCCAGGGAGCTCAAACGAAGTACTAGGCACAGCAAGACAGCAAAAGTATCGACATCAAAAGGATTTTTTATTTCATATAAAAATCTATTACATGTCTAAAAAAGGTTTTACAAAGGAGAATTTCTACAAAAGAAAAATCCTAAGACTACAGCCAGGCGCAGCAAACTGCCATGCGACTCCCGCCTGGCGCATCATCAGTCAGGCGCATCACTTCAGCGTCTCAGTCAGGGAATATATTTCAGCGTCTCAGTCAGGCGTATCTATTTCAGCATCTCAGTTATGCGCATCATGAAGTCTCAGTATATGCGCTCAACTTCGACCCGATCAAATGCTTCGACTAATGAAGCATTTATTGAGCAGAACTATGGTGGGCGATCAACCCCACTCTAGCTGGAGGAAGAGCTCTCCAAAGCCCAAGAAAGAGGAGAGCACAGCAATTCCAATCTGCGGCTAAAGGAGCAGCTTTCCACACAACCAGAGTGGGCAACTCCCCACTCTAGCAGGAGAAAGAGCTCTCCAAAGACCAAGAAAGATGGGAGCACGACAATTTCAATCTGCGTCTCTTCCGGAATAATGAGACGAGGCTCGAGCATCCCGATCTTTGGATGTAACAGACACCTTCCGCCTGTCTCAGAAGCCCTCGATTCTGACTTTTGGATGTAACAGTCACCTTCAAGTGCATGAATGAAGACAATTCGTCGCATCTTCACCCACGGGAGCATCTTGTCAAAAGAATGTGCTCGAGTAAATAAGTTCATTCGGGAAGACGTGAGAGAACGAGAAGAAAACTCTCTCCTTGCTGCTATTTATAGGCCGAGCAAATCAAATCCATGCGCCAAGTGGCGGGCTCTCCGAATCCCGTGCAATAAATTTGTATTTATGGTGATGAACCTGACGCTTCGAATTCGGCCAAGTCAAAACGGCTATTTAAAGCACTCGAGGAACGTAACAGTCGAACCAATAAAGATGCGTCATGCAAATGGATGTGCCGGTCAGATACCGCGTATCGTACAGACGCGCACATCGGTACCAAGCGCCCTGTATGGATGCGCCCAACAAAGCACAGATCCATACGTCCTAATCAACATGGACCCATACGCCCAGTGGAACGCAGATCAATGCGCCCACTTAACAGCCCATCACCTATCAAAGAACATTAAATGCTGAAGTCCTGACACGACAACAGTCATGCCTCGATGACAGAGCAGCAACAGCTTTTACAGAAAACGAAATACCGCTGACGTCAGCGTCATCATTAATCTCTTCCAGCGGTTACAAGCCACGTGGCCGCCCAGCCATTCGCATGCGCCTCTGCAGCCATGCGTCCAAACCTCTGCATGCGCTTCTGACCTTCCTCTGATCCCTAAAGACAGAAGTCAGGTCGCTACTGAAGCCTCGCATGCGCCTCAAAAGCCATGCGCCCAGATTGGTTTGCAACTTCTGAAGGTTGCGAGCCAAAGTCTTCTCATACGCCTAATCCCAGGCGCATTCTATCAGATTACCCTCCACCAAAACTGAGATCTTTGAGCTACGGACACGGGCCACGTGTCCTTTGACTCAATTCAGCCTATGAAGGGGTGCTAATCACCCAAGATCTCAGCAACAGAAAGATCCTCTCCGCTACTACGTGCCAGCCCACAAAAGCAGCATAAGAATTTAACCCACAAATGATGGTGCATCGTCCATACGCCTCCCGTAGCTTCAACCATGTGGCATCTCCACGTACAGCCGCATCCTATATATGCGCACATGAGCAGCCCAACCTGCTGCTTATAAATAGAGGGATCATTTTCTTCTTCTACATACACCTACGGACAGAGACCTACATACACACAGGAAGAGAGACAGATACAGACACTCAACGCCTTCTTTATCTCCGCAAGCTCCAGCACCCAGACCAACTCAGACCTTCAGAGAACCGAGAACCGTCGTCAGATCGTCAACGGAGTCAACGCATTACCACTCGCTCCATCGACACAGGGACCCAAATACACAAAAGTGTACTCCTAGGACTACATCTAAGTCCTACATTGTAACACTGTTCTGTTTGTAATTGAAATTGCAATCAAAAGATTTTAATGTCAAACAAGCTGGCGACTCTGCTGGGGACCTCTTTTTTCTCCGCTGTGAAAGCTGTATCACAATCTGACGACGTGAAGGTCGGCTCCTCCCACAAGATGCTGGTCGTACGCCTCAATCAACAGGCGTATGAGGAGGTCATCTCTGAAGGCAGTACAAGTCCTTCGAAGCGGCTGTCAAAGCCGAAGAAGACTCGCCAAGCCTGGGTACGCAAGGTCGACGCCCCTGGCACCACCACCGAAGAGGATACGCCGATACAGCCTACCCTACCCATTGATGTCCTCAACAGCCAAGATGCGCCCACCGGTGCATCGCATCTCTCGAGGAAACGTGGGGCTGACCACATTCCCCAACCATCTCCCTCTCAGACGAAAAAGATGCATCGACGGAGCAAGGGCGCAGCCAACACCCTGCGCATTTCCTCTGATGTGCCACAAAAGGCATCTGTCTTTGACAGACTCACTCGTTGTCGTGGCGAAAAGAATTTGGACTCTGAGTACTATGCACCCCAGCGGGCTGGTACGAAGAAGTCCAAGATAGCACGGGCCATGCACCTCAAACATGCTATGCCAGCAGTAAGCCAGAGGCATGTACTCACAATCATGTACGCTGCCAATGGTAAACTGTACAAGGTTAACTCGGGTGCTTCTGTGCCAGAAATGAGCCGACCTTCAAAGTCCTTGTCACACCTGGGTGCATCTGCTGCATTCGCAACCAAGTCGTGCAAGGCAAACTCAGTGGTCTTGAACCCCTATGCCTACATTGGTTGTGCGTCTGAGGCTGTTCTCGTCACTCTCAATGTTGCTCCCCTACTATTGATCTGGGCACATCTTTTGCATCGGATCAGGGGGTACAGCATTCACTTGACCACCCCGATAGTTGGCCTTGTCATGTGCCTGATGGGGGTGTAAAGATGGCACTCTCCTCCAACGATCTGCGTAACGTGATCACTCAGAAACGTCGACCAGGAGAGTCGACTGACAAGCACAATACGTCCCTCACAGGGCACACCTGTGCTGTGGTCACCATCAACTATTGTTGTAAGACAGCAGTACCACCATAAAGGTAGTCTGTGTTCCAGCGACTGCAATCGTCAACACCCCTCCGACGTCGCCTCAGAAAGAAGGTGTCGATTGAAGAAGAGCCGGAACTAAAGGTTGCTTCTTGTAACATAGTCTCTAACTCCTCATCAATCCAAAAAGCGACTAGCAACTCCTCGACCTCGTCCTCATCCAAGAGCCAGCCGAGGAAGACCAAGGTGACTGTCCCGTCCTCAGGAGTATTTGAAGGCACCCGGGCAAGAAAGAAGATTTCAGAAGAAGTAATAGCTGGGGGTAATCAAGCCCTTGTTGATCCTCCTTTCGAAGACGAAGATATCCTTCAGAACATAGCTGGGGGTAACCAAGATAAAACTCCAAGAGAAGTGACTCTTCTACAAGAGAGTGAGGCTGAAAGTGAAGCTTTAACCGATCTATCTACTTCCAGTCACGTCATGACAGTATACATGACGGGAGGAGATGATAGGGAGTCAGATGCTCAGCCAGCAGACCTCATTCAGCGCATGGATACTTTGGAGGGGGGACTCAAAACCCTCTCTATCTCCATGTAAACACTGACTGAAGCAGTGTTCGAGATACGATCAGCTTTGGTCAGAGCACCTTCCACCAATCCTGACCCAGGAGCTAACGGGGAATCAAGTGTGCCTCTTCAACGGCCATCCTTGAATACCGATTGCCGCAAAGCACCTCGGGTATCGAAACCTTCGAATGTACAACTCCAGACTGTTCCACCTACTCTGACTCCCAGCTCCACGGAAGACGTGGTTGAGATTATTAGGGACTTGCGGGAGCGCTTCGAGTCAAAGAACAGACAGGAGGAGCGCCAAAAGATGGGGATCCCACAACCATATCCCCTCGAATGGAACAAAGTGGTCTATCCTTCCAAGTATAAACCACAAAGTTTGATGCCATACGACGGAAAGGATTTTTTACGCCGTTATCTGACGTACTTCCAGTCTCAAACGGGACATCTCCCGAAGGAAGATGCGCTACTCACCAGCCTGTTTGTCGAGGCATTGAAAGGAGTGGCTTATGACTGGTACTGCAGTCTCCCTGACAACTCCATATCCTCCTTTGATGACTTGACACGCCTCTTCCTCGATCGTTTCTACGACGGAGGGAAAGACATGACGATGGCATTCCTTATAGAGGTACGTCAGAAGGAAAAAGAAACTGTTCGAGCATTCATCGAACAATTCCGACAAGCCTGCTTCAGACTGTCCCCTGGTATGCCAGAACATGCACTCCTCTCCTCCTGCAGCATGAACAGGCTGCCTGTGATTAAGCTCTGGCTCAACTGCACTCCTCCTCCCGACTGGAGCTCATTGATTATTGAGGCAGAAGCAGCTGAAACGAAGACATGCAATGCTCGCCTTCTGGGAGTCAGTTTCCCTGTCTTTGAAGATAAAGGAAAATGGCCTGCTACCAGCAACCCTGGACGTAAGACGAAGGGGAAGCAGGCATTGACTGTCAATCCTTCTAAAAGCACACAAGCACCTACTCAGAAGCCTCCGCTTGCACCGAGGCCGAAGGAGGTCTACTCTTTCAATGATGAAGACACCTTACAACTCTTCGAGATGTTGAAGCAGGGTGATAAGATCAAATTACTGGATCCGAAGCATCCCGACGAGATAGGAAGAGTTAAAAATCCGAGGTACTGTCACTACCATCGGTTTGTCGAACATCCGACTCTGGACTGCTACGTTCTCAAGAATTACATCTAGCGCATGATCAATGCGAATGTCATCTCCGTCGATTACGAGAAGAAAATAGTCTCGACCAACCTGGTGTCGCTCCAATTTGACACCTTGCCACCAACCACAGCACAAGATGGCATCGTCCCCATCCCAAAGGCGACAATGGAGGTGGTCAACCTACCACCTACCCGTGACAACAGGAGTGGACTCATACCGCTCACCACATCTCGGGGAGAGATCTTATAGGTTCACCCAGATCTCATCTCTGAAGTTACTCAACCGGGGGTACCCACTGCCTCCAAAAGCAAAGGCAAGAAGACCAAGTCTTGCCGCATGGTCTCTTCCTCCACGGAAGAGGCACTTCCTATACAAACGCGTTCGCAACAGACCAACCTGACGAAGCTGCCGTCGAGGTAGTACCTCCCTACGTCGCCCCTGCTGCCCAGGAAGAGGGTCCATCCAGACCTCCAGCAGCCAATAAACAGAAGCACGTAGAGGCCCGCTTCGACAAGCCTTTGCGAAGAAAAAATGCTTCAAGGCTAGCCAAGCCCCACAAATTTGACATACTGGCACAACTTGTCAGTTCTCCTGTCCGCTTATCTCTGTTCGAGCTTCTTCGTCTTTCCAAAAACAACTACGAAGCTCTCCGTGAAGTCTTGAAGGATGCTGAGTCCTTCATCAGCCAGGTTAAGCAGCCTGAGGATATCCCAATAACATGTGCGCACTGCCATTGTGCGGAGGAGGTAATCCCCAACATAACCTTCACCCAACAAGATATGCTGTTCAAGCACAATCGGCACAACAGGCCGCTGTATTACACAGGGTATGTGGGTTCCATCAAGGTAAAGCGAATTCAGATTGATCCAGGGTCTTCCCTCAGCATCATCCCGAGGACTCTGCTTTCAACATTAAGAATCCCGATGCACCGTCTGGCGCCTTCCATCACTACAATCAGCGGTTTCAATGCCAGCAAAAGTGAACCGCTGGCGAAAATCCGACTGAAATGTCATATCGATAATCTCCGAACCGAAGTGACTTGCTATGTCGTGGACGCTGATGTCAACTACAACCTCCTGCTAGGTCGCCCATGGCTATACGAGTACATGGTGGTACCGTCTACACTCCACCAATGCATGAAGTATGTGTCCACTAACGACATCATCCGAACAGAGTTCGCGGACATTGACCCTTTCAAGGGGGTCGAAGCCTACTTCACTGATGCTAGCTTATATAAGTCGCTCGATGAAGGAAAGCCAATGTTGCTGATAACGAAGCAGAAATGGCGGCAGAGACTGACTTGGAGGCAGAAATGATTCCCGACGCTCCTCTGAAAATTCAACTCAAAGGAAAACCGCCTCAGACGCTGCCTCCCATGGCAATCAAGTTAACTGGAAAAACATCGACTTCTCTAGGTAGAACACTCACCGAAGCTCCTTTGAAGATACGGCTTAAGGGAAGACCTCCTCAAACGTTGGCTCCCCTTGTGGCAAAACTATAGGGGAAGGTACCGGTCACCGAAGGCGCAGTTGAGGCACCCCTGAAGGTGCGTCTTAAAGGCAAGCCTCCACAATCTTCAGCCTCGCCCAAGTTGCAAGAGAAGGCCCACATAGCCCTCTCAGATCCCAAGGTCAAGCCTGTGATAAGTTCTCCCGAACCAGCCCCAGTGCTCATGGATAAAGAGTTAGGAGAATACATATCTGCTGACATAGATGCACCTTCTCTTGACAATATAATCCTACGAGACAAAATCTCATGTTTTATCAATAATAGAGTGTCTTTCAATTATTCTAGTCTTCCACATTGGAATGCCATGTATACACTAGGTAACGCTCTATGGTCGTTACAAACATAAATAACGACCGTCAATCATGTAAATCAAGTAGTCTCGTCCCAAAGAGTCTGTTTTATAGTTCCACCACAGAATCGAAAAGAAGAACCCATAATCTTCGACAAAGTCAAGCATCATCAAGACCTCCCGCCACTCGAGCCAGAACCGGATACCGGCAGAATACAAGTCTATCGGTACATGGATAAGGCAAAGTACCTCATACAAAAGATGGGTTGCGATCTGAAAAGCAACAAGGGCCTGAACTACGGTAAAGGCCGGTGTCTTCTCCTCCGACTCCCAACACCCAAAGGAAAGCTGCAGGACTACTATCATCGTACTCGACGGAGGGTGGGCTATGTCACGCCGCCGGCAACTCCACAAAGTTCGGAAGCAGAAGAAGTGGAGCACTCTTATTCATCTGAAGCATCAACTTTGGATTCCGATACCAGTATCGGCTCAGTCTTTAGGAAGGTGCTATCAGTCAACATGGCATCTGCACAATCTCAAAAGGATGAAGGTGAAGACCAAACGCCAGAATTTTAAGAGGAAGAACCTTAGGCTCAACGCCTAGGAGCACAGTGGGAGTCTCATTTTGAATTATGCGAACCCCCTACCGAAGACGAAGTCGAGCAGATCAACCTTGGGGACGAGTCTTCTTCCAAACCTATCTTCATCAGCAAGAGTCTAAAGGGAAGAGACCGGGAGTCTTTAGTCCAATTGGCCAAAGAATACATCGACGTCTTCGTCTGGAGCTATGAAGATATTTCGGGACTTGATCCCCAGATTGCGATGCATAGACTTAACATCTTACCTGATGCTAAGCCTATAAAATAGCAACAATGACATTTTTGTCCTGACATCATGAACGCTATCGATCAAGAGGTGGACAAACTCTTGAGCAGCGAGTTCATTCGTAAAGAGCAACATCCGGATTGGGTGGCCAATGTCGTCCCTATCACCAAGAAGAATAGGAAGATACGAGTCTGTATCGACTTCAGAGATCTCAATACTGCTTGCCCAAAAGACAAATTTTTGCTTCCAATTACTGAGGTGATGATTGACAATACATGTGGTTTCGAACGCATGCCTTTCATGGACGGGTACTCGGGCTACAACCAGATCAAAATGTTCCCCGATGATGCAAAACACATGTCATTCAGGACTTTGAAAGGGATTTTCTACTACACAGTAATGCCCTTTGGTTTGAAGAACGCCGGTGCGACGTACCAACGAGCTATTAGAGCCATTTTTCGTCAACATCTATGCAAAACAGTTGAATGCTATATTGATGATATCGCCGTCAAGAGCCGTCTCAAAGGTGATCACTTACAAGACCTAAAGACAGTCTTCGATCTCATGCAAGCGCATCAACTCAAGATGAACCCCGCTAAATCCTTCCTCGCGGTTTCTAGCGGAAAGTTCTTGGGCTTCATTATCACGAAGAAAGGCATTCATGTCGACCACGAGAAGACCAAAGCCATCCTTGACATGGACCCTCCGAAGAACCTCCGAGAACTTCGAGGCCTACAAGGGCATCTTGCATACATCCGAAGGTTTATAGCAAACCTTTCCAGAAAATGTCAACCCTTCACCCAGCTCATGAAGAAGGGAGTCTCCTACGTCTGGACAGAAGAATGCCAGAAAACTTTCGATGATATCAAAGCTTACCTGACGAGCCCACCAGTCCTGGTGGCACCCGTCACAGGCAAACCATTTCTTTTCTACGTCCGTGCCATGGATTATTCCCTCGGCAGTTTGTTGGCACAGAACAACGATGCAGGCTACAAGCAAGCTATCTACTACCTTAGTAGGACAATGATCGGGGCTGAACACTGGTACAACCCCGTCGAAAAAGAATGTTTGGCTTTGGTATTCGCCATCCAGAAGACTCGCCATTATATTTTAGGCCAAACAATTCATGTCATCTCCCGAGTCAATCCACTCAGGGTTCTCATGACGACGCCGGGATCATTGAACTCTCGATTAACTACATGGGCAATCCTGCTGACACCATATAACATGGTATTCGTCCCACAAAAAGCCGTCAAGGGCCAAGCTCTAGCCGACTTTTTAGCCGTACACCCTATCCCAGAGTCCTCCAGACTCTATGAAGACATCCCGGATGAGGTCCAAGAATCAAACGTCACCGAAGAAAACTCCGTCTGGCGGGTATTTTTTGATGGTGCTTCGGGAACAAGCCCCAAAGGCCAAATCATCGTCGGAGTGGGGGTGGTCTTAGTTTTCTCCGATCAGCTGGTCATCCAGCGTGCTTACTCCCTTTCAAAGCCGTGCTCCAATAATGTTGTCGAGTACAACGTTCTCATCATGGGACTCCAATTGGCGCGACAACTGGGGATGGATGATCTGGAAGCTTATGGCGACTCAAAACTCGTCGTTAACCAGATCCGAGGGCAGTACGAAGTTCGTCATGAAGATCTGGTTCCTTACTGTCACGACCCGCTCCCGCTTTTCGGGATACGAATATGTGGCCAAGTCTAGCCTACGCCGCAGCATCGACAGTAGTACGCTGTCTGGGCTCAATATAAATCTCAAATATCTCTATTTTTCTCATTTACAATAATTATTTTAATTACAATTCAAATAATACATTCAAATTTGCATACATAAACAAACCCGCTACATGTGACTATTCTATCTAGAATCTATGGTTGGCCTCCAATATGGCTCTAACACCACCCGAAGGAACCCAAAGCAAGAGAGAAGTCATCGAGAATAGTCATCAAGAATCTGTCAACTAAAAAATGGTTATCCAGTCAGGATTGGAGCAAGATCACCATAACACTACATTACACAATATAGTATACAAGCATGAAGGAAAGATTAAAGGAATTTAACTGAAGATAAGTATTGGCATGACATTGTATGATAAGAAAGTACATTTGAGACATGATAACAATATGAAGGTAGACTTGACATACCACTAAGACATGATGACAACAAGAAGGTAGACTTGACGAAAGAAGAATAATAGACAATAGAGTAACAATAATTAAGTCACGTGTACTGTGTGTTTTAAAATACCAACTTTCAGCATGTAGACGGCTTGGGATATTCGTCAGTCATACGTGTGGTGCATGACAAATATTATGCAATCAATGTATAGGGGGTCTGTATTCAATTCGTTGACCACATGCTTACTTGTTGTATTCTTCCGCCCGACTCACTCACAATACATGTCCACTACGATAAACGTTAGCAATACGATAAACTGTAAACAATAGAAAACAATAAGTAAGGCATGAACATGTATGTATATCCAACCGATTCTAACTCTCGTGCACAATAGTAATCATGAACAACGACAATCATGAACTATAAGTAATAGTGAAAAGGCGACATAAAACATGCAGTATATAAATAAAGGAAACATAGGTCATAGTGATACTTGCCTCAGTTTGATTTGAAGCTGACTGGCACGATATTGTCATGTCGGCACATAAATAGTCTCAGAAGTTAAAGCTACGCAAGATAATTTTAGATGATGAGACGGACCTCTAAAATAAAAACAAAAATAAAATATTTTGGAAAATTGTTAAGAAAAATTTATGATGTGTACTTTTTCATCAGCGTTCCGAAACTTTAAACGGATCGTGATTTCTATTCCTGGTTCTCCCGGAATCTCGAAAACACTGAAACGTGTCAAATTTCGGACAACTGGCAATCCACGAATTTTCCAGAAATTTAGGTTAAAATTATTTGAAAATAAATTTTATATTCAGAAAATATACCTCGATACGGTTACAACAAAAAAACTGGAGGTCAAACGGAGTCCGGAGTTGGAAGTTATGGTCCTTCAAAGTTGGTAAAATATTTGAAAATGAAGGCTGAATTTATGACGAATTTGGGGTAATTATGACGAAAAAAGAGAATTTTTTTGGAAAAGAAGCTATGAGAGATAATTTTATTTTATAGGTTCAATATATATAGATAACGGAAAGCAATTAGTGAATTAGGATATGATTAGAACTCAATCAATAAAGATATGATTAGGATTACCAACTAATTGGGATAGGAATATGATTAGTTCAAATAAGAAATAATCTATCTAATACTAGATATGATTCAAATAGGATTAGAATTTCTAACGGACAAGTCTCTCCATAAATTTAAATCAAATAAATTATTTAAATCCAAATCATATGAATTCAAATCCAAATCTAAATCCAAATCAAATTCAACATAGTAACTTTAAGATAAATTTAATGTTTATCAAAGCAATTTAAATCATATAATAGATAAATCGTTAAATCAAATAATATTTCAAATCTAGATTAGATAATTCTTAATGCCACAATTAGTCACCATAAGTACGTTAAACAATGTTTGATGTTATCAAATAAGGTAAAATATATTTCATAAATCTAAATATTATTCAAAATAAGTTACTAAATCTTTTTATCGCTCCAAAAATAATCATAATTTTCAAACTATTTTCGAAATCGATATTTTTTTGAAAATCCAAACATAATAATAAATAACTTTATAATTTCAATAATAAAATTTCAGGAACAAATATTTATTAAAACTAAATAGTACTTTCAAACCGTTAATTACAAACTACATTTTGAAATACAAAAAAATATTAAATATCTTTTACAGAGTTTCAAAAATAAATTACTTTCAAACACAATAAAATAAAATAAAATAAAATAATTTGAGAAACAAGGGTTACAAATCTACTCACCTTAGAAAATTTTGTCCTCGAAATTTAAGGATGACAGAAAAAATAGGCTTGGTTGGTCAGGTGAAAAGATAGAAATATTTAAAAAGGAATAATGATCAATGAGATAAAAATAATAATTTTTTTTCTTAATAAGAAGATTGATCAAGAAGGATGGAAGAATGTAGTCAATGGATATAGTTCGGAGGAGTATTACCTACATGACATCTAAGTTATCACTCATCAATCTTATAAATTTGTATCCTCAAGAATATTTTAAAAATTTTCCTCAAATTCAATCATATTTTTTTAAAATCACTAACTCAATTTAATAACGTTATGTAACAATCATGAATATCATCTTATCAAATTCATAACCCTTAATTCAACTTGATAAATATCTTCAAAATCTAACTTCACAGAACTTTAAATTCCTTAATTTTATTTTAAATTCGAAATTCAACATTTTCATAATCTCCTCAAAAATTTAAATTCCATAAATTTTCAAATCATACCTCAATTTTATTGATCAAATCAAAATTATTTCATTTAAAAATTAAATATTCGACTTTATCAATAATTCATTAATCATATAGAAATTTAAACCTCAGAATACCAAAAGCTAAAAATTTCATCTTCAATAATAACCAAAATATTCAATTTATTAATCGAGAATTCTATCCATCTTTGATTAGAGTCATTTATCTAATCACAATTTCAACTTCATCAAATAGGGCATCTCAAAATTCAACGAATATCATCACCTCAATCATGTAGCCTATGTAACAACCTTAACTACCCATACAATCAATTCAAAATAATTCTATGGATCACCCACGGTGTACCTAGTCCTAGGCCTAGTCATTTTTTAAAAATCAAATCAACCTAATCGCAGGCTTGCAGTAGTACGACTAATATAGGTACTACCACAAGTTCGTATAATTTTGCGAAAATGGACCTGCATGGGCCACCATAAAAACTTGTCACGACCCGTTCCCGCTTTTCGGGATACGAATACGTGGCCAAGCCCAGCCTACGCCGCAGCATCGGCGGTAGTACGCTGTCTGGGCTCAATATAAATCTCAAATATAACAAATATCTCTATTTTGCTCATTTACAATAATTATTTTAATTACAATTCCAATAATACATTCAAATTTGCATACAGAAACAAACCCGCTACATGTGACTATTCTATCTAGAATCTATGGTTGGCCTCCAATATGGCTCTAACACCACCCGAAGGAACCCAAAGCAAGAGAGAAGTCATAGAGAATAGTCATCAAGAATCTGTCAACAAAAAAATGGTTATCCAGTCAGGATTGGAGCAAGATCACCATAACACTACATTACACAATATAGTATACAAGCATGAAGGAAAGATTAAAGGAATTTAACTGAAGATAAGTATTGGCATGACATTGTATGATAAGAAAGTACATTTGAGACATGATAACAATATGAAGGTAGACTCAAAATACCACTAAGACATGATGACAACAAGAAGGTAGACTTGACGAAAGAAGAACAATATACAATAGAGTAACAACAATTAAGTCACGTGTATTGTGTGTTTTAGAATATCAACTTTCAGCATGTAGACGGCTTGGGATATCCGTCAGTCATACGTGTGGTGCATGACTGATATTATGCAATCAATGTATAGGGGGTCTGTATTCAATTCGTTGACCACATGCTTACTTGTTGTATTCCTCCGCCCGACTCACTCACAATACATGTACACTACGATAAACGTTAGCAATACGATAAACTGTAAACAATAGGAAACAATAAGTAAGGCATGAACATGTATGTATATCCATCCGATTCTAACTCTCGTGCACAATAGTAATCATGAACAACGACAATCATGAACCATAAGGAAGTAATAATGAAAAGGCGACATGGAACATGCAGTATAAAAATAAAGGAAAGATAGGTCATAGTGATACTTGCCTCGATTTGATTTGAAGCTGACTGGCACGATATTGTCATGTCGGCACATAAATAGTCTCAGAAATTAAAGCTACGCAAGATGATTTTAGATGATGAGACGGGCCTCTAAAATAAAAACAAAAATAAAATATTTTGGAAATTGTTAAGAAAAATATATGATGTGTACGTTTTCATCAGCGTTCCGAAACTTTAAACGGATCATGATTCCGATTCCTGGTTCTCCCGGAATCTCGAAAACACCGAAACGTGTCAAATTTCGGACAACTGACAATCCACGAATTTTCCAAAAATTTAGGTTAAAATTATTTGAAAATAAATTTTATATTCAAAAAATATACCTCGATACGGTTACAACAAAAAAACCTGGAGGTCAAACGGAGCCCGGAGTTGGAAGTCATGGCCCTTCAAAGTTGGTAAAATATTTGAAAAGGAAGGCTGAATTTATGACGAATTTGGGGTAATTATGACGAAAAAAGAGAATTTTTTTGGAAAAGAAGGTATGAGAGATGATTTTATTTTATAGGTTCAATATATATAGATAATGGAAAGCAATTAGTGAATTAGGATATGATTAGAACTCAATCAATAAAGATATGGTTAGGATTACCAACTAATTTGGATAGGAATATGATTAGTTCAAATAAGAAATAATCTATCTAATACTAGATATGATTCAAATAGGATTAGAATTTCTAACGGACAAGTCTCTCCATAAATTTAAATCCAATAAATTATTTAAATCCAAATCATATGAATTCAAATCCAAATCTAAATCCAAATCAAATTCAACATAATAACTTTAAGATAAATTTAATATTTATCAAAGAAATTTAAATTATATAATAGATAAATCGTTAAATCAAATAATATTTCAAATCTAGATTAGATAATTCTTAATGCCACAATTAGTCACCATAAGTATGTTAAATAATGTTTGATGTTATCAAATAAGGTAAAATATATTTCATAAATCTAAATATTATTCAAAATAAGTTACTAAATCTTTTTATTGCTCCAAAAATAATCATGATTTTTAAACTATTTTCGAAATCGATATTTTTTTGAAAATCCAAACATAATAATAAATAACTTTATAATTTCAATAATAAAATTTCAGGAACAAATATTTATTAAAACTAAATAGTACTTTCAAACCGTTAATTACAAACTACATTTTGAAATGCAGAAAAAAAATATTAAATATCTTCTACAAAGTTTCAAAAATAAATTACTTTCAAACACAATAAAATAAAATAAAAAATTTTGAGAAACAGGGGTTACACTTACCATGAAGTTGCATTGAATATTATCTCAACCTTTACCAAGTTCTTCATAGAATACGTACCTCGGCTAGAAAACCTGGAGGCTGACGCTCTGGCTGGCCTCGCATCTTCATTAGCGGCACCCCTTGGGACTCAACACTACGTGACGGTAGTTGGTCGAGACTTGGTCTGTCCTAAAAATAACCTATGTACACAAATGGCTCATGCCATGACGACAAGTGCCGGTGTTAATGTTCGAGACTGGAGGTTCCCATTCATCGACTTCGCTGTCTATGGAATTCTTCCAGAAGACCCGAAAGAAGCCGTCTCGGTCAGAAGGCGTTCCCTTCGATTTTATTATGATACAGCTACTAAAATACTTTACCGACGTTCCTACGATGGACTTCTCCTTCGATGTCTATCGAATGAAGAAGCAAACGAAGCCCTTCGGGAAGCTCATGACGGGACTTACGGGGCTCATCAACCTGGCCCTAAGTTGTAGGATCGACTGCGACGCATGGGTTACTACTGGCCAACCATGACAGCCGACAACGTCGACTATGCTAAAAAGTGCCATGCTTGCCAGCTTCATGCCGACTTTATACGTACACCATCAGAACCACTACATGCTACGGTCGTCTCATGGCCCTTCGAAGCTTGGGGTATGGACATTGTGGGACCTATCACCCTTCCTTCATCGAAGGGATACCGCTTCATCCTAGCCATCACCGACTACTTCTCCAAATGGGCAGAAGCAGTTCTACTGACGGAAGTGAAAGGCTCTAGGGTGATCAGCTTCATCACGCATCATGTCATCTACCGTTTCGAGGTACCCCATAGGATTATCTACGATAACGGTCCACTGTTCATCAGCCATGTTTTCAGCAGATTCTGTGACAACAATCGAATTCAGAACGTGGCATCAACCGCCTACAATCCGGTAGCAAAAGGATTGACCGAGGCATTTAACAAGACCATCGTCAAGCTACTCAAAAAGGTCGTGTCATCTAACAAACGCGACTAGAACGAAAAGCTCGACGAATGTCTTTGGGCCTACCGTACAACGGTACGGACCCCGACGGGCAACACCCTATTCTCCTTAGTCTACAAGAGCGAAGCGGTACTGCCTCTCGAGATTCAGATACCCTCACTCTGTGTGGCGCTCACAAACCAATTAACAGAAGAAGACAACCAGCATCGTCGTCTACAAGAATTGGAGGTACTTGACAAAAAATGTCTCCTAGCTCAGCAGCGTTTTAAACTTTATCAAGCCCGTATATCACAGGCTTTCAACAAAAAAGTCAAGCAGAGGACTTTTCAAATAGACGACCTGGTCCTGGCAGTCAGGAGGCCGATGGTGTTAACTCACAAAACACCAGAAAAGTTCAAGCCTAAGTGGGAGGGACCTTTCATTATAGAGATGGTATACTCAAACGGTGCTTACCGCCTCGCTCGACCGAACGGGGACTTGTTCACGATGCCCATCAACAGCAAGTTCCTAAAGAAGTACTACTCATGACATCTTTCAGACATGTACTTCCACAAGGGAGTTAGTGGACCTAATCATCAGAGCTCACATACATTCCCCTTCACAAAATCCTATGCTTTCGAAACCCAGTTGTTCCGCGGCATTCTATCCCCAGTAGAAGAACAACCACGTCCACATTACCTCTGAGTTGCTCCTCTAGATCCTGTAAAGCGTGATCTTACACCACGTAGGATTATGCTGTTCATCATGTTTACCACGTCCAGATTACCTCTGAGTAAACATCCCGTACGAACAATCCCTGCATTGCCGTACATCAATCGCAGAACTTCCATGTCCATATTACCTCTGAGTAGTTCTACGTATCCCCCAGAGTCACTCCTACCACGTCCATAACACCTCTAAGTAGGAAGACTTCATCATCCGAACCCCATATTTGCCACGTCCACATTACCTCTGAGCAAACATGTCGGTTCTCTCAAACTTATTATCTGTACCTAAAACAAAGGTGCGCAAAAGATAATAGGTCCACATAAATCATCAGTTCATGACAGCAAAAATGAACACACCACAAAATTATTTATCTTTTATTTAAAAGTAAAGTATTCCATCCCCAGCAGAAGTTGCAAACTATAAAAATAATAAAAAAGAGAGACTACAATCCCTAAGCATCACTGGGATTGGCAGAAAGCTCTTCAATTTGATGCTTCAAGTCTTATTCTCGAGCCTCCGCGGTCGCCAAGACCCGGCGTTCGGCTTCTTGACGCATCACCTCTACAGCTTCGGGGGCAGTATCAGTCTCATACTTCTCGTCTAGCTGTTGCCGCTGGTGGCTCAGGGAAAGAACCTGGCGGGTAAAAGCTGCTTCCTCCTCCATAGATGCTGCATGTTCAGCTTGGACTCGCTCAGCATCTAACAAGAGTTGGGCTCGCTGGTCTTCAAGATGACGAATCATGGCAGTGACCTCCGCTATACTAGCCTCCAACGAGGCCCGCAACTCTACCTTCTCCTGCGTGGATTGAGATAGCCTCTCCACCATAGCTTCAGCTTCGGCCACCTTACGGTCCCAGACAGCCACCGTGGCCTGATACGACGACTCAACTTCAGCTATCATTTTTTCCTTTTTTGCTTCTATCAGAGCAGAAAAGTCATTTCGCCAGATACTCTGAAGCTCGAAAAGAAGCTGGTCGAGCTCGGCCACCGAGGCCTCCAGAATCTCGGCCATATGATCGTAGCCCTGGTACGAACGTATCAAACCAATGGAAGGGAGCGCCATGGCTTTTGCTGTCTAAAAACTCTCGTTCGTATTCAGCACAGTTGATACGTCTTTCTACAGCATCTTGTACACTACTTCAACAACAAACTGTACATACTCGTCCACGTCTGCCAACACCTGAAGCGTCATAGCAGGAGTTGGAGGAGCTACTCTGGACAACGGACCTGCAGAAGACCCATCGACCTCAATCTGCGAGGTCGCAACCTCAACCTCAGCGGACCCTCTCTCGTCAGGGACCTGCACTTCGTCACTAGCCCGAGGTGCCAAGTGGACGAGAGGAGCCAGATGGGGCATCGTTATCGTCCCCCAAGTAGAAGGAGCAACAGAGGGTTCAACTAGCAAACCCTTAACTTTTTCAATTTCGGAGGGACCACCGACGTCTGGGGCTGCCTCCTCCGTCTCCAAAATACTATCAGCAGGCCGCACAGGACCTTCCTCCTCTGGCAAAACAGCCAGATCAGCACCTATTTTCTGACTTGACTCCCCTAGAGCCGGGCTCGGCAGACGAGTCTCGCCTCCCTCATTGAATCCCTCTGCGGGAATAGAATCTGTCGGTACCTCCTGATCCGTAGCCAGCTCAGCGTCCGCTGCTGAGTCTAGGGTAGGGTTCGGCAACGGTGTAGTCGACCCCCCTTCATCATGACGAAGAGGGAAATCAGCCCTCTCCTCTGTTACCACCATGCCTGTTCCCCCTAATGCAGGCTTAGGGACCTCTGGAGGAACGTCATCTGAAGAAGACAAACTCCATTCCTCTTTCTCATTGGAAAGAATAACTTTTGCTGAGACCTCGATACCAGAAGCCCTCACGACAGCTGGTATCTCCACAGAAGTCATATCATCTGGGTTCTCCTCCACGGGAGACAATACAATCGGCCAAATATGCTCATCAGATGGGCCCGCCACCCACTCTGGTCTGCTAGCACCCGATCTCGGAGTTCGGGGTTTCCTTTTCAACGACTCCTACAAAAAGAAAGCATATGTCACAAAAATGGTAGAATTAACCAGACTATGTGGGACGTCCTTACCTTCACAGGAGCCGATTCTGTTGACACCTCCGGTGACATTGCTTTCCTCTGCCTTTTCGGCACAAAAGAACCGGCTTCTGTGCCGGCACGTCTCTTCGGGAGATCAGCCGAGGGCTCTGCCTGAGTACCCTCCGAAAATACGACAGGGGTATCTCGATAACCAACCTCTGGCGGGCGGTACGATCGAGCCTTCACCAACATGATCCCAGTCGCCTCCAACTGGGTGCCGATGATGAAACTGGTCTCTCTATCATATCCAGGAGATACAGCGTTCATCGCACAGTAAAATTTGGCAGTTGAGAAAAGAATCGGCGGCTGCGGATTCAGAACAGGCACGGTAAAGCAGGATCCAGTACATCCGGCATTGTAGTAATGCCAAGCTCGTACCCCGTCTAGTAGACTCCCAATATACTCTAGGCTGGTTCTGGGGTACCCCAATATCAACTGGGCATAGCCGAATTGACGTACGAAACGGCTCGGCAAATACGGCTCCAAGTAATAATGATTTTTATTCCTGTACACCAAATGGGATGGCCGGATGTTTTACAACCAACGGAATCCCCACGGAGACAGAGTTGTTGCATCTGCACCCAAATCAGCTAAATCTTTATTTGCTTCAAAGCCGATGAAAATGGGACCAACTTTCATGATCTCCCATCCTTGAAGGTAGGACAAAACCTTCCTACAAACAGGAATGCCCGTATGCAGCCACTTCCTCTGGTAGAACGGTAGAGGAATGCGTCTCCGGCCACATGGTCTTCTTTCTGGCCCGGACTCATCACGTTAGGATGGTGCAAAATCAACCACCCCATCAGATAGTGAAACGATAGTTCGGCACGAAGAAAGTTGCCGTTCTTACCTCGTTCGTGAACAATGTTACCTGTAAATTCTCGTAGACCTCGCAGCAGGTTGCATACCATCGATGGGAGTAGAGCCAAGGGGTGGCCAAAAACCAACTTTACAGTTGGCAGGATCAAGTTCCGGATCACCCTCTCTACAGAGCCTGACCCACCTGAAAAGACGTGATCCCGGAGACAGATCATCAGATAAGTAGTCAACACTACTTTGGATGACATCCGATGTGTGAGGTGCCAGAAACAGCTATAGGAGCGCTCGTCCGATTCCCAATCCCCGTTTTCCTGGAGACTCTTCTCATTAAGTCTGCTCATTTCAGATAGCACCTTAGTACTGGAAAGAGCTGGCGGAGTTATGAACTGAGAGGGATCCTTCTTATCTTGCTCAAAGACGTAATCCTTCCAAGCAGTTACGTGGGGCTGCGCCCCACCCTTATCCTTCTTCTGCATGTAATAGTGGTCGCCACTTCTTTAAAGACACCATCATCTCCTTTTCTTTGTTCCCCAGGACTTGGAACTCCTTGTTGGTCGGAAAGTACTCCTCATAGGGTTCTGATCCCTAAGGAAGCCTTGACATCTCATATATTTTATGAAGTGCAAGTCCTAATTCCCCTACCAGAGTGAAAAAGGTCCCGATTTGGGTATTAAACATCTCCAGGAGTGCAAGAAACATATGCATGTTGATGTCAATGCCCGCCTGGGTAGCACGGATGGCGGCAGTCAGTCCAATCTCCCTGAGCTCGGTTCAAAACTTTGTCAGAACCCAGAGTGTCAGTGTCCCACTTGGATACATAGTGACACCAACCCTCTACTCAAAATTCACCTTTCGAGTATGACCGCTTCGATGACAGCATACGATTCATGAAAGTCGAAGTACCGAAGGCAAAAGTGTCGGCAGGGACGTCGCTATAAATACTTTCAGGATGCAGAGTTCGCCAGGTGAAAGAAGGCCCAGCCCGCGTGGCGACCAAAATATTACTTTGGTTCGAGGTAGCATCAATTCTGATGGTGCCCGCCACCGCTCCCCCTTGAGACGGGGTTAACTCCCATGACATCCACCTCTAGGAAACAAGACGACAGAAAGCCATCAATGGCCAGTGACGCTCGAGCTGCTTCATGAACATGTGCACCCCTTTGGCTGAGAAGAACCAATCTTCCTTGATCCTCAGCACCTTCGCTTCAGTAGAAGTGAGGCGATCCCCGAGCAGGAACTCAGGCTTCAGGAAAGTCTCATTTTCAGGAATGCCAGATTACAAGCAGCCATGTTCCATCATCTGCTGGATAAACGTATACTGTTGCTCCTTGATTTAGGTCATTCTCTCGAGAGACTGATCCAGCATAATGGCAGCTTGGACAGGATTTATTACCGCCTCGTTATAATCAACTTCCATCGGACAGAGAGCATCATCCAGCAGTACTTCGTTCAAAAGCGGGATGGTTATCGAAACTGGCGTCAGGAAATATATATCTGAGCCGAGTTCTCATCAGAAGCGCACACACTGAACCCGAGCTCAGGCGCATCTGAAAAGAAGCTTCGGCGCATCATCAGGACTCGAAGTCCATGCGCGTCAGCAGAGAAGCTTCGGCGCATCATCAGGACTCGAAGTCCATGCGCGTCAGCAGAGAAGCTTCGACGCATAATCAGGACTCAAAGTCCATGTGCGTCGGCAAGGAAGCTTCAGCGCATCATCAGGACTCGAAGTCCATGCGCGTCAGCAAAGAGGCTTCGGCGCATCATCAGGACTCGAAGTCCATGCGCGTCGATAAGAAGCTTCAGCACATCATCAGGACTCGAGGTCCATGCGCGTCAGCGTATGTGAGTTCTAAAAAGATTTTTTGTTCCTCAAAATACAAAAGGTACGACAAGGATGACAAACCCACCAATCACCGCCGGCCGAACGTCGACGGGCGTCTTGGAACAGCATTAACATCGACCTCTGCAGGCTCTTTTCCTTTACTTCAACCTCGGCCAGCACCACCGCGAGGAGTCTTGGGAGCCATTTCGTAAAAAGAAGTTAGGGTTTTGGGAAGAATAACTCTAAAGAAGAAGAAAGCAAAGAGAGGAAGAACTCTCTCTCTCTCCATCAGATGCCTATTTATAGGCTTGGTCGCACGCATGAACCAATGAAGGGTGACGTCAGCCGCCGCCTGGGGTTCTACAAAGTGATAACGGCAAATAATCTAAAAAGATCATCATTAAATCTTCTTGTTTATTTCGAAGCGTTATCATTTGCATTTAAAACTGAAGAGAAGCATGCACCTCATCACAAATGCACGGAGCAAATCATGCACCCCGAACAGTCAAGCGCCCCATTGAAGCTACTACCATGCTTCTTATTCAAAGTATTTCAAAACTTGACAAAAAGTTTTGAAAACTTTGAAGGGGGTCTTGTAGAAGCATGGAATTTCAGGTGCATCTACAGGCCAGAATTCCTATGTGCCTAACGTTACATGAGCCAGGGAGCTCAAACGAAGTACTTGGCACAGCAAGACAGCAAAAGTATAGACATCAAAAGGATTTTTTATTTCATATAAAAGTCTATTACATGTCTAAAAAAGGCTTTACAAAGGAGAATTTCTATAAAAAGAAAATTCTTAAGACTACAGCCAGGTGCAGCAAACTGCCATACGCCTCTCGTCAGACGCATCATCAGTCAGGCGCATCACTTCAGCGTCTCAGTCAGGGAATATATTTCAGCATCTCAGTCAGGCGTATCTATTTCAGCTTCTCAGTTATGCGCATCATGAAGTCTCAGCATATGCGCTCTACTTCGACCCGATCAAATGCTTCGACTAATGAAGCATTTATTGAGCAAAACTAGGGTGGGCGATCAACCCTACTCGAGTTGGAGGAAGAGCTCTCCAAAGCCCAAGGAAGAGGAGAGCACCGCAATTCTAATCTGCGACTAAAGGAGCAGCTTTCCACACAATCAGAGTGGGCAACACCCCACTCTAGCAGGAGGAAGAGCTCTCCAAAGCCCAAGGAAGATAGGAGCACCACAATTCTGATCTGCGGCTCTTTCAGAATAACGGAGACGAGGCTCGAGCATCCCGATCTTTGGATGCAACAGGCACCTTCCGCCTATCTCAGAAGCCCTCGATTCCGACTTTTGGATGTAACAGTCACCTTCAAGTGCATGAATGAAGACAATTCGTCGCATCTTCACCCTCGGGAGCATCTTGTCAACAGAATATGCTCGAGCAAATAAGTTCATTCGGGAAGACGTGAGAGAACGAGAAGCAAACTTTCTCCTTGCTGCTATTTATAGGTAGGACAAATCAAACCCATACGCCAAGTGGCGGGCTCTCCGAATCCCGTGCAATGAATTTGCATTTATGGTGATGAACCTAACGCTTCAAATTTGGCCAAGTCAAAATGGCTATTTAAAGCACTCGAGGAACGCAACAATCGGACCAATAAAGACACGTCATGCAAATGGATGCACCGGTCAGATACCGCGCATCGTACAGACGCCCCCGTCGGTACCAAGAGCCCTGTATAGATGCACCCAACAAAGTACAGATCCATACGTCCTAATCAACATGGTCCCATGCGCCCAGTAGAATGCAGATCAATGCGCCCACTCAACAGCCCATCACCCGTCAAAGAACATTAAATGCTGAAGTTCTGACACGACAGCAGCCATGCCTCGATGACAGAGCAGCAACAGCTTTTACAAAAAATAAAGCACCGCTGACATCAGCGTCATCATTAATCTCTTCCGGCGGTTATAAGCTACATGACCGTCCAGCCATTCGCATGCACCTCTGCAGCCATGCATCCAAACCTCTACATGCACTTCAAGAGCCATGCGCCTCTGACCTTCCTCTGATCCCTAAAGACAGAAGTCAGGTCGCTACTGAAGCCTCGTATGTACCTCAAAAGCCATGTGCCCAGACTGGTTCTCAAATCCTGAAGGTTGCGAGCCAAAGTCTTCTTATGTGCCCAATCCCCGGCGTATCCTATCAGATTACCCTCTACCAAATCTGAGATCTTTGAGCTACGGACACGTGCCACGTGTCTTTTGACTCAATTCAGCCTATAAAGGGGTGCTAATCACCCAAGATCTCAGCAACAGAAAGATCCTTTCCCCTGCTACGTGCCAGCCCACAAAAACAGCATAAGAATTCAACCCACAAATGATGGTGTATCGTCCATGCGCCTCCCGCAGCTTCAACCACGTGGCGTCTCCATGTACAGGCACATCCTATATATGCGCGCATGTGCAGCCTAACCTGCTGCTTATAAATAGAAGGATCATTTCCTTCTTCCACACATACCTACGGACAGAGACCTACATACACACAGGGAGAGAGACAAATACAGACACTCAACGTATTCTTCCTCTCCGCAAGCTCTAGCACCCAGAGCAACTCAGACCTTCAGAGAACCGAGAACCGTCGTCAGATCGTCAACGGAGTCAACGCATTACCACTCGCTCCATCGACACAGGGACCCAGATAAATAAAAGTGTACTCCTAGGACTACATCTAAGTCCTATATTGCAATAATGTTCTGTTTGTAATTATAATTGCAATCAAAAGATTTTAATGGCAAACACTCCTCAGCCCGAAGGGAGATGTGATCCTTTTGGGAGACAATCAAAACGAATTTATCTATATTGATCACCTGTCCCAATACCTCATAGTAGTCCTACAACATCTTCAGAAGGTTGTCCACACTATTGTTACCCCCGTTGAAGAATATGAGGTTGTCGTCCGTATAGAAGAGGTGTGATATGGAAAGGCTATTTCTACGGCCAGAGAAGTACTTAATATGGCCATGGAGACATAGTTTTGAAATTTTTCTATTGATGGCGTCGTGGGCTATGATAAATAAGGCGAAAGAGATCGGATCCTCCTGTCTTAGGCCTCTAGCCAAGTGGAAGAAGCATCACATTTTCTGGTTGATGGAGATCGAGTACCAATAATTAGAGATATTTCTGAATATACGGTCGATCCATTTCTGGCTGAGGCCGAACTGGCACAAAACCCGGATGAGGAACCTCCAGTTAACCCTGTCGTAAGCTTTTGATATGTCCAGCTTAATCACCACATTTCCACCTGTGATGTTGTTGTCAATTATCCCAAAAACTTCGTGTGCCAGGCTAACATTCTCTTGAATGCTGCAGCCTCTGACGAGCCCCGATAGCTTCCTAGAGATAATGTATGGTAGGATGCCAGCGAGCCTGTCCGCCAAGATTTTTGAGAGAATTTTAGGGAGAAATTGCTTAAGCTGATGGGTCTGAAATCTTGGATGTTCGTGGGTTTGGAAGTCTTAGGGATAAGAACCAGGTTCGCCGCAGTGATGCCTTTAGGGAGTTGGATTCCTAAAAAGAAGTTTGTGATAGCAACCATCAGGTCATGTTTAATGATATTCTAACACCTGGAATAGAAAACTCTAGAGAAACCATCAGGTCCTGGGGCTCCCTGTGGATTAAGCGATTTGATCGCATTCTCAACTTCGTCTTCCTGTGGGATCGCTGTCAACTCCAGATTCTGCTCATCTGAGATAAGGTTCGGGATGTCGTCGATGAAGTGATCCGGGTCTGTGGTCGGCACAGCTTCAAAAAACTTAGAGAAATAAAGAATAGCCCTATCCATAATGATCTGATCCTCCACCATGGCCTCATCCTGATCGTACAGACATACTCTATTCGATCCCGCCCGCTCTTTAATAATAACATGGAAAAAGGAGGAGTTTAGGTCACCATCCTTGACCCAATTAATTCTGGCCAGGTCCTGAAGGAGTTTCTCTTCCAAGCCCAAGACCTTATCTAGCCTATGTTTTACGTTCAGGAGACCCTCACCACCTGAGTCACTCCATTGTTCTTGAAGGACGGCCTCCAAATCTTTAACCTCCTTTTGAAGCTCCTACTTTTATTTTCTAAGGTCCCCAAAGACATTCCAGTTCCAGTCCCTCAGGGCCGATCTTAATCTCTGGAGTTTAGTCAGCATGATGACGAGAGGCAGTCCCTGGCACACCTTATTCCAGCTTTCCGTAACCAAGTTCAAGAAAGATGGGTGGTCGCACCACATCCTTTGAAAGCAAAAATGGGTCGGAGTAGATAGGGCATCAGAGGGGGTGATGAGAAGGGGGAGTGATCGGAGTGCATACGAGGAAGGTGCATAACTGATGTGGGTGGTTTGTTGAGGAGAAAGTTGGTATCATAGAGGACCCAGTCGAGACATTCCTAGGTGTTTGGATTGTTAGTGAGGCCATTGCACCAAGTGTATAATGACCCGTGGTAGCCAGCATCGAAAGCCCCGTTTCAGAGATAAATTTTTTAAAGTCTGTCACTGCGTTCGCATTGATGATTCCTAGCTCTAATTTTTTTGCTGCCGAGCTGACAACATTAAAGTCGTCAGCAAGCATCTGCGGGCAGTCCATATTATTAAATAAAGTAGTGAGATCTTGCCATAGATCTCTTCTGATGCACATAATACAGCTAGTATAAACGATCGTGTGGGCCATTGTCTGTCCCAACTTTTTGTCCAGGATGTTGCAGTGGACGAATTGATTGTTGGTCTCCGAGATCACCAACTCGATATAGTTGTTCCAGAATATCCATATATATGTGTTAAGATCTCCACCATGGAAAGAGTAAGGCAAATGCACCTCATGGGCAAGCTCCTGAATGTTCTCCCCATCAATCAAAGGTTCGAGAATCACTATAAAATCAGGTGAATGTTTCCTGTTGAGAGATTTGAGGTAGGTTCTGGTTGGTTGGTTCCTGATGCCCCGAGCATTCCAGATGATGGCTTTAAATCCCATTCAGGTTAGTGTGGTTTTTATTGGCATCCTTCTGTCGCCTGGTTTGCATTGGTTTAGGCATTGGGTTGGGATTAGTGGACTTATTTCTGGTCAACGCTGCATAGGTCATTTTATTAGATTGCCCCTTCAGCTACTTTTCCAGGGTATTAGCCCCTAGCTCGGCAGACTTCCTCCTAGCCAATTTTTTTTGTTGCTTTGACCGGGCTATCTCCTCGTCCCTCAAATTATCCTGTTGATTAGCCCAAGCTATTTCTTCGTTCACCATAGTTATTTCTTCGTTCACCATATGTTCCAGCGAGCTAGATCCAACTGTGATATCTTCCTCCTGGTAGGACGTTGGATCAGAATCTGGCGTGTCTAAGTTTGTTTTATCCCAGAGTTTGCCTTTCATTTTGAATGTCATAATTTTGTTGATCTCTGTGTGTAACACCCAATTTTCTAAAATGAGGGTAATTTTGAAATTTTATAATTTTAATTATTTAATTATGATATTTAAATCATAATATGATTTTTGGTGATTTTTATCATTTAAAAACTATTTTTAAGTCATGACCTATGATTTTGGTGTTGCTAGTGTGACCTTAGAGACCGTTTGACCTAGAGCCTAACCATGTGAGTAGAGGTTCAATTTAGTGCATTTAGCCTAGAGGATATTTTGGTCATTTCTGAATTTATTTGAGCTTATTGTGATTTATTAGAATTTATGGAAATTTATGTGATTTTTAATATTAATTAATTAGTTGCTATGTGGTATCTTGGTTCTAGACTAGATTGGGCCTAACCTAGAAGTGAGACTTAACCTATAGACTAAGTAGGACTTGTTAGTTTAAGTCATGGTTAGAAATTTGGTAGATAATTGCTTTTGGACTTATTAGTTAGAATGAGGTGTTTTGAGAATAGGCCTTTAACTAGGAAGCCTAGAAACCCACCAAGAGAAGGAGGCCCATGGCCCAACTAACTAAAACCCTAACCCTAGAGTTTTGGCCAGCCAACATAGGGAATCCCATCCCTATATAATGTCTCTTCCATTAGTTGTAGCCTCCTTAAGAAAGTTTCTAAGTTTACAAGAAGGAGAGGTATAGAAATCTTTCTCAAGCCCTAGTTTCGTCATTTTAATTCCTTTTCCACTCTAGTCTTTTGCATTAGTTCCTAATCCAGCTCTATTTCATGTCCATGGAGAGAAACATCAGCTTTGGAGCAATTTGGAGCATTAGGCTAGTGAGGAGGAATCCTTCCTTACTTTAGAAATTTTCTTGAGGAAGAACAACCAATAGGTAACCCTATCTAAACTCATTAGATTTTCGATTTCTTACATATTTGTATAGCCCTAGGTGTCCCCTAGCCTTAGGTATTAGATTTGTGTCGAGTCGTGTCCATTTTGTGCCCGTACCGGACACATATCTGTCCTAGAACCTAGGTGTTTGATGAAATGCTTGAGTGGATGGAATCATTGTATTTTTGAAAACTAATTTAACAAATTTCTAGCTCTATATGTATATTTTGAATTTCTATTTGACTGAGTTAAATTTGTGCACTGTTCGTGTCCATTTTGGACACGAACTCACTGACTAGACACAGCACAGGGTACTGTAGCCTTCTCCTGCTACCCGTGTCCTACATCTCACTGGACACGCCATCTCTTGACACCAAAATTGGTATGGACACTCCTTAAGTGACTGACACAAGGCCCACAAAATTTTGTGGGACCTTATCGAGTGGTTAGGGAGAAATCACGCGTGCACCGATTCCTCACTGTGTGCACGCGTGCGACATTGCCTCACTGATATACACATGTGGTTCAGACACGACACGGCCTCGACCTGATTTAGGGTGTCTATTCCCTAGCCCTAGACCCACTCTATCACTGGATATGGACACGACCCTTCTCGTGTTGTGTGTCGAGTCCTATTGGACTCGACATGGCTGCACGAGGCAGTCCTCACTGCCAGTTTCAGTTGATGTCTCCATTTCGAATTTGGACACTTCGTGTCGAGTTTCCTGGACACGAATGGACCCCCTAGATACGTGTACACATGGTGGGACACGTCCATATGCCTGACTGTGGGTTTTCCTTAGGTTTTGGTTTTCAAAATAAGGAAAATCCATATTTTCTGATGTGAACTGTCAGTTCCTGATACATTGGTTTCCTGTTTCCTATTATACTGATATTTGAATTGATTGATGAACTGAGTTTAATGGGCTTTTGAATTTAATACATAACTGAGATTAACCTACCATGTTAGGGTGTATATTAGCAAAAGATTTGAGTTTTCGAATTCTCATTGAATTGATAAGCTGGTAACTGTTTTGTATAAACTGTTTCCTGGAATTTCAACTGTCATATGTTTACTATTTTGATCGATTGAATTGCAATGATGTTTACCTATATGTTCAACTGTCATTTTGTTGTTCCTGAGAACCTAAAAGTTTAGTCCCTATCACACATTAACTGAGATTAGTTGAAAACTGAGATTGGTTGAATAACTCTGAGACTTGCATTGAATGTTTAAATGATTGGTTCAAATTCATATTGATCCCTGTCTTAATTCCTGAGATTAAATGCACTATTCCTGAGACTGAGTAACACCCTAGCTACACCACTGATTTGCCACACACTTGTTTTCACTTGTGCACACACACACACGGACTCTTCGTTTTTCCTGAGTTCACACTTTGCCACATTTCTGAGTTTTAATCTGCAAACCTGAGTTGACTGAAAACTGGAAACCCATATATCCATATCACTATTTCCTAATAACCACACACATTTCAAAATAGAAAACTATTTTGTACATCCTTCTCATATTGTACACACACACTTCACTCTACAAATCTGAGAACACTGTTTTCCCTTTCCACACTCACACACATATGTATTTAACTAAGGACACTTTGACACACTACCCTACAAAATTGAGATACACTGCTACCTATATTCCCACTGTGTTCCTATTTTCTGAGAACTGAGGAACACATAGCTATTGACACACACACAAAAACCTGAGATCCCTTTTTTTATAAAACTGAGATTTCCTTTCTTAACTGAAAACTGAGAATAGGATTTGGAAATTAGTTTGAATGTTAGCATTGATTCTTGGGGTTTTTGAATTTGTCATTGGCCTGCATACCTGAAATGGTTACTGCACAGAATCTGAATTAACCCTGTCCTGACCTCCACTTGCCATCTACTCGACTGAGTCTTGTTTTCTTGAGTTGGTGACTGTTAACTGATTTCCTTCCCTTCCTTATAAACTGGGTTTTAGTTTATGAGTATAAATTGAATGTTAACAAGTTGTAACTTGTGATGCATACATGTCTATGTGTATGTGTGATGAATAGGAGTCTTGAAATCTCTGTTTGGACCCCACTGTTTCCATCTACACTGTCACAAACTGAAAATCTGAGAACTGAGAACACACACATGTTTAGCTCACACAAACCTGTCAAGTACACACTGTCATATTAAACTGAGCTAAACACACATACAACCTATCTAAACTGTGAACTAGGAATTCATTTGATATACACACACATCGCACAAATTCATTCCCTGTTACACACATTGATGCCTACACATTATATGTTACACATTGACACATTATTTGTACACACCCTAAGCCTAAGATACACCCTACTAATTTCCTAATTCACATTAAAAAATTCACATTGTTTCCTATTGACAGTACACTCAAACACTCACACATTTCACAGATTTCACCACACACATATGGCACTCTCTATATGTACATGTATGTTAATAGCCTATATATATATATATATATATATATATATATATATATATATATATATATATATATATATATATATATATATATATATATATATTGTCTATATGCATAATGTGGCCTATAAGTGGATGTGTGTTATTTATATTAAATTACATAAATATTTAATGTATACAATATGTGTGAATATGTGACATGGCCTATATGGCCTATAGCCTATATACATGGCACATAGCCTATGGGGTGTATCCATATGTGATACAGCCTATGTATATGGCTTGAATGCCCAGTGAATGTGTGTTATTGGCTTGTATAGCCTAGTTTTGATGTGTGAATGCTAGCCTAGGCTTGGTTAGGCCTAGTGAGACTTGTTAGACTTGTTAGAGCTAGGACTTGACCTAGTTGACCTAGTTTGACTAGTATAGTTGACTAGAGTTGACCAAGTGTTGACTTTAGTCTAGTTTGACCTAGACAACATGCAGATGCATTGTAGATTACTATTAACATCTCCCGTATACATCTTGACTTGTGTTGCTCTAACTAGGAGTCAGGTACCTCATCTCGGATAGTACATTTACTTCAGATATTCAGATACCAGGCGAGTACATTCTCTGATCATTTCATAACTTGCTTAGAATTATATTCCTGCTCTAGTTTACCTTATTTGATGATGTCACGATATTATCACGGATTGGTATAGATCCCTACATTGAGATGTTATCCCCCTCGGAAGCATCGGATACATCATTTTGTGTGTTTCATGTACATCGTGTATTCATCGCTCTTATGTTATTCATGTTTCTCATGTGCTTCATGCTCGTTCATGCTCGCTTGTGTACTCTCATGTGCTCTCATGTTCGGTCATGTTCTCGTGTATTTCATGTATAACCTATACTTCATGTGTACCCTTCATGGGCCTTCATATAGAATTCATGTGCACTCAGTTTCTGAGCCCTCATGTATACTTCATGTACACCCATCTATGGGCTTTCATGTAAAAATCATATGCGTAACATAACTTGTCTGGATCCTTGTGTACCGATTGGGGTATGGGGGAGTATAAATAGTCATGTAAACAATTCTAAAGTAGTATATCCATGTACGCCTCTCTAGTATATTCATGTGCAATCCAGCCGTTCACATGTCGACTTTGTACTCTAAATCACTAGTCACTGGTAGCTCTCTACTTATAGTATATATTTCTATTACAGTTCTCTCTATACTTACATCATGTACATTCTTTCAGTTTCAGGTATCGTACTCTCTTGTATGTTTATATTTTCTAACCTGTTATGATCTGCGTGAGATGTATTGTGTTTGCTTTCGTCCTGACTGGACCTGTTGAAAATTTTACAGAGGATAATGAGAAACCCTGTACCCCTTACTATGGAGCTGGCCTAGATGACACTCGCGACCTGGACCCTAGGGGAGGTTCAGGCAACTACTGAGGATGACACCTATGTTTAGTATAGATAGTCTAGACTGTTCCTTATTTTTATGTTAGTAGTTGTCTGGATTCAGAGTTGTATTATTATGGAGACTGGTAATTGTTGAGACTTATGTTATTTCATTCTGCTGTACCTCAGTTGAGGATTTCTTTATCTATTTCCATCGTGCTATATTCTACCTTAGATTGTGATTGAGTTGTACCTCTGTATTGGCCTCCTTTTGGAGAGTATTTCATGTTATGTAGTTATAGTTCATCACCTAGAAAAGCGTTCTACCGCCGACACTGCGGCGTAGGCTGGGCGTTGTTACGTACTCGTACCCTCACGGTGGGTGCAGGTCGTGACACGTTTTTAGTGGTGACCCATGCAGGTCGAGTTTGTGTAGTGGTATTCGAACTAGAGTATCATTATACCCTGCAGTAGGATTAGGATTAGGATTATTTTGAGGTACTCAATCACATTAGAAAAAACTCTTAACTGAATTCCTACCATCTAAATTTCTGTTGAAGATTGCTTCTTTGAAATAACTGTCCTCCCTTGACTTATCGTTTCTATCTCAGTATTGATTCCTTGTTTAATCTGTCTCCAGGATGGTGATTGAGACACGATCGCATCGTTCTGGCCCAGCAGACGCTGGTGAGAGGCCTACCACCCCTCGCCAGATTGTGGATGTTGGAACCACAGCACCCCCTATTTCTGCTCATATAGGAGCATCTGCAGCTTTTGGAAGTGCACCTCCACCTGTCCGGAGGTCTTCTCCCGTCATTCCGGATATGTATCAGCAGCAGTTACCTTCTGGGATAGTAGATGCGGCTCAGATGTTTACCCTTTTCCAGCGATTCCTGGAGACTCAGCAGCAGATGCAGCAGAGCCAGTCTGCTGACTTTTGACAGAGCATACAAGATACTCACCAGTTGGTCAGGACGATAGTAGAGCTGGTGGCTGCTTAGCCACAGGGAGGTCAGATGCAGCCGTATCAGCCGAGGACTCCAGACATCCAATCCTTTAATAAGATGGGACCCCGAGACTTCAAGGGTACAGAGGGCATCATATACGCTGACGATTGGATAGATCACATTGAGGAGATATTCCGATTGGTACAGATACCAGCTGGATTATAGATCGAGGCAGCTGCCAGTCAGATGCAGGACTTGGCCCAACTTGGTAGCAGACAGACCCGAGGATTGGTACAGTCGGTCAGACGTGGGCAACGTTCAAGAAACTATTCAAGGAAAAATTCTTTCCCGATACAGCACTCGGTGCCTTGGAGGCGCAGTTCGAGAGTTTGGTTCAAGGGAACCAGACCGTTGAGGAATACGCCGGGGAGTTCTGCCGTTTGGGTAGATTCATTGAGGATCTTACTGAGGCCGGGAAGGCGAGAAGATTCCGTAGAGGTTTGATCAGGGAGTTCAGGTCGTATACCAAGAGCTGCCGCGATACAACTTTTGAGCAGGTTCTGGTAGGAGCCATAGCAGCAGAGGACGATCTAGGGCTGAAGGAGAAGAGGACGCTAGACACTCAGGGAGCTAGTGGCAGTACGGGCCCGGCCAAGAGGCCCCACCTACAGATTCAGCAGTAGTATCAGCAGTAGAGGGTCTACTTTCAGCAGCGGCAGTTTCAAGATCGTGCACCCTTTCAGCAGGCGCAGCAGCCACAGAGGCAGCAACAGGCCCCGGGCAGCAGCTTGTTATCATTTGCCCCTTCTACAAGAGACCAGGGCACGATTGGGGCGAATGCCGGATGAGGCTGGGCAGATGTTTACTTTACAGAGGATCTGATCATCGGCTGAGAGAGTTGTTTCACTTAACAAAATGCCTTGAGGAATTGGCTTTTGAAAATAAAACGAGAAAAAGTACAAGAAGTACAAATTTGATTCTGGGAAAGTATTGCTATGGAAGTCTGATTCGTAAATGATCACTTTGTTCCTTGGACCATATGATGATGATAAAGATCACTGCTTGAAGTAGAACAACTAGAAGAACTAAGTCACCAGAAAGGTATCGACGCACTTGGGCACTGATGGCGAGGCCGAATGCTTTCCTGCTTTGCTTCACTCTGTTCTGAAAGAAAGGTTAAAGAAGAATGCTCTGGAGAATTAAAATCTCTAAGTTTTGATCTCTGTATTCTCTCCTCTCCCTCTCTATGTTATGAGAAAAATATGTCTATTTATAGACTTGGGCTCTTGTGCGTAAAAACTTAGCAAAAGTTCCATCTTTACGCTAACAACTGCCATCCACGAACGAAGTCAACCTCTGCATATGTTGACATGTGTCTCATCATTTCAGTAAGAATAGGATGCATGTGCACACGTTCTTCGAGAAGAATGGCATGAAAGCCACGTAGGCAGACCACGTTCCAAGCTGGTGGAGGAGAATAGGGCGTAAAAATAGCCCCAATGTACTCTGAGCGTAAAGCAGTAGATTAGGCGTAAAATAGCCTTGGCATAGACTTCCCGCGTAAAGTGGTTGTTAAATAACCTTGAGCGTAAAATAGCTCAAATAGACTTTACGCACACGTCAGCTGTTGAGCGTAAAAGCTCGTATAGTCTTCGTACATAAAAGAAGCCATAGTGTGAGCGTAAAGTAGCTCAATCCACATACTAAACGACAACATTGGTCTCTGTATAAAACAAATCCCTTTGTGATATATGCCATCATTAAGATCTCCATGTCAGAGTTTACATTAAATGCGAGATTTGACAGCTTTGTCCAGCGTAAGAGTGGCTGATCTGTCCTTGGCGTAAAACCATGGGTGTAGACCCGAGCGTAAAGTGATCAGCCTGCTTTAGGCGTAAAGTGATTAGCCTTGTCTTGGGCATAAAGAGATTAATCGCTCTGCTTGGCATAAAATAGATCACTTATGAATGAAATGATCCATCTCTTTGACTCTTTCTCTGAAGCACTTTTTTACGCTCCGACAAGACCCCCTTCAAAGTTTTCAAATATCTCCAAAATTTGAAACACTTTGAACAGAAGCGTAAAAGTTGAGATTTGACCAGTCAGCGTAAAATTTGGGATACGCAACCGTCATCCGCGTAAAAGCGGGGATGTCCAGCAGTCGGTACAATTTTCAATAGTGTCGGTCAACACTCAACCGTTACAATTTCTTTCTCGAGACTTTCGAATGCCTTTTCGTTTCCCCGAGTTTACATTAATAATAAGCAGTTTCCAAAGAGGAATATGAAGAGTTGGTTTAATTGTATAAATAAGAAGAAATTCTTCACTCTTGTCATTCATCCTCATAGTGACATGGCGCCAAAGAACGAGATTACTAACAAAGAGGCTTCGAGCTCCAGGCTTGATTTTGAGCGAGCATGCAACCTTTTAGAGTGCTTTGGACTGACTCCTGCAGTCTTTAGTCGCATCGATGGTGGTACCCCAACTACGTACGAAGGGCCAGGAGATGCAGAAGCATTTCTTAATCTGATGCGTCGCTCCGGGATTCGCAATATGCACGAACTAGGTACTTCCCTCCGTCAGCCCGACGAGGGAGAGAAAAAATAATATTTTTGCGAATCTTTTATCTGTAGGGGGCCACTCCCCCTTTTTATAAATAATGTCTGATGTTAATCTCATCTGTTGGTATATAGAACTGTTCAGCACTTATTTTGACTGCTTCTATGGTTGTTAATTTCCAAGAAACAAACCAACACGTGGCATCTGTCTTGTGGTTACGAGAGCCTTTAAATAGGATCTTCTCCCAAAATAGACTCATACCAATCAGTTTCTTCAGCCTTTATAAATAGCCGAGAATGTTTCATATATTCTCATTCTCGTTCCTCTGAAGATAACTTTCTGCAATGTCGTTCTCCAACAAGTGACAATGGCAAAGTTGTCCAACGGTGTTCCTTTGTACGCCCGGTCATTAGACGTAGATTCAACCATCATTAGAGCCAAACCATTTGGCTTAAGTGGTAAGTCCGACCATAAGCAAATATTTGTCTTCGAATTTTCTGTTGGAAATAGGTATTCATGAGCATAAATTCTTGACGAGCGTAAAAAAAAATCCTTGCTGAAGCACTGGCGTAAAAGCCTTGCTGAAGCTCTGGCGTAAAAGCCTTGTTGAAGCTCTGGCGTAAAAGCCTTGCTGAAGCTCTGGCGAAAAAGCCTTGCTGAAGCATTGGCGTAAAAGCCTTGCTGAAGCTCTGGCGTAAAAGTCTTGCTGAAGCATTGGCGTAAAAGCCTTGCTGAAGCACTGGCGAAAAAGCCTTGCTGAAGCACTGGCGTAAAAGCCTTGCTAAAGCACTGGCGTAAAAGCCTTGGCATCTGTTTTTAGTTTAGCATTTAATACGCATCTGATGATACTTCTGTTTAAAACACTTCTTCTTTGTTGTTCTCTGCAGAAGTTTGGCTGAACAGTTTTTTCAGGACCGGCATTGGTGACTTTGACGTTATGAAGAGCGTTCTTCTGACATCAACATCAGGAAGCTTATGCACTTTTGACGCGCAAATCAGACAACTCAGAACTCTTCGTGAGATAGAAGAGTCTTCCTCTGTTGGTAGGAAGAGCCTTTATACACGGAGAGTTGGATGGTGGAGTCAACTCTACCCCGAGAAATCGGGTAGTAGAGTTCCTTTCACGGCAGAACTAGGAATCGTATCCCAATGCTGGATGCGTTCCTATCTCCTCTGGAAGGCCGCCCCTAATCCACCAGTTGTATTGGCAGCAACACGTCTTCGGGCTGCCATACTCTGGAATTCTCCTCTCGTCTGAGAGAGAAGACCAGAGTTTGATTCCTTCTGTTCTGGTCGCCACAAAGGCTTGGACAGCAAGGAATTAACACCAACAACGAATCCGACAAAGAAGATCCAAAGAAGAAACAGATCTCCATTAGGCTATCGTTGTGCGTATAGAATGAAAATCCAAGAATGTAATAGATTTCCATTATAACTTGTAAGAAAGTCTAAGAAATGTAATAGACTTTTTTGATGATATGGGAATGGAAATGATGATTCTTCTATGATCAATGATTTGTATCTATCTGGATGTAATATGGACATGATAGATAAATAAAATCTTATCTTCTGTTTTAGAGTATATAATACTATCAGAGGTAATATGGACATAATAGTATATATGAACTCAAAAGAAAATTAGATTAATATCTATGCAGAGGTCAAATAGAAGTGATAGATAGGAAAAGTAAGTAGATTTAGTATTTATCCAGAGGTCATGGAAACATGATAAATAGCGAATCCCACTTTCTAATCAATTGATAAAATAGAAGATATAGAATCCCTTTCCCAGGAGACAAGAAATCAGCTTAACCAAACCTTGGTAGCTGGGGACTAAGGAAACAGATGTCATGAGCATATAAGTCCATCTTAATGTATGATTGAATCATAATTTTCGGGAAAAGAAAGCATTGATTCGATTCCATAATTAAATGAATGAACCCGATAGAACGAATGGACAGGTCTTTTCGGGAATGAAAAGTTGTTCTCAATCTCAAAGACCGGTTCATCAACAGTCCTCTTCTATAAATAGACGAGAACTTTCTGTAATCATTTCATTCTTATTTCTACTTCCCCATTGAAAATGTCTTCCGAGGATGTACCGCAAAAGAATAAAGTCTCCAGGAAATTTGAGGACGTCGCTGAGATGTGTCCCGTTGAGCCAACGGTGGCAGGCCCGACTCAAGTAGGCAACAGCTCTTCTACGCCCAAGCCACCACAAGATACCCTTGCATTTTTAGTAGAGCCAGGAAAAACTCCTGAAGAAGAAGCACTGAGGATGGCCGCCTGCAGGTTTTTTATGAACTCGGGCAACAATGCCTTCGAGACATTAACTGACTATGTATTCAATAAGGGAGGCGGTGGTCCTCGTCCTTGACCTTTTGTTTTGAACAAAAATAGTAACAAAAGAAACTTTATTTTCATTCTGTCTTCCTCCCTTTTTTTTATACATAGTATTTTCTAAGAAATTTGCCATTGATTGGCATCATGAGCAGATCTCCATTGGGCTTTGATAACCGATAGGCGCCATTGGAAAATACGGACTCAATTACATAAGGGCCTTCTCATTTTGCTTGGAATTTCCCTTTACTTTTATGAGTCATCACCATCGGTCTCCGAACGGCTAATACTAACTCGCCAATCTTGAATATCCTCTCTTTAACTTTACGATTGAAAGTTCGAGATATACGGACTTGATATAGTTCAATGTGCTGTTGTGCTTGAAGACGTTTCTCATCCAATCCTTCAAGTTCTTGGAGTCGTAAGCGATCATTATTCTCTGTAGTTAGATCATTAGCAATGGCTATTCGTAGAGATGGGATCTGGATTTCCAATGGGAGGACAGCTTCACATCTATAAACCAATGAGAATGGTGTAAAACCAGTAGGAGTCCGGACTGTTGTTCAATAAGCCCATAAACACTCTCCAAGTTTCTCATTCCAATCACGTTTATTAGAAGAGACAAACTTTTTGAGAAGTTTAATGATCGTCTTATTGAAAGCTTCGGCTAAAACATTAGCAGCTGGATTATAAGCCGTAGAAGCCAAATTCTGAATTCGATTCTTGTCACAGAATCGATAAAATGCTTGACTGGCAAATTGTGGACCATTGTCATGAATTATCCGTCGAGGAATCCCGAAGCGATAAATGACATGGTGCTTGATGAAGCTGATCACATTAGATGTTTTCACTTCCGCAAGGGGAACTGCTTCTACCCACTTAGAAAAGTAATCTGTTATAGCTAATATGAACCGATGTCCTTTAATAGAAGGAGGATTAATAGGACCAATGACATCCATACCCCAAGCTTCGAAGGGCCAAGAGGCTGCTGTAAGATGTAGAAATTCAGATGGTTGATGAATAAAATCAGCATGAATCTGACATGCTTTACATCTTCTGGCATAGTCTACAGCATCTGCTATCATAGAAGGCCAATAATACCCCATTCTTCGAATGCGGTCTTGTAATTTAGGACCCGGTTGATGAGCACCACAAATACCATCATGAGCTTCTCGCAGTGTTTGTTTAGCTTCACTTTCTGAGAGACAACGCAGCAAGAGTCCATCATAGGAACGACGGTATAGCATATGTAAAGACGAATCATAATAAAACCGAAACGATCGTATTTTGATTGATGCAGCTTCTTTTGGATCTTTAGGCAAAATCCCATGAACTGCATAATCAACGAATGGAGTTCTCCAATCCTTATGCTGGGAATTTGACTCTGTAGTATAACTTTGTTCAATGTTCAAATTATTCTTGACACAGAACAAGTCTCGATCCAACAAAGTAATTGTATTTTGCCTTCGGATTGGAACAGCTAAGTATGCAGCTAAACTGGCAAGAGCATCAGCTTCCACATTCTGAGAGCATGGTACAAACTCAATAAAGAATCCTTTGAATGAAAGGACCAGTTCAACTACCACTTGATGATAAGGAATGAGGTCAGGATTTCTGACCTCATAAGTCCCTCTAACTTGATTAACAATCAATTGAGAATCTTCATAAGCTTCTAAGAACTCAATACCTAATTGTTTTGCTACTTGGAGACCGATCAATAGAGCATTATATTCTGCTACATTGTTAGAGCATGGCTCATTGAGAGAATAGGCACGGTATATGACCATTTTGTCAGGAGAAACTAAGACGATTCTTACTCCAGAGATAATATTGCCTTTAGGTCCTACTCGTGATGCCCCATCAAAATATAATTACCATATGTCATTCTTCAAAGTCAGGTTACAATCCACGACTTCATCTGGAATGTCCTCATATAATTTTGATGTTTCAGGTATAGGGTGAGCAGCTAAGAAATCGGCTAATGCTTGACCCTTTATTGATTTCTGAGGTACATAAACCATGTCATAAGGAGTAAGCAACATCGCCCAGGTGGCCAGCCTGGAGTTAAGAATGCTAGGTTTTCTCATCAATACCCGAATGGGATTTATTCTGGAAATGACATGAATAGTCTGTCCTGTCACATAATGTCTTGTCTTTTGGACGGTAAAAACCAAAGCTAGACATTCCTTTTCTACAGGAGTATACCTGTGTTCAGCTCCGACCATCATTCTGCTCAGATAATATATTGCTTGCTCATGACCCATATCACTTTTCTGTGCAAGAAGAGCGCCAAGCGAGTGATCCAAGGCTCGAACATATAGCAAAAATGGCCTTCCTACTACCGGAGGTACCAGAACAGGTGGGTTTGTAAGGTATTGCTTGATGTCATTGAAGGCTTTCTGACACGCTTTATCCCAAACAAAAGATACGCCTTTCTTTAATAGACGGGAGAAAGGTTGACATCTTCCAGAAAGATTAGATATAAATCTTCTAATATAAGCAATACGACCCTGAAAGCCACGGAGTTCTTTCAGATTACGAGGAGGATGCATTTCAAGAATTGCTTTGATCTTATTAGAATCGACATGGATACCCTGAGAAGTAATGACAAATCCTAAAAATTTGCCACTGGAAACTCCTAAGAAAGACTTAGTAGGGTTCATTTTCAATTGATGCTGGCGCATCAACTCAAATACTGTCCTCAAGTCCTGAATGTGATCATCCTTTGATCGACTTTTAACAGCAATGTCATCTACATAGCATTCAGCTATCTTCCGTAGATGTTCTTGAAAGATGTTGCTCATAGCCCGTTGATATGTGGCACCGGCATTTTTAAGACCAAACGGCATAACCGTATAACAGTAGACCCCAAGGGGTGTACGAAAAGCGGTATGTTTCTCATCTTCTGGATGCATCTTGATCTGATTGTACCCTGAGAATCCGTCCATGAAGGATATACGTTCAAAACCACATGTATTGTCTATCATGACATCAGTAATTGGAAGTAGAAATTCGTCCTTTGGACAAGCTGCATTAAGATCTCGATAATCTATACAAACTCGGACTTTTCTGTTCTTCTTCATGACAGGAACAATATTGGCCACCCAATCTGGGTGTTGCTCTTCACGAACAAATCCGCATGTGATCAACTTTTTGACTTCTGCTTCAATTGCATCCATCATATCTGGTCTAAAGCGCCGTTGCTGTTGTTTTACAGGCTTGACGTTAGGTAAAATATTGAGTTTATGAGTAGCTACTTTAGGATATAGGCCTGGCATATCCTCATAACTCCATGCAAAAATGTCAGTATATTCTTTGATAAGTTTTATCAACTGTTCTTTTTCATCTTCAGAAAGATTCTTACTGATGAATATTGGTTTGGACGTAGTTCCATCTCCAACATCAATCTGGATAACCTCATCCTCTGTAGGTGGCTGTCGCTGTTTAAAACGGAGTTCCCACTGAGTATCCATCTGTTGAGCCCAAGGATCATTCTCAAATAGTTCAGATTCATCATCAGTTTGAACCATATTGACTGAAAATACTTGTCCAGATTCATCATATGAGGAACGAGACATATCAGTTTCAATGAATTGGACTTCTTCTGAATCCGATGATTGCGAAGAGCTAGAAGGGAATTCTTCTTGTATATCGTCATAAAACATGTGGGACGGATCATATCCTAACCCATGATGAGTCTTTTGGTAAAACGGATCACCACATAATGGTAGTCGTCTACCCTTGCCTTGATTGAGACCTTGCATAGTCTTCAAATCGTATCCCATGTTCTGGATAATCTTGATAGATTGTTGACTATACTTGTCAATTCGGATTCTTCCCTTGTCTTTATCCTTCAGCTCATCTGCCTGAGCAACAGAAATATTTCTAGCCAGACCAAACACAATTTGGCGCTTGTTTTTTTTATCAGACGGAACCACGAAATAAGATTCTTCGTGACGTCTAAAAGTTACACAAGCTTGTGATGAAGCGGCCACAGGTAGAAGATAAGGAGAAGATGTTAGGAACCTTTGAGCATAAGGTCCAATATCTATATGAGGAGGGAAAGAATTTTCCTTATGATCGATGTATAAAGTTTCTTCTGGCGCAATGTCGTCTTTATATTGATGACTTTGATTATCAGAAGATAAAGTCATTCTTTCGATAAACTTGACAGCCATATACTCGAAAAGGAAATCTTCATTGATATCAAAAAGTATAGAATGATCAATATTTACATCATTTACAATTTGACTGCTACGCTTCGGATTAATCATCAGTGGACCATTATCTGTTTTCTGCGTAGTTTTGCCAAGATTGACAATTAATGGTGGTTCTGGATCATTCGTACAAGAAGTACGCCCTTTGACCTTGATCATAAAAGATTGAACTTGGCTCTTAGCAGGAATATTTGTTGATTCCTCAGATGAAGTTTGAGTTCTTCCTTTAACCTTGATTATCAGAGGTTGATCATTGACAGATTGGGATTGGATTCGTCCCTTGACTATGATCTTCAAAGGTTGCTCCTCTGGCGGATCTTCATTAATAGACTGATCCTCAGTGGGTGATTGATCTTCAGTCATGTCTGATATCTCTTTCACATGCTCTTGTTTATAAAGCCTTGAATCAGAAAAATAGGCTTCGACACCCTTGAAGGGATTGATATCAGCGAACTCAGTCTTCACAACTCCTTGGGAATCCACATACTTGAAGCATTGGTGGAGAGTTGAAGGTACAATATTGTGCTCATGAATCCACGGTCTCCCCAGAAGGATATTATAGGAGATGTCTGAGTTGATAACATAGAAAGTTGCCATGGTTCGAAGATCACCGATCTGAATCTGCAGACGAATCTTCTCCAATGGTTTGCTCTTGCCAGAGTTGAAACCGACTATCGTAGTACTAGTGTAAGTCAAATCACTAGTAGGAATCCTCAGGGGTCTTAGCATATTCTGAAGAATTATGCTAATTGAGGACCCGGGGTCAATGTAAATCCTGTCAATTTCAGTAGATCCAATATACCCAGTGTAGCACAAAGGTCTGTCATGCTTGTTATGCTTCAACAGCATAACTTCTTGTGTAAAGGTGATGTTGGGAATTACTTCCATCACACTATGACATTGTGGACATGACACTGGTATATTATCAGGAGTCTTGAGTTGAGCCAAGCATGAATCTGCTTGATGTAAAGCTTCATTCAAAGTCTCTCTGCTTTCTCTGGAAAGATGAAGCAACTCAAATATAGATAGTCTAGCCGAAGTATTGGACAACTGAGCCAGAATATCAAACTTGTAAGGCTTCATCACCACCCCCTGACTGGAAGCAGACTTCAATGGGACGTCGAAGCGTACTGCTTTCTGTTTTCCCTTTTCAACCACAGAAGATTTAGCAGGAACAGGAGAGGGTTGAGTTGGTAGTGTCTCCACTACGTCTTCAGCTTCTTTGGAGGATCTCTCGTAGTCTTTATGGTACTCTTTTTCGGATCTTGTACCAGTAAAAGTTTCTTCCTCAGACTCAGAAGAAGGAAGTACCATATTACAGGATTTTGTCTTCCCTCTCTTAGCCTTTTTCTTGTGTGGATTGTTACGAGGAACTTCAGAACCCAATCCAACAGTGGAATTTTGACTTTGAATCTGTAAAGGAAGTCGTATTCCTTTATCATAATTCAAACCTTCTGTCTTTTGAAAGTTATAACCCATTTTCTTCATGAGATGGACAGATTGTTGACTATACAAGTGAGTGGGCAGCAAACTTTTGACAGGTATTTCAACAGAGGAAGAGGAAGAAGCAAGACCTTCTGTAACCTCAGGAGAAGGAAGAATAGATGTCATTGTAGCCACAGGAGGAGAAAGATTCGGAATACGAGAAAAAATCCCTGTCGGAGCTTTTTTATAAGCAGCGAAGACTTGCTGCGCCCGGTATAAAGGAACACTATTCATGGCTTGCCACTGCTGGTGAGTAAGCTTGAGCTTAGTAGGAGGAGCTAGACTTGGAGGACAGATGTTCAGTCCTTTCAGTCTATCTTCTAAAGGAAGGCCATCCCATAGATGATCCAAGTCATCAGGATCTGGAATAATATGAGAAATCATGTTGCAGGTTTTGACTTTCTTACTCTTCTTGGATTTTGAAGTTTTATCTTCATTTTCCAACTCAGACACTAAGTCAGGATGTACCCACATGATTTTACCATTCTTTAGTATGAGCGGCAGCAATCCTGCATTTTCTTCTCTGGCAGGCGGGATATTCACGATCTTCATCGTTGCCTTCAGAATTGGGATAATTCCATCTGGAACTTGCTGTGGAGGAAAATCTCCGAACTGAAGAGAAACTATATTGGTTGAAACCGTATGGCCATCATTGGTTAAAGAGATAGCACCGCCATTTATCAGCTCCTGGATTTTCTTCTTCAGGACATAGCAAGCACTGGTAGGATGATTAATGTATCTATGATAGATACAATATTTGGGGTTATCAGTTAGATTCACCTCATTAGGCCTCTTTGGCTCTGGAATCTGAAGTTTGCCACTCTTCACCAGACACTGAAATATCCCTGGGATATCACTCTCATCAAAAGACTATTCTTCCTTTGGCCTGGAAGATTCCTGACTATTCGACATCGTTTTATTCTTGGAAAGATTAACCATGAGGGTATCTTTCCCCTTCATATTACGATTGTCGGGGTTATTACCAGGATTACTTTTCTTTCCTCTATCATCAGAGGCAAAAATCATCCCATGTTCACGAGCCAACCTACCATTGGTCTCGGCAGAAACCGCTGCTATGATGAACGAAGCCCAATCTGAGAATTGGGAACCCGTGAAAACAGCGATGGATGGTCATAGATTCATCTTGCATGTATCAATCAAAGCTGAATCTGGCATACCAGGAGGCATCTTTAAAGTAGCTTGTCGGAAATGTTCGATGAACGTCCGAGTATCTTCTTTCTCTTTTTGTTTGATTTCTATCAAGGAGGACATGTTCATGTCCATACCTCCTTCATAGAAGCGGGAGAGAAACATTGCCTTAAATTTGTCAAAAGACGAAATACAATTGTCGGGTAAACTTCGATACCAATCATAAGCCGAACCCGTCAGGCACCCGATGAACACTCGAGTGAGAAGAGCATCATCTTTCTGCAAGTGTATAGTCATAATATCAAAGTAATTGATATATTGACTGGAAGATGCTTTTCCATCGAACAAAACCATAGATTATGGCTTGAATTTCGGTGGAAAGGGTACATCATTCCAATGAGGAGGATAAGGTTGCTTGATCCCTAACCTCTGGAGCTGATCTTTATGCCTCAAAACTTCAAACTGTGCTTTGAGCTCACGCACTGCTTGAATGGCTTCAGTGGTTTGAGGAAGCACATTTGATTGAATGGTTGTTGGATGTACCATAACCCCGACTGGAGGTGGTACATCTTCAGGAATGATGGGATCTGGAGATGCAGAATTTTGATTAACAGCAGGCTCTTGAATATTCAAAGGTATTTCAGTCCCTTGACTATCTTGAGTTTGTGCTGCTACTGGTATTGGTGTTATTACCGTCGGTTGAGCAGTTTGCTGATTCAAAATTATCTGATGCATGCTTTGCACCATGTTAAGCATGTCTTTCAGTGATTGCTCAACGGCAGTGAGACGCTGTTCTGTATTAACGGATGAAGTCTCTGGTTCATCTCCAACAGCGTAGGATTCAACCTCTCTTGAAGATACAGAAGGATTTGTATAGAAGTATGAATCGACACTGTCAGTCTCGGACTCAAAAGATTGAGTACCCCGAGCTTCTGAATCAGAAGTCTGCATTTGTCTTTGTCTTCTTGATCGAGTATTTTGATATACCCCCTCAAAAGAATCAAGAAGTCTGTTGAACTGTTGCTGACCTGGAGTTTGGGACATATTCCGTCTTGGACGTCGTCCTCTGTTAGTATGAGATGCCATGTTGACTGATGCATATGACAGCTCATGTTCTTGGTCTTCAGCTTGATGTTGAGGCGGATTAAAACTTAATCGATCAAAAACTGACCGTTTTGAAGCCGAACAACAACAGTTGATCACAACCTGGTGATAATCACAATGATATTTTTTTTAGGGAAATATCACCGGAGATTGTCTATTCTTACGCTTTTGCATTAACAATTTACGTAAGTCAGAAGGAGTGGAGAGAGTAGTCTTCTTTATTACATTAGGGGTGGAGAAACGTTTAGTACCCTGTGTATAAAGAAGATTACTGGCTGTATTCGCAGAACCAAATTGTACATTTCTACGCGTTTGGAGTTGTGTACGTAAATCTTGAGATTTTTTAGCACGAAGGACTCCATTTTCATTGCGTGTAATTTGTAGATTTGGTACTTTGCGTAGAGCGGTATAAGAAGGCTGTTAGTGTAGAACTGAAGTTTTACCAACATAATTTTTACGCTGCATACATTTAGGTACATTCACATTAGATGTGTAAACATCTTTGTGAATTTTATCTACACTGTCATGGACAGGAGACTTACATTCACGCGTAGAGCGTAAAAATTGGTTATCTACCACGTCACAGACGGGAGATTTTCCTTTACGCGAAGAGCGTAATTTGTGTGTGTCTACCACGTCACAGACGGGAGACTTTCCTTTACGCGAAGAGCGTAATTTGTGTGTGTCTACCACGTCACAGACGGGAGACTTATTTTTACACTCAGAAGCATTAGAATCTGCCACATTACAAATGGAAGACTCATTCTTATGCCTTGAGCATAAAACTTGGTTTTTACCCACTGAGCGTAAAACCTGGTTCTTACGCAGTGGGCGTGGAACCTGATCATCTACACCGTCACAGCCGGGAGACAAATTATCACACTTAGAGAGCGATGCCGAAGTAAGGACTGCCTCGTTACGAGCGGGAGCCCCTACAACAGGAGTGGGAAGAATTCCCTTGCTATCAGAAGCAACAGAGAGATCAGCAGCTACTTTGGATTTAGGAATCCAAACTTTTCGTGCTTTGCGAGATTTTTGAACATTGGAGCAGCGAGAACCACCCCCAGTTCGGAGTATTTCTTCGTAGGCAGTCTGGTCAAAGTGTACAACCAGAGTCTTCTTGGTAGAACCGACTGAAATATCATCATATTGAGCAATTGCCTCCTCGTCAGAGGAGAAGGTCGTCCCCAGCAGAGTTGCCATTTTTGTTTTACTTAACAAAATGCCTTGAGGAATTGGCTTTTGAAAATAAAATGAGAAAAAGTACAAGAAGTACAAATTTGATTCTGGGAAAGTATTGCTATGGAAGTCTGATTCGTAAATGATCACTTTGTTCCTTGGACCATATGATGATGATGAAGATCACTGCTTGAAGTAGAACAACTGGAAGAACTAAGTCACCAGAAAGGTATCGACGCACTTGGGCACTGATGGCGAGGCCGAATGCTTTCCTGCTTTGCTTCACTCTGTTCTGAAAGAAAGGTTGAAGAAGAATGCTCTGGAGAATTAAAATCTCTAAGTTCTGATCTCTGTATTCTCTCCTCTCCCTCTCTGTGTTATGAGAAAAATAAGTCTATTTATAGACTTGGGCTCTTGTGCGTAAAAACTTAGCAAAAGTTCCATCTTTACGCTAACAACTGCCATCCACGAACGAAGCCAACCTCTGCATATGTTGACATGTGTCCCATTATTTCAGTAAGAATAGGATGCATGTACACACGTTCTTTGAGAAGAATGGCATGAAAGCCACGTAGGCAGACCACGTTCCAAGCTGGTGGAGGAGAATAGGGCATAAAAATAGCCCTAATGTACTCTGAGCGTAAAGCGGTAGATTAGGCGTAAAATAGCCTTGACATAGACTTCCCGCGTAAAGTGGTTGTTAAATAACCTTGAGCGTAAAATAGCTCAAATAGACTTTACGCACACGTCAGCTGTTGAGCGTAAAAGCTCGTATAGTCTTCGTGCGTAAAAGAAGCCATAGTGTGAGCGTAAAGTAGCTCAATCCACATACTAAACGACAATATTGGTCTCTGTATAGAACAAATCCCTTTGTGATATATGCCATCATTAAGATCTCCATGTCAGAGTTTATATTAAATACGAGATTTGACAGCTTTGTCCAGCATAAGAGTGGCTGATCTGTCCTTGGCGTAAAACCATGGGTGTAGACTCGAGCGTAAAGTGATCAGCCTGCTTTAGGCGTAAAGTAATTAGCCTTGTCTTGGGCGTAAAGAGATTAATCGCTCTGCTTGGCGTAAAATAGATCACTTATGAATGAAATGATCCATCTCTTTGACTCTTTCTCTGAAGTACTTTTTTATGCTCCTACAAGAGTGTCCTGAGTAATTTGGACAGACAGTTCAGGGAGCAGGAGCTAGGGCTCTAGTAGGCCAGCAGAAGGGATTACCCTTACCGACTCAGCAGCAGAGGTACATCAGCATTAGCAGCAGGCCAGGAAAGGCCAGCAGGGGCGAGCTTTCGCAAGGACAGTCGAGGATGCACAGGCCAATGGAGATCTAGTTGCAGGTTCCGTTCTTTTGATTCCATTTCCGTAATTGCCTCTTATAACTGTTTTGAAAATTCGATTCCCTCTGTTCCTTGTTGGTTGATCAATTTTGTTCTGTTGTTCTTGTGTTATGTTTGAATTCTTTTGAGATGAATCATATGGGCTAGGTCACCTCAGTTATAGGATCTAGAATTTTCGATAGTCGTGTTAGCTGGCATAGTGAGGATATATAGTCAAATTTAGGACATATTTCTCGGGTGTGAAAATTTAAGATTTTCGCTGCCAAGCATGCGACAATACAAAAATTTTAAATACCATGATTCTAGAGATATGTGCCTTGGTCAAGGACTCTGTGATTATCGTAGCCTTGCTCACTAGCATGACGAAGATTCTGAGTATCATGATTTTGGACAGACGCATATGATTGTCGAACTGTGTGTTTGAGACTATGATTGTGGGGGTGTTTGACCTAGAAGTAGTAGTACCATCTTAAATTTTGAGGACGAAATTTTTCTAAGGTGGGTAGACTTGTAACACCCAGTTTTTTAAAATGAGGTTAAATTTGAAATTTTATGATTATAATTATTTAATTATGATATTTAAATCATAATATGATTTTTGGTGATTTTTATCATTTAAAAACTATTTTTAAGTCATGACCTATGATTTTAGTGTTGCTAGTGTGACCTTAGAGACTGTTTGACCTAGACCCTAACCATGTGAGTAGAGGTTCAATTTAGTGCATTTAGCCTAGAGGGTATTTTGGTTATTTCTGAATTTATTTGAGCTTATTGTGATTTATTAGAATTATTTGAAATTTATGGAAATTTATGTAATTTTTAATATTAATTAATTAGTTGCTATATGGTATCTTGGTTCTAGACTAGATTGGGCCTAACCTAGAAGTGAGACTTAACCTATAGACTAAGTGGGACCTGTTAGTTTAAGCCATGGTTAGAAAATTGGTAGATAATTGCTTTTGGGCTTATTAGTTAGAATGAGGTGTTTTGAGAATAGGCCTTTAACTAGGAAGCCTAGAAACCCACCAAGAGAGGGAGGCCCATGGCCCAACTAACTAAAATCCTAACCCTAGAGCTTTGGCCAGCCAACATAGGGAATCCCATCCCTATATAATGTCTCTTCCATTAGTTGTAGCCTCCTTAAGAAAGTTTCCAAGTTTATAAGAAGGAGAGGTATAGAAATCTTCCTCAAGCCCTAGTTTCTTCATTTTAATTCCTTTTCCACTCTAGTCTTTTGCATTAGTTCCTAATCTAGCTCTATTTCATGTCCATGGAGAGAAACTTCAGCTTTGGAGCAATTTGGAGCATTGGGCTAGTAAGGAGGAATCCTCATTTTAGGAGTTTTCTTGAGGAAGAACAACCAATAGGTAACCCTATCTAAACTCATTAGATTCTTGATTTCTTGCATATTTGCATAGACCTAGGTGTCCCCTAGCCGTAGGTATTAGATTTGTGTCGATTCGTGTCCATTTCGTGCCCGTATCGGACACATATCAGTCCTAGAACCTAGGTGTTTGATGAAATGCTTGAGTGGATTGAATCCTTGTATTTTTGAAAACTAATTTAACAAATTTCTAGCTCTATAAGTATATTTTGAATTTCTGTTTGACTAAGTTAAATTTGTGCACTGTTGGTGACATTTTGGACACGAACTCACTGACTGGACACAGCACAGGGCACTGTAGCCTTCCCCTGCAGCCCGTGTCCTATATCTCACTGGACACGCCATCTCTTGACACCAAAATTGGTGTGGACACTCCTTAGGTGACTGACACAAGGCCCACAAAATTTCATAGGACCTTATTGAGTGGTTAGGGAGAAATCACGCGCGCACCGATTCCTCACTGTGTACACGCGCGCGACATTGCCTCACTAATACGCACCTGTGGTTCGGACACGACACGGCCTCGACCCGATTCAGGGTGTATATTCCCTAGCCCTAGACCCACTCTATCACTGGACATGGACACGACCCTTCTCGTGTTGTGTGTCGAGTCCTATTGGACTCGACATGGCTGCACGAGGCAGTCCTCACTGCCAGTTTCAGTTGATGTCTCCATTTCGAATTTGGACACTTCGTGTCCAGTTTCCTAGACACGAATGGACCCCCTAGACACATGTACACATGGTGGGACACATCCATATGCCTGATTGTGGGTTTTCCATAGGTTTTGGTTTTCGAAATGGAGAAAATCCCTATTTTCTGATATGAAATGTCAATTCCTGATACATTGGTTTCCTGTTTCCTATTGTACTGATATTTGAATTGATTGATGAACTGAGTTTAATAGGTTTTTGAATGTAATACATAACTGAGATTAACCTACCATGTTAGGGTGTATATTAGCAAGAGATTTGAGTTTTTGAATTCTTATTGAATTGATAAGCTGGTAACTGTTTTGTATAAACTGTTTCCTGGAATTTCAACTGTCATGTGTTTACTATTTTGATCGATTGAATTGCAATGATGTTTACCTATATGTTCAACTATCATTTTGCTGTTCCTGAGAACCTAAAAGTTTAGTCCCTATCACACATTAACCGAGATTAGTTGAAAACTGAGATTGGTTGAATAACTCTGAGATTTGCATTAAATGTTTACATTGAATGATTGGTTCAAATTCATATTGATCCCTGTCTTAATTCCTGATATTAAATGCACTATTCCTGAGACTGAGTAACACCCTAGCTATACCACTGATTTGCCACACACTTGTTGTCACTCGTGCACACACATACATGGACTCTTCATTTTTCCTGAGTTTACACTTTGCCATATTTCTGAGTTTTAATCTGCAAACCTGAGTTGACTGAAAACTGGAAACCTATATATCCACATCACTGTTTCCTAATAACCACACACATTTTAAAATAGAAAACTGTTTTGTACATTCCTTCTCATATTGTACACACACACTTCACTCTACAAATCTGAGAACACTGTTTTCCCTTTCCACACACACACATATGTATTTAACTAAGGACACTTTGACACACTACCCTACAACTGAGATATACTGCTACCTAGATTCCCACTGTGTTCCTGTTTTTTGAGAACTGAGGAACACATAGCTATTGACACACACACAAACACCTGAGATCCCTTTTTTTTATAAAACTGAGATTTCCTTTCTTAACTGAAAACTGAGAATGGGATTTAGAAATTAGTTTGAATGTTAGCATTGATTCTTGGGGTTTTCAAATTTATCATTGGCCTGCATACCTGAAATGGTCACTGCACAGAATCTGAATTAACCCTGTCCTGACCTCCACTTGCCATCTATTCGACTGAGCCTTGTTTTCTTGAGTTGGTGACTGTTAACTGATTTCCTTCCCTTCCTTATAAACTGGGTTTTAGTTCATGAGTATAAATTGAATGTTAACAAGTTGTAACTTGTGATGCATACATGTCTATGTGTATGTGTGATGACTAGGAGTCTTAAAATCTCTGTTTGGACCCCCACTGTTTCCATCTACACTGTCACAAACTGAAAATCTGAGAACTGAGAACACGCACATGTTTAGCTCACACAAACCTGTCAAGTACACACTGTCATATTAAACTGAGCTAAACACACATACAACCTATCTAAACTGTGAACTAGGAATTCATTTGATATACACACACATCGCACAAATTCATTCCCTGTTACACAAATTGATGCCTACACATTACATGTTACACATTGACACATTATTTGTACACACCCTAAGCCTAAGATACACCCTACTAATTTCCTAATTCACATTGAATCATTCATACTATTTCCTATTGATAGTACACTCAAACACTCACACATTTCACAGATTTCACCACACACACATGGCACTCTATGTGTACATGTATATTAATAGCCTATATATATTGTCTATATGCATAATGTGGCCTATAAGTGGATGTGTGTTATTTATATTAAATTAGATAAATATTTAATGTATACAATATGTGTGAATATGTGATATGGCCTATATGGCTTATAGCCTATATACATGGCACATAGCCTATGGGGTGTATCCCTTTGTGATACAGCCTATGTATATGGCTTGAATGCCCAGCAAATGTGTGTTGTTGGATTGTATAGCCTAGTTTTTATGTGTGAATGCTAGCCTAGGCTTGGTTAGGCCTAGTGAGACTTGTTAGACTTGTTTGAGCTAAGACTTGACCTAGTTGACCTAGTTTGACTAGTGTAGTTGACTAGAGTTGACCAAGTGTTAACTTTAGTCTAGTTTGACCTAGATAGCACGCAGATGCATTGTAGATTACTATTATCATCCCCCGTATACATTTTGACTTGTGTTGCTCTAACTAGGGTCAGGTACCTCATCTCGGATAATACATTTACTTCAGATATTCAGATACTAGGCGAGTACATTCTCTGATCATTTCATAACTTGCTTAGAATTATATTCCTGCTCTAGTTTAACTTATTTGATGCTGTCACGATATTATCACGGATTGGTACTATATGGATCCATACATTAAGATATTATCCCCCACGGAAGCATCGGATACATCATGCCGTGTGTTTCATGTACATCGTGTATTCCTCGCTCCCATGTTATTCACGTTTCTCATGTGCTTCATGCTCGTTCATGCTCGCTCGTGTACTCTCATGTGCTCTCATGTTCGATCATGTTCTCGTGTATTTCATGTATAACCTATACTTCATGTGTATCCTTCATGGGCCTTCATGTGGAATTCATGTGCACTCAGTTTCTGAGCCCTTATGTATACTTCATGTACACCCATCTATGGGCTTTCATGTGAAAATCATGTGCATAACATAACTTGTCTGGATCCTTGTGTACTGATTGGGGTATGGAGGAGTATAAATAGTCATGTGAACAATTCCAAAGTAATATATCCATGTGCGCCTCTCTAGTATATTCATGTGCAATCCAGCCCTTCAAATGTCGACATTGTACTCTAAATCACTAGTCACTGGTAGCTCTCTACTTATAGTAGATATTTCTATTACAGTTCTCTCTCTATTTACATCATGTACATTCTTTCAGTTTCATGTATCGTACTCTCTTGCATGTTTATATTTTCTAACCTATTATGATCTGCGTGAGATGTATTGTGCTCGCTCCCGTCCTGACTAGACCTGTTGAAAATTTTACAAAGGATGATGAGGAACCCTGTACCCCTTACTATGGAGCTAGCCTAGATGACACTCACGACTTGGACCCTTGGGAAGGTTCAGGCAGCTACTGAGGATGACACCTATGCTTAGTGTAGATAGTCTAGACTGTTCCTTATTTTTTTGTTAGTAGTTGTCTGGATTCAGAGTTGTATTATTATGGAGACTGGTAGTTGTTGAGACTTATGTTATTTTATTCTGTTGTACCTCAGTTGAGGATTTCTTTATCTATTTCCATCGTGCTATATTCTACCTTAGATTGTGATTGAGTTGTACCTCTGTGTTGGCCTCCTTTTGGAGAGTATTTCATGTTATGTAGTTATAGTTCATGACCTAGAACAACATTCTACTGCCGACACTACGGCGTAGGCTGGGCGCTGTTACGTACTCGTACCCTTACGGTGGGTGCGGGTCGTGACACTGTGTCTGGTGACTCCCCCAGTTCCGAGGGTTGCCATCCTGCCAACTCGGTCTGACAGTCTGCCATAGCAGCAGGGATGCTGTATTGGTTGTGTTCGCGGATACAGTCAGCATCGGATGATTCTTTGGAGTTCCCTTTCGGTTGTTTGGGGTCTTCAAGGCTGCTCAAGTCCGGCTGGTCTCCGCTTTCTGGGAGCTTGTCCCATATCTCTGAGAGGCAGAGATCTCTGAGGTGCCCAGGGGTCCGGCTACAGAAGGTCCCATGAGGTGCTCCACCTCCTAACAGCCTTCAGCCGACTCCTTGGTTTTCTCCTCATATTGGGTATCTACGGGACTGCTCTCCACCGGCTGGGGCGCCGGAACCTGGTAGCTGGTCTCATACATTTGGGTGCTGGTCCCATCCATATGGGTAGTAGCAGCAGGTGCCTCTGACTCCTTGGGGATATCATCCGGATGGGTGGTAGCTGTGAATTGGGGATTTCCGGTCGCAAAGGACTCATCTGAGAAATCCATCTCGTGGCCACCTTCACCCTGCTCCGAAGTCAGGATATCAAATTTATTGGCAAGGTTTAGAGTAGATATTTTGGTATAGGAGTTGGCACTCTTTTGTAGGGAGGTTAATGTATCTTGTATCTTTCTTTTGATAAGTATAACGGGTAGACTCATGCGACAAGGAACTTAACATGAATTGTATTGTCCCTAAGGCACTAGCCTAGTAGTAGTACGGGAGGCCGCCCGAGCATAGGTCTCGGGTTCAAATCCTCTTCCGGGCGGCTGGATGGCTTTGGGCCACGGCTCGACTTGGAGAAAGGATACCTCAAAAAAAACATGAATTATATTACAATATTTTTATTATATAAAATAATGTGACTTGTTCTAGCTTGGTCTCGCTTAACTGGTATATGGTTCTTATTTTCTTTGTGTGATCGATGATCAATGTTGTCCACTGTGCATCTCTAGTTCCATCCACAACCACCTATCCTTCTACTCTAACCAACCTTTTGCCCTCCGCTTATTCTTTCTCCCCACCCTAGTCAAATTTTAATGGCAAGGATAAAAAAATGGATAGTTGTTGGTCACGCTAAATAAAATTTATGACTTATTTTTTGCTTATTTCCAATTTTTTTGAAATATTCAGTTACAAACGAGTGATAATATTCATGGTATTTATTTTATTATAGTTAAGCCATTTATTAAGACTAGTCACCTTCTGTTGGAAAAACTTCACAATTCTTCGTTTTACAAACTGCAAGAAAATAAAATAATTAAATGTTACCGGCCTCCGAGGAAGTCGTGCACGTAGCACTGCCCTAAGAGCTAGTTCGGGTCTATGTGCAGACTGAATCCGAACGCCCCTAGTAGTAAAATCTTCGTTCTACCGGAATCTCGTTGCCGTACACGACGTCGAGAGAATGACCCCGACTTAGCTCCGCCCAGAGCAACAACAAAGAATAGCAGCGATCTTGAGAACACGAGAATTTCAGAGAGAAAATATTTTCTGTGTAATGGATGAAGGAATGGGACAAGATATATATATAGGCATTTTCCAACGTAGGAGAATAATGGCAGATTAATGAGTCAATTAAAACGAACGTTACAAAATATTTTTCAGCACATGGTTCATTGAACCTGGACGAAATTTGAATAGTGAACGTTATGGAATTTAAAAAGTTTGTAACGGTCAGAAGTTTTAGAAAGGAGCAAAAAATCTTTTAGGGTCTCGGCCCGAACCCGAAGAGGAAATCGAATCGGCATTCGGCGCCCGCAAATATGGGTACGTACCCGCACCCGTTACGCGTGCCGAACCGAACCAAACCGAACCGAGCCGAGCCGGGCCGGGCGACGGCGGCGGCGCGCACGTGTGGCCCATGGAGCTCCCACACACAACTTTTAATAAAGCAAAAGAAGGAGTAGTAATATATACACACTCATTTCCCCTTGTCCAACCGATGTGGGACTAAAGGTGGGCGTTGAGCTTTTGCTCACAAGATGAGCATCAGCTAACAATTCCCCCCAAAAGCTCAAGTTCCAAGTTAATAGAAGACAGAGAGATAAAAGACGAGTAAGAGAATTTTTGGGCAGTTGTATACTATACATAAATGAGATAGACTACAGCCTTGAATCTCATGTAGTGACTATTGTCTTTGTCTGAAGAAGAGCTTGATGGACTACGCCTTGAATCAGTCTTCTTGAACCAGACACGAAAAATAGCACACATAGTACGCTAGAGGTACTTGGGTCTATCGAGTGGCACGTTTGGTTGGCCATGCGCACTTTTACACATTCATGAGAGTTGTCTAGGATCGCCCTATCCTATAGTCGCGGCCCTCACGACCTCTCATATAGGTAAGTCCTTAAGGGTTGGTGATAGGAATCAACCCTACATATCATGCTTGGACTTATTAAGAGTTTAAACTCACCCTATCTATATCACAAAAAGAACACTGTCACCATAGGGATGGGCTATGAATGTAAACATGTACAGCCTCCTGGGCTTTTATTTTAAAGAGAATTTAATCTCAGGTCAGTGTTCCATAATAGTCACCTAGTCCAGCTTGTTCCTATCCATTGAACTGGCTTCTTGGGATCTCCAGTCAGACTCGGTTGGGTTGCCACTGCTGGTGACTATACTATAGGCTTAACCCCATCCCCCTCGATGATTCTAGGATCAATGTCCTAGACAGACCCTTCATCAAGTGGTCTGCAAGGTTCTTTTCTGACTTTATATAGTCAAGAACCACATATTTGCCCAATAGGCTCTTTATTGACTTGAAGTGCAGCTGCAGGTGCCTGTTTATCTTAGCATTCATATAATCATGCTTTAGTAGTTCTATAACAGATTTATTACCACAGTTTATAAAAATTGCAGGAATAGGATGAACAAAAACAGGTATATGCATAATAAGATTTCTAAGCCATTCGGCTTCTGTACAGATAGTGTCCAAAGCTATCATTTCAGAATCCATTGTACTTCTGGCTATGATAGTTTATTTACATGATCTCCACAAGATGGCAACTCCTGCCAGGATAAAAAATATATCCAGTTGTGGATTTCATATCATGTGAATCAGTTATCCAATTTGCATCTGAGTAACCTTCTATGATATCAGGGTGTCTAGTATAATGAAGTTTATAATCTAGAGTACCCTTAAGATATCTAAATACTCTATCCAATGCAGTCCAGTGTGATTGGTTTGGGTTACTAGTATATCTACTTAGTCTCCCAATAGCGAATGCAATATCAGGTCTTGTCCTATTTGTTATGTACATAAGGGACCCTATCATTTGTGAATATCTATGTTGTTCTATAGGTGATCCTTCATTCTTCTTGAGAACAATATTACTGTCATATGGGGTAAAGGCAAGTTTCTTGTCAAAATATTCAAACTTTCTTAGCATTTTTTCAATTGAATGTGCTAGGGATAGAGTATAGCCTTCTTTGTATTTGGACACTTGCATTCCTAGGATCGGGTTTGCTTCACCTAGGTCTTTCATATCAAACTGGTTAGATAAATAATTCTTAGTGTTATTTATCAATTCCAGTGAAGATCCTAAAATAAGGATATCATTAACATACAAGTATAAGATAACACAACTTCTATTTGTATTTTTAGAATACAAACATTTGTCATATTCATTTGGCACAAAACCAAATTTTAAAATAACTTTGTCAAATTTGTTGTGTCATTGCTTGGAAGCTTGCTTTAGGCCATAAAGAGATTTTATTAATCTACAAACTTTTTTTCTTGACATTTAACGATGAAACCTTCAGGTTGTTCCATATAGATCTCTTCTTCTAAATCTTTATTTAGAAATGTTGTCTTTACATCCATTTGGTGGATCAGCAAGTCATAGATGGAAGCTAAGGCTAGAAGGGTTCTAACAGAAGAAATTCTAGCAACAGGAGAGTAGGTATCAAAATAATCTAATCCTTTTTTTGGATAAATCCTTTGGCTACTAGCCTAGCCTTGTATTTTTCTATGGTACCATCGGCTCTAAGTTTTTTTTTGAAGATCCACTTACAACCTATGGGTTTACTACCTAAAGGTAGGTCTGCTAAAAACTAAGTATTGTTCTCCATAATAGAGTTGTACTCATTGTTAATAGCTTCTTTCCAGAAAGGGGCATCAGGAGAGGATATGGCTTTTTTACAAGTTGAGGGATCACCCTTTATCAAAAATATAAAGAATCCTTCTCCTAAATTCTTTTCAATCCTTTCTCTTTTACTCCTTCTAGGTTCTGTGACTTGTTCAGATTGAGAACTAGGTATTTGATCATGAGAACTAGTAGATGGAGTAAGAGAAGGGTTGGAGGAAGATGAACGGGTTCTATCCTTGAAGGGAAATATATTCTCAAAGTAAACTGCATCTCTAGCTTCTATAATTGTGTTATTAGAGATTTCATTTACTTCAGAATGGGTTACAAGAAATCTATTGGCATTTTTATCTAAGGCATATCCTATGAACACAGCATCTACAGTCTTAGGTCCTATCTTCCTTTTTTGGGTTCAGGAATTTCTACCTTAGCTAGACATCCCCAAACTTTGAGGTAATTAATCCTAGGGGTCCGACCTTTCCATAATTTATATGGGGTCTTTTCATTAGTCTTACTGGGTATCCTATTAAGAATATAGCAGGCTAACAATAAGGCTTCTCTCCAAAGATTATCAGGAGCACCTGAGCTAAGAAGCATGGCATTGACCATGTCTAACAGAGTGCGATTCTTCCTTTCAGCAACTCCGTTGGACTATGATGAATAAGGAGCAGTTACCTCATAAATAATTCCATGTTCTTCACAGAAGTTAGTCATATCATTTGAGGTATACTCTCTACCACGATCTGATCTAAGGATCTTAATCTTTCTATCTAGCTGGTTCTTAGCTTCAGACTTATAGACCTTGAATCTGTCTAGAACTTCATCTTTGGTCTTAAGGAGGTAGGTGTAACAATACTTTGAATGGTCATCTATAAAAGTAACAAAGTATTTCCTACCGCCTCGGGTCAAAACCCTATTGGAATCACAAACATCACTATGGATGAGTTCTACGAGATCAGACTCCCTATGGATAGATTTGAAAGGTAATCTAGTGTGTTTGGTTGTTCATCATCTATAGGAGTCTTAGGTATAAGATCTAAGTTCATCATCCTTTTAATAGATCCTAAGTTCACATGACCTAATCTACCATGCCAAACATTTGATGATTCAACATTTGCAACAAAAGAAAGATTTGAACTTTTATTCATAGTACTTAAAATAAAGAGTCCATCTTTTACAAATCCTTTCCCCACAAATAAATCATTCTTAGAGAAAACTACTTTATTTGCCTTCATTACAATTTTGTATCCTGAGGCTACAAGGAGGGATCCACTAACAAGGTTTCTTCTAACAGACGACACATGAAGCACATCATAGAGAGGTAAAAAAATTTTTGATGTCATCTTCAGATCTATTCTTCCTCTTCCCACAATCTATGCCGTTGAGCCATCTCCTAGAGTCACGCCTCCTCCACCTAATTCCTGATAGGTTAAGAAACAGGAGCGATCAAATGAAATGTGAACATTATCTCCAGAATCCAACCACCAATTATCAGAATGGAAAGAAAGGGTTACTACAAGTTGATCGCTTATAGACCTGAAGGAGTTGGAAGACCCATTCAGAATCATATTGGCCTCTGGCTTGCCTTTTCCTTTGAAGGAGGTCTAGATAGGTTCTTTCTTCCTTTGGAAGCAGTTGATGGCTGTATGGTTGGTTCTACCACGCACAAAACAAAATCTTCTTTGATCCTGAGTCTGACCAAAGTTTCTAGGTTTTTGGGTTTGCTGGTGTTGAGGGGTTTTGTGATGAGGATTTTGGAAATGAGGGTTTTGGTGATTTGGTTGAAAACTCTGCTTCTTTTTGAAGGAGTTTTTCTTGGGTTTGAGATGGTGATTAGCCTTGGGTTTGCTATGGCTTTCTACAAGGTTTATCCTAGCTGTGGCATTAGACCTAGCTTTGGCCTTTGACCTATATTATTCTTCTGTTCTAAGTCTTTTTAGGGCTTGAGGGTATGTAATAGATCCTTGTAGATGGAGAAGATCCTCTGCCACATTAGACCAAGAAGGAGGGAGTTTGTCTATCAAGCCACTACCAGAATATCACAGTTTAGATGCCAAAAAATGTCGCAAAAATGATAGAAAACGTCGCTAAGTACGTTTTTCGATGTATTTAGAGACGTTTTCTTATGGTCGCGGAAACCCTAGTCGCTGATTGCTAAAACGTCGCTAATCATTGCTCGTTTCGACGTTTACCGACGCATATACACGTCGGTAATTCACCGACGTTTACCGACGTAACGTCGAGAATAGAGCGACATTTAGCGACATCGGCAAACGTCGATCAATTGCACGACGCGTTTAGAATATTTATCGACGTTTACCGATTCCCTAAACGACAGTATTCCAGCAAAAGTTATCGACATTTACTGACGCTGAGTCGACAATCACCGACGTTTACCGACGTAACTTAGGGTCGGTAAACGTCGGTAAGCGTCGATAAACGTCGCTAAATATTCCAGAAAAAATAAAAAAATAAATTACAAATAGTCATTTCAGAATCACATTTTTCTCCTGCAGTTTAATAAATAACAATAAATACATAATAACATGCCCTCCCTGGGTTCGCCGACCCCTTCAGTAGAACACTCAACATCGATAAATCACAACAATATAACACAATGTAAATCAACACAAACAAACAAATATCCAAGTCTATAAACCAACTAACCAACTAAACAAATATCCAAGTCTGTAAATCAATACATAATAATATGCCGTCCCAAGTCTACAACAAATAACCATCCAACAAATATCCAAGTCTATGAACCAACCAACAAATATCCAAGTCTATAAACCAACCAACAAATATTCAAACATCCTGACCACCAATACTAAAAGTCTATACACAAACTAAGAATCAACACAAACACAAATAAATCCATATGGATAGGAACAAACAAACAGTCCTAACTAGGACTACTGGGGATCTGGAAGACGAGGGGCACCACCGCGCCTCATGGATAGAAACAGCTCGTACTCCTCCCGTGAAATCGTTACCGATGAAGAAGGTAGTGACGTCGGTGGAGTCGGTATCGATGAAGAAGGCAGTGGCACTGGCGGAGTCGACGACGATGAAGGCGCACCCGGAGGACAATAACGCTCCAACGCTGCTAGTCGTTGGTGGTAGGAATCCATAATAGATAACAGCCTCGTACTGCTATCAGCCATCGAATCCTGCATCAACGTGAGAATCTCACCCATGGACAGCTGTGATGCCTGCAGATCCGTCACGCTGTGCTCTATCGACGCTCTAAGATCAGTGATATCCCGCTCTGTCCTCTCAGTCATATCCCTGAGCTCCATAATGCTACGGTCGAGCGTATACAATCATGCTATGAGCGCAGCATCGTCCGTCTGGTGCTGCTCCTGGATCTGTCGTAGCAGCTCGTCACGGACACACTCCACCATCTGTTGGACTCGGGCAGACTCCTGGGAGGGCTGTGGGCCATGCACACTAGCATGGGAGGCCCTAGAGGACTGTGTCACAACTAGGGCGCCATAGGATCCCGTACCGTAGTACGTACCCCTGTGGAGACCACCAGCGGCGGTCACCCACAGCTCCTCCTCCGACGGAGCTGGAGCGAGCTGCGAGGAAGTACCGGCCTCTCCCGCAGCATGTGCACTAGTAGCCGCCCGCTCCTTAAGTCGTTGAAACTCGGCCTAGAAAGCATGGATACTCTATAACTTCTAATGTCTAATGTACTTATTATTACTAACTACATGAATATCTATTTGCATGCATATTTACTAAGTTATATCAAAACTAATACGAAGTATTAAAATTAATAAATAGAATTGTAATACCTACATAGGCCTGCTCTGTCCTCTCGTCAATAAGCTTCCCGCCCTTCCGATGTCTGGCCAGGACGACAGTCACCATATTGGCGTCATCACCCCTCCTTACCTGTAATTAAATATATCACCTTTTACTAATTTATCGGACTTGCATTAAAATAATATATCTAGAATAAAAAGACATACCAAACGACAGAAATGTTCCGTCATCGGAATCGACCCACCGTACCAATTTGTCCCCTGCTTCCTAGCCGCCTTGGCCTTCTCAAACTTTTTCTTGTACCTTGGCTCGTCGAATCGACCCTTCATCGCAGTCCACTGCTCAGGGGTGATCCAACCTTAGATCGGCTTTTCGGTACGATCATGAGTCTTTTGATCATTAATAGCGTCGCAGATCAGCTTAGCAGCGACGACAGGAAACATCCCCTCGATCATCTCGGTCCGGTACGGTGGATAGAAAAACATATCCTAGAAGAGTGTAAACCAAATATTTATCAGTTATATATAATATACAAAAATTATATGATTCATATTAAAAGCAAATATATTTTAACCTTGAAGCACGCTAACCAGTAGGCCTTCCCCTCGTCCGGAGCATCAGAGTAGTTTATCCAAGGACCACCATAATTAGTCCTCAAGAAGTGGCATCGGCGTCTCTGTACCGACGGGGGACGATATCTATACAGACATATTATATTCACGAGAAAAGTTAATTTATGATAAACAAAGGAAAAAAATGATAAACCAAAATACTTACTTTGTACCGTCGGCCCAGATCTCCGTCCTTGTCTCCTCCGGAGGTGTGCATGCATCATCTGCCTGATACTGGTCGGTCGTCGGCTCAGCCTCCTCCATCTGCTCATCTGTCTCCATCGCCGTATCAGCAGGAGGAACGCTAGACGACGGAGCAGTCTCAGGCCTAGAACTACTCGTCCCAGGAGATATGCCACGTAGCGTCGGGGCAGACGGAGGTACTGTCCGATACACAGGAGTACTGGGCGACGAGGATCCAAAGCCGGTACCAGTAGGAGGTACCGAAGGAGTACCCTATCCTCTGCCAGTACCAGTACCCCGTGCCCCATGTCGGGACATACGGAACGATCCGTGACGACCTGTCATACCTGATAACAACATATGTTAAGATACAACAAATAATAGAGACTAAAAATATGAAAGTACAACAAAGACAAGATAAAAACCAGGATAACATATGATGATACATTTTATAAGAAACATCTAAGTCCATATAGTATATTCTACAAGAAATATCTAAGTTCAGATAGTACATTCTATAAGAAACATCTAAGTCCACCTAGTACATTCTAAAAAAAACATCTAAGTTCAGATAGTAACCAAAACTAGATAATAACCAACTCTACATAATAAGAAAATGAAAGTACATCTCTCTCAATCATCTTCAGAATGTTCATCTTGTTCGTCTTCCTCGACCTCATCTTCCTCTTCCTCCTTCTTCTCATCTTCGCCTTCATCGGCTTCGCCTTCCTCTTCATATAATTCTATATCTTCTACATTAGTTGTGTAATGCGTAACTTTCGTGGAGTCCACATCAACAATATTGGTTACAAGAGGTAGCTCATCCTCTAGATAAGCTTTTTCGTCAACATCAAAAGTATCTCTAGCTTTAGTCTTACATACTGCCCACCAGTCAGACTTCGTTGCTCCCCGTCTCGGATAAGCTGTGAAGTACACGAGCTGAGCCTGAGTTGATAGGCCAAATGGTTCGTAGCCTTGATATCTATGCTTGTAGTTTATATCCACACGACCATGCTTGTCAATTTTCCAACCTTAATTTTCAATCGGATCGAACCATTCACACTTGAACAACACGATCTTTGCTGGTTCTCTGCCATTATTATATGTCAACTCCACAATCTCTCGCAAGATGCCAAAAAAATTATTTCCTGGATCGACGTCTTTGTAGTTCGAAGATTTGATACACAAACAACTGTTTTTCGTGGAATCAAGATCCGGGAAGCTGTCTCTGATCGGAGCATTTGTTGACTTGAACCTAAAGCCATTGACACAGTGACTTGGCCATATTTTAACAAAAGTAATTGGTCCCTTGGCAAGAGTTCTAATTAATTCAATCTTTGGTAAAATTAGACGATCGACCTGAATACCAAAGCAGAGATAGTAAGTTTTTTATTGCGCAGTTGCATTAGAAGAGTCCAGTAATTACCGAGTTGTTTACATATTCGCTCAACCAAGAAGAAAAATGATGTCTCATTTCTTGTTCTAATGCTTCGTCTGTTAGGTAGGGTCTAACCGACCTCAACTCATCATTATATGTGCTGAAAAACAACTCGGTGTGTTAAACATATCTATCTAATTTATATTTATACTATTTGGAATTACCTTAGCCATCTACCCTTTACTTACTCTCTAATGTCCTATACCATGCCATACCATTTGCTACACACATGCATTACTCTCTAGATTACCCATATTAAGTATACCTTTATGGTACCATATCATGATACCACACTATGTCCTTTACCCATATTTATATTTAGCCTATGCCTAAAACCTTAACACCCTTAATACCCTATATCAAGGATACTATGATACTCTATTAGAGGCACTTACCTAAGGTATAACCCAACATCAATGGACATACCCTCTTAATCCATACCCTATATGCATACAGGATATGGTACCCAGGATGTTATACCTATGTAGTCCTATAATTATCTATTTACCATAAATGCATGCATTGCCGTAGGCTATACCTATGGGGTTACCCTTACACCATTTTTATATCAATGATACTCATACTATAACTATATGTTACATAGATGCATATCCCGATCATCACTATATATATAGCTATAGCTAATACTTATAGGAATACCTTACCTTTCCTATATAGGTAAACCAAGTGCCCATCTCAAAATTACCTAATATCACTCTCTCCTATACACCAATAATCCTGCACAAACCAAGCCTTGCCCTCCTCATAATGCTAATGCCACATGCAGCCTACACACTTGCTGCATTCTTTACTCACTTTTACATACACAAGCCACACTCATACAATAACACTCTCACACTCAGACTTGTTGCTTTCCCCTACTTGAACACACACTCATACAACATAATTAACTAATTATAACTGAAATTAAAGCAACAAAGTGTCCTGTGTCAACATAATTAACTAATTAACTGAAATTATAACTGAAATTTAAAGAAATTAAAGTGTCGTGTGTCAACAAAGTGTCCTGTCTCCTGGTTAATTAACCAGTCGTATCCTATGTCAAAGTGTACTGTGTTAAAGTGTCGTGTCCGAAAGAGGGTTAGGGTTTACCTAGTCGGGGAGGAGCGGGTCGTCGAGGGGGGAGGGGGTCGTCGGTGGGGAGTTGGAGACGGAGGGAGTTGGAGACGGAGGGAGCTGGAGACGGAGGGGAGCAGGGTCGCCGAGGGGGGAGCAGGGTCGCCGAGCCGAGGTTGGAGGGTCAGGGGCCGAGGGGGAGGGTCGTCGAGGGGGGAGAGCCGGAGGTCTTCGAACGCCGAGGGGGGAGTTTCGGTGGAATGAAAACTCAAATGGGATTTCGAAATAATGGGAGGGAATGAAAACTCAAATGACCTATATTTTTAACTTAGCGACGTCACTATGAGACGTCGGTAAACGTCGCTATTGTTCGCTCTTAGCAACGTCATACCATATACGTCGGTACACGTCGCTATTTCTAGCTAAATTAGCGACGTTCACCGACTTATCAGCAACGTTATTTTTTTTTTTACTTAAAGACGTCGCGGGACGTCGCTGATCGTCGCTAACAGTGACGTCCTGCGACGTTTTACTTATGCATCGCTAATTTCTTTCATGTTAGCGACGTTTTCCATTGGCATCGCTAATTTCGTCGGTAATATGACGTATTTTGGTAGTGAGCATCCTATTTTATGCTCAGTAGAAAAGAAAGTTCCCTTGGCTTGAATATGCCTAAGGTGTTCTTGGAATTCATGAATTTGGTCATTGATAGGTTTGTTATCTACCATGACATATCGGTTGAATGTGGAGGATTTGAATCTATCAATTCCAGCATCATCACAACCATATTCATCTTCCAAAGCATCCCAAAGTTCTTTAGCGCTTTTATATTCAAAGAATATGTCATAGAGTGACTCAGACATAGCGCTTAAGATTCTGTAGAAGCAGTGGTAGTCTATTTCCTTAGGGTCTTAGGTTTTGTGGATGAAGAGGACTTGGATACCCCTACGTCAGACTCAGTCTCATCAGAATCATTTGTGATAGGTGTGGACCCATCAATGGCAGAAATCAGGCCTAAAGTAGTAAGCCAAAATTTTATCTGGCTCTGCCACCTCTTGAAGTACGTGCCATTGAACTTAGCGGGCTTTGCAGAGTAGGTCTCTTCCTTGGCAGACATGATTTCTAAAGTCTGTAAAATTTATATTTACTCAATAAGATGGCTTAAGCTAAAAATTAACAATTCAAATGATTTTAGTAATAGACCTTTAAATTTTTTTGTTTTTCAAGTTTTGATAAGGTTGGATTAGCTATAGGGGCCGGATCCCAGCAAGCGGTGATTCAGTAGGAACACTTAAATACCGATCGCTTAGACGAATTTTTGCCTTGTTGACAGAAGGGCCCTTTCTGCTTGTTCCCAAACAAATATCTACTTTAGAACTTTAAAAATAAAAAAAAATTATTAAATCAATAGACTGTTTATTTTAGCCTAAATTTAAATATCGAGTAAAAGAAACTACTCAACTAGTATTGACAAAGGTGCTAAGACAAAAAGTTTATCTAAGATGTCAATTCCTAGAACAGTTTTATAAAGTTACAAATTGTTATGTAACTAATAACAATATAAATGTTACTGTTATGACAATTATTTTACAAATAATAAACAATTTCTTCAACAATATCTAATCAAGATTTGTTGAGCAATATGCTGCCAATTATGTAATAGAAATTATCTAGCAATAATTCAATGAATATTTATTAAGCAATAAAGTGTGACAACACGGTTTGCCAAGAAAATTTATTAAGTGACAATAAAATTTGGTAAGAAAAATTATATGTTGACAAAAGCAATTATTTTCTATGAGTAAGCAAATTAGTATCAGTAAACAAATTTGCTTACAGTAGGGTCAAAAAAATATTGTTTATGGAAAGTTTCAATTCATAAATGGTAATTTATGACTATGTTAATGAATATATAATTAATATGGTAATTTATTGCTTACAGTGTGAAGCAATGTTTAACAAATTATTTAGACAGTGCAAATATATAATTAATGCTTTGGTCCGAGTGGCCCAATATTCTGGTGAGACTACACTTTATAGTTGTTTAACAAAACAATTACTTGACAGCAAGCAAGACTACACTTTATAAGTAATATTTTTATAGGTATTATTTGTTAAGAAATAAAAATTTGTTAATAGATGATCCTCTTAACACAAGCAGAATAGAGAAATGTAATTCACAGAATGGACAGTTCTAACTAACTCTTAGACTGTTGGAAAAACTTCACAATTCTTTGTTTTAAAAACTGCAAAAAAATAAAATAATTAAATGTTACCGACATTCGGAAAAGTCGCGCACGTAGCACTGTCCTAAGAGCTAGTTCGAATTTATGTGCAGACTGAATCCGAACGTCCCTAGTGGTAAAATTTTCGCTCCACCGGAATCTCGTTGCCTCACATGACGTCGAGAGAATGACCCCGACTTAGCTCCGTCCAGAGCAACAACAAAGAATAGCAGCGATCTTGAGAAGACGAGAATTTCATAGAGGAAATATTTTCTGTGTAATGGATGAAGGAATGGGACAATAAATATATATATATATATATATATATATATATATATATATATATATATATATATATATATATGCATTTTCCAACGTATGAGAATAATGGCAGATTAATGAGTCAATTAAAACGAACGTTACAAAAAACTTTTCAACCCATGGTTCATTGAACCTAGACGGAATTTGAATAGTGAACGTTATGGAATTTAAAAAGTTTGTAACGGTCAGAAATTTTAGAAAGGAGCAAAAAATCTTTTAGGGTTTCGGCCCGAACCCGAAGAGGAAATCGAATCGGCATTCGGCGCCCGCAGATGTGGGCAGGTACCCGCACCCGTTACGAGTGCCGAATCGAGCCGGGCCGGGCGGCGGCGCGCGCGTGTGGCCCATGGAGCTCCCACAGACAACTTTTAATGAAGCAAAAGAAGGAGTAGTAATATATACACTCATTTCCCCCCAACCGATGTGGGACTAAAGGTGGGAGTTGAGCTTTTGCTCACAAGCTGAGCATCAGCTAACAACCTTCACGTGCGTTGTACGTGTAAAAAAAATCAATTATAGTATTAATAAAGTATATAAAAATTTAAATTATATTAGAATATTTTAAATATAATTCCAATATATTTTAATATGATTTGTTATGATTACTTTTTAAATTATGGACATATGTTTAATTAGATAATATTATGTAGTTAGTTTAAACATAATTTTAATTTTAAATATATCCTAGTATTTGGTGGTTTGTAATTTTTTACGTGAGGAGAGAGTTCGGTTATCCACACAGAATATAATAAAGATATTAAAATTTATATTTTTTTTAAATGATTGATGATATACACGGTTTAGACGGCTCAAAATTGAATTGTTTTGAAACCCATTTATAATAGTAGAGATATAATAAGCATTTTATTTGAGACTTTTATGATTTAGGTAGTAACATAAATTCATAATTTATTTAAAAATGAAACGTATTACCATTTTGACATCCAGTGTTTACCAAATCGGCTTCAAAGCATGGGTGTACAAAATTGTTATATCATAAGCTGCTTTTAACAAAAATAAGACGTAAAAAATGTTAATTAAAACATGATTTTTTTGTACTAAAATTATTTAAATATAGGATTTTTATGTAATTCTCCAACTTTAGTATTTTTTTTAAGACTTAATTGTACTTTGATACCCTCAACTATTTCCGTTTTTCAACTTAATACCCTAAATTTTTTTACTCAACAATTCGATACCCTCAACTATTTTAATTTTTCAACTTAATACCTAAAATCCAAAATATTCCAAAACTACCCCTGGCTCCCTCTTTCTCTTTCTCCATGCCCCGCTCCCCCCCCCCCCCCCCCTGGTGGAGACGGAAAAGGAGGGCGGCGGAAGGAGGGTGGGTGGTCGGAGCGGAGAGGGGGGGGGGGGGAGGGGGGGGGGGGGGGGGCTGCTGCTGAAGGGGGGGGGGGGGGGGGGGGCACCGGAAGGAGGGTGGGGGTTGCTGCGGGCGGGACAGAGGAGGGGTGGGACGGAGGCGGCTGGCCAGAGGGGGGGCGGGGGCGGGGGTCGGGGGGGAGGGGTTGTGGCTGAAGGGGGGACCGGGGGTGGCCCGGTGGGGGTAGGGGGGAGGGGTTGGGGCTGAAGGGGAGAGCGGAGACGGAGGGGGAGAGTTTTGGGGGATAGTTTTGAATTTTAGGCAGGGACATTATTGTCCAAATAAAATTCAGGGTATCAACTTAAAAAAAAAATAGTTGAGGTAGTAAGTTGAAAAACAAAAATAGTTGAGAGTATCAAAATGCAATTAAGTCATTTTTTAATAAAAAATTTAAATCTCATGAATTGTCAATTGATAAGTCCTCCAAATCATCTAGAAATTTAGTTATGAGTCCCCGCACGTTTTCCTTTGGTTATTTTAAGTTTTTAACCAAATCCAGAGGTGGTAATTAATTGACTTTTTTGACATTGTTTTATAAGACGGCAGATGGGAAGAAGTACATGTAGTATATTACTGAAGAAGTAAGGCCTCACGGATTTAAGGCATTAGGAAAGAAAATTTGTTTCTTTCTTTGTTTTATAGCCATAAATTTAAAAAGTATTTTAGGAAAAATGGTTTTTCTCATAACTCATTATTTTTCCTCCTCTTTTTTCAGTATTTATTACCATAAATTAAGGGAAAAAAAGGGTATTGAGTTATTGTTTATTTTACCAATTAACTATTTATATTTTGTTGACAATAAGTATGTTCACATCGGATGCTATTGGAACATTAATATTTTTTGTCTTTCCTTTTTCGCACAAAACAAACATTGGAAGGAAATCAAATGGACTTTCTTAAATATTTTCCATATTTTACCAAACACAAGAAAAAAAAATCTGATAGGAATCTTATTTCCATCCCTATGAAATATACAAGAGAATTGAGAGAGACCTAGGCCACTTTTGGTTAGCGGAATCATCGGGTTGGGAAAGGAAAGTAATTACTTTCCTTTTGGATGCCAAAAGAATTGAGGAGGACACAAAAGTGATTCTCAATGGAAGAAAAATTAGAAAAAAAATAATTTCATCCATCTAAGCAAGGAATCAATTTTTCACATTGAAGTATTCACTTTTCTTTTCAATTTTTTGCATTTCCAAATATCGAAAAAAAATTAATAAAAATTATAATTTTTCAAAGAAAAAATGGCAAGAAATTTATTTCATTTTCCTTCCATTCCGCGAACCAAATGAGGTCCTAGTTTTTGCATTAAATTCTATTTAGAACACAATAACAAGCAAATTAAGTTGAGAGAGAGGAATATTTGATGGGACTTTACTTTTTTTTTTTTTCCCCTCAAAAGTTTTCACTTAAAAAAATTTGCTCATGTACTTTCAACTTTATTTGATTTTTTTTCCAAAAGGATCCTTATCTTACAACATTCTCTAATAGTATAATTTATTTTGTTGTGACGTTCAATTTTCGATATTACTAACTAGATATCTTGCAACCAACCGTTTCTTTCAAGTATACATGTTTTTATGTCCTTAGGCATTTACCATTTAGGCCAACATATAAAAAAGGTAAAAGATGAAAGACTTTTTCAAAAAAGTTATTGTAATCTATTTAAAGAAGTAAATCTACAGTAGTTCGAAAAATTATTCAGTGAGCCAAATTCACCGTGTACCTTTCTCCTTATCCATTTGATGGCATATAAATGAACCTTCTCATCTCCATGCCATCAAATGAATGAGAACGAAGATGTACGGCGAGCCCGACTCACTGAATAATTTCTCCAATATCCCATCTACTATTGTGCGAGAATCACGGGTGCTAAAACATTACAAAATGCTAAGTTTACAACCACCTAGAATGGCCTTTACATCTCCGCAAAGCGTAAAGGTATAAGTATTACAAATCTTACTAGAACTGCTAGTTTGCTATTTGTGATTTAGTTTTTGATGCAGCAAGTGGGGGAGATTTTTTTCTTAATAGTTAGTAAGTGGATTTAGTTGCATCATCTGCAATAAGAGCTCGATGTCATTATATTAATAAAAATGGCTTGGTGGTATGTCAACTCAACGAATAGGTCTACTACAAGAATGAGATTGCATACGTTTAGGAATTTAAGAGCAGAACAAAGGATGAAAAAACTCAAGAATCTATCCAAAAGAGGTGTTGAAATGTCCATAATTGATTTATCTCTCCCTTATATTCTGTACATGGAAAGAGAAGATCCAATTGGCAGGCCCCGTGTAGACAGTTGCAAATGGTGGTTGTTAGAGCATCTCCAACCCTATTGTGACTTTGAAAAAAAGTTAATGCCACATAGGAATGACAAAATTTTATTCAAAAGTTCTTCTCCAATGCAATTGTTAAGTCAATTGTGAAGCTTATGTGGCAAAAATTAAAGAAGACATTGTGAAGTTGATTGTCTTATTTTAGACAATGCACTTGACAATGTTTTCTCTTCCATGTCATCAATTATGAATAAAAAAATATTAGAAAAAAGAAAGAAGATGAGTAGTTGTCTTAAAAGTTGCCTTGAAAGTTGAAAAAAATATTTTTTATTGTCTTCTCAATACTTTTGCATTGGAGAGAGTTTTTCTATCTCATTGTCTTTTGAGATATAATTTTGCTACATAAACAAGACATTGTCTTGTGGCTCATGCCACATAGGAGCCACCTAAGACTCACAACACTTAACAAGACAATAGGGTTGGAAATGCTCTTAGACAGTTGTTCAAAACAGTAAATATTCCACAGCTGCTACTTAGAACATGCACCAGGGTCCCACCAGATCCCAGCGTCCACGTGTCCCTCCGTCGTGACAGCTCATCACGACTATCGATACAGAGCGAAGCCCTCGCCAATCAGAAAATTCAGAAAATAAATGGCCGAAAATTAAAAAAGAAAATTGATGATTTGCACTGGATTGTTCCATGATTGTCAACTGTAACTCTGTAAGTGGTCAGAGCGGGCCGGTATGGTTCGACCCGTCACTGTCGGCCCAGTTTTCAAAGGCCTACTGCCTCCCTCCCACTCCCTATATGTCCATATTTATGATTTTACAGGACAAGGACAGTGTCCGCAGTTCTTATTGCATGGAAAAAGGTGCTCTCTTCAAACATCTCTGTTTTACCACTCTTATTAGCTCACAAGTCTCTCAGTCTATAAATAAAAAATAATAATGGCTACCTAGAGTTGTAATGTGGACGGTGGACCAGACGTTCCTTAAAAATGGGACCGGAACCATCGTGATCAACGTCGAGCTGGGTCCAACAATGTGGGTCGGACTAGATTTTCATTCTCAAATCCATGCACAATCCGGCCCAACTACTATTCCAACCGGATCAGACCAGTCAAAAGAGTTCTAGTCCAAGTGGTTAAGAGGGAGACATATTCCGTCGGTGGTTACGGGCTCGAGTCACGGAGATGACACTTTAATTCCATGTAGGAGAATGTAGGAGAGTGGAGGTGGATGCGGTGCGGCTTCTGTTGTATGGTGCCTTTGGACCACTTTGACTTTTTTATATTATTCAATGTCACGGAAATGCCAAGCACCAAAACAAACGACCCAAGATAATATTGAGGACAGACACATCAATTCTGAGGACAGACACATCAATTCTAATACAAAAGAAATAACAGAGAAATAACTCTTATTGAAAACTCGAAATAATAACAAAGAACTTGTTCATTGTCTTTTACATAGCATCCATTTATAAGAAAACTTAAACACAAGGGGAAAGAAAATGTAGAAAGGCGGAAATATCCATCCAAAATCAGCCTAAAATAGGCTTAACCGCCTTAAACCGATATTCCGGTGCCAAATTATGCAAAAATCAGACCACGTATTTTTCGGTTGCCCTGAATGGAATACTACCGGAATTTCTATCATGGATCGAGTAGTGTCGGAATTAGCAGAATTTTCTAAGTTTATTAAAAGCTTCTCTAAGTTCAATTAAGTTTTGGTTAATATAATTCATATTAAGGTTTCTTGTAACATACCCCTAAAACATTTTTATTTGTATCTATTCTGTAACACAGTGAAATTATATCCAATACCTATTGAAGTTACCATCGTACCAATGTGAGTATCTGCATCAGCAGTTCTTGAGGCATCTCCGAGTATGATGCTCATGCATGTCATGTATATTATATTGTGCAGTTCTATGATGCTGATACATGAGAAATTATTCAATGGGACGGGAGCTTTGAGCTCTCTCCAATAGTACAATGATACACCATTAAGACTAAACTAGAGAAAAAATAGAAAGTGGTGTCTTTAATTTATACTATTGGAGGGGGCTCAAGTCCCATTGAATAATTTATCATGATACATGAGGTAGTTGTTTTTGAGACGGAGATAGGTGAAGCTATTTTTGAGCTTCAAAACTAGCTGCTTTCTTTTCTTGGTTTGCCTAACAACCAGTGAAGAGAGAAAAATGAGTTATGAAACCAAAAACTGATCGTGTTCATTTTTGTAGGATTCACATAAGCCAGACTGTTGATAGAATTGCTACAGGTCTTGGATAAAATTACTCCAGGTCTGGGATAGAATTGCTCCAGGTATTCATTCATTCTCTTCACTTCCTCATACCAGTTCTGGGATATAATTGCTCCAGGTCCTAGCATATGCATGCAGGTATTTGCTCCAGGTCTAGCGACGTGCGAAACATGCCGTAAAAGATCTTTTACGGCATACATTTTGGTGCCTTAAAATGTCATACCGTAAATGACTCTCTTTTTTACAACGCGCATTCGTAAGCTGTAAATGATCATCTCCATCTTTTTTACAACGCGCATTCGAACGCTGTAAATGACACTAATCTTTTTACAATGCACATTCGTACGCTGTAAATGACCATCTCCATCTTTTTACAACGCGCATTCGAACGCTGTAAATGACCATCTTCATCTTTTTACAACACGCATTAGAACGTTGTAAATAACCTTCTCCATTTTTTACAACGCGCATTCGAATGTTGTAAATGATCATCTCCGTCTTTTTATAACATGCATTAGAACGCTGTAAATAACCTTCTCCATTTTTTACAACGCGCATTTGAATGTTATAAATGACTATCTCCATCTTCTTGCAACACGCATTCGAACACTCTAAATGACCGTTAGGAATGAAAAAAAATATTAAAAATAAATTGTGGCCATATTGAGCCTAAATTTTTTTTATTTTCTTTGACATTAATGATATGTCGAGCATTAGCCCTTAGATTTGCCAAAAGTAGGCTAACTATATACTCATGCACAACAACATTTATTTTCTTATACATTCATGCAAAATGTGAAACACTAAACCATATCAACAGTAACCTTTGGTTAAATGTCACAGTTGCAAAATTGAAATGATCAGACTTCATTATTTTCCACTTTCAAATATGAATCATTCAAGAATCACTATCCTAAATTGAAAGAAAGTTGCAAACAGTGAAATCAAAGTCAATTTACATGAATATAGTTGATGTTCATTCTAAAAATTCTTTCTAATTTTTGCTTTTCACATCTACAACAACAAAACCTTTTTGGGTCGAAAAAATCAAGAAGAAAATCTAACTTCAAATGTTTGGGAACACAATACAAGGTTAGCTCCTATGCACCATACTATGTCACTGGCAACAAAGTTCACCGGAGCTCCAACGTCGTCAAGACTTCATTGTCCAATGTTCCTAACCACAAAGATCATGAAACAAATGCTGGTGAGAGTAGGGAAGAAAAGAAAAGAATAGCTTCAGGGTAATACTTCATTGCAATTTTTTAATTGCTATGCTACTACGTGCAATTGACTAATTGTTATGTGCAATATTAATTGTTAGTTTTAAGACATTTAAATATGACATTTAGTGCATATAGCCGGTTAAGGATGCCAATCGACATTTCAAAACCCAATCCAACATCTACATGTCATCAAACATTTACAACCTCCTCACATGATGGTTGATACTATTTTCTGGGGAGGAACCAATTATGGAAGTGTTTCCTAGAGAATATTTGTTGAAATATCAACAATTAAGTCCCTTAAGGAAATAAATAGGAATATATGTTCCATCAGACGTTCAGAACTACCAATTGTGATATTGTTAACAAAAAACTTAAAACAACATCTACCGAGGGATATTTCATACCACACACTACTGTAGAGTCCTAACATTACTTAGCATTTGGACTATTGGTCATTCAATCAACTCGATTTGCAATTTTGTTTATGTCTTCTGTCCAGTTGAGTTGGTTGCTTAAATGGTTCTCCTTGCCATTTATACTTGGTATCGTTACTAATGTCAAAACAAGCCTCCATGGTTACAAGCTGAGAGGGTAAATCACACCTAGTGAGATAAGAAGAACATGATCTAAGAGTTGACAACGTCTCCTAACTTAACATGCAGATAAGAAGCTCTTTCTTGTAGACGTTCATATAATGGCCATGATGTTCTTTAATGGTTAGGTGGGATGGAAATTTAATTTTTGGTAAATTTCTAGAGGGAATGTGTACCATATTTAAGCATGATATTTGCTAAGCAACTCATACCGGTATCTAATTAAAATACCAATATCTTTTTTCTGTAGGTCACAGGTAGGAATCATAGGGTATATAGACAATAAGTATCCCTTGTATCCAATTTTCAATTGCCATTTGGAGTATAGTAGTATGTAGCCCAGTTGGTTGATAATAGAGATTAACTATTGTCTGCTCTGTGCAGATGGAAATGAATGCTCTCAAGGACATGATTTTCGGTAAACCTGCCCCTCTGGTCAGTACTTTCAGACTGAGCTATTACTCTATTATGAATCTAGTGAGTCGATAAGAGGGTCAATTTACTGTCGAGCATGTTATATAGAATTCATTCCACCAATTTCAGTATGAAAAGGTCTCATGTTACAATTAATTGTTTACATCCAATTAGCAAGAACAAGTGCACTTTCGTGATCAATAATAAACAACTGCTTCCCAAAAAAAATCAGAACAAAAGAAAAGACTTCCTCAAACCTGAGTTCCAGGCCTAGGTGTATTGCACTTCCTCATGTTGCAAACAGTCTGAAAAGAAAAATTAAGGTTACCGCAAGTAGGGCAAGTCCAGTCGTCCTCACGTCCTGCACTTGTAATATGTACAAATTTTATTATGCATATACAAACGGAACAACTACATGCAACAGTTTATTATAAAATATTAACACTATAGAACATGAACCTGCAGCCTTTTTCTGAGAGCGTTCTTCAGGAAACGCTCCTGGCCTTGGTCCCTGCAGAATTTTAAAAGACCTAGTTTGCTTCACCAATAAAGATGAGAAGCATCAAAGCACAATTGTACAAAATTGAAGGGGCTCATGGAACCGCAAATAACATTCAGCTTTAATAGAGTACCAGTTTAATAAAGGTTTAATAATAACCTAAGAAAAGGCCCAAGGTTTCGAATATCATGCATGCCAACATGTAAAAGTGCCAAGAAACCAACAAGGTACCTTGACAGAAGAAACAAATAGAATGTAAATTAGCATGCCATGGCACCACGCCCCATAGGTAGTCCCATATGCCATCAGAGGTAGCATGTCATACATTCCACCTAAACCGCAAGGAGTAAATCAGATAAGCATGCATACAAAATGTTTTTATTATGCAGAAGTAAGATTTTGGTTTCATTTTGTAACTTAGAAATAAAACCAAAAAGAAACAACTAGAAGTAAGTTTTTGATTTATTGTGTAAAAAAAACCAGATAATAATGGGTCAACATAAAAGCATAAATAAAATAAAAAAGTTGTGCAGAAACTTAAGTTTCAAACCAACTATGCAAAAAATATTAGCTATAGAAATTTTTATTGCAGGAGAGATTATGCTACTTCTGCTTTCCATGTTTTCTATTTCACAACACAAGCATCCAATTTAAAAAGTACGTAAAATGTTAAAACTTTTATGTTTTACAAGTTGAGGGAAGGGGGAAAAACTTAAGACATACAGAGTGATTGAAAGATTACTTGGCACAAACTGTACAAGTCTTCCAAAATATACCTGGTCCCATCATAGATCCACTAGAATAAGGAGATCCAGGCTTGTGCAATGGCCCATATGGGATGCCAACAGAGCGGGTTCCATAACCAAAAGGATAAGCCGAACCACCTGCATACTTTAAATTATATGGAGACATCGAAGGTCCATTGAAAAGAGATTGTCCATATGGAGAACCACCAAGGTACGTGTCACGACCCGCACCATAGAATAAGGGCACGTGACGTGGGTACGTCCAGCCTACGCCGCAGTGTCGGCGGTAGAACGCTGTCCTAGGTCATAACATCTAACAGATAAGGGTAATATACAGTTATACTCCCCGAATGGGGGTGACATAACAGAATATAACTCAACCACATCTAGGATAGAACAGGAATGAGATAGAAAGATAAAGATAGATAACATCCAGGAATGTAACATCACAGAGATACAAATCCAGAATTATAAGTGACTAAAATAAATACATATCTCAGAATCTAAATACAGAATCCAGAAAGATAAAGACATCCTAATCTAGGGAAGAATTATCAACTGCTAGCAGGTCCAAGCCACTAGTGATATCTAATGCTGCACCAAGAGGGGTAGACACCAGAGCTTCATCATTCACTGTAAAATTTTCAACAGGTCCAGTCAGGACGGGTACGAGCACATCTCATCCAGAAAATCCAAGTAATGACAAATACTATAAAACAGTTATAGACAGTTATATTGATGATAATGGCAATTTTATACAGGTAATGATATAGAGAAATAGCAAAGGTACAAGGAAGGTAAGGTAATGAAATAAAAGAAGAATGATGGCAAAGAAGACTGTAAAAAAAATATCTAGCTGAACTAGGGTAACATGTTATGAGTCCAGTTTGTACAATATAAGTTGAGTGTGATCCCCAGGTGAGTCTAATACAATTTGAGTCTACTAAATGATTCTTGTACATAAAGATTCTAGTAGATGATTCTTCTCAATGATTTGAGTGAAGTGATTCTTTTAAGATTCTTGTACACTAATCCTTGTAGGTTATTCTTGTAATGAGTACGGCACATCGCACGCTCGGCCAAGTGGTGATGGCTATCATTCTTGTAATACGACACATCGTACGCTCGGCCAAGCGATGATGGCTATCATTTTTGTAATACGGCACATCGCACGCTCGGCCAAGCGGTGATGGCTATCATTCTTGTAATACGGCACATCGCACGCTCGGCCAAGCGGCGATGGCTATCATTCTTGTTTGGTGATTCTTGTTAAATACAGCACATCGCATACTGGGCCCAGCAGCGATGGCTATCGTTCTTATAATGATGATTCTTGTATGATTTGTACATTTAATACTTGTAGGTATTTCGAGTAGATGAGTCTTGTGAGTGATTCGAGTAATAGGGTTAGACAAATCAAGTACATGTATTGCGAGTAAATGAATCTAAAATATTAATACATGTTGTGACAGAGAATCAAATAGAACTATACTAGAACTGAATCACAGTAATCATCAAATAAATGAAAGAACTATCAGAGATGTACTCGCCTGTATCCTGAGAATCTGGAGAATATATACTGTCCGAGGAGTGGTGTCTGGCTCCTATTAGAACAGCACAAGTTACAACAAGTCCAGAATGGTAATAAGATGCACTACAATGCGTTCTACATGAATCTAGGTCAATCTAGACCAAAGTCAACTCTTGGTCAACTCTGGTCAACCCTAGAAGTCAAACTAGGTCAACCAAGTCAAACTAGTCTAATCTAGGTCTAACAAGACTATTCTAGGCTTACTAGGCTAATCTAGGCAATACTACGTCAAGCCTACCAATCACATCTATACAAGATTATCACTATAGCTAACAATACACACATTGGTATATATATATAATCTAATTAGAATATACCCATATTGGCTATCCCTACATTACACCCACACAACCATATATATAATACATTATGTCATTGGTATCCCATATTTATATATATACAATCATATCACAAAGTATCATGTATATATACACATTATCACACATTCCTATATATATAATATATATATTAAAATACATATACACATGTATAGGAAAGCTTGTATATATATACATAACAATGCTTATATATATATATATACATACATAGAGAGTGAGGGGAAGAACACATGAGCACATGAGTATGTGTTCAGAAACTGGTAAACAGTGAGGCTAATAGGAAAACAGTGAGGTACAAGAGTGTAAAACATGTGTGTGTGTAGGACTTGTGTGTGTGTGTAACATGTAGTAGAGGAGTGAACTCAAGTGTGTGTTATTTGAGAGTGAAGGAGGGGAAATCCTGAAATTAGGAACAGTGCATACATATATCAAATAGGAACAGTGAAATGAAACAGTGGCAGGGCATATATATGTGAGTGAGTCTAGAGTGTATTGTGTGTGTTGACAGTGCATAGGAGAGGAAGGAATTCCATTTTGCAGTTCAACAAAACCCCCAACCCTCATTCACAGAATTGGAACCTAAATCACAGGTTTTAGAAGAATTCAACCCTGTTAAATACATTTGAATCCCAGTTTATCAAAGACTGAAAGCACAAACTAATTCCCAGGTTTAAAGGAATTGAAACTCAGTTAAAACAATTGAATCTCAGGTTTTTGTAAAAAAAACTGGGAACTAAATCTCAGTTCATCAAAACAGGAAAACAAATTTCAGTTTAAATAAGAAATCCAAAACAATACTAACATCCCTTAACTAACTCAGTTTTTTTCTAATACATGACAGTGAACTCAGAATCAAAGAACAAAGGAAATCAGTTTTTAAATAACAATATGGTTTTAAAAAACCATTCTCAAGTTTAAAAGAACTGAAACACAACTAACCCAACTCAATAATCAGTTTAAACAGTGAAGGATAGCAGTCTAATAGAACACTGGCAAAACTAAAACATGGTTAAACATTCATTTGTTAACAGTCACTCAATTCATATTAATTCTTATTCACAAGAAATTTAGGGAAACAATGCAACAATGTATATCTCATTTCTCAGGTTTAGCAAACTGGAACATGAAGCAAAATAGAGAGTAAATCATCTCAGTTTTAAACAAAAATTAATTAACAAATCTCAGGTTTCAGAATTAACTCATTAAACCACAGTCCAATTCAACTCATTCCCAGGTTTACTAAGAACTGGGAACACATAATCCCATCTCAGTTTAAATCCCAGGTTTAAACAGTTCAAGAGGAGAAGTATCAGAGAAAATAGTACATTCCCAATCCGAATCCCATATTCAAAATCTCCATATCACAACCAAAAGTCTAAAATCGAATGTAAAAGCTTAGCTAATATTAAATGTAATATGTGGGGATCAAATACAATTTAAAACATAACACAAAGGGAATTAACTGGGTTGGGAAAACAGAAAATAATAGTGTCAGTCAGTGTGTATCATGAATTAGCAGTTCAACCAAAATCGAGCCAAAACACAACATTAAACCATTCCTAATGTGCAACCTAATATAACAGAGTTTAAACATGATATTTAGAATCAAATTAGTAATTTAAAACACATTTTAAAAGCATTAGCAAACGAATTAAAACAGAAAACCCACACTGCACACTGGACGCACAGTGTACAACATGTGCACACACAAATACGTGCCCGACACGACACGAGGACTCGTGAAACTTTACGAGCCTCGTGTCAGTCATTGACACAACTCCTATGTCGAGTTTCAAGCGTCAAAACCCTCTGTGCACAGAGAAAACGTGCACGAGCAGCAGGGGAGAAATCTGCCCGCGCGCGCGTGTGCACGACCGTGTGTGCATGAGCCCGACACGACATGACACGACACTAAGAACAGGAAAAAACACCAGAAACCTATAAGCGAGGTCTAACACTAATTTCCTATTCAAACAAATACTAAAAATTCACACGAAATGCCCATTGGGGCATTTCATCAAACACCTAATATAATACACTGATACGTATCCAGAATGGACACGAAAGGACACAAAAATTTGGGAATCCCTATTCCTATAGTTAGGCTAGGGTTAGGGCATTCCTAAAATGATTTTTAACAGAATTTATGAGCAAAGGAAATGATTATACCTATAGGTGAACAAGCTCTCAAAAAGCCCCAATAAAATGATTCCTCAAACCACCAAAAGTTCTCCAAATTGATTCCTCCCTGTAAAAACTCAATACCAACAGCAAGAACAATGGATTTAGGTCCTATTGCAATTTGTTTGAAGGAATTTGGAGAAGAAATGGATTTTTTAAGGATTTACAAGGATGGGGACTCACCTCTTCCAAATGGCAAAGTTTTCTAAAGAGGCAACCCTAATTTTTAGAGCATATAAATAGGGGGGCTGACCATAGTGGCTGGTCAGATTTTCTAGGGTTAGGGCTTGGTTCAATGGGTGTGGGGTATGGGCCATTAAGCCTATTAGTCATAAAATGACTTGTGACTTCACAAGTCATTCCTTAATCAAACTAGCTCCTATTTTCACCCAACTAATCCCAATGAGTCAAACCTCACTAACTTAAGTCAACCTAAGTTTCCATATCCTAATCACATAGTCATGACCTAGGTTAGCCACTAGGTTAGTCTCCAAAGTCAACATAAGTCAAGTCAACTAAAACACCAAAATCAATTATACTAAAAAATCTCTAAAAATCACATTAATTCCAATAAATCTAAATAATACATAATAATTCCAAATATTTCTCAAAATTTTAAAAATGACCAAAATATCCTCATTTGGAAAACTGGGTGTTACAATCCTACCCACCTTAGAAAAATTTCGTCCTCGAAATTAAGATGATCGTACCCCTTCTAGGTCAAACCCCCACAATCAAAGTCTCAGAAACATATTTAAATCATTCAGTTGGAAAGTGTAACCTATGGGGTCATGGCATGTAATATCAGTCTGGGGTCTCATCTAGCTACACCAACATGCTACAATACTAGGCAAACACAATGTATCAAAATATGAAAGCAAGGGATACATCAAATATTCTCAAAAAGGGATACTAAGGTTAGGTCAAAACTCACCTCCAGCTAGGTCTGAGAACTGGAACTCCCTCCTGGAAGCAGGGCCCTGGTTGGGGCAGATCTATCAGGACAGTGCTGCATCCAGTGTGCAACTGACCCACAGATTAAGCACAATCCTAGTCTCTTTCTACAGAAGTTCCACTTGTGCCCAAACTTCCTACAGTAGGTACAGATAGGCTCTGGCTCAGCTGTCCCCTGCTGGACAGGAGACTGGACTGGGTATGATGATATAGGCTGGATATATGGGTACTCATCAAGCTCTGGATAGGACTGGGTACTGCTCCTCGCCCTCTTGGAGCTAGGCTCTCTTCCTGGAAGCACAGAGTCCCGCAGACATAACAACCTTTGGTACTGCTCCCTCATGGCCTCATCATGAACTCTCTGTGACTTCGACATCCTTTCTTGGAAATATTCAAACACCTGAGCTGCGTCAAGTAACAAACCTCCGGGTAGTGCAGTATGGGGTACCATCTCAAGGGGTGGGGAAAGGCTCTCAGTCTCAGGCAAAACTGCAGCTCTCTCCTGAACGATAGGAGATGAAGGAAGACTCTCTGGCGAGGCTACCACCATCTCCTCAATGACAGAAGGTGCCACCACCCCCTGATCAGATAGAGGGATCACTACCTCCTGAACAATAGGAGGTGGAAGCACACTTTCAGTAGCTGCAGCTGCTCTCAGGCGACGGGCTCGGGTCATGGGTGCCATACTGGGAAGGATAAACAAGAAAACAACAATCATCAAGGCTGTATGGCAGTCTACCATCCTATCTGAAAACTGATAATTATCAAGAAAAATAAAATAAGACAACTACTAATCATCTATAAAGGGTACTATTTAAGAAAAATCAAAACCAAAAGTTTAAGGAACGAAAGTCAATAGCATTGAATCCAATCACAATCTAATATATATAGAAGGGTAATACAAGAATCAATGGCAAGAAGAAAATAATGATAAAATCTGTTCTGCCTATCTGGTTAAAAGAAGGAACTATTTTGAAACCAGAGCTATAGTATCAAGTCTAAGTTAAGGTCTAGCAAAATCATCGATTCATTGCATTAGGAAGAATTTATAGCAAAAGTTACACAAGGTTCATAATAACAGCTAAGCTACTCCTACTCATACTCCTACTCCTAAGTTAAATGATGATGGAAACAATTTATAATAACTGGAATGAAGATAGAGACGATATATTTAAGAACCTTTTCAAGATACAATCTGATAATCATATGCGTCTGTCCAAAATTATGATACTCAGAATCCTCGCCACGCTAGTAAGCAAGGCTGCGATAAACGGTGGAGTCCATAAAAGGGGCATGCACCTCTATAATCATGTCGTCTGGAATTCTCGCTATGCCGACTAGTATAGCTGCGAGAAATTCTAAATCTAATAACCAAGATACGTATATCCGAAGTCGGTCTCTATGTTTCCGCCACGCCAGCTAATATAGTTGCGATAAACTCTAGGTTCCATAACCAAGTAGATGTTTATTATCCCCGTTATTCCGTCAACATATGTTATCAGATGGTACCATAACTCAGGCCATAAAATTTATCTCGATAGAAAAATCAAAATCAATAACGATTCATCAAAATCAAATTCAATAATCAAGGAGTGAGAGCGAATAAACAAGGAAAAGGATTTCAAATTGAAGTTTAAATAAGATTCTCAAGGGTCATCCCAGGAATCTCTCAAGGAATCCTAACTGTGATTGAGTACCCTCAAAGCATATCCTAATCCTACTACAGGCTGTAGTGATACTCTAGTTCGAATACCACTACATAATCTCGACCTGCATGGGCCACCACTAAAAACGTGTCACGACCCGTACCCTAGAATAAGGGCACATGACGTGGGTACGTCCAGCCTACGCCGCAGTGTCGGCGGTAGAACGCTGTCCTAGGTCATAACATCTAACAGATAAGGGTAATATACAGTTATACTCCCCGAATGGGGGTGACATAACAGAATATAACTCAACCACATCTAGGATAGAACAAGAATGAGATAGAAAGATAAAGATAGATAACATCCAGGAATGTAACATCACAGAGATACAAATCCAGAATTATAAGTGACTAAAATAAATACATATCTCAGAATCTAAATACAGAATCCAGAAAGATAAAGACATCCTAATCTAGGGAAGAATCATCAACTTCTAGCAGGTCCAAGCCACTAGTGATATCTAATGCTGCACCAAGAGGGGTAGACACCAGAGCCTCATCATTCACTGTAAAATTTTCAACAGGTCCAGTCAGGACGAAAACGAGCACATCTCATCCAAAAAATCCAAGTAATGACAAATACTATAAAACAGTTATAGACAGTTATATTGATGATAATGGCAGTTTTATACAGGTAATGATGTAGAGAAATAGCAAAGGTACAAGGAAGGTAAGGTAATGAAATAAAAGAAGAATGATGGCAAAGAAGACTGTAAAAAAAAAGATCTAGCTGAACTAGGGTAACATGTTATGAGTCCAGTTTGCACAATGTAAGTTGAGTGTGATCCCAAGGTGAGTCTAATACAATTTGAGTCTAGTAAATGATTCTTGTACATAAAGATTCTAGTAGATGATTCTTCTCAATGATTTGAGTGAAGTGATTCTTGTAAGATTCTTGTACACTAATCCTTGTAGGTGATTCTTGTAATGAGTACGGCACATCGCACGCTTGGCCAAGCGGTGATGGCTATCATTCTTGTAATACGGTACATCGCACGCTCGGCCAAGCGGTGATGGCTATCATTCTTGTAATACGGCACATCGCACGCTCGGCCAAGCGGCGATGGCTATCATTCTTGTTTGGTGATTCTTGTTAAATATGACACATCACATACTGGGCCCAGCAGCGATGGCTATCGTTCTTGTAATGATGATTCTTGTATGATTTGTACATTTAATACTTGTAGGTGTTTCAAGTAGATGAGTCTTGTGAGTGATTCGAGTAATAGGGTTAGACAAATCAAGTACATGTATTGCGAGTAAATGAATCTAAAATATTAATACATGTTGTGACAGAGAATCAAATAGAACTATACTAGAACCGAATCACAGTAATCATCAAATAAATGAAAGAACTATCAGAGAATGTACTCGCCTGTATCCTGAGAATCTGGAGAATATATACTGTCCGAAGAGTGGTATCGGGCTCCTATTAGAACAGCACAAGTCACAACAAGTCCAGAATGGTAATAAGATGCACTACAATGCGTTCTACATGAATCTAGGTCAATCTAGACCAAAGTCAACTCTTGGTCAACTCTGGTCAACCCTATAAGTCAAACTAGGTCAACCAAGTCAAACTAGTCTAATCTAGGTCTAACAAGACTATTCTAGGCTTACTAGGCTAATCTAGGCAATACTATGTCAAGCCTACCAATCACATCTATACAAGATTATCACTATAGCTAACAATACACACATTGGTATATATATATATAATCTAATTAGAATATACCCATATTGGCTATCCCTACATTACACCCACACAACCATATATATAATACATTATGTCATTGGTATCCCATATTTATATATATACAATCATATCACAAAGTATCATGTATATATACACATTATCACACATTCCTATATATATAATATATATATTAAAATACATATACACATGTATAGGAAAGCTTGTATATATATAAAAATATATATATATATACATAACAATGCTTATATATATATATATATATATATATATATATATATATATATATATATATATATATATATATACATACATAAAGAGTGAGGGGAAGAACACATGAGCACATGAGTATGTGTTCAGAAACTGGTAAACAGTGAGGCTAATAGGAAAACAGTGAGGTACAAGAGTGTAAAACATGTGTGTGTGTGTGTGTAGGACTTGTGTGTGTGTGTGTGTAACATGTAGTAGAGGAGTGAACTCAAGTGTGTGTTATTTGAGAGTGAAGGAGGGGAAATCCTGAAATTAGGAACAGTGCATACATATATCAAATAGGAACAGTGAAATGAAACAGTGGCAGGGCATATATATGTGAGTGAGTCTAGAGTGTATTGTGTGTGTTGACAGTGCATAGGAGAGGAAGGAATTCCATTTTGCAGTTCAACAAAACCCCCAACCCTCATTCACAGAATTGGAACCTAAATCACAGGTTTTAGAAGAATTCAACCCTGTTAAATACATTTGAATCCCAGTTTATCAAAGACTGAAAGCACAAACTAATTCCCAGGTTTAAAGGAATTGAAACTCAGTTAAAACAATTGAATCTCAGGTTTTTGTAAAAAAACTGGGAACTAAATCTCAGTTCATCAAAACAGGAAAACAAATTTCAGTTTAAATAAGAAATCCAAAACAATACTAACATCCCTTAACTAACTCAGTTTTTTTCTAATACATGACAGTGAACTCAGAATCAAAGAACAAAGGAAATCAGTTTTCAAATAACAATATGGTTTTAAAAACCATTCTCAGGTTTAAAAGAACTGAAACACAACTAACCCAACTCAATAATCAGTTTAAACAGTGAAGGATAGCAGTCTAATAGAACACTGGCAAAACTAAAACATGGTTAAACATTCATTTGTTAACAGTCACTCAATTCATATTAATTCTTATTCACAAGAAATTTAGGGAAACAATGCAACAATGTATATCTCATTTCTCAGGTTTAGCAAACTGGAACATGAAGCAAAATAGAGAGTAAATCATCTCAGTTTTAAACAAAAATCAATTAACAAATCTCAGGTTTCAGAATTAACTCATTAAACCACAGTCCAATTCAACTCATTCCCAGGTTTACTAAGAACTGGGAACACATAATCCCATCTTAGTTTAAATCCCAGGTTTAAACAGTTCAAGAGGAGAAGTATCAGAGAAAACAGTACATTCCCAATCCGAATCCCATATTCAAAATCTCCATATCACAACCAAAAGCCTAAAATCGAATGTAAAAGCTTAGCTAATATTAAATGTAATATGTGGGGATCAAATACAATTTAAAACATAACACAAAGGGAATTAACTGGGTTGGGAAAAACTGGAAATAATAGTGTCAGTCAGTGTGTATCAGAAATTAGCAGTTCAACCAAAATCGAGCCAAAACACAACATTAAACCATTCCTAATGTGCAACCTAATATAACAGAGTTTAAACATGATATTTAGAATCGAATTAGTAAGTTAAAACACATTTTAAAAGCATTAGCAAACGAATTAAAACAGAAAACCCATACTGCACACTGGACGCACAGTGTACAATATGTGCACACACAAATACGTGCCCGACACGACACGAGGACTCGTAAAACTTTACGAGCCTCGTGTCAGTCATTGACACAACTCCTATGTCGAGTTTCAAGCGTCGAAACCCTCTGTGCACAGAGAAAACGTGCACGAGCAGCAGGGGAGAAATCTGCCCGCGCACGCGTGTGCACGACCGTGTGTGCACGAGCCCGACACGACACGACACGACACTAAGAATAGGAAAAAACATCAGAAACCTATAAGCGAGGTCTAACACTAATTTCCTATTCAAACAAATACTAAAAATTCACACGAAATGCCCATTGGGGCATTTCATCAAACACCTAATATAATACACTGATACGTGTCCAGAATGGACACGAAAGGACACGAAAATTTAGGAATCCCTATTTCTATAGTTAGGCTAGGGTTAGGGCATTCCTAAAATGATTTTTAACAGAATTTATGAGCAAAGGAAAGGATTATACCTATAGGTGAACAAGCTCTCAAAAAGCCCCAATGAAATGATTCCTCAAACCACCAAAAGTTCTCCAAATTGATTCTTCCCTGTAAAAACTCAATACCAACAGCAAGAACAATGGATTTAGGTCCTATTGCAATTTGTTTGAAGGAATTTGGAGAAGAAATAGATTTTCTAAGGATTTACAAGGATGGGGACTCACCTCTTCCAAATGACAAAGTTTTCTAAAGAGGCAACCCTAATTTTTAGAGCATATAAATAGGGTGGGGCTGACCATAGTGGCTGGTCAGATTTTTTAGGGTTAGGGCTTGGTTCAATGGGTGTAGGCTATGGGCCATTAAGCCTATTAGTCATAAAATGACTTGTGACTTCACAAGTCATTCCTTAATCAAACTAGCTCCTATTTTCACCCAACTAATCCCAATGAGTCAAACCTCACTAACTTAAGTCAACCTAAGTTTCCATATCCTAATCACATAGTCATGACCTAGGTTAGCCACTAGGTTAGTCTCCAAAGTCAACATAAGTCAAGTCAACTAAAACACCAAAATCAATTATACTAAAAAATCTCTAAAAATCACATTAATTCCAATAAATCTAAATAATACATAATAATTCCAAATATTTCTCAAAATTTTAAAAATGACCAAAATACCCTCATTTGGAAAACTGGGTGTTACAGTACGCAGACGAGAAAGCACCAGGACCCATATAACCAGCTGATGATGCATAAGCTGAAGGAGCTTGGAGAGGCTTCATAGCAGACTTCTGTCGCAAGATGACAGCGAGCAATCAGAATTCGTTACCAAACTTTAAAAAAAGTTACAAGATAAACTTAAGCGTCTAAACATTCATATCGTGCAAGATGTCATAGCACGATAAAATGCAGTATCATATACCTGATTAGAAATTGTTGTATGTATTTGAACTCATACCCATATATAGTGTTAGCAAGGATTTAACTATCCTTAGCTTAAGTTACACATAAACCCTCGCCCTCCAGTCCAACACCCATACTATAGAGTGTAGTTATACAAGTATTTTGGCTATGAAATATTCATGACATGTGGTAAAAGGCAGACTCCTTAAAGGATTTGGAACCTAAAATGGAATGTTAAGAGATAAAAATGTATATGGAGATATCCAGTAAACTTCAAAGGGGAGGTATAAAAAAAATGTATAGTTAATTTCGAAAATAATATATACAATTAAGATTGACTTTGAAAGTTATGTTTTATGTCATAAAATTCATTATTTGAAAGTTGTAATTCTTAGGCCATGTGCTTCTTTGTAACACATTATATCACAGTTTCGAGGTTAAGAGGGTGGGCATGGTGGAGGCCAGCATTTTATCGGAGTTGGTTACTGATTAGGACTTAAACACTATCCAGTAATTGGATGGTCATTGTTGTAATTGAGTGATTTTATTGATTGAGTCTCATAGGCTTTATATAGCCTTTACATGATGGAATATCTAATGGAATATCCTGTAGCATATTCTGGTATCCCAAATATGTCCTCAAGATATTCCCATACTAAATATAACATATTTCCATACTAAATATACCAGCACTCCCCCTCAAGATGGGCGAAAGATATTCACTAAGCCCATCTTGTCACATCCTCTGATCATGCTCACAGAGCTAAGTTTTTTTGGTCAGTCCGTCTGCTACCTGATGCTTTGTTGGAACGTGGCCTAGCTTCAGTAGTCCACTAACCAACTTCTCTTTGATGAAGAACCTATCGATCTCGATGTGTTTGGTCCTGTCATGCTGTACTAGATTGTTGGCAATACTAATAGCTGACTGGTTATCATCGCACCACAGCTTCATCTTGGTTCCTTGATCCAGCTTCAGCTCCACCAGTATATTCTTCAACCAAAGCAGCTCTGTAACTCCCAAGGCCATAGCTCTGTACTCCGCTTCAGTTGTCGATCTAGCTACCACTGACTGCTTCTTACTCCTCCAAGAGACCAAGTTGCCTCCTAAAAAGACGCAGTATCCCGAGGTAGATCTCCTATCATCAGCACAACTAGCCTAGTCAGAATCACAGTAGCCTTCGATGTCCATGTGATTTTTCTTCCTAAACATCAGTCCCTTCCCGGGGGCACCCTTCAAGTATCTAAGAATCTGGTATATTGCATCCATATGACCCTTTCGAGGGTCATGCATGTAGCGGCTCACCACACTAACTGCAAAGCATATATCTGTACGTAGGAGAACTATGAAGATATATCTTTTCACAATATATCATCTTGTCAAAGACCCTTAATGTGACAACCATGTTGCCGCGGTGTCGGAAGACTAATATGTCATAATTTTCTAAGCCGTATGTTTTGACATAATCCTCCAAACTCTTTCCTGCTATGTAATAATGCAAGATTACTACATAGGAGGAAAGAGTTGGGAAGATTATGTCAAAACACACGGCTTAAAAACTTATGACATGTTAGTCTTCCGACACCGCGGTAACATGATATTCACATGAAGGATCTTTGACAAGATGACATGTTGTGAAAAGATATATCCTTATAGTTCTCCTACGGTTGTTGAAGAAAAACTCTGTACTTCCTCCGGGTCATGCCGCTGGCTGTGCTGCTTTCCCCTCCTCTTTCTGCCCACTTCTTCTCCCCCGACTCTACACTTGAGCTGGATATCATATGTGGCTGAGAGAGTCAAATAAAAAGAAGGGAAGTAGGGAGGAGCAGATGGGTTCAGAGCTATGGTAGAGGAGAGGAGAAGAAAGATGCTTGATCAGAACGGATGGCTCAGAACACAAACCAAGATTCATTCTAGCATACATTAGTGTGAATCATCTATGTTCTGTACATATGGTGTAGTATATGTTCTTATCGTATCTAGTATCTGAAGAACGTAACATAATCAAGATGAACTCACTAATGTAATACTAAGACATCATCTACTACTGTATAAGATATAGTGATAGGTTGTCGTATCATCATTGCCGAGGGATGAGGGTCGGAGGACAGTCAACTTTATCTACGGCTACATAGTTTCTGCCTCGCCAGTCGAATGGCTGCAGGGACTATGTCCTGATCACTATGTCGTACCGTAGACTAATGCAAATGGAGCTGGAAATATCCGTCGCTAACCGGTCACTAGTCCGTCGGTAACTGAGAATTTTTTTGAAAAAAATTGCAGCACTTTTCCTGTTCACAAAAATATGCATAAACTAAACCAATATATAATGCACACCAATTATCCAATAATCACATAGACCAAATATGCACATACGAATTTAATGTACACCAATTATCCAAGAATCATATAGACCAAACCAAATTAATATAAAATAGACATCAATTATCCTGAAGAGTAACCTAATATCCGTCGTTATAATTCGATTTATCTTCAAGTGTGAGAACGGATGGCTCAGAACACAACCCAAGATTCATTCTAGCATATATTAGTATGAATCATCTATGTTCTGTACATATGGTGTAGTATATGTTCTTATCGTATCTAGTATCTGAAGAATGTAACAGAATCAAGATGAACTCACATAATGTAATACTAAGACATTATCTACTACTATATAAGATATAGTGATAGGTTGTCGTATCATCATTGCCGAGGAATGAGGGTCGGAGGACAGTCAACTTTATCTACGGATACATAGTTTCTGCCTCGCCAGTCGAATGGCTGCAGGGACTATGTCCTGATCACCATGTCGTACCGTAGATTAATATAAATGGAGCTGGAGCCAAAATACAGAAACCAAAATACAGAATCAAATCCCTGGGTTCGCCGAAAATACAAAACACAGTTCTAATTCATATGTATTTAAGTGTGAGAACGGATAGCTCAGAACACAACCCAACCAGAGAGGATACTCTGAAAGATCTATCTGAGTAGGACGTATACTCTGAGAGATCACCTTTACAAGAATGATATCAGTAGTGGGATTGAGTGCTGGAGGGGATATTATCAGAGTATACGTCCTACTCAGATGGGTCTCTCACCATTACTAATTTTTTCTGACAGCATGGTGGATGTGCTCCGTCAACAGATTCTTGCTCCGAGCCAAAACTTTGCCTCGGAGCTCAAGTGGATGCTCTCGTATAGAGCTCGAGTGAGAGGTTCCTGACAGCATGGTGGTCTCCTTTGTTAAAGTATCCGTGCTCGTCCCACAACTAATATGGGATGAGCACGGATACTTTGACAAAGGAGACCACCATGTTGTCTGGAACCTCTCACTCGAGCTCTACACGAAGGATGTCCACTTGAGCTCCGGACCAAAGTTTTGGCTCGGAGCAAGAATCTGTTGACGGAGCACATCCACCTTGCTGTCAGAAAAAATAGTAACGGTGAGAGACCCATCTGAGTAGGACGTATACTCTGATAATATCTCCTCCAGCTCTCAATCCCACTACTGATATCATTCTTGTAAAGGTGATCTCTCAGAGTATACGTCCTACTCAGATGGATCTCTCAGAGTATTCTCTAGTGATAGGTTGTCGTATCATCATTGCCGAGGGATGAGGGTCGGAGGACAGTCAACTTTATCTACGGATACATAGTTTCTGCCTCGCCAGTCGAATGGCTGCAGGGACTATGTCCTGATCACCATGTCGTAGTCCAATACAATCCAAAGATTGACACGGTACTAATTCATATATGTAGTCAATACAAATAGTCTAATACAAAAACAACCCAATACAAATAGTCTAATACAAATAAGTACTAATAGCTAATGAAAACCACGCAGCTCACGCAAACGCTCAGTGATACGATCACGCAACCACCTCGAAAAAGCGAGATTTTTGGCGTGAGGAGAGATGTCATCCCTTGCAAGTGCTGCATGAATAGAACTCCCGGTCTCACTAGCTACCGGTGCTGGATGAATAGAACTCCCGGTCTCACTAGTAACCGGTGCCACTTCCTCCTTAACTGTAGGGGGAACCACCTCAGCATTCACTGTTTCCCTCAAACGACGTGCCGCTCCTCGGGTCATGGGTGCCATCTGGTAAGATCGATAGTCACAAATAATATAATTGTAACATAAGCAAGCTAACTAAAGGAACCATCATGTAATTTGAGTACATTTTCGAAAGCCGATAAAGTATAAAAATTCAATTTTTTGCCAAGTGTAAGAACGGATGGCTCAGAACACAATCCAAGATTCATTCTAGCATACATTAGTGTGAATCATCTATGTTCTGTACATATGGTGTAGTATATGTTCTTATCGTATCTAGTATCTGAAGAATGTAACAGAATCAAGATGAACTCACATAATATAATACTAAGACATCATCTACTACTATATAAGATATAGTGATAGGTTGTCGTATCATCATTGCCGAGGGATGAGGGTCAGAGGACAGTCAATTTTATCTACGACAACATAGTTTCTGCCTCGCCAGTCGAATGGCTGCAGGGACTATGTCCTGATCACCATGTCGTACCGTAGATTAATACAAATGGAGCTGGAACTGGAGCCAAAATACAGTACTACTTCACCATGTCGTACTATTTTACTCTCTCTCTCTCTCTCTTCTCCCTTCCTCTCCGGCGCTCTCACTCTCTCCGGCGCTCTCACACTACTAATTCCTATGTGTTTTAAGTGTGAGAACGGATGGCTCAGAACACAACCCAAGAATCATTCTAGCATACATTAGTGTGAATCATCTATATTCTGTATACATATGGTGTAGTATATGTTCTTATCGTAGCTAGTATCTGAAGGATATAACAGAATCAAGATGAACTCACATAATGTAATACTAAGACATCATCTACTACTATATAAGATATAGTGATAGGTTGTCATATCATCATTGTCGAGGGATGAGGGTCAGAGGATAGTCAACTTTATCTACGGCTACATAGTTTCTGCCTCGCCAGTCGAATGGCTACAGGGACTATGTCCTGATCACCATGTCGTACCGTAGATTAATACAAATGGAGCTGGAGCAAAAATACAGAAACCAAAATACAAAATACAGAAGCCAGCTGCTGACGCCCAGCCCCCGACGCCCCCGCTCTAAGCCAGCCGCCCAGCCCTCGACGCCGCCGCCCCAAGCCCACCGCCCAGCCCCCGACCCAAGCCAGCCGCCCAGCCCCCGACGCCCCAGCCCCAAACCCTCCTCCCAGACCCCAACACCTCCGCCCCAAGCCCACCACCCAGCCCCCGACCCAAGCTAGCCGCCCAGCCCCAGACGCCCCCGCCCCAAGCCAGCCGCCCAGCCCCCGACGCCGCCGCCCCAAGCCCACCGCCCAGCCCCCGACCCAAGCCAGCCGCCCAGCCCCCGACGCCCCAGCCCCAAGCCCGCCTCCCAGACCCCGACCCCCCAAGCCAGCCGCCCAGCCCCCGACGCCGCCGCCCCAAGCCCACCGCCCTACCCCCGACCCAAGCCAGCCGCCCAGCCTCCGACGCCCCAGCCCCAAGCCCGCCGTCCAGCCCCCGACGCCCCCGCCCCAAGCCCACCGCCCAGACCCCAACCTAAGCCAGCCGCCCAGCCCCCGACGCTCCAGCCCCAAGCCCGCCGTCCAGTCCCCGACGCCTCCGCCCCAAGCCCACCGCCCAGCCCCCGCCCCAAGCCCGCCGCCCAGCCTCCGACGCCCCCGCCCCAAGCCCGCCGCCCCCGCTGTCCCTATACGACACTGCGAGAGAGAGAGAGAGAGAGATCGAGAGAGAGAGAGAGAGAGAGGGGGTTACCTTCGGAAGAGAGAGAGAGGAGAGGACGCCGACGCCGACGCCGACACCGACGCCGATCACCGAAGCCGACACCGGCGAGAAAGAGAGAGAGAAAGAAGAGAGAGTAAATTTGGAGGGAATACGAAAAGTTCCCCCCGCCATTTTATTTAAAGTCTGGTACGTATATTTAGCGACGGACTAGCGACGAAAATATTTCTGTCGCCCAGTAGTCGCCCTGTTTGATACTTGCCGACTGAATATCCGTCGCTACGTGGTCGAAGAAATGTTCCGCCAATTCTCTACACTATTCCCGCCAAATAATCGACTGGATAGCGACGACTATTGTTTCGTCGCTATATCACCGACTACCTAGCGACGGATATGCGATCTTTCCTCCCTCTAAAATTGAAATAAAAAATGTAAAGGAGTGTGGTCGGTAATCCGTCGGCGAGCTGCCACGAAGTCGTCGCTAACGCCGACTGAAAATTTCCGTCGCTAATTGTTCGTCGCTAATTTACTGTATTTTGGTAGTGTTAGCAAGGTCTCAACTATATCTATCAGGAGATTTTCTCGCATTGCTGCGAGTGGACCTCCATACTGATGATGGTTAGGAAGGAAAAGAAGAAAGGATATCATCTGAAGGGGAAGGTAGTGGTGTAGGTGTCTCAGGAGTCAAGACGGGCGCAGGCAAGGGACTTAGCACTGGCACTGTAGGAACTGGTCCTGCAAGTTACTTCTCTCGCCTGCTGTAGGTAAGTATCTCCCCCTGAGCTGTAGGCCTAACACCTCTTATTTTCTCTCCCTGTCCCTTTTTACCTTCTTGTACCCTATTTGTTCCTCCAAGCCATACTCCGAGATCAGTCGAAATGCTTCCCAACAACTCCCCCTCTCGTCTCATACTTGCAGTATCAGACGAGATATTTGGGTTTCCCTCCTGACTGTAGTGTAGCTCATGTTCTCTGAAGTGAACATCCATACTTACAAATTTCCTTTTTTCTACTGGATTCCAGCATACGTAGCCCTTCTGAGTTCCCGAGTAGCCCACAAAGATACACTTGATTGCTCGAGGATCAAGCTTCCCTACCAACGGTCTGTTGTCCTTTACGAAGCATACACAGCCAAACACCTTTAGTGGAAGCAACCCACTATTATTGCCCTGCAGCATCTCGCATGGAGACCTCTATTCCAACACCTTCGAAGGCATCATGTTGATCAATTGAGCTGTTGTCCACACTGCATATCTCCATAAACTCTGTGGGATATTCATGTCTATCATCATACTTCTTGCCACTTCCAGGAGGTGTCTGTTATTCCTTTCCGCTACTCCGTTCTGTGCTGGTGTATATGCACAGGTGGTCTGATGCCATATTTCTTGTGCAGACAAGTATTCTGCAAGTGTCTTGTTGGTGTACTTCGTTCCATTGTCAGACCTCAGTACCTTCACCACTGCCTTGTACTGAGTCTGGACATGTTTGTGAAAGTCCCAAAAATAAGAGGGGACCTCACTCTTATTTTTCATCAAATACAGCCAAGTAGTATGAGAAAAACAATCTATGAAGGTAAACAAATATTTGTAACCATTCATAGGTGTAGTGCAAGGCCCACAGACATCAGAGTGTACAACATCAAAAATGGACGAGCTCCTATGACCGCTACTTACATATGAACTCCTAGTAAGTTTGCCTAACTCACAAGCATCACAAACTAGTTTTTCTTTATTAACTTCTTCATAAATGCAGGATATAATTTGCTTAAAATACCAAATAAAGAGTGTTTCAACCTCCTGTGGTGGAGTCGTAATGTATCTTCAGCACTCATCTTCTTCAGTCCTCCCATCCCTGTCTTTTCTGCCATAGATACTAATACTGAATCCAACCCTTCTCGATCCAGGTACCACAATCCATTATGCTAAGTGCCAGACCCAAGTCTTCATCCCAGCTTTTTCTTCTGAAAGATCACCTTAGGAATATCAAAGCAGACAGTGCATTTTAATTGGAGGATTATAGAACTAATGGACAAAAGACTGACTGGAAAAGGAGCATACAAAATATTGAATAATTTTACTGAACTTGTACAATCGACAATACCCTTACCGACCACTGGCTGGAAAGTACCATCAGCTGTTTGAATGCTGTCCGCTGATGCTAGGTGAGTGTAGAAAGAAAACTCACTAGCATTCTCTGTCACGTGCCGAGACGCACCCGAATTGATAATCCAATCCGACAATCTGAAGGAAAACATAGATGCAAGGGCGAGCGAGTCGTCAGTGCCTTCCTTCGACGGATGAGCATACATGGCAGCGTTGCCTCTGGCGAAGAATGAGGTGGACGTCTCCCCGGTTCCACTCCTCCTATCTCTATCGCTCGACGCTCTCTGCTTCCTCCTGAGTACTTCCACCATGTCCTACAGTGCCTGATCTTCCTCAGTATAGGGACCGTCAGCTGTCTTCTTGCCTTCTGCTACCAGCCGGTTCGTACGATAACCTCCTCGATCGCCCCGTCGACCCCAACAACCACCGTCACATCCTCCAACCATGTCTTTCTCCTGAATCTTCCTTGGATGGTTTGGTGCAAGCATACCTCAGATGACCCACCTCCCCTCAGTTGAAGCACTGCCGGGGCTCTCCCTTAGGTCCTGACGGTGCTCTTCGTCCTGTCGAGCCCTCATTCGGCTCTGTCTTCTCTTCTCGGGTTCTCTTTTTTCGTCGTGGCCAACTTAGGTAGGTAGTCGGTCCATCAAGCTTCAGATCGATGGAGAGAAGCTCCAACTTCGGCGACGTTCCTGTCGTGATCTCCTCCATCGATGCTTCTCCTTTCCGATCACGTCACGTCCGCTCCACGACTCACGCTCGTCCTCGTCATCCGATCCTACATCCGAACATGTCTCTCTTCCATCAGATCTAGGCCTTCGATGTCACATTTGGATTGCCCCCTCATTTCTGTGACGAACGGTGATGTCAGCGGTGGTGACGGTGATGTCGGCGGTGGGGAGGGCAGAGGTGGCGGTGATGTCGACGATGGCGACGGTGGTGACGGTAGTGGTAGTGGTGTCGGTAGTGGTGGCGGTGTCGGTGGTGGTGGTGGTGGTGGTGGCGGCGTTGATGACCGCTATGGTTAGGATTTTGGGGAGAGAGTGACGGCTAGGGTTTTTTGTGGCTCTGATACCAGGTTGTAATTGAGTGATTTTATTGATTGAGTCTCATAGACTTTATATAGCCTTTATATGATGGAATATCAAATAGAATATCCTGTGACATATTCTGACATCCCAAATATGTCCTCAGGATATTCACATACAAAATATAACATATTTCCATACTAAATATACCAACACCAAATATGTCCATACTAAATATAACATATTCCCATACTAAATATACCAACAGTCATCTATATCTTGTTTTTGATCTTTCTTTGTACTAATTCTTCTACAGCTGTAACCTACAGACCTTAAAGTCTTAGACCTTTCAATGCTATCGGAACACTTGAAGTTGGAATTCATTAGTTGGTAACTTGTGATTACCAAATTGATTATGCCAATTGTGCTAAATTTTCAGTGCTATTATTTCTACAACTGCAGCCATCATCCAGCAAAACTAAGACTCTATTGTTAGCTCTTTCAAAAGTAGTAGAACTTTCGCAATCTTAAGAGTTTGGAAAAGGTCTAATCCTTGCTTCTAGCAGAGGTCTAGTAACTGGAAACATGGTCTCATAACCTCTCATCTTCTTGGTGCGCATATGAAGTCTTTCAAGTTTCTTTAGCCTGCAGGTGAGTCTACCTGACGAAATCATATGATACATAGTTGATGTCGTTATCAACAGGAATTGCACAGGAAATCCATATCCATGTCTTCAAAAAAGAAATATTATGTCACTATCACATTTCTAGATAGGGATATTTTTGTCATTTTACACTATTCATATATATTGTGCATATTTATTTATTTATTTTATGGTGTTAGTTACTTATTGGCTACATTGTCCTCCTTTTGGAGTTGAGATATCATTGACAAGTATGATGTATATTCATGAGATGTTGATAGTTAGTATGGTTGACCTAGGCAGCGTTCTACGTCATTGTTATGGCGTAGGCTCGACGTTGCCACTCACTCGTACCCTTATTCCGGGTGCGGTCGTGACATATTGAAATATTTCAATCTATTTCTCTTTATTCCCAAAAAAATTGGGTTCAGCAACATGACTCCCTATCTTCCATTTACCTCCTCTAAGAGGCATCACCTCTCTCACATATTCTGAAATATGAACATAATGTGATAGCAAAGTATATATGGTGGTTATCATTTGTTATTTATTTATTTATTCTTCTTAGTTGTGGCTCGACTGGCAAAAGGAGTCGGGTTGGGAAGAGATTAATTGTGAACCTTGATCTACATAAGTAACAACAATTATGTTTAGCTTATTGCTGAAACATAGGATTCTCTTTACCTTTTATTCGCCACTGTCACCTTTATGGATATTTATCTTGAAAAATGTAGTACATCAAATTGTTGCAAAAATATAAATTTAGCAAAGCATAAAAACAAAGTATACGATCAAATGAAAATGTTACATCACCCATAGATATGAGACATTATGATCATCATATCATATCATATAATGGAATTTGTAGGACACATTTAACTGGAATTAATTGCACATATCAGGTGACAACATTGTATCAATAATTCCTTGAGACAAAGACTTAACCCAAAAGATAACAAGTTTGGCTCATAGTACCTTGTATAGTAAGGGGCCTTGCTAGCAGATATGACAGGTTCACTTCAGAGGTTATGGCTCCCATGCAACCGATGATAAATAGCCTTCTGTCAATATTAAAGTCGTCAAGATTTCGCTTCAAGGAAGGTCCATCGATATGTTCAAGTATAACATCAGCTCTCATGTCATTAAAAGTAACATGTTTGAGCAATGTCTGAGCACATGAAAGCTTGGGCATCATATACAGTGAAGTAGGCATACCCTTCCCTCATGTCTCTTCCCTAAGTCGTGCAATAAAATCCTCAGTCTTATAGTTTATGCAAATGTCAGCACCCAGATGCTTGCAGATAGAAAGTTTCTCTTCACTTCCTGAAATTAAACACATCCTGAAATTAAACACACAAGCCACATGGGAACATGTCCAACGAGCATCGCTTAGTGCTAGGCTTTGGAAAGAAATACATGCTGTGGCTAAAACCCGTATTCCGTGATATTTAGCTATCTGGATAGCAAATGTCCCAATTCCACTGGATCCCCCTTGAATCTGCAACCTAAGAGTAATTACAAACTAAAACAATTATGCAAGAAAATGAACATTGCGATTTTCGTTCACAAAAATATCTAAACCTAGAAAAATAAATCATGTCTTCCTCTAAATTACAGAGACACTTACTACTTCATTATACACACAAAGAAAAAAGTCAAATTTTTCCTTCATCAAACAGAACAAAATACGTGAATAGGGCTTAGGATGGAGAATAGCAGCTGCTCCCGCTTCGGAGCCAACCACAAACCTACAAATATCAAAAATAACATGCGAACCTATTGACCATCGAAACCCTAAAAATTGATCGAATTAACCAAGGAACCCTAATGCAATCGAGGAGAAAAAAGGAATTGTGGGAGATTTGAGAGAGATTTTACACCACATCACTTCCGATTGCGTCTTTCTCAAAAGCTCTAACACATGCACATCCCTAAAATTTTCACAAACAAGAACACACAAATCAGAACCCTACCCCTAATTTTTTAAATCGAAAGAGGAGAAGTAAAACCCTAGCTAGCTAGCATATATCACACCCCTGGTCGTGTTCCTCCGATAGCTAGGGTTTGTGTGGGATGGATGAGGCTTGATGGAGGAGAAGACTATGGGATACAAGGAAAGGTGATTGTGGTGTCGCCATAGTGATGATACCGGTGAGGTGGTGATGGCGGAGGACTATCTTAGGATGGCTGCGAGGAGGGTGGCGGTGGGAGTGAGGAGTCTCTCTCCATGGCTCAGAATAGCGTCGATATGATAGTGGGCTTCCAGAATGAGAGGGAAAGCAAAGAAAACTTGTGGAGGGAATGAAAAAACTAACGCTATGTTTGGTAAGAAGGATGGAAAAGTGGAAGGAAGAAAAAAGATAAGGATTCATTTTTCTTCCATATGGAAAGAAAAGATCATTTTCTTCCTTTGTGTTTGGTAGCAAGGATGGAAAAGATAAGAGATACATTTTCCTTTGTTTGGTATGAAAGAAAAAATGGAAGGAAAGAAAGTAAAAAAATATAGGATTTACCAATTCTACCATCAACTAAAAATACTTATTTACCATTTGACTTCATAAATAATTTTTAAATAATACATTCATATGGGGGCATGATTGTTAATTAATACAAGCCTCCACTTTTCCTTCCACTTTTGGGGGGATTGGATTTCTTAGGTCATGAAGGAAAAGTAATTCCTCCACTTTTCCTTCCTTCCTATTTTCCTTCCATACCAAACAAGAGAAAATAAATCTTTCCATTCACTTTTCCCTCCTCTATTTTCCTTCCTCCCACTTTTCCCTCCTACCAAACACACCCTAAGGGAGAAATGAAAAGGTAGAGTGTAGAAAGTTCCTAAGGAGGAAAACTAAAAAAAATGTAAATGAGTCTTCAACCACAATGTACACAAATACATGTCGTAAAAGAGTTCAATTACAACAAGCAAAAATACATGCCGTAAATGAATCTTCAATCACAACACACAAAAATGTATACCGTAAATGAGTCTTCAATTACAACGCAAAAAAATGCATGCCATAAACAATTCTTCAATTACGACGTGCATGTCAAACACGCCGTAAAATGACAAAAAATAACTCTTTTACGGCGCACATATTTGCACGTTGTAAAAGAGTGTCATTTACAACGCACAGCAATTGCGCGTTGTAAATGCTATATTTTCTTGTAGTGTAGTATATGCATGTATTGGATATAATTGCTCTAGGTCTTAGAATACAAAGATAATATACTTTCATTAGGTTTCGAGACTTGTTGGTATATCCAGGTATTTGCTCAGCTATACCTTACAAAGATAATATACATTTAGTAGGTTCTATTTTTTTGATGTTGATTTTTTTAATTTAGGTATCATTTTTCTCTTGATTATTTGTGGTAACTCCTTTAATTTTTTATTTTCTAATGTAGTGTCATAAACAACCTAACAATACTGAATGTGGTTACTATGTAATAAAATATATGAAGGACATATTCCAAGTTTCTAACACCAAATTAGACAAAGTGGTACGTTACATGTTAATATGATTATATTAATGTAATATTGGTTGAATTGGTACATGATGCAATCATTAACATAATAGTTCATTTTGTGTTTGTTTTTGTAATTTGCTGGAAGGAAGGATTACTCCATCAAAGAGATTGATGAAATGAGAGGAGAGTTGGCCAAATTTATCATGGATACTGTTAATGAAGATCATATGTAAAACAATAATACATTAAGAAAGTTTTGGAAGTATTAATTTTTTATGTTTTGAAGTATGTGAGAATGAAGTAATATTGTTTTAATTCAATGTTGACTTTGAATAAATATGAAATGAAATATTTTTTTGTTGATGTTACATAGTAATTATCTTAATTTTTCTTCTATGGGATATTGTTTTATTTAAATAATATGAATTATAAAATATAGGTAAAAAAATGACGTGTTGAGCTGCCATGTTTTATAAAGAATAGTGACGTGTTGAGCTGTCATTGTTTTTCCATGATAAAAATCTTTTTTTATAAATAACAATGACACATGGAAGTCATCATTCGTAATTAACAATGACGCATAAAAGTCATGTTTTATATAAAACAATGACGTATTTTTATCCGTTATTGTTGTACCCTCAATAAAAACCATCTTTTATAGATAATACATATAAGTCATCGTTTGTAAACAACGATGACGTATGTAAGTCATATTTCATAAATAATAATGACGTGCGTTGAGCTATCATTGTTTGTCCACGATAAGTCATCTTTTATAAATAATGATGACATTTAAAAGTCATCTTTTATATAAAAGATGACGTGTAAGTTGTCATTGTTGTCTCACGATAAAAGTCATTTTTTGTATATAAAGATGACATATAGAAGTCATCTTTTATAAATAAAAATGACACACACAAGTCATCTTCCATTGATAAAAATGACGTGCGTCGAGCTGTCATTATTTTCTCATGATAAAGATGACGGTAATGTAGTTGACGACCAAACAAATGTCATCAGTTATGATTTTTTGCCGTCATTGTTAATCATTTTTGTAGTAGTGTTGAGGCTAGATATTGGATCGTTTGATATTGTGAGCTCCAAACATATATTTGTGGATGCGGAGGACACATCCTTACTAATCATAGTAAAATCCTCTGTGACTCTCATAACACTGATAGAAACTAGATGGTTTGTGACTTGCTCGAAGAAAAAAAATGGAAATAAGTATTACATTTTGAGCTCATTAAGTCTCAAATTTGTGTGATTTGAACTCTCCTCTTGCTATTGTTGTGAGTCCGACAAATTTTGGACTTAGGCAACCCTTTTCTGCTTAAGGCAACTCCCTACCCAGTGTGACTCACAAAAATGGTAATTGATGACATTTGTTTGGCCGTCATCTACGTTACTGTCATCTTTATCATGGAAAAAAATGACAACTCAACACGTCATCTTTATCAATAAAAGATGACTTATGTGCGTCATCTTTATAAAAGATGACTTCTATATGTCATCTTTATTTACAAAATAACTTTTAGCATGAGACAACAATGACAGCTTGCACATGTCATCTTTTTACATAAATGATGACTTTTAGGCGTCATTATTATTTATATAAGATGACTTTTATCTTAGACAAACAATGACAGCTCAACGCATGCCATTATTATTTATGAAAGTTGACTTATATACGTCATCGTTATTTACAAACGATGACTTATGTGTGTTATTTGTATTTACAAAAGATGACTTTTATAGAGAGTACAACAATGAAGGCTCAAAACATGTCATCTATAAAACATGACTTTTATGTGTCATTGTTAATTACAAACGATGACTTACATGTGTCATTGTTATTTATTAAGATTACTTTTATCGTGGAAAAATAATAACAATTCTACACACGTACTTTCTTATTATTTATAAAAGATAACTTATATATGTCATAGTTATTTACAAAAGATGACTTATTTGTGTCATCTATATCTACAAAAGATGACTTTTATCGAGGATACAACAATACAAGTCATCTTTATTTACATAGGATGACTTCTATGTGTCATCTTATTTATAAAGAATGACTTTATGTGTCATTAAATATTCATTATTATTTACAATACCCATTTTGTACCTGTATTGTACAATCTGTATTATTTAAAACAATATCCCATAGAAAGAAAAAAAAAGAATAACAAAAAAATACTACGTTACGCCAACGAAAAACATTTTATTTCATAATTATTCAAAGTTAATAATGAAATAAAATAATATTACTTCATTCTCACATACTTTAAAACATAAAATACTAATACTTCCAAAATTTCCTTAACGCATTATCGTTTTACATATGGTCTTCACTAACAGTATCTATGATAAATTTAGCCATCTCTTCTTTTATTTTATCAATTTCTTTGATGGAGTAGTCCTTTTTTTCCAAAAACTAAAAAAAAACACAAAATCAACTATTATGTTAATGACGTCATGTTATATCAGTACAACCAATATTACATTAATAGAATCATCTTAACGTGTAACTTACCGTTTTTTCTAATTTGTAGTAGAAAGCTGGAATATTAGTTTCCTGATGCTTATCTAATTAGGAAACAATATTAGTCGGCAACAATATTAGTTTGAAGACATCCTCGATAATGACCATCTATTTTTCTGATGCTTATTTAATTAGAAAACAAACTCATGCAAACTAAATAGACAGATTTCAAAGAAGCAATGAATTGGTCCATTGAATACCACTAGTATGTCTTGCATATAACTTAATAGAGTTACGAACCTTTACCTCCCCAACGATGTAGGCCTTTATCTTTCTAAAATAAGAATTAGGAACCTTTGAATCTGAAGTGTTAGTCTATATAAAATTTGCAAACTATCATGGTATACGAACACTAGGAGAGCTTACAATCCACTTCAACAAAGAAATGTGTTAATGAGGCTCAAATTTGGTTAGAATACAATCGTGATAAAGTATCACAAATTGAGTCACAGAATATGGGGATGTTGAACCATACCGTAGCTCGATACACTTTCAAAAGGACACCTGATACCCAGATACCATATATGAACAACATAGATGAACAAAATAATAATTGATATAATCTAGAAAGAGACTAGATACATATAAAGGTGGAGATAGATTCAAATGAATTACGACAAATCTGGAAAGAGTCTAAAGGTTATGAATCAAGAAAAACATGTAAATTTTATGATGGAAACTTACTAGGATGTATAATAATTGTGTCAGAGATATACAGTGTCAAAAATATTGGAGAAGTTTATTGATAGACAAAATTATCTTAAGCTTATACAGGTAATTTCTGACACAATAACAACAGGGCATCTCCAAGTACTGATAACATAGTATGTAACCTATCATACACAAAGTTACCTTAAGCTTCTAAGGAATAATTTCTTCACTTTAAGTTACTAAGAAGTTTATTGCAAAAGCATGCATTTATCTACATGACATGCACATGTATTTGTATTCTAAAGCATCATTTTCCTACTAATATTGGAGACCTATAATATTTTGCAAGGGGTCCTTGGTGAATATAATAAAGTTATTACAAAAATATTGGAGACGTTTATTGATACACTAAGTTATCTTAAAAGCTTCTACGGGTAATTTCTGACACAATAACAACATGGCATCTCCAAGGAGTCCTTGGTGAATATCATAAATATTGATTTTCTTCCGTCATAACTTATCAATTTAAAGTCACACCAGTACCACGAGTCACAGTTAACAATTCCTCCGCATTCCCCAAATTCTCATTTTCTTGTCGTTTGCCTCAACACATATCAGTGCCTCTTTGGCAAGTGTAAGCTATATAGTATGGCATTATCTATACTAATAAAACAATATGCAAGAAGCACAATTTTGGCTTCTCAAAAAAACTAGTTGATATTCATTGAGTCATCCAAAAGTGAACGATGGAAATAATACATGTAGTTACCAATGCATTCTTTAGCACTTTAAGAAGAAAAGGGGAAATTTAATAAGACCGACTCAAAATCAAAATCAACAACGTTATTGTGCATCATAGAGAATTCATAACCACGAACTAGTAAACCAAGTAACATATATGTTTGTAATAGGAAAAAGGACTGCAAACAAGCACTTCTTTCAGTACATCTTGCCATTACCGTTGTTGAAGTAATTATATTATGTCACCTTCTCTTTCAACATATAGAAAAGGACAACAAAATCAGCAAATCAAAAGGAGTTATATTACCTTTGTAAGGTATAGCTAAGCAAATACCTGCATATACCAGCAAGTCTCAAAACCTGAACTACAGTTATTTGTGTAACAAAGTTTAAAGTAGTGATGTTAAAAGATGAGATTTAAACTGGTGTTGCCTATTCAATGCATCAACTGGTCCATGAGATATAGAAAAACTATTCACACCCAAGTCAAAGTTAAAAGATGAGGTTTAAAATAACTTCAAACGGTGGAAACATGTAAAGAAGAAAAGGGAAGAAAGGAAACAAATGTGTACCCATGTTAGTATTTAAAGTTGGCATAGTCCTAGTGTGCAATAATCTTATTATCCTTGCTACTATGTTTATTATTTTATTTTCCTAACATTAATTATTTTGTAGAAAAGTAATAAGCAAGCTAGATTAAAGATGGACTTATGCAAATAAAAAAATTATGATGGGCCAAAGATCACGAGTCCAGATACTTATCTGACAACAACGATATCTCTGATAAGATAATCATATTTTGATATCTGGTTTGCTTCTGTAGTGTCCCGTCCCTACATCGTACCCCGTTTTCGTCCACGGGGTACGTGAGAAAGGAACAAACGTCGCTATCGATTCAGTCGAAATTGATAGATCGGGACCGATTGAATCAGTCGAATGGGAACGATTGAATTAAGATCCTTTTCTCATTATAGAAAGGCTTCTTGGGAATCAAGTTCCATACTCAGCGGGTGGTGCCTCGATGATAGACTTTGTGGCTGATTCGGGAGAGACCTCATGTTGCTCTGCTTTTTATGCCACACTTTCTCTTTGGCTTTGGTTTTTGTGAATACGTTTTCGTGAATATTTTTGATAATTTTTATGGCTTGCATTTTTGAACTTCGCATTCATATCGAAACTCCTTGAATGGTACAGTATTCTAATTGGTTGCTTGTGCGATTTCAGGTGATCGTGTAAGCGACGTCTAAACACGGCCAACCAGTCCCTCGTCTCAAGTAAAGACTAAGGTGAGTGGCTGAGCTCCTTCTCCTCGACCCTCTGGTTTCAAATCAAATATGAAACACAAAATGCATGCTTGTACTCATAGTGTAGAATCAATAAATTGTGGCACATTTTTTTACGAAACACTTGCTATAGAAATGCTATAAATAAAAACTGATGCGTGCTCTCTTATGCCACATTTACTTAGTCCTATGCAAAGTAAAGGTTGAATCGATTAACGAGTATCATAATGACAAGGCTAAGTGCATAAAAATGGCTAAGTTTCAAAAAAGAATAGTACAATCATTGGACAACTTATGCACAAGGTGTAGTTTTCTCGAACGGTTTTTTAGGCCAAGGAATCAATTTGGCCCGGGAGGAACGAGCATAGCAAGTGCCAGCAGGACTGGCATGGATGATTCGGGAACTTTTGAGTAGGGCTCGCTACCCGCCGCGAAAGGATCGCCGTCTAACCCAGCAATAGTCCATGATGGCTTGACATTACCAGTGACCTTCACACACTTTCACTACTTGAACTAATACTCGTGACACAGGATGAATATGGACAGCTGGTCAATGTATAAGATTTTTATATGCTTGTCACTTAACATGTTAACATGCGAATCGATCAGGATGGTTAGAAAGATCATCAAATAGCTAACATGTTTTATAAAACTGCTTGAACAAATATTGAGAGCTTGGGTTTTAAATTAGCCACTCGCTAGTACATGTGATCGTACTGACCCTCGCTCTCTACAGGTGCTACAAACCAGGAGGAACACACCAACTAGCCAAGGCGACATTGACATTTTAAAGCTTCGACCGTGCGTCGGAGACTCTCGCTGAACAAACTTTTGAAGACTCTCTACAACAGTCCAAGAAGATGTCTCGACTTTCCTCCATTCCAGGTGGCTGGAATACTTTTGTTGTAAATTGAGGGATGTAATGTATGGAACGACTATCTCATCGGCGTTCATTTTATAATCGAGTCATGTTATAAGCCTGCGCGGCATGATTGTAATAGTCTTGTAATATGATATCTACATTAGTAAAATGCTAAATTTCTCTGTCTCAATGTGTGTTGTTTAATTTCTTTGCGTACTCTCTTAGATATTTTTTTCAGATAACCTTATGACTATGTCTTGTCGATCGCAACCTAGGTTCGCATGGCATCACGCTCGGGGGACGACTATCGATTCTTCGGAATCGGGGCATGATAGCTTCGAAAGATTATCATCGAGATGATCAAAGTTGAAGAAAATCAAGCTATCAAGTCCAGATCTAGAATTAATTGTAACTCAATAAGCAATAACAAAAGAGAGTTCCAAACCCTAGCCATATAAGTCACAATTTCAACCTTGTAGTATACTGACAATATATGATATATCATTAGTATATTGTTAAACAGTTTTGGCCAAAATCAACTTCCAAATTTTTTTGTATCCCAGACAATATATCGTTATGTGCTGGCAGTATATTGTCGATATATCGACAATATACCACCAGTATACGATAGTACATTATTTTGTATTGGTAGTATACTGTCGGTAAACTGACATTATAACACCAGTATACAGACGGTATAATGTGAGACCAAATTTGTTTTCTGAAAACTCTTTGTCTTGTTGTCCCCTCCATTTTCTGTATACATATTTTCAGTATACGTGTACGGGATCCTGTCCAGTATTTTTACTTGTCGTGTCTTGCTAGCTGATTTTTGTTTAGGTTCATCATGGTTTAACTTGGTTCATTATTGGTTTGGCTTGGTTATTTTTGGTTCAACATGTTAACCCCCTACCTACCACTATCCCTATTTATAAACCCCACCTACTTTTCTCTCATTACTCTCCATAACTTCTTCTTCTTCTCCTGCATTAAAAACCTCTCCCCCTCCATAGGCAAGTGCACCTTACTCTCACTCAAGAACCTATTTTGATGGTTCCAATGGCTTTTTAGCATGATTCTCTACCACTTTAGAACTTGAAGATTTTTATTTTGATGTATAGGTTTTTATAGATCTAGAAAATGGCTATTTTCGGATTCTTGGAGTTTTGATCTATTAAACTTTTTCTTTTGCATGATTTGATGCTTCCATGTCGTAGAGAATTTTGTTCTACCCTAAATTGACCTAAGGAAGTCCGAAAACGGACACCGGATGAAGATTTGGCGGAGTTCGGAAGCCGAGTTCTTCTTTTCGGAATTTTCGAGAAGAAGAACAGTACAGTGCTTGGGCGCATAGACATTGTTATGCGCCCAAAGCAGTTCTTCCCCCTCATGTGGGTGCATAAGCCACCATGTGGGTGCATAGAACCTTCATGTGGGCGCATAGCCTCATGTGGGCGCATAGAACGCATGATTTTCAGCACATTTCTTCACCTTTTTGATCCTTAGTCAATTTTCTTGGATTTGAAACTTGGAGAACTTCTTTAGTGGACGCATAAGGGGTCCCCCACCCATGCCTTGTCCACATAGCCACTGGCAGTGGGCGCATACTGCCCTCCTTTGGGCGTATAGTGCAGGGGACAGGCCCCCTTTTTAGGATTTTCATGTCTTTTGCAATTTTGCTCTCCACGACTTGTGATTTTGTGATATTTTCTCATGATTGGTCTTTGTGACACGACTCGACACGTGCAAGACACGGCCTGGCATGGCACGGCTCGTCACCGCCTGGCCCGTGCTAGCCATGGCACGGCTTGGCACGACTTAGCTCGATTTGGCACGACTAGTCACGGTGTGACTTTTGCGATGCGACTTTCGCGGTGCGACTTTCGCGGCACAACTTGACACGACACGACTTGGCATGGCATGTCAAGGCATGGCTTGGCACAGTATGGCATGGCACAATTTTCCCATGTATGGCACACTAGCACGGATTGATCATTGTTTTATGCTAAGCAGTATTTGTTTCTTTTGATATGCCATTCTTTCGAATTCTTTATAAGTGCCATGTTCTTTTCAGCCTTATTGTACTATATGCTCTATGCCATGCTTTCTTTCTTAAACGGTGGCCCGTTAGGGTACACTCAGGATCATGTCTCTTTTCTGATTACATAATGATATGCTATATGATCATAACCATGATATATGAACACGAAATGATGAATGACATGTAATGAACCATGATGGCAGCCCATTGTGGTACGCACCTAACAAGTAACAAGTACAAGTAGTACATCATGATAGTGGCCCGTCGTGGCGTACTCCAAACAAGAACATGACATGCCATTACATGATGGTGACCCGTTGTGGTGCATCCCTGACAAGTAATCTTGACATGTAACTCATGAACGTTGTTGCAACAGCTAACTGGACATGCTAGCAAATCCTCATCTTGACACCGTGGGTGATTGTATTGAATGTGCTTGTATAAGCTACCAGTTATGTCTCGCATCATGTCTAGAACTTGTATCCCTGGTTACTACGGTCAGGGATTCATGCTGAATCTGACTAGGTTAATGACTAGATTGATCAAGTAGTTCATATAGAAAGATATTTCGCCTACAGGCAATCCTGTTATCTGGGCGCCTTCCTGATGGACTTGTAGCCTGCCGACGAGTAGAGCACATTTCCAGCTCACTGTTATGTGGGGTACTACATGAAATGATTACTATACATACTGTCATGTGTTGCATCCAAGTCACCTAACAAGTCAAGACAACTCTTAACATGAACCTTGCTTCTGGATAACCTGGATGGTCTACAGGGCTTATGGCCGTAGGAATATCTCATTGCATCTTGCTAGTAACTAGGCTTGTGATAATCCTAGCTAGTTAACTATCAAGCCGTACTCTTGCTTGGTCGTGAATGATTGGATGGGGTCCTATCTTGTCTAGTCTTGTCTAGACCCAGTACATGGCTATCTTTGGACATGCTTGTGTATGCTTTACTTATCGATAATTGGTTAGGGACTAAGTTCTGTTCAGGCGAAGGGTTACAACCGCGGTCCTTATTTGGTTTACGGGTTGTAACCTGGTTACCAGAATAGTCTTTTAGTTATCTTATCGTTTATCATCCTGTTTTCTCTAACTCATGTCTCATATTATTTCATCTATGATTTTATGTGCTAATATGATGGTTTTAGTTCTCAAGTGAAGCCTCCTTTGTGGCACTTGCTCTTTCTGGGGTCTGACCCAGCTGGTTTTGTATGTCCAGATTTTGGAGCAGCTTTCGAGGATCTTCCAGCTTTTCTGTCAGATGGTGACCACTAGAAGGAATCCTGGCAACGAGTGGGTTTCATTTTGTTCCCCCACTCTATTGTAAAAATATTTTTTTGAGGCGTTTAGCCGCCGAGCAAGTGTTATCTCGTTTACAACTTTACTTACTGTCTGCCTATGGGCTGTAACATGATTGACAAATCCTATGGTTGATCATGTATGACTTAAACTTTTGCTAGTCTTCACATTTTGTATGACTAGCTTTATGATCATCTGAATATGTAATGTATGGGACGCCTTACTTTGTATGTCTGATGATCTACCATCTTGTTACATTTACTTGCTTTGCTTGAGATTGAGACACTAGGCTTTTTTTGACCTTAAGAAACTGATGGCTTGTAGTAAACCCTCATGCATCTAGACAGCCGTGACCGTATTGCGAGGTGGAATTCACTTCAAGGTACGTAGTTGGCTGTGTCTGTCCCCCGCTCTCCAGTATTCTGGTTCTGGGACGTGACACGATTTAAGTGGTGGTCCATGCAGGTCTTGAAAATCAAGATGTGTGAAGGTTTTACCAGATAGATGTCTCAATCAGCACTCGCCCTTGATCTCTACTCGTGTCTCCTAATCTTTCTAAAATCTTGATCTGATCACATGTTTATATTCTTGATCTATCATGGTCCTTCCTTATTATTTCGTATGTCGTTTCTTCAGCGACATTGTTTCTGGTCCTACCGATCAGCAAGACGGAGCACCTCCCATGGACCAGCAGCAACCTGGAGATCAAGTCCAGCATTCAGGAGTAGCCTCCAGAGTCATTCCTACTGGGAGTCAAGAGCCACCAGTTCGGCCAGTCCAGCCTGCAGAGCCTGACGATGGCACCTTGGTGGGTCTCATCAGGACATTGCTTGCATCTCAAGATCGCTGGGGCGATGCCCTGCACCAGGCAGTACAGGATGCCATGGACCGTGTTGGTTATCAAGGGTAGAGTGCGGCTAGCAGTTTTAAGCGATTGAACCCTCCCTTCTTCGACGGTAGTGAGGACGCTATTGCAGCTGATGTGTGGCTCCAGGACATTATCTTGGATGCAGCCAAGACTCCAGAAGGAGAGAAGGTAACTGTGGTGGCCTGCAGTTATTGGACCTAGCCCGCACCTGGTGGGCGATGGTAGCAGTTGGGTTGGAGACACTGTTCCATGGGCGGTATTCAGCGACAAGTTTCAGATCAAGTACTTCGATATTGTAGCTCGGTACGACCTACAAACGAGGTTCACCAATCTCAGGCAGATGAGCAGGATGGTCGATGGATATACGACCGAGTTTTCAAGACTGAGTCGGTTTGCTCCCACCTTGGTGGCAACCGAGTTCGATCGAGCACAGCGGTTCCAGCAGGGACTCTACCTAGAGATCATTCTAGCAATGGAGCAGTTTGAGCATCGCACTTTTGATGCCGTCTTACGAGCAGCGAAGAGGCATGAGTATACTTCTCAGAGGATTGTAGACAAAACTGGCGGGCGGAAGCGGTCCCATGGTCAGATGAACCAGTCTTCAGCCCCAGCCCCGACAGCTAGGGCCTTGACCATCGAAGCTCCGAGGAGGGCAGCATCAGTTACGTCAGTTCAGCATTCGACTCCGACGTACCCTTAGCAGCAGAAGCGGAGGCAGTCTTCCACAATAGGCTGCACTCTTTGTGGAAAGCCAGGGCATATAGTATCAGAATGTTGCCGAGCACAAGGATTGTGTTTGTCTTGCGGGGCATCGGATCACATGATAGGGTCCTGCCCACAGAGAGCCGGTTCATCCTCATCGGCCCAGACTAGTCCCTCGGTGAGGGAACCAGCACCAGTGCAGCAGCAGCAGTACCAGCCTCCAAGGCCATTGCCACCTCAGGCCCAAGCATTCCAGCAGCAGAGGCCGCAGCAGTATGCCCAGGTCCAAGCTCAGATTCAGAACCACTGGAGAGGTTTCCAGCAGAGGGAACTAGCACCTAGAGGGCAAGGTCAAGCGATGGCTTTGACCGTAGAAGAGGAGTTGGCATCGGGTGAGGTGGTGGTAGGTACCATTCTCGTCAACTCTTTTCCTGTATCAGTATTATTTGATTCGGGTGCATCGTATTCATTTATGTCTGTACGATTCGCGATACGGATAGGACTGGAGCCTGAGTCATTATCAGTAAGGCTCAATATACTTACTGGTAACGGTCTTGTGGGAGTAGATAGAGTGTTTTTCTCGTGTCGAATCGTAGTTAGCGGTAGAGAGTTTCCCGCTAGGTTGATAGAGTTCTCGATGGCCGATTATGATGTGGTCCTAGGGATGGATTGGTTGGGGGACCAGTATGCTAGAATAGATTGCCATATCGGCAAGATTATTTTTAGTATTCCTGGCGAGCCAGAGTTTTTATTTTTCCGAGGCGGAGTAGAACCTTCTTCTCCAGCGTTGCGGATGGCAGTAGCAGTTCAATTTTCCAGAGTTGTAGAAGAGTTTCCTGACGTATTTTCCGAAGAACTTCCAGGCATACCCCAGAGAGAGAGATCGAGTTCACCATTGATTTGATTCCCGGATTAGCACCAGTGTCAGAGAGAGTCTATAGGATGGCGCCTTCAGAACTGGAGATCTTGTACAAGATGATTGAAGAACTTAGAACCAAGAGATTCATTCATGCTAGCAGATCACCTTGGGGAGCCCCGATGCTTCTTATGAAAAAGAAGGATGGTACGTCAAGATTATGTGTTGATTATCGTACCTTAAACTCTGTAACAATCAAGAACAGATATCCTCTACCAAGGATAGATGACTTATTTGATCAGCTCAAGGGAGCGACTGTATTTTCGAAGATTGACTTGCGGTCAGGGTACCATCAGATCAGAGTCAGAGAGCATGATATTCCGAAGACAGCATTCAGATCGAGGTATGGACATTGGGAGTTCCTTGTTATGCCATTTGGAGCGACCAATGCGCCAGTCGTATTCATGGACCTCATGAATCGTATCTTCATGCCCTATTTGGACCAGTTCGTGATAGTATTTATAGACATCTTAGTCTATAGCAAGAGTGAGGCGGAGCATGACCAGCATCTCCGTATGGTTCTTCAGATTCTCAGGAAGTACCAGTTGTATGCAAAGTTCAGTAAGTGCAAATTTTGGTTGGATCGTATCTCGTACTTGGGTCATATCATCACCAGAGGTGGAGTGGAAGTGGACCCCCAGAAGATAGTTGCCATAGAGACATGGCCAGTACCTAGTACTGTCACAGAAGTTCAGAGTTTTCTTGGATTGGCTGGTTATTATCGTCGGTTTGTGTCAGACTTTGCTCGAATTTCAGCGCCACCGACGCAGTTGACCCGTAAGGATATACAGTTTGCTTGGACAACAGAGTGTCAGAGTTTATTCGAGAAGTTAAAGCAGAGATTGATGACGGCCCCCATTCTCACTCTTTTCGATGGGACTGGAGGATTTTCAGTTTATTATGATGCTTCAGGCAGAGGATTGGGATGCGTATTGATCCAGCATGGTAAGGTAGTCGTTTATGCGTCACGTCAGCTTCGTGACCATGAGAGGAATTATCCTATCCATGACTTGGAGTTAGCAGCAGTAGTTTTTGCATTGAAGCTTTGGAGGCATTATTTATATGGAGATCGGGTGGAGATTTTCACCGACCACAAGAGTCTTAAGTACGTGTTTACCCAGAAGGACCTCAATATGCGTCAGAAAAGATGGCTAGAGCTACTTGTAGATTATGACATCAACTTGCAGTATCATCCTGGGAAGGCCAACGTTGTTGCAGATGCGTTGAGCAGAAGAGCCGGAGTTTATTTTCTAACAGCACAGCCAGAGTTGTTAGCAGATCTTCAGAAGATGGGTATTGAAGTTATTCTTTCTTCCAGTGTGGCATTGATGGCTAATATGCAAATTCAGTCCAGTATAGTTGAGAGGATCAAGTTAGCTCAGTCCACGGATTCTAAGCTTCAGCGGCTTAGGGCAGAATGTGTCGCAGGAAGAAGACCAGAGTTATGTATTTATAAAGATGGTACACTCTAATATGGGAGGCGTCTTTGTGTACCCAATAGATATATTAGACAGGAGATCATGGCAGAAGCTCACAGTTCTCAGTATTCGATTCACTCCGGTGGTACGAAGATGTACCAAGATATTTGACAGCATTTTTGGTGGAATGGCATAAAGAGGGAGATAGCCCGGTTTATCTCTCGTTGTTTGGTTTGTCAGCAAGTTAAAGCCGAACATCAGAGGACAGCTGGACTTTTTCAACCTTTACCGATCCCATAATGGAAATGGAAGCACATTACCATAGATTTTATGACTAGATTACCTAGATCCCTAGCTGGAAGAGATGCTATCTGGGTTATAGTCGACAGACTCACGAAGGTGGCTCATTTTATCCCTTTCAGAATCGGTTAGTCGACGGATCAGCTTGCAGAGATGTACCTCTGGCAGATAGTCAGATTGCATGGAGTGCCAGTCAGTATTGTGTCCGACAGAGGTTCTAGATTCACCTCGCACTTTTGGCGGAGTCTTCAAAAAAGTTTGGGGACTCGTCTCAAGTTCAGTTCAGCCTATCATCCACAGACAGATGGTCAGTCAGAACGCACGATCCAGAATCTTAAAGATATGTTGCGGTCATGTACACTCGACTTCGGTGGTTCGTGGGAAGATTACCTGCATCTTAGAGTTCTCCTACAACAACAGTTTCCAGGCCAGTATCCAGATGGCGTCCTTTGAAGCCTTGTACGACAGGAAGTGCAGATCTCCTTTAGCCTGGGATGATATCGGTGAGAGACAAATGCTTGGACCAGAGATGGTGACGCAGACTATTGAGGTGGTCAGACAAGTCAGGGATCATCTTCGAGTTGCTTAAGATCGCCAGCATCATTGGGCCGATTTTCATCGGCATCCCCTTGAATTTTCTGTCGGTGACCATGTATTCCTTAGGATCTCGCCTACCCGTGGCGTCATTCATTTCGGTGTGCAGAAAAAGCTTAGTCCTAGGTATATAGGACCGTTCGACATCCTGGAGCGAGTAGGTGATGTGTCCTATCATCTCGCTCTTCTGTCGTCGTTATATGAGGTACATGATGTCTTCCATGTATCCTAATTGCGATGGTATATCCCAGATCCGAGTCATGTCCTTGATCATTCAGAATTGGTTATTGGTACCAACCTTTCGTATGAGGAGAGACCCGTATCCATATTAGACCGAAGAGAGAAGATACTCAAGAATAAGACTATCAAGTTAGTCCGTATTGCTTGGGGTCATCACTCTTTGGGTGAGTCAACGTAGGAGCGTAAGGATGATATCCGATCGCGATATCCCGACCTGTTTGACTCGTAAGGTATAATGTCTTCCTTATACCTTATGCCTTCAACTTCCTTGCTTGCATGAATGATTGCTTGATTGATTGCTTAGTTATAACTTGCCTGTGACTAGTATAGCTTGTTCAATATCTTTATCCCCTTGATTAAATTCTGAGGAAGGAATTCTTTTAAGGTGGGTAGAGTTGTCACCTCCATTTTCCGTATACGTATTTCCAGTATACGTGTATGGGATCCTGTCCAGTATTTCTACTTGTCTTGTCTTGCTAGCTGATTTTTGTTTAGGTTCATCATGGTTTAACTTGGTTCATTATTGGTTTGGCTTGGTTATTTTTGGTTCAACATGTTAACCCCCTACCTACCACCATCCCCATTTATAAACCCCACCTACTTTTCTCTCTCTTCATTACTCTCCATAACTTCTTCTTCTTTTTCTCCTCCATTAAAAACCTCTCCCCCTCCATAGACAAGTGCACCTTGCTCTCACTCAAGAACCCATTTTGATGGTTCCAATGGCTTCCTAGCATGATTCTATACCACTTTAGAACTTGGAGATTTTTATTTTGATGCATGGGTTTTTGTAGATCTAGGAAATAGCTATTTTCGGATTCTTGGAGTTTTGATCTATTAAACTTCTTTTGCATGATTTGATGCTTCCATGTCGTAGAGAATTTCGTTCTACCCCAAATCGACCTAAGGAAGTCCAAAAACGGATACCGGATGAAGATTTGGCGGAGTTCGGAAGCCGAGTTCTTCTTCTCAGAATTTTCGAGAAGAAGAACAGTACAGTTCTTGGGCGCATAGACATTGTTATGCGCCCAAAGCAGTTCTTTCCCCTCATATGGGCGCATAAGCCACCATGTGGGCGCATAGAACCTTCATGTGGGTGCATAGCATCATGTGGGCGCATCGAACGCATGATTTTCAGCACCTTTCTTCACCTTTTTGATCCTTAGTCAATTTTCTTGGATTTGAAACTTAGAGAACTTCTTTAGTGGGCGTATAAGGGGTCCCCCACCCATGCCTTGGGCGTATAACCACTCGCAGTGGGAGCATACTGCCCTCCTTTGGGCGCATAGTGCAGGAGACATGCCCCCTTTTTAGGATTTTCATGTCTTTTGCCATTTTGCTCTCCACGACTTGTGATTTTGTGATGTTTTCTCATGATTGGTCTTTGTGAAATGACTTGACACGTGCGAGCCACGGCCTGGCATGGCACGGCTCGTCACAGCCTGGCCCGTGCTAGCCGTGGCACGGCTTGGCACGGCTTAGCTCGATTTGGCACGACTAGTCACGGTGTAACTTTTGCGATACGACTTTTGCGGTGCAACTTTCGCGACACGACTTGACATGACACAAATTGGCATGGCATGACATGGCATGTCATGGCATGGCAAGGCATGGCTTGGCACAGTATGGCATGGCACAATTTTCCTATGTATGGTACACTAGCACAGATTGATCATTGTTTTATGCTAAGCAGTATTTGTTTCTTTTGATATGCCATTCTTTCGGATTCTTTATAAGTGCCATGTTCTTTTCAGCCTTATTGTACTACATGCTCTATGCCATGCTTTCTTTCTTAAACAGTGGCCCGTTAGGGTGCACTCAGGATCATGTCTCTTTTCTGCTTACATAATGATATGCTATATGATCAAAACCATGATATATGAACACGAAATGATGAATGACATGTAATGAACCATGATGGCGGCCCGTTGTGGCGTGCTCCTAACAAGTAACAAGTAACAAGTAACAAGTACAAGTAGTACATCATGATAGTGGCCCGTCGTGGCGCACTCCAGATAAGAACATGACATGCTATTACATGATGGTGACCCGTTGTGGTGTACCTCTGACAAGTAATCTTGACATGTAACTCATGAATGCTGTTACGACAACTAACTGGACATGATAGCAAATCCTCATCTTGACACCGTGGGTGATTGTATTGAATGTGCTTGTATAAACTACTAGTCTTATCTCGCATCATGTCTAGGACTTGTATCCCTGGTTACCACGTTCAGGGATTCATGCTAAATTTGATTAGGTTAATGACTAGATTGATCAAGTAGTTCATATAGAGAGATATTTTGGCTACAAGCAATCCCATTATCTGGACGCCTTCCTAATGGACTTGTAGCCTACCGAGTAGGGCACATTTTCAACTCACTGTTATGTGGGGCTACATGAAACGATTACTATGCACACTGTCATGTGTTGCATCCAAGTCACCTAACAAGTCAAGATAACTCTTAACCTGAACCTTGCGTCTGGATAACCTGGATGGTCTACAGGGCTTGTGGCCATAGGAATATTTGCATCTTGCTAGTAACTAGGCTTGTGATAACCCTAGCTAGTTAACTATCAAGCCGTACTCTTGCTTGGCCGTGAATAATTGGATGGGGTCCTATCTTGTCTAGTCTTGTCGAGACCCAGTACATGGCAACCTCTGGACATGCTTGTGTATGCTTTACTTATCGATAATTGGTTAGAGACTAAGTTCTGTTCAGGCGAAGGGTTAAAACTCCGGTCCTTGTTTGGTTTACGGGTTGTAACCTGGTTACCGGAATAGTCCTTTAGTTATCTTATCGTTTATCATCATGTTTTCTCTAACTCATGTCTCATGTTATTTTATCTATGATTTTATGTGCTAATATGCTGGTTTTAGTTCTTCAGTGAAGCCTTCTTTGTGGCACTTGCTCTTTCTGGGGTCTGACCCAGCTGGTTTTGTATGGCCAAATTTTGGAGCGGCTTCCGAGGATCTTCCAGCTTTCCTGCCAGATGGTGACCACTAGAAGGAATCCTGGCAATGAGTGGATTTCATTTTGTTCTCCCACTCTATTGTAAAAATATTCTTTTGAGACGTTTAGCCGCCGAGCAAGTGTTAACTCGTTTGTAACTTTACTTACTGTCTTCCTACGGGCTGTAACATGATTGACAAATTCTAGGATTGATCATGTATGGCTTAAACTCTTGCTAGTTTTCACATTTTGTATGACTAGCTTCATGATCATCTGAATATGTATTGTATGGGATGCCTTACTTTGTATGTCTGATGATCTACCATCTTGTTACATTTACTTGCTTTGCTTGAG
>JANAVB010029819.1:16082745-16320245 GCA_029216955.1 Iris pallida
ATCGTAGCTAGTATCTGAAGGATATACAGAATCAGATGAACTCACATAATGTATCTAAGACATCCTCTACTACATATACTATAGTATAGGTTGTCATAATCTCATTGTCGAGGATGATGGTCAGAGGATAGTCCAACTTTAGCTACGCTACATAGTTTCTGCCTCCTGCCGTCGAATGGCACAGGGACTATGTCCTGATCACATGTCGTACCGTAGATTAATACAAATGGAGCTGGAGCAAAAATACAGAAACCAAAATACAAAATACAGAGCCAGCTGCTGACGCCCCCCCCCGCCCCCCTCTAAGCCAGCCGCCCAGCCCTCGACGCCGCGCCCCAAGCCCACCGCCCAGCCCCCGACCCAAGCCAGCCGCCCAGCCCCCGACGCCCCAGCCCCAAACCCTCCTCCCAGACCCCAACACCTCCGCCCCAAGCCCACCACCCAGCCCCCACCCAAGCTATCCGCCCAGCCCCAGACCCCCCGCCCCAAGCCAGCCGCCCAGCCCCCGACGCCGCCGCCCCAAGCCCACCGCCCAGCCCCCTACCCAAGCCAGCCGCCCAGCCCCTACCCCCACGCCCAAGCCCTCCTCCCAGACCCCGACCCCCCAAGCCAGCCTCCGCACCCCCGACGCCGCCGCCCCAAGCCCACCGCCCTACCCCCGACCCATCCATCCGCCCAGCCTCCGACGCCCAGCCCCAAGCCCGCCGTCCAGCCCCCACTCCCCCCCCCAAGCCCACCGCCCACCCCAACCTAACCAGCCGCCCACCCCCGACGCTCCAGCCCCAACCCGTCCTTCCCCGACTCTCCGCCCGCCCCAAGCCCACCGCCCCCCCCGCCCCAAGCCCGCCGCCCACCTCCGACGCCCCCGCCCCAAGCCCGCCGCCCCCGCTGTCCCTATACGACACTGTCGAGATAGAGAGAGGATAGATCGAGAGAGAGAGAGAGAGAGGGGTTACCTTCGGAAGAGAGAGAGAGGAGACCCGCCGACGCCGACACCGACGCCGATCACCGAAGCCGACACCGGCGAGAAAGAGAAGAGAAAGAAGAGAGTAAATTTGGAGGGAATACGAAAAGTTCCCCCCCATTTTATTTAAAGTCTGGTACGTATATTTAGCGACGGACTAGCGACGAAAATATTTCTGTCGCCCAGTAGTCGCCCTGTTTGATACTTGCCGACTGATATCCGTCGCTACGTGGTCGAAGAAATGTTCCGCCAATTCTCTACACTATTCCCGCCAAATAATCGACTGGATAGCGACGACTATTGTTTCGTCGCTATATCACCGACTACCTAGCGACGGATATGCGATCTTTCCTCCCTCTAAAATTGAAATAAAAAATGTAAAGGAGTGTGGTCGGTAATCCGTCGGCGAGCTGCCACGAAGTCGTCGCTAACGCCGACTGAAAATTTCCGTCGCTAATTGTTCGTCGCTAATTTACTGTATTTTGGTAGTGTTAGCAAGGTCTCAACTATATCTATCAGGAGATTTTCTCGCATTGCTGCGAGTGGACCTCCATACTGATGAGGTTAGGAAGGAAAAGAAGAAAGGATATCATCTGAAGGGGAAGGTAGTGGTGTAGGTGTCTCAGGAGTCAAGACGGGCGCAGGCAAGGGACTTAGCACTGGCACTGTAGGAACTGGTCCTGCAAGTTACTTCTCTCGCCTGCTGTAGGTAAGTATCTCCCCCTGAGCTGTAGGCCTAACACCTCTTATTTCTCTCCCTGTCCCTTTTTACCTTCTTGTACCCTATTTGTTCCTCCAAGCCATACTCCGAGATCAGTCGAAATGCTTCCCAACAACTCCCCCTCTCGTCTCATACTGCAGTATCAGACGATATATTGGGTTTCCCTCCTGACTAGTGTAGCTCATGTTCTCTGAAGTGAACATCCATACTTACAAATTTCCTTTTTTCTACTGGATTCCAGCATACGTAGCCCTTCTGAGTTCCCGAGTAGCCCACAAAGATACACTTGATTGCTCGAGGATCAAGCTTCCCTACCAACGGTCTGTTGTCCTTTACGAAGCATACACAGCCAAACACCTTTAGTGGAAGCAACCCACTATTATTGCCCTGCAGCATCTCGCATGGAGACCTCTATTCCAACACCTTCGAAGGCATCATGTTGATCAATTGAGCTGTTGTCCACACTGCATATCTCCATAAACTCTGTGGGATATTCATGTCTATCATCATACTTCTTGCCACTTCCAGGAGGTGTCTGTTATTCCTTTCCGCTACTCCGTTCTGTGCTGGTGTATATGCACAGGTGGTCTGATGCCATATTTCTTGTGCAGACAAGTATTCTGCAAGTGTCTTGTTGGTGTACTTCGTTCCATTGTCAGACCTCAGTACCTTCACCACTGCCTTGTACTGAGTCTGGACATGTTTGTGAAAGTCCCAAAAATAAGAGGGGACCTCACTCTTATTTTTCATCAAATACAGCCAAGTAGTATGAGAAAAACAATCTATGAAGGTAAACAAATATTGTAACCATTCATGGTTAGTGTAGTGCAAGGCCCACAGACATCAGAGTGTACAACATCAAAAATGGACGAGCTCCTATGACCGCTACTTACATATGAACTCCTAGTAAGTTTGCCTAACTCACAAGCATCACAAACTAGTTTTTCTTTATTAACTTCTTCATAAATGCAGGATATAATTTGCTTAAAATACCAAATAAAGAGTGTTTCAACCTCCTGTGGTGGAGTCGTAATGTATCTTCAGCACTCATCTTCTTCAGTCCTCCCATCCCTGTTCTTTTCTGCCATAGATACTAATACTGAATCCAACCCTTCTCGATCCAGGTACCACAATCCATTATGCTAAGTGCCAGACCCAAGTCTTCATCCCAGCTTTTTCTTCTGAAAGATCACCTTAGGAATATCAAAGCAGACAGTGCATTTTAATTGGAGGATTATAGAACTAATGGACAAAAGACTGACTGGAAAAGGAGCATACAAAATTGAATAATTTTACTGAACTTGTACAATCGACAATACCCTTACCGACCACTGGCTGGAAAGTACCATCAGCTGTTTGAATGCTGTCCGCTGATGCTAGGTGAGTGTAGAAAGAAACTCACTAGCATTCTCTGTCACGTGCCGAGACGCACCCGAATTGATAATCCAATCCGACAATCTGAAGGAAAACATAGATGCAAGGGCGAGCGAGTCGTCAGTGCCTTCCTTCGACGGATGAGCATACATGGCAGCGTTGCCTCTGGCGAAGAATGAGGTGGACGTCTCCCCGGTTCCACTCCTCCTATCTCTATCGCTCGACGCTCTCTGCTTCCTCCTGAGTACTTCCACCATGTCCTACAGTGCCTGATCTTCCTCAGTATAGGGACCGTCAGCTGTCTTCTTGCCTTCTGCTACCAGCCGGTTCGTACGATAACCTCCTCGATCGCCCCGTCGACCCCAACAACCACCGTCACATCCTCCAACCATGTCTTTCTCCTGAATCTTCCTTGGATGGTTTGGTGCAAGCATACCTCAGATGACCCACCTCCCCTCAGTTGAAGCACTGCCGGGGCTCTCCCTTAGGTCCTGACGGTGCTCTTCGTCCTGTCGAGCCCTCATTCGGCTCTGTCTTCTCTCTCGGGTTCTCTTTTTTCGTCGTGGCCAACTTAGGTAGGTAGTCGGTCCATCAAGCTTCAGATCGATGGAGAGAAGCTCCAACTTCGGCGACGTTCCTGTCGTGATCTCCTCCATCGATGCTTCTCCTTTCCGATCACGTCACGTCCGCTCCACGACTCACGCTCGTCCTCGTCATCCGATCCTACATCCGAACATGTCTCTCTTCCATCAGATCTAGGCCTTCGATGTCACATTTGGATTGCCCCCTCATTTCTGTGACGAACGGTGATGTCAGCGGTGGTGACGGTGATGTCGGCGGTGGGGAGGGCAGAGGTGGCGGTGATGTCGACGATGGCGACGGTGGTGACGGTAGTGGTAGTGGTGTCGGTAGTGGTGGCGGTGTCGGGTGGTGGTGGTGGTGGTGGCGGCGTTGATGACCGCTATGGTTAGGATTTTGGGGAGAGTGACGGCTAGGGTTTTTTGTGGCTCTGATACCAGGTTGTAATTGAGTGATTTTATTGATTGAGTCTCATAGACTTTATATAGCCTTTATATGATGGAATATCAAATAGAATATCCTGTGACATATTCTGACATCCCAAATATGTCCTCAGGATATTCACATACAAAATATAACATATTTCCATACTAAATATACCAACACCAAATATGTCCATACTAAATATAACATATTCCCATACTAAATATACCAACAGTCATCTATCTTGTTTTTGATCTTTCTTTGTACTAATTCTTCTACAGCTGTAACCTACAGACCTTAAAGTCTTAGACCTTTCAATGCTATCGGAACACTTGAAGTTGGAATTCATTAGTTGGTAACTTGTGATTACCAAATTGATTATGCCAATTGTGCTAAATTTTCAGTGCTATTATTTCTACAACTGCAGCCATCATCCAGCAAAACTAAGACTCTATTGTTAGCTCTTTCAAAAGTAGTAGAACTTTCGCAATCTTAAGAGTTTGGAAAAGGTCTAATCCTTGCTTCTAGCAGAGGTCTAGTAACTGGAAACATGGTCTCATAACCTCTCATCTTCTTGGTGCGCATATGAAGTCTTTCAAGTTTCTTTAGCCTGCAGGTGAGTCTACCTGACGAAATCATATGATACATAGTTGATGTCGTTATCAACAGAATTGCACAGGAAATCCATATCCATGTCTTCAAAAAAGAAATATTATGTCACTATCACATTTCTAGATAGGGATATTTTTGTCATTTTACACTATTCATAATATTGTGCATATTTATTTATTTATTTTATGGTGTTAGTTACTTATTGGCTACATTGTCCTCCTTTTGGAGTTGAGATATCATTGACAAGTATGATGTATATTCATGAGATGTTGATAGTTAGTATGGTTGACCTAGGCAGCGTTCTACGTCATTGTTATGGCGTAGGCTCGACGTTGCCACTCACTCGTACCCTTATTCCGGGTGCGGTCGTGACATATTGAAATATTTCAATCTATTTCTCTTTATTCCCAAAAAATTGGGTTCAGCAACATGACTCCCTATCTTCCATTTACCTCCTCTAAGAGGCATCACCTCTCACATATTCTGAAATATGAACATAATGTGATAGCAAAGTATATATGGTGGTTATCATTTGTTATTTATTTATTTATTCTTCTTAGTTGTGGCTCGACTGGCAAAAGGAGTCGGGTTGGGAAGAGATTAATTGTGAACCTTGATCTACATAAGTAACAACAATTATGTTTAGCTTATTGCTGAAACATAGGATTCTCTTTACCTTTTATTCGCCACTGTCACCTTTATGGATATTTATCTTGAAAAATGTAGTACATCAAATTGTTGCAAAAATATAAATTTAGCAAAGCATAAAAACAAAGTATACGATCAAATGAAAATGTTACATCACCCAAGATATGAGACATTATGATCATCATATCATATCATATAATGGAATTTGTAGGACACATTTAACTGGAATTAATTGCACATATCAGGTGACAACATTATCAATAATTCCTTGAGACAAAGACTTAACCCAAAATAACAAGTTTGGCTCATAGTACCTTGTATAGTAAGGGGCCTTGCTAGCAGATATGACAGTTCACTTCAGAGGTTATGGCTCCCATGCAACCGATGATAAATAGCCTTCTGTCAATATTAAAGTCGTCAAGATTTCGCTTCAAGGAAGGTCCATCGATATGTTCAAGTATAACATCAGCTCTCATGTCATTAAAAGTAACATGTTTGAGCAATGTCTGAGCACATGAAGCTTGGGCATCATATACAGTGAAGTAGGCATACCCTTCCCTCATGTCTCTTTCCTAAGTCGTGCAATAAAATCCTCAGTCTTATAGTTTATGCAAATGTCAGCACCCAGATGCTTGCAGATAGAAAGTTTCTCTTCACTTCCTGAAATTAAACACATCCTAAATTAAACACACAAGCCACATGGGAACATGTCCAACGAGCATCGCTTAGTGCTAGGCTTTGGAAAGAAATACATGCTGTGGCTAAAACCCGTATTCCGTGATATTTAGCTATCTGGATAGCAAATGTCCCAATTCCACTGGATCCCCCTTGAATCTGCAACCTAAGAGTAATTACAAACTAAAACAATTATGCAAGAAAATGAACATTGCGATTTTCGTTCACAAAAATATCTAAACCTAAAAATAAATCATGTCTTCCTCTAAATTACAGAGACACTTACTACTTCATTATACACACAAAGAAAAAGTCAATTTTTCCTTCATCAAACAAACAAAATACGTGAATAGGGCTTAGGATGGAGAATGCAGCTGCTCCCGCTTCGGAGCCAACCACAAACCTACAAATATCAAAAATAACATGCGAACCTATTGACCATCGAAACCTAAAAATTGATCGAATTAACCAAGGAACCCTAATGCAATCGAGGAGAAAAAAGGAATTGTGGGAGATTTGAGAGAGATTTTACACCACATCACTTCCGATTGCGTCTTCTCAAAAGCTCTAACACATGCACATCCCTAAAATTTTCACAAACAAGAACACACAAATCAGAACCCTACCCCTAATTTTTTAAATCGAAAGAGGAGTAAAACCCTAGCTAGCTAGCATATATCACACCCCTGGTCGTGTTCCTCCTAGCTAGGGTTTGTGTGGGATGGAGGCTTGATGGAGGAGAAGACTATGGGATACAAGAAAGGTGATTGTGGTGTCGCCATAGTGATGATCGGTGAGGTGGTGATGGCGGAGGACTATCTTAGGATGGCTGCGAGGAGGGTGGCGGTGGGAGTGAGGAGTCTCTCTCCATGGCTCAGAATAGCGTCGATATGATAGTGGGCTTCCAGAATGAGAGGGAAAGCAAAGAAAACTTGTGGAGGGAATGAAAAAACTAACGCTATGTTTGGTAGAAGGATGGAAAAGTGGAAGGAAGAAAAAGATAAGGATTCATTTTCTTCCATATGGAAAGAAAGATCATTTCCTTCCTTTGTGTTTGGTAGCAAGATGGAAAAGATAAGATACATTTTCCTTTGTTTGGTATGAAAGAAAAAATGGAAGGAAAGAAAGTAAAAAATATAGGATTTACCAATTCTACCATCAACTAAAAACTTATTTACCATTTGACTTCATAAATAATTTTTAAATAATACATTCATATGGGGGCATGATTGTTAATTAATACAAGCCTCCACTTTTCCTTCCACTTTTGGGGGGATTGGATTTCTTAGGTCATGAAGGAAAAGTAATTCCTCCACTTTTCCTTCCTTCCTATTTTCCTTCCATACCAAACAAGAGAAAATAAATCTTTCCATTCACTTTTCCCTCCTCTATTTTCCTTCCTCCCATTTTCCCTCCTACCAAACACACCCTAAGGGAGAAATGAAAAGGTAGAGTGTAGAAAGTTCAAGGAGGAAAACTAAAAAAAATGTAAATGAGTCTTCAACCACAATGTACACAAATACATGTCGTAAAGAGTTCAATTACAACAAGCAAAAATACATGCCGTAAATGATCTTCAATCACAACACACAAAATGTATACCGTAAATGAGTCTTCAATTACAACGCAAAAAATGCATGCCATAAACAATCTTCAATTACGACGTGCATGTCAAACACGCCGTAAAATGACAAAAAATAACTCTTTTACGGCGCACATATTTGCACGTTGTAAAAGAGTGTCATTTACAACGCACAGCAATTGCGCGTTGTAAATGCTATATTTTCTTGTAGTGTAGTATATGCATGTATTGGATATAATTGCTCTAGGTCTTAGATACAAAGATAATATACTTTCATTAGGTTTGAGACTTGTGGTATATCCAGGTATTTGCTCAGCTATACCTTACAAAGATAATATACATTTAGTATTCTATTTTTTGATGTGATTTTTTTAATTTAGGTATCATTTTTCTCTTGATTATTTGTGGTAACTCCTTTAATTTTTTATTTTCTAATGTAGTGTCATAAACAACCTAACAATACTGAATGTGGTTACTATTAATAAATATATGAAGGACATATTCCAAGTTTCTAACACCAAATTAGACAAAGTGGTACGTTACATGTTAATATGATTAATTAATGTAATATTGGTTGAATTGGTACATGATGCAATCATTAACATAATAGTTCATTTTGTGTTTGTTTTTGTAATTTGCTGGAAGGAAGGATTACTCCATCAAAGAGATTGATGAAATGAGAGGAGAGTTGGCCAAATTTATCATGGATACTGTTAATGAAGATCATATGTAAAACAATAATACATTAAGAAAGTTTTGGAAGTATTAATTTTTTATGTTTTGAAGTATGTGAGAATGAAGTAATATTGTTTTAATTCAATATTGACTTTGAATAAATATGAAATGAAATATTTTTTTGTTGATGTTACATAGTAATTATCTTAATTTTTCTTCTATGGGATATTGTTTTATTTAAATAATATGAATTATAAAATATAGGTAAAAAAATGACGTTTGAGCTGCCATGTTTTATAAAGAATAGTGACGTGTTGAGCTGTCATTGTTTTCCATGATAAAAATCTTTTTTTATAAATAACAATACACATGGAAGTCATCATTCGTAATTAACAATGACGCATAAAAGTCATGTTTTATATAAAACAATGACGTATTTTTATCCGTTATTGTTGTACCCTCAATAAAAACCATCTTTTATAGATAATACATATAAGTCATCGTTTGTAAACAACGATACGTATGTAAGTCATATTTCATAAATATAATGACGTGCGTTGAGCTATCATTGTTTGTCCACGATAAGTCATCTTTTATAAATAATGATGACATTTAAAAGTCATCTTTTATATAAAAGATGACGTGTAAGTTGTCATTGTTGTCTCACGATAAAAGTCATTTTTTGTATATAAAGATGACATATAGAAGATCTTTTATAAAAAAAAATGACACACACAAGTCATCTTCCATTGATAAAAATGACGTGCGTCGAGCTGTCATTATTTTCTCATGATAAAGATGACGGTAATGTAGTTGACGACCAAACAAATGTCATCAGTTATGATTTTTTGCCGTCATTGTTAATCATTTTTGTAGTAGTGTTGAGGCTAGATATTGGATCGTTTGATATTGTGAGCTCCAAACATATATTTGTGGATGCGGAGGACACATCCTTACTAATCATAGTAAAATCCTCTGTGACTCTCATAACACTGATAGAAACTAGATGGTTTGTGACTTGCTCGAAGAAAAAAAATGGAAATAAGTATTACTTTTGAGCTCATTAAGTCTCAAATTTGTGTGATTTGAACTCTCCTCTTGCTATTGTTGTGAGTCCGACAAATTTGGACTTAGGCAACCCTTTTCTGCTTAAGGCAACTCCCTACCCAGTGTGACTCACAAAAATGGTAATTGATGACATTTGTTTGGCCGTCATCTACGTTACTGTCATCTTTATCATGGAAAAAAATGACAACTCAACACGTCATCTTTATCAATAAAAGATGACTTATGTGCGTCATCTTTATAAAAGATGACTTCTATATGTCATCTTTATTTACAAAATAACTTTTAGCATGAGACAACAATGACAGCTTGCACATGTCATCTTTTTATAAATGATGACTTTTAGGCGTCATTATTATTTAATAAGATGACTTTTATCTTAGACAAACAATGACAGCTCAACGCATGCATTATTATTTATGAAAGTTCTTATATGTCATCGTTATTTACAAACGATGACTTATGTGTGTTATTTGTATTTACAAAAGATGACTTTTATAGAGAGTACAACAATGAAGGCTCAAAACATGTCATCTATAAAACATGACTTTTATGTGTCATTGTTAATACAAACGATGACTTACATGTGTCATTGTTATTTATTAAGATTACTTTTATCGTGGAAAAAAATAACAATTCTACACACGTACTTTCTTATTATTTATAAAAGATACATATATGTCATAGTTATTTACAAAAGATGACTTATTGTGTCATCTATATCTACAAAAGATGACTTTTATCGAGGATACAACAATACAAGTCATCTTTATTTACATAGGATGACTTCTATGTGTCATCTTATTTATAAAGAATGACTTTATGTGTCATTAAATATTCATTATTATTTACAATACCCATTTTGTACCTGTATTGTACAATCTGTATTATTTAAAACAATATCCCATAGAAAGAAAAAAAAGAATAACAAAAAAATACTACGTTACGCCAACGAAAAATTTTATTTCATAATTATTCAAAGTTAATAATGAAATAAAATAATATTACTTCATTCTCACATACTTTAAAACATAAAATACTAATACTTCCAAAATTTCCTTAACGCATTATCGTTTTACATATGGTCTTCATAACAGTATCTATGATAAATTTAGCCATCTCTTCTTTTATTTTATCAATTTCTTTGATGGGTAGTCCTTTTTCCAAAAACTAAAAAAAACACAAAATCAACTATTATGTTAATGACGTCATGTTATATCAGTACAACCAATATTACATTAATAGAATCATCTTAACGTGTAACTTACCGTTTTTCTAATTTGTAGTAGAAAGCTGGAATATTAGTTTCCTGATGCTTATCTAATTAGGAAACAATATTAGTCGGCAACAATATTAGTTTGAAGACATCCTCGATAATGACCATCTATTTTCTGATGCTTATTAATTAGAAACAAACTCATGCAAACTAAATAGACAGATTTCAAAGAAGCAATGATTGGTCCATGAATACCACTAGTATGTCTTGCATATAACTTAATAGAGTTACGAACCTTTACCTCCCCAACGATGTAGGCCTTTATCTTTCTAAAATAAGAATTAGGAACCTTTGAATCTGAAGTGTTAGTCTATATAAAATTTGCAAACTATCATGGTATACGAACACTAGGAGAGCTTACAATCCACTCAACAAAGAAATGTGTTAATGAGGCTCAAATTTGGTTAGAATACAATCGTGATAAAGTATCACAAATTGAGTCACAGAATATGGGGATGTTGAACCATACCGTAGCTCGATACACTTTCAAAAGGACACCTGATACCCAGATACCATCTATGAACAACATAGATGAACAAAATAATAATTGATATAATCTAGAAAGAGACTAGATACATATAAAGGTGGAGATAGATTCAAATGAATTACGACAAATCTGGAAAGAGTCTAAAGGTTATGAATCAAGAAAAACATGTAAATTTTATGATGGAAACTACTAGGATGTATAATAATTGTGTCAGAGATACAGTGTCAAAAATATTGGAGAAGTTTATTGATAGACAAAATTATCTTAAGCTTATACAGGTAATTTCTGACACAATAACAACAGGGCATCTCCAAGTACTGATAACATAGTATGTAACCTATCATACACAAAGTTACCTTAAGCTTCTAAGGAATAATTTCTTCACTTTAAGTTACTAAGAAGTTTATTGCAAAAGCATGCATTTATCTACATGACATGCACATGTATTTGTATTCTAAAGCATCATTTTCCTACTAATATTGGAGACCTATAATATTTTGCAAGGGGTCCTTGGTGAATATAATAAAGTTATTACAAAAATATTGGAGACGTTTATTGATACACTAAGTTATCTTAAAAGCTTCTACGGGTAATTTCTGACACAATAACAACATGGCATCTCCAAGGAGTCCTTGGTGAATATCATAAATATTGATTTTCTTCCGTCATAACTTATCAATTTAAAGTCACACCAGTACCACGAGTCACAGTTAACAATTCCTCCGCATTCCCCAAATTCTCATTTTCTTGTCGTTTGCCTCAACACATATCAGTGCCTCTTTGGCAAGTGTAAGCTATATAGTATGGCATTATCTATACTAATAAAACAATATGCAAGAAGCACAATTTTGGCTTCTCAAAAAACTAGTTGATATTCATTGAGTCATCCAAAAGTGAACGATGGAAATAATACATGTAGTTACCAATGCATTCTTTAGCACTTTAGAAGAAAAGGGGAAATTTAATAAGACCGACTCAAAATCAAAATCAACAACGTTATTGTGCATCATAGAGAATTCATAACCACGAACTAGTAAACCAAGTAACATATATGTTTGTAATAGGAAAAAGGACTGCAAACAAGCACTTCTTTCAGTACATCTTGCCATTACCGTTGTTGAAGTAATTATATTATGTCACCTTCTCTTTCAACATATAGAAAAGGACAACAAAATCAGCAAATCAAAAGGAGTTATATTACCTTTGTAAGGTATAGCTAAGCAAATACCTGCATATACCAGCAAGTCTCAAAACCTGAACTACAGTTATTTGTGTAACAAAGTTTAAAGTAGTGATGTTAAAAGATGAGATTTAAACTGGTGTTGCCTATTCAATGCATCAACTGGTCCATGAGATATAGAAAAACTATTCCACCCAAGTCAAAGTTAAAAGATGAGGTTTAAAATAACTTCAAACGGTGGAAACATGTAAAGAAGAAAAGGGAAGAAAGGAAACAAATGTGTACCCATGTTAGTATTTAAAGTTGGCATAGTCCTAGTGTGCAATAATCTTATTATCCTTGCTACTATGTTTATTATTTTATTTTCCTAACATTAATTATTTTGTAGAAAAGTAATAAGCAAGCTAGATTAAAGATGGACTTATGCAAATAAAAAAATTATGATGGGCCAAAGATCACGAGTCCAGATACTTATCTGACAACAACGATATCTCTGATAAGATAATCATATTTTGATATCTGGTTTGCTTCTGTAGTGTCCCGTCCCTACATCGTACCCCGTTTTCGTCCACGGGGTACGTGAGAAAGGAACAAACGTCGCTATCGATTCAGTCGAAATTGATAGATCGGGACCGATTGAATCAGTCGAATGGGAACGATTGAATTAAGATCCTTTTCTCATTATAGAAAGGCTTCTTGGGAATCAAGTTCCATACTCAGCGGGTGGTGCCTCGATGATAGACTTTGTGGCTGATTCGGGAGAGACCTCATGTTGCTCTGCTTTTTATGCCACACTTTCTCTTTGGCTTTGGTTTTTGTGAATACGTTTTCGTGAATATTTTGATAATTTTTATGGCTTGCATTTTTGAACTTCGCATTCATATCGAAACTCCTTGAATGGTACAGTATTCTAATTGGTTGCTTGTGCGATTTCAGGTGATCGTGTAAGCGACGTCTAAACACGGCCAACCAGTCCCTCGTCTCAAGTAAAGACTAAGGTGAGTGGCTGAGCTCCTTCTCCTCGACCCTCTGGTTTCAAATCAAATATGAAACACAAAATGCATGCTTGTACTCATAGTGTAGAATCATAAATTGTGGCACTTTTTTTACGAAACACTTGCTATAGAAATGCTATAAATAAAAACTGATGCGTGCTCTCTTATGCCACATTTACTTAGTCCTATGCAAAGTAAAGGTTGAATCGATTAACGAGTATCATAATGACAAGGCTAAGTGCATAAAAATGGCTAAGTTTCAAAAAAGAATAGTACAATCATTGGACAACTTATGCACAAGGTGTAGTTTTCTCGAACGGTTTTTTAGGCCAAGGAATCAATTTGGCCCGGGAGGAACGAGCATAGCAAGTGCCAGCAGGACTGGCATGGATGATTCGGGAACTTTTGAGTAGGGCTCGCTACCCGCCGCGAAAGGATCGCCGTCTAACCCAGCAATAGTCCATGATGGCTTGACATTACCAGTGACCTTCACACACTTTCACTACTTGAACTAATACTCGTGACACAGGATGAATATGGACAGCTGGTCAATGTATAAGATTTTTATATGCTTGTCACTTAACATGTTAACATGCGAATCGATCAGGATGGTTAGAAAGATCATCAAATAGCTAACATGTTTTATAAAACTGCTTGAACAAATATTGAGAGCTTGGGTTTTAAATTAGCCACTCGCTAGTACATGTGATCGTACTGACCCTCGCTCTCTACAGGTGCTACAAACCAGGAGGAACACACCAACTAGCCAAGGCGACATTGACATTTTAAAGCTTCGACCGTGCGTCGGAGACTCTCGCTGAACAAACTTTTGAAGACTCTCTACAACAGTCCAAGAAGATGTCTCGACTTTCCTCCATTCCAGGTGGCTGGAATACTTTTGTTGTAAATTGAGGGATGTAATGTATGGAACGACTATCTCATCGGCGTTCATTTTATAATCGAGTCATGTTATAAGCCTGCGCGGCATGATTGTAATAGTCTTGTAATATGATATCTACATTAGTAAAATGCTAAATTTCTCTGTCTCAATGTGTGTTGTTTAATTTCTTTGCGTACTCTCTTAGATATTTTTTTCAGATAACCTTATGACTATGTCTTGTCGATCGCAACCTAGGTTCGCATGGCATCACGCTCGGGGGACGACTATCGATTCTTCGGAATCGGGGCATGATAGCTTCGAAAGATTATCATCGAGATGATCAAAGTTGAAGAAAATCAAGCTATCAAGTCCAGATCTAGAATTAATTGTAACTCAATAAGCAATAACAAAAGAGAGTTCCAAACCCTAGCCATATAAGTCACAATTTCAACCTTGTAGTATACTGACAATATGATATATCATTAGTATTGTTAAACAGTTTTGGCCAAAATCAACTTCCAAATTTTTTTGTATCCCAGACAATATATCGTTATGTGCTGGCAGTATATTGTCGATATATCGACAATATACCACCAGTATACGATAGTACATTATTTGTATTGGTAGTATACTGTCGGTAAACTGACATTATAACACCAGTATACAGACGGTATAATGTGAGACCAAATTTGTTTTCTGAAAACTCTTTGTCTTGTTGTCCCCTCCATTTTCTGTATACATATTTTCAGTATACGTGTACGGGATCCTGTCCAGTATTTTTACTTGTCGTGTCTTGCTAGCTGATTTTTGTTTAGGTTCATCATGGTTTAACTTGGTTCATTATTGGTTTGGCTTGGTTATTTTTGGTTCAACATGTTAACCCCCTACCTACCACTATCCCTATTTATAAACCCCACCTACTTTTCTCTCATTACTCTCCATAACTTCTTCTTCTTCTCCTGCATTAAAAACCTCTCCCCCTCCATAGGCAAGTGCACCTTACTCTCACTCAAGAACCTATTTTGATGGTTCCAATGGCTTTTTAGCATGATTCTCTACCACTTTAGAACTTGAAGATTTTATTTTGATGTATAGGTTTTTATAGATCTAGAAAATGGCTATTTTCGGATTCTTGGAGTTTTGATCTATTAAACTTTTTCTTTTGCATGATTTGATGCTTCCATGTCGTAGAGAATTTTGTTCTACCCTAAATTGACCTAAGGAAGTCCGAAAACGGACACCGGATGAAGATTTGGCGGAGTTCGGAAGCCGAGTTCTTCTTTTCGGAATTTTCGAGAAGAAGAACAGTACAGTGCTTGGGCGCATAGACATTGTTATGCGCCCAAAGCAGTTCTTCCCCCTCATGTGGGTGCATAAGCCACCATGTGGGTGCATAGAACCTTCATGTGGGCGCATAGCCTCATGTGGGCGCATAGAACGCATGATTTTCAGCACATTTCTTCACCTTTTTGATCCTTAGTCAATTTTCTTGGATTTGAAACTTGGAGAACTTCTTTAGTGGACGCATAAGGGGTCCCCCACCCATGCCTTGTCCACATAGCCACTGGCAGTGGGCGCATACTGCCCTCCTTTGGGCGTATAGTGCAGGGGACAGGCCCCCTTTTTAGGATTTTCATGTCTTTTGCAATTTTGCTCTCCACGACTTGTGATTTTGTGATATTTTCTCATGATTGGTCTTTGTGACACGACTCGACACGTGCAAGACACGGCCTGGCATGGCACGGCTCGTCACCGCCTGGCCCGTGCTAGCCATGGCACGGCTTGGCACGACTTAGCTCGATTTGGCACGACTAGTCACGGTGTGACTTTTGCGATGCGACTTTCGCGGTGCGACTTTCGCGGCACAACTTGACACGACACGACTTGGCATGGCATGTCAAGGCATGGCTTGGCACAGTATGGCATGGCACAATTTTCCCATGTATGGCACACTAGCACGGATTGATCATTGTTTTATGCTAAGCAGTATTTGTTTCTTTTGATATGCCATTCTTTCGAATTCTTTATAAGTGCCATGTTCTTTTCAGCCTTATTGTACTATATGCTCTATGCCATGCTTTCTTTCTTAAACGGTGGCCCGTTAGGGTACACTCAGGATCATGTCTCTTTTCTGATTACATAATGATATGCTATATGATCATAACCATGATATATGAACACGAAATGATGAATGACATGTAATGAACCATGATGGCAGCCCATTGTGGTACGCACCTAACAAGTAACAAGTACAAGTAGTACATCATGATAGTGGCCCGTCGTGGCGTACTCCAAACAAGAACATGACATGCCATTACATGATGGTGACCCGTTGTGGTGCATCCCTGACAAGTAATCTTGACATGTAACTCATGAACGTTGTTGCAACAGCTAACTGGACATGCTAGCAAATCCTCATCTTGACACCGTGGGTGATTGTATTGAATGTGCTTGTATAAGCTACCAGTTATGTCTCGCATCATGTCTAGAACTTGTATCCCTGGTTACTACGGTCAGGGATTCATGCTGAATCTGACTAGGTTAATGACTAGATTGATCAAGTAGTTCATATAGAAAGATATTTCGCCTACAGGCAATCCTGTTATCTGGGCGCCTTCCTGATGGACTTGTAGCCTGCCGACGAGTAGAGCACATTTCCAGCTCACTGTTATGTGGGGTACTACATGAAATGATTACTATACATACTGTCATGTGTTGCATCCAAGTCACCTAACAAGTCAAGACAACTCTTAACATGAACCTTGCTTCTGGATAACCTGGATGGTCTACAGGGCTTATGGCCGTAGGAATATCTCATTGCATCTTGCTAGTAACTAGGCTTGTGATAATCCTAGCTAGTTAACTATCAAGCCGTACTCTTGCTTGGTCGTGAATGATTGGATGGGGTCCTATCTTGTCTAGTCTTGTCTAGACCCAGTACATGGCTATCTTTGGACATGCTTGTGTATGCTTTACTTATCGATAATTGGTTAGGGACTAAGTTCTGTTCAGGCGAAGGGTTACAACCGCGGTCCTTATTTGGTTTACGGGTTGTAACCTGGTTACCAGAATAGTCTTTTAGTTATCTTATCGTTTATCATCCTGTTTTCTCTAACTCATGTCTCATATTATTTCATCTATGATTTTATGTGCTAATATGATGGTTTTAGTTCTCAAGTGAAGCCTCCTTTGTGGCACTTGCTCTTTCTGGGGTCTGACCCAGCTGGTTTTGTATGTCCAGATTTTGGAGCAGCTTTCGAGGATCTTCCAGCTTTTCTGTCAGATGGTGACCACTAGAAGGAATCCTGGCAACGAGTGGGTTTCATTTTGTTCCCCCACTCTATTGTAAAAATATTTTTTTGAGGCGTTTAGCCGCCGAGCAAGTGTTATCTCGTTTACAACTTTACTTACTGTCTGCCTATGGGCTGTAACATGATTGACAAATCCTATGGTTGATCATGTATGACTTAAACTTTTGCTAGTCTTCACATTTTGTATGACTAGCTTTATGATCATCTGAATATGTAATGTATGGGACGCCTTACTTTGTATGTCTGATGATCTACCATCTTGTTACATTTACTTGCTTTGCTTGAGATTGAGACACTAGGCTTTTTTTGACCTTAAGAAACTGATGGCTTGTAGTAAACCCTCATGCATCTAGACAGCCGTGACCGTATTGCGAGGTGGAATTCACTTCAAGGTACGTAGTTGGCTGTGTCTGTCCCCCGCTCTCCAGTATTCTGGTTCTGGGACGTGACACGATTTAAGTGGTGGTCCATGCAGGTCTTGAAAATCAAGATGTGTGAAGGTTTTACCAGATAGATGTCTCAATCAGCACTCGCCCTTGATCTCTACTCGTGTCTCCTAATCTTTCTAAAATCTTGATCTGATCACATGTTTATATTCTTGATCTATCATGGTCCTTCCTTATTATTTCGTATGTCGTTTCTTCAGCGACATTGTTTCTGGTCCTACCGATCAGCAAGACGGAGCACCTCCCATGGACCAGCAGCAACCTGGAGATCAAGTCCAGCATTCAGGAGTAGCCTCCAGAGTCATTCCTACTGGGAGTCAAGAGCCACCAGTTCGGCCAGTCCAGCCTGCAGAGCCTGACGATGGCACCTTGGTGGGTCTCATCAGGACATTGCTTGCATCTCAAGATCGCTGGGGCGATGCCCTGCACCAGGCAGTACAGGATGCCATGGACCGTGTTGGTTATCAAGGGTAGAGTGCGGCTAGCAGTTTTAAGCGATTGAACCCTCCCTTCTTCGACGGTAGTGAGGACGCTATTGCAGCTGATGTGGCTCCAGGACATTATCTTGGATGCAGCCAAGACTCCAGAAGGAGAGAAGGTAACTGTGGTGGCCTGCAGTTATTGGACCTAGCCCGCACCTGGTGGGCGATGGTAGCAGTTGGGTTGGAGACACTGTTCCATGGGCGGTATTCAGCGACAAGTTTCAGATCAAGTACTTCGATATTGTAGCTCGGTACGACCTACAAACGAGGTTCACCAATCTCAGGCAGATGAGCAGGATGGTCGATGGATATACGACCGAGTTTTCAAGACTGAGTCGGTTTGCTCCCACCTTGGTGGCAACCGAGTTCGATCGAGCACAGCGGTTCCAGCAGGGACTCTACCTAGAGATCATTCTAGCAATGGAGCAGTTTGAGCATCGCACTTTTGATGCCGTCTTACGAGCAGCGAAGAGGCATGAGTATACTTCTCAGAGGATTGTAGACAAAACTGGCGGGCGGAAGCGGTCCCATGGTCAGATGAACCAGTCTTCAGCCCCAGCCCCGACAGCTAGGGCCTTGACCATCGAAGCTCCGAGGAGGGCAGCATCAGTTACGTCAGTTCAGCATTCGACTCCGACGTACCCTTAGCAGCAGAAGCGGAGGCAGTCTTCCACAATAGGCTGCTCTTTGTGGAAAGCCAGGGCATATAGTATCAGAATGTTGCCGAGCACAAGGATTGTGTTTGTCTTGCGGGGCATCGGATCACATGATAGGGTCCTGCCCACAGAGAGCCGGTTCATCCTCATCGGCCCAGACTAGTCCCTCGGTGAGGGAACCAGCACCAGTGCAGCAGCAGCAGTACCAGCCTCCAAGGCCATTGCCACCTCAGGCCCAAGCATTCCAGCAGCAGAGGCCGCAGCAGTATGCCCAGGTCCAAGCTCAGATTCAGAACCACTGGAGAGGTTTCCAGCAGAGGGAACTAGCACCTAGAGGGCAAGGTCAAGCGATGGCTTTGACCGTAGAAGAGGAGTTGGCATCGGGTGAGGTGGTGGTAGGTACCATTCTCGTCAACTCTTTTCCTGTATCAGTATTATTTGATTCGGGTGCATCGTATTCATTTATGTCTGTACGATTCGCGATACGGATAGGACTGGAGCCTGAGTCATTATCAGTAAGGCTCAATATACTTACTGGTAACGGTCTTGTGGGAGTAGATAGAGTGTTTTTCTCGTGTCGAATCGTAGTTAGCGGTAGAGAGTTTCCCGCTAGGTTGATAGAGTTCTCGATGGCCGATTATGATGTGGTCCTAGGGATGGATTGGTTGGGGGACCAGTATGCTAGAATAGATTGCCATATCGGCAAGATTATTTTTAGTATTCCTGGCGAGCCAGAGTTTTTATTTTTCCGAGGCGGAGTAGAACCTTCTTCTCCAGCGTTGCGGATGGCAGTAGCAGTTCAATTTTCCAGAGTTGTAGAAGAGTTTCCTGACGTATTTTCCGAAGAACTTCCAGGCATACCCCAGAGAGAGAGATCGAGTTCACCATTGATTTGATTCCCGGATTAGCACCAGTGTCAGAGAGAGTCTATAGGATGGCGCCTTCAGAACTGGAGATCTTGTACAAGATGATTGAAGAACTTAGAACCAAGAGATTCATTCATGCTAGCAGATCACCTTGGGGAGCCCCGATGCTTCTTATGAAAAAGAAGGATGGTACGTCAAGATTATGTGTTGATTATCGTACCTTAAACTCTGTAACAATCAAGAACAGATATCCTCTACCAAGGATAGATGACTTATTTGATCAGCTCAAGGGAGCGACTGTATTTTCGAAGATTGACTTGCGGTCAGGGTACCATCAGATCAGAGTCAGAGAGCATGATATTCCGAAGACAGCATTCAGATCGAGGTATGGACATTGGGAGTTCCTTGTTATGCCATTTGGAGCGACCAATGCGCCAGTCGTATTCATGGACCTCATGAATCGTATCTTCATGCCCTATTTGGACCAGTTCGTGATAGTATTTATAGACATCTTAGTCTATAGCAAGAGTGAGGCGGAGCATGACCAGCATCTCCGTATGGTTCTTCAGATTCTCAGGAAGTACCAGTTGTATGCAAAGTTCAGTAAGTGCAAATTTTGGTTGGATCGTATCTCGTACTTGGGTCATATCATCACCAGAGGTGGAGTGGAAGTGGACCCCCAGAAGATAGTTGCCATAGAGACATGGCCAGTACCTAGTACTGTCACAGAAGTTCAGAGTTTTCTTGGATTGGCTGGTTATTATCGTCGGTTTGTGTCAGACTTTGCTCGAATTTCAGCGCCACCGACGCAGTTGACCCGTAAGGATATACAGTTTGCTTGGACAACAGAGTGTCAGAGTTTATTCGAGAAGTTAAAGCAGAGATTGATGACGGCCCCCATTCTCACTCTTTTCGATGGGACTGGAGGATTTTCAGTTTATTATGATGCTTCAGGCAGAGGATTGGGATGCGTATTGATCCAGCATGGTAAGGTAGTCGTTTATGCGTCACGTCAGCTTCGTGACCATGAGAGGAATTATCCTATCCATGACTTGGAGTTAGCAGCAGTAGTTTTTGCATTGAAGCTTTGGAGGCATTATTATATGGAGATCGGGTGGAGATTTTCACCGACCACAAGAGTCTTAAGTACGTGTTTACCCAGAAGGACCTCAATATGCGTCAGAAAAGATGGCTAGAGCTACTTGTAGATTATGACATCAACTTGCAGTATCATCCTGGGAAGGCCAACGTTGTTGCAGATGCGTTGAGCAGAAGAGCCGGAGTTTATTTTCTAACAGCACAGCCAGAGTTGTTAGCAGATCTTCAGAAGATGGGTATTGAAGTTATTCTTTCTTCCAGTGTGGCATTGATGGCTAATATGCAAATTCAGTCCAGTATAGTTGAGAGGATCAAGTTAGCTCAGTCCACGGATTCTAAGCTTCAGCGGCTTAGGGCAGAATGTGTCGCAGGAAGAAGACCAGAGTTATGTATTTATAAAGATGGTACACTCTAATATGGGAGGCGTCTTTGTGTACCCAATAGATATATTAGACAGGAGATCATGGCAGAAGCTCACAGTTCTCAGTATTCGATTCACTCCGGTGGTACGAAGATGTACCAAGATATTTGACAGCATTTTTGGTGGAATGGCATAAAGAGGGAGATAGCCCGGTTTATCTCTCGTTGTTTGGTTTGTCAGCAAGTTAAAGCCGAACATCAGAGGACAGCTGGACTTTTTCAACCTTTACCGATCCCATAATGGAAATGGAAGCACATTACCATAGATTTTATGACTAGATTACCTAGATCCCTAGCTGGAAGAGATGCTATCTGGGTTATAGTCGACAGACTCACGAAGGTGGCTCATTTTATCCCTTTCAGAATCGGTTAGTCGACGGATCAGCTTGCAGAGATGTACCTCTGGCAGATAGTCAGATTGCATGGAGTGCCAGTCAGTATTGTGTCCGACAGAGGTTCTAGATTCACCTCGCACTTTTGGCGGAGTCTTCAAAAAAGTTTGGGGACTCGTCTCAAGTTCAGTTCAGCCTATCATCCACAGACAGATGGTCAGTCAGAACGCACGATCCAGAATCTTAAAGATATGTTGCGGTCATGTACACTCGACTTCGGTGGTTCGTGGGAAGATTACCTGCATCTTAGAGTTCTCCTACAACAACAGTTTCCAGGCCAGTATCCAGATGGCGTCCTTTGAAGCCTTGTACGACAGGAAGTGCAGATCTCCTTTAGCCTGGGATGATATCGGTGAGAGACAAATGCTTGGACCAGAGATGGTGACGCAGACTATTGAGGTGGTCAGACAAGTCAGGGATCATCTTCGAGTTGCTTAAGATCGCCAGCATCATTGGGCCGATTTCATCGGCATCCCCTTGAATTTTCTGTCGGTGACCATGTATTCCTTAGGATCTCGCCTACCCGTGGCGTCATTCATTTCGGTGTGCAGAAAAAGCTTAGTCCTAGGTATATAGGACCGTTCGACATCCTGGAGCGAGTAGGTGATGTGTCCTATCATCTCGCTCTTCTGTCGTCGTTATATGAGGTACATGATGTCTTCCATGTATCCTAATTGCGATGGTATATCCCAGATCCGAGTCATGTCCTTGATCATTCAGAATTGGTTATTGGTACCAACCTTTCGTATGAGGAGAGACCCGTATCCATATTAGACCGAAGAGAGAAGATACTCAAGAATAAGACTATCAAGTTAGTCCGTATTGCTTGGGGTCATCACTCTTTGGGTGAGTCAACGTAGGAGCGTAAGGATGATATCCGATCGCGATATCCCGACCTGTTTGACTCGTAAGGTATAATGTCTTCCTTATACCTTATGCCTTCAACTTCCTTGCTTGCATGAATGATTGCTTGATTGATTGCTTAGTTATAACTTGCCTGTGACTAGTATAGCTTGTTCAATATCTTTATCCCCTTGATTAAATTCTGAGGAAGGAATTCTTTTAAGGTGGGTAGAGTTGTCACCTCCATTTTCCGTATACGTATTTCCAGTATACGTGTATGGGATCCTGTCCAGTATTTCTACTTGTCTTGTCTTGCTAGCTGATTTTTGTTTAGGTTCATCATGGTTTAACTTGGTTCATTATTGGTTTGGCTTGGTTATTTTTGGTTCAACATGTTAACCCCCTACCTACCACCATCCCCATTTATAAACCCCACCTACTTTTCTCTCTCTTCATTACTCTCCATAACTTCTTCTTCTTTTTCTCCTCCATTAAAAACCTCTCCCCCTCCATAGACAAGTGCACCTTGCTCTCACTCAAGAACCCATTTTGATGGTTCCAATGGCTTCCTAGCATGATTCTATACCACTTTAGAACTTGGAGATTTTTATTTTGATGCATGGGTTTTTGTAGATCTAGGAAATAGCTATTTTCGGATTCTTGGAGTTTTGATCTATTAAACTTCTTTTGCATGATTTGATGCTTCCATGTCGTAGAGAATTTCGTTCTACCCCAAATCGACCTAAGGAAGTCCAAAAACGGATACCGGATGAAGATTTGGCGGAGTTCGGAAGCCGAGTTCTTCTTCTCAGAATTTTCGAGAAGAAGAACAGTACAGTTCTTGGGCGCATAGACATTGTTATGCGCCCAAAGCAGTTCTTTCCCCTCATATGGGCGCATAAGCCACCATGTGGGCGCATAGAACCTTCATGTGGGTGCATAGCATCATGTGGGCGCATCGAACGCATGATTTTCAGCACCTTTCTTCACCTTTTTGATCCTTAGTCAATTTTCTTGGATTTGAAACTTAGAGAACTTCTTTAGTGGGCGTATAAGGGGTCCCCCACCCATGCCTTGGGCGTATAACCACTCGCAGTGGGAGCATACTGCCCTCCTTTGGGCGCATAGTGCAGGAGACATGCCCCCTTTTTAGGATTTTCATGTCTTTTGCCATTTTGCTCTCCACGACTTGTGATTTTGTGATGTTTTCTCATGATTGGTCTTTGTGAAATGACTTGACACGTGCGAGCCACGGCCTGGCATGGCACGGCTCGTCACAGCCTGGCCCGTGCTAGCCGTGGCACGGCTTGGCACGGCTTAGCTCGATTTGGCACGACTAGTCACGGTGTAACTTTTGCGATACGACTTTTGCGGTGCAACTTTCGCGACACGACTTGACATGACACAAATTGGCATGGCATGACATGGCATGTCATGGCATGGCAAGGCATGGCTTGGCACAGTATGGCATGGCACAATTTTCCTATGTATGGTACACTAGCACAGATTGATCATTGTTTTATGCTAAGCAGTATTTGTTTCTTTTGATATGCCATTCTTTCGGATTCTTTATAAGTGCCATGTTCTTTTCAGCCTTATTGTACTACATGCTCTATGCCATGCTTTCTTTCTTAAACAGTGGCCCGTTAGGGTGCACTCAGGATCATGTCTCTTTTCTGCTTACATAATGATATGCTATATGATCAAAACCATGATATATGAACACGAAATGATGAATGACATGTAATGAACCATGATGGCGGCCCGTTGTGGCGTGCTCCTAACAAGTAACAAGTAACAAGTAACAAGTACAAGTAGTACATCATGATAGTGGCCCGTCGTGGCGCACTCCAGATAAGAACATGACATGCTATTACATGATGGTGACCCGTTGTGGTGTACCTCTGACAAGTAATCTTGACATGTAACTCATGAATGCTGTTACGACAACTAACTGGACATGATAGCAAATCCTCATCTTGACACCGTGGGTGATTGTATTGAATGTGCTTGTATAAACTACTAGTCTTATCTCGCATCATGTCTAGGACTTGTATCCCTGGTTACCACGTTCAGGGATTCATGCTAAATTTGATTAGGTTAATGACTAGATTGATCAAGTAGTTCATATAGAGAGATATTTTGGCTACAAGCAATCCCATTATCTGGACGCCTTCCTAATGGACTTGTAGCCTACCGAGTAGGGCACATTTTCAACTCACTGTTATGTGGGGCTACATGAAACGATTACTATGCACACTGTCATGTGTTGCATCCAAGTCACCTAACAAGTCAAGATAACTCTTAACCTGAACCTTGCGTCTGGATAACCTGGATGGTCTACAGGGCTTGTGGCCATAGGAATATTTGCATCTTGCTAGTAACTAGGCTTGTGATAACCCTAGCTAGTTAACTATCAAGCCGTACTCTTGCTTGGCCGTGAATAATTGGATGGGGTCCTATCTTGTCTAGTCTTGTCGAGACCCAGTACATGGCAACCTCTGGACATGCTTGTGTATGCTTTACTTATCGATAATTGGTTAGAGACTAAGTTCTGTTCAGGCGAAGGGTTAAAACTCCGGTCCTTGTTTGGTTTACGGGTTGTAACCTGGTTACCGGAATAGTCCTTTAGTTATCTTATCGTTTATCATCATGTTTTCTCTAACTCATGTCTCATGTTATTTTATCTATGATTTTATGTGCTAATATGCTGGTTTTAGTTCTTCAGTGAAGCCTTCTTTGTGGCACTTGCTCTTTCTGGGGTCTGACCCAGCTGGTTTTGTATGGCCAAATTTTGGAGCGGCTTCCGAGGATCTTCCAGCTTTCCTGCCAGATGGTGACCACTAGAAGGAATCCTGGCAATGAGTGGATTTCATTTTGTTCTCCCACTCTATTGTAAAAATATTCTTTTGAGACGTTTAGCCGCCGAGCAAGTGTTAACTCGTTTGTAACTTTACTTACTGTCTTCCTACGGGCTGTAACATGATTGACAAATTCTAGGATTGATCATGTATGGCTTAAACTCTTGCTAGTTTTCACATTTTGTATGACTAGCTTCATGATCATCTGAATATGTATTGTATGGGATGCCTTACTTTGTATGTCTGATGATCTACCATCTTGTTACATTTACTTGCTTTGCTTGAGATTGAGACACTAGCCTTGTTCTTGACCTTAAGAGACTGATGGCTTGTAGTAAACCCTCATGCATCTAGACAGCCATGACCGTATTGCGAGGTGGGATTCACTTTAAGGTACGTAGCTGGCTGTGTCTGTCTTCCGCTCTCCAGTATTCTGGTTCTGGGGGTGACACTTGCCAAGCAACTTTTTTGCCTTATTGGTATACCAATGATATATTGAATGGGTCAAAAATTCTCTGCACAAAGTGCAACAATTATATTTCGACGTTTGAAAATATAGTCGTTGATGATGAAGCAGTATACCTGCGGTATACCGCCTCCAACAATATTAGCTCTATTTTGAGAGCTTCTCTGCATGTGCTAGTTAAAGCACTTAAAGCCCCTTTCATTTCAACTTCTTGGAGTATAAAATTCTTGGATTATACACTTAAAAATCATACGCTCCAAGCCTCTCCACATATACAAGAGCTTTCATTCGCCAAATATCTATTTGAGATAGTGTTAAATTGAGTTGCAGAGTGAGATATCCAAATTATTGTGAGAATACCAAAATCATTCTTGTAAGAGGTTGAAATCCACAAGCCTTTGGATCAAAGCTTGTGTGGAAGTCGGCGAGCCCTTCGGATCAAAGTTCGTGTGTAAGAAGTCGATGATGTCTTCGGATCAAAGCTGTAAGTATAATTATTTTCATAATAGTATATTAAAGTCGGAGAGAGTTCCAGGACTGGAGTGCTCTTGGAGGATACCAAGATACATCAGGTGTTTGTTTCTTGCCTCATTTCTAACACTTATTTTAGTTTACCAATAATATTCTCAATGATGCTTAATTATCTACTAAACCATATTGACCACCCTCTCAATGGTGCTTTTAGTTTTGAGTTTGGTTATCTTGATTGATCGTTGGAGGCTGAACACGGAGGGGCTATACTGCGACTGCAATGGACACAAATTAAGGTTAGGGATTGGTCCTGAAAAAAACTAACTGTATATATAGGGTCGATTATAGAGTTGCTAATCGAGTTATCGGGTTGGGGTGAGATGGTGGAGATTTGGCGCGTAAAAATTAGATCTAGGCGAGATGAACGGTCGAGATTGATTATCTCAAATGTGATTCTCGTTTTAGTCAACGACCATGATATCATGAGACGATTCTGATCTATAACTTAAAATTCGGGTATGTATTTGGTTTGGACCTTAATGGGTCTGACCTTCCACTAGTTAATTTAAATAAAAATTAGTTTTAATAATTTATTAATAGTTTTTAGGGTTTATAAAATAGGAAAAATAGTTTCAAGGCTTATTAAAATAGCAGACCAATCGAAGAATTCAAAATTTTTGGAAAATATTAGAGTCTATCAGCAGCCAATGTGTCAAGTTTCATGGGATTCTCTGGCACTTCAGAAATACTGCATTTTACTGACTGATCTTACCAACGAAAATAAAATGGTCGCTATTTACCGACGAATTACCGACTAACTAGCTACTGATTTATTATGTAAAATACAGTATAACTAAATGCCGCTAATTCCGTCGCTAATGTACTAGCGACCACTTAGCGACGAACAATTTCAGCGCTGAGCTAATGTAAAAGTTACACAGCACCATCCCTCTTCATTCTCAAATTTTCACCCAAACGAAAAAATTTCCCCAATCAAAAATTTCCCAAACCCTCTCGTCCTTCGGCCTCCTCCTCCTCCCTACCCCCTCTCGTCCTCCGGCATCCTCCTTTCGACCCCCTCCTCTATAGGCCCCCTCTCTGCCCCTTTCTACAGCCCCACCTCCGTCCCTACAGCCCCCTCCTCTCCGTCGACCCGCATCTCCGCCTCCCCTACAGCCCACCCTCCTCCCCCTACAGCCTCCTTCCTCTCCGCCGGCCCCCTACATCCCCCTTCTCTAACCCCCTACAACCCCCCTTCTCTGCCCCCTACAGCGAACAAAAGCCCCTCCTCCTCCTACATCGAGCAGACGCCCCCTCCTCCTACTTCGGTCAGACCCTTTTTATCCGTCGAAGGTAAACCCTATCCCACATTGCTATTTTTTTAAGTTATTGTATTTGTGATTTGGGGAGAGGGGCAATATAAATTTATATTTTGGTGTTGTACATACGTCGATCAGGATTTGCAGACCCTCCTACTCTACCAGAGTGGCCAGCCAACATCACTCGTCCCGAGCTGTGGGCTGATGGAACGACGTAAGTATATAATTATTAGTAGACACATTTATTCATACTCTATTTATTATCTAATCGTATATTCTTTTGTTTATTTCAGGTTCTTTTCGGTCCAGGCTGGTAGAGATTTGGACGAGTTGATGCGTCGTCAATTCCATGGTCCCTATTTGAACTTCGGGGACATCCCACTTGATAGACGATTCATTTGACTCGAGATGCTTGAGGTATGTCTAAATAATATCGTCTTTGTTTACAATATTTCTGAAATATTTGCTCATTTGTTTTTATTTGTTCTTATTTGCAGAAGTTGTACTGGTAGCCGGCGCATGGAGATCACGCGATCCGAAAGTGCTACAAGTTCGTCGCCAGCAAGAGGTTGAGGGATATGGTCAATGACCAGAAGGCGTTGGCTCTACTAAATAGTGCTCTTCGCAAGGAGTGGCTGAAGGAGAAATTCTGGGAAGAGATGAAGAAGAAGATGGATACCCCGGCCTAAAGGCCAAGTGTGAGAAGACAAAGGCTGCCCGTGCTAAGGGTGGTCACCACACGGGTGGATCCATCTCAATTTCAGAGCATTATCGACTGCTGGTGGGTATTCTTATTTGTTATTTCTTTAATTGTTTAAATTTAATGTTTATTATAAATTGATATTTAATTATTACAGTGTGAGGAGGTCGCCAGGGCAGGCAGAGACCCGAATGCCGTTGACTTTCCTAAAGTTTTTGAACGTACCCATAAGCGAAAAAAGGATGGGAAGCTCGTAGATGCTCAAGCGACCAAAGCCTATGTAAGTTTTCTGAGTTCTATTTCAAATTATATTTATTTTTTGTCTTTATGTACTTAACTATATTTAGTTTACCGAAATAGTTAGTTCGAACTCAAATATGAATATTAATTCTAAATCATAACCCTAAGTAGCATTATAAATCAAAAAATAATTTAGGAGACGTATGAGAACGTAACCATAACAATACTTAATAGTAACTAAAATATGAATATTAACTCTAAATATATTCACCTATATATATATAGGAGACGTATGAGACCTTAGAGAGTCGAGTTGGTGAGGGAGGGACTGCCGAGGGGGGAGCTTGGACTAGTCAGCCACCGATGCCGGCTGTGAGGAACGACTTGTGGATACAAGCTGTCGGTAGAGGAAAAGGGGCCAGCGTGTACGGTACCAGATCATTGGCATCCTAGCCGTCCGTTTATTCTAGAGCTCCTCTATCTCCACCACCTCCACCTCCACCTGTAGATGCACATACCGACGATACTGTCGACACCTACACTTTGCGACAGATTACACAGATTTTGGTATGCCTACAGGGTCAGGTGACCCAGATGAGCGGAGTTCTAAGCAAATCAGGTATGATTCCTGCTACCACTGCACTGGCTCCAGCTTCAACCTCAGCATCTTCGGCAACGACTGCTCCTCCGACCATAGTGCCTACTACACCGGCTCCTCCTCCGACCACAGCGCCTCTTGTCGTGCCGCCGAATCTTCCAGACGTTCTTGTCCAGGACGTACATCGGATCGTCATTTTGGTCCTGGAATAGTTATATGCATGCAGACGGCCGGCAATGCCTTTGGCACCTCCTCCACCTCCTCCACCATGAGTTTAATTTTTGTTTATTTTTTGGTTGTATTTGACAATGTGTATGAACTTTAGGGAGTTTGTATTTGATTGAGGAGTTTGATCGATGAGTTTATGTATTATTGAACACATTTGTGTATATGTACTATATTGCGACTGCTGGACTTGTTTGTATCTATTGGAGTTGTTTGGATATGCAATTGGAGTTCAATTTAATGTATATATTGGTGCTTGGGTTAATTTTCGTATATATTGGGGTTATTTTAATGTATATCATTTGACTGTAATATTTATTGGGTTATGTTGGTGTTTGTATCTATTTACAGGTTTGAGCAAAGCTGGAACAATTTAGTCTGGCAATAATAAGAAGTTTACTGACTACCCAACGACGGAATAGCGACGAAAATCTGGAAAATTTGCAGGCTAGCGACTAACTACCGACTGGTTAGCGACTGAGTTCTGGAAATATTTTCAGGCTAGCGACGAACATTTCTGCCGCTGACCTTCTGTCTGATACCAAAAGCATATCAGACAAGTCAGCGACGGAAATTTCCATCGCTAAGCTTCTAGAAAATTTGTTATTTTTGCTCACAAACTTTCATCGGTATTCCGTCGCTAAGTTGTCGCCGCGTTTGCCGACGGTTTATATTCTTTGCTAATCCGTCGCTATGATGCGTCGGTAAGCCGTCGCTATGGCGATGGATTACCGACGAAATTTTCATAGCGACGTTATAGTTATCGACGTCCTGTTTTGGTCGGTAATCCGTCGGCAAATTACATTAGCGACGGAAATATAGTATTTAGCGACGGATATTTTCGTCGCTAATTACCAATATTTTAGTAGTGTGGTATGGATTTCAAATGAAAATTCTTACAACTTAAAAGGTTAATCGTTTAACGTTTCTCGTGTTTTAGTTGTTAGAAAAATTCATAAACATATGAGTAAGTCTAAAAAATTATAGGAAGTTATCTAACAGTGTTCAAGGCTTAATTCAAAGGGATATGACGTTCTAGTATCCATGTTTCATATATACATTACCTAATTATCCAATTATATATACTTTAATTAATTAATTATGATTTCTAATTCTAAAACACATAAACAAATTATGTGTTACATATGACCATGGTGGAGAAATATTTACCTAAATATAACATGTCTGCAAGGTTGTTTCTGACATTCTAAGGCCCCATGTACAAATACTAAAAATGGTCTTTTTCAACCACTATAAATAAATTTTTCTAACATTTTAATGGTCATGTTACTGCAATTTCTAAAAATAGGGAGATTTAAATATCAAAAAAAATAAAGATTTCATATTAGTAATATATACGGAGGTTAAAAAATTTGTGTCCTTCCATTTTTTGAAATCATGAACGATTGTGTAACTTACACATACTCAGAAACGGTCATGCATGTGTGTTTAGTTTTGATACACCAATGTTCCATTGTCAACATGCACTTTATATTAACAAAAAATTTAAAAATTGCATATACAGTCATGGAATTGATAGAAATTGCTCTGAGAACAAAGATGTTCTCGAAATTACATAGAAGGACATGAAATGCCCTTTTAAAGAGCGTATGTGCCAGAAATGCCGTTTAAAGGACGTTTCTTTACTAATCATCGGATAAACTAGTTTATTTACGAATTAAATTAAATGTGAAAGAAACGTCCTTTAAAAGAGCATTTCTGTGTTGTGGTGGTTGGTTTTTGGTGGTTGAAAGTTGAATAAATGATAGGATTAAATGAGTTTGTTGGATGAATTAAATGATACCGGTTAAAAAAGTGGTGGGGGATGAGATTAATTTTTTTAGAAAGAAAAAAATGCAAAAGAAAACTGAAAACAATTCTTGAAAAAAAATGAAATAGAAAAACGAAAAAAATAATAAAAAACCGAAAATAGAAAAAAGAAATCGTAGAAGAAACCTAAAAAAATTGTATTGCATGTTAATCTAGTTGTTTAGATTAAAATAATTATTTAGATATAATATATATTTAATTAACCATATCTAAAACCTTAAAAAAATTATTAAGTCAAAAGGAAAGGGGGGGGGGGGGGGGGGGGGGGGGGGAGGGGGGGGGGGGGGGGGGGGTTGGAATAGATTTTAGAAAGAAAAAAATTTATAAAACCGAAAACAATTCTTAGGAAAAAAGGAAATAGAAAAACAAAAAATATAATAAAAATAGAACAAAGAAAATAGAAAAAGAAATCGTAAAAGAAACCTAAATTTTTTTTTGTATGTTAATCTAGTTGTTTAGATTAAAATAATAATTTAGATATGAATATTATAATTAGTTAAATATATCTAAAACCCTAAAAAGAAATTATAAACACAAAAAAGAAAAAGAAATTTAAGAAGGTAAAAAAATAGATTTTTAGAAAACCGAAAATAATTCCTAGGAAAAAGAAAAACGAAAAACTATAATAAAAAAAAAAAGAAAACCGAAATAAAAAAAATTATAAAGCCAAAAAAGGGGAAAAATAGATTTTTAGAAAGAAAAAAAAAAGACTTTTAGAAAACAAAATGCAAATGATATTAAATAGAATAAGTTAGTTGAATGCTAACGATTAATTAGATAAATTGGAATAACAATTAGTTTAGTCGGCCGGAGAGTAAATGAAAAGCAAGGAAACGGGTGTTTTGTTGCTCTCCTACCAATTTCTTCCAACTCAATTCTCTGTTATATTAATATTAATTAATTTATTAGAAAAATATAGTTGGTACCAGATCAAAACAAACCAGAAAGGGACTACTAATATTGTTACATCAACCTACTTTGAAAGCACATTATAGTAGCCTTTATACGAAGGTTCCACTACAATAAGAATTAGTTTTCTATGTCCAACACTAAATTTATTCATGCATCATTTTGGAAAGTAGGTCACTTTGAGGAACATCACATTCTAAGCATGGATAGACAAGTCAATATTATAATTATATGTCTTATATGTAAAATATTTGGTTTCTTTGTGTGTACTCAAAGCTAAAATTGCAAGTCGTATTCACAAAAAAAAAATATCACCACTTTGGTATAGTATTTGATTGAAATAGATTCCCTCGTTGTCCCACTCTTGGTATAAATAGTCCTTAAATTCACAGAAACAATTACTCTAGGGACACCATATGAGCAAAATATCACCATTTGTATTTTTAAAAGTAATTCAATTTACTTTTTAAATTTATAACATGATATATTTAAAAATAAAATAAAATTTTTATTCCTCACACAATGTCCTACAAACAAATCGTATGTGCGCAGGTCTGACCCTAAGGGTAGGATGGGTGGTGACCGTCCAAAGGCCCCTACTAAGAGAAGCCTCCTAAGTTTAGTATATTTATATAAGAGTTAAATATTTAAAAAAATTATAAAGGTCAAAATTGTTTTCTTATAATATAAAAGGTCCACTCCAAAACCAAACTAACAACTTGCAAACTCCTTCTAAATTCAAAGAAAACTCCCCTTTTAGATTTTTTTTCCAAGGCCCAATTTAGATTTTGCACAAAGCCATTTTATTGGTTTTGTTCAAAAAAATTCTTTTAGATTTTGTCCAAGACCTCCAATTCTTAGGACCGTGCATGTATCTATCCATCTTGTTATTGAAGACAATAGCAATGACAATTCAAACTCAGGACCTCCTCACTATCTGGTAGGAATGTGAAAAATTATGTTAAATATGGTTCGTTATTGTTGACAATAACATAATTAAAAGATGAAAAAATTATAACACGATAGATACCAATTTACCTAATATTCAACCAATAAATATAACAAAGTATCAATAAGGGAACCAAGATATTACAAATATTTGGTTAGTTGCATCCATTATTGCCAAAAAAAGAGAATTAAATGAAAAAAATAAGAAATAAAGAAGACTATTTGTGCGGCCTATCCCACTTCACGAAAAAAATTACTGTGTTGAGCGCATCGTGCACTTTTCATATCAACCGTTAGATTGCATGTAAATATATACATGCACACATCCCAATACAATTTAATAATTTAGGATGAAGGCCTTGTTTGGTTCGTGGCAAGGAAATCATTTCCTTGCTATTTTTTAAATTACAATTCTCATTGAAGTTTTTTTGAAGATTGGAAATGCCAATGAATTTAGAAATACTTCAAGGTGAAAAAATGATTCCTTACTTGGATGGATAAAATTATTTTTCTTCCCAATTTTTCTTTCATTGAGAATCAATTTTCTTTCCTCCTCAATTTTTTTTTTTTCATCTAATTTTTTTTTTTTAACTCTATGATTTTGCGAACCAGACCGAAGGTGCAGTGTGCTTCCGGCCCATAGAATAATTTCTTCCGTCAGCAACTATTTTCCTATAGGTCGAACTCAACTCCCTGGCCCAGTCAGCGGAGCGACTTCCCCACGATCCAACGGCTCCAAATCAAAGTCGGTACCATCCAACGACCAATTATTTTTTATCATTTTTATATTATTTTATTTTGTTCATAAAGTATACTTCAACTAATTAATATAGTATTGTTTATTTATTTATTACTTCATAGGGAAAGCCAAAGGAAAGCAACCATCAAAGGAGAAGACTTCGACTTCGAGAGCAGCAAAATCGAAAGAACCCAAACCCCAAAAAAAAAAAAAAAAAAAATCCGATTTTTGAGGTAATTTCCATCGATTTAACCTCAATTTCCGATCACAAAGTTTGAGTTTTCGCTCTTTATTTTGTGGGTTTTGATCACTTCGATGGAGGCTTTCGTAATTAGGGTTTCAATCTTTCTCGAAGGAACCCAACTTCAGTTGGGTTTGTGCAGAATTTGTGGGGATTAGGAAAAAAGTTGTCATCTTTAGCCCAAATTCAATGTAAACTTTTGTGGGTTTTAATTCATAGGGAGCGAGTTTATGTCTCTAGATTACTTTAGTGCAGGGGCTTGGTCTGTGTACTTTCAATTCCAATTGTTTGATTGCTATTAGGTTCAGATTACTAAGAAGTTCTTGCTTGCTGCTGATTTTGATATTGTAATTTCTTTCATAGAAATTTGCATTGGACTGTCGCTTATGACATGAATCAGGGATGAGGAGTGAAAACCCGACCGAATACCGATTAAAAATATCCCGAAAAACCGAACCGAAATTATGAACCGATACCGAATTGCCGAACCAACTAAAATATGGTATAATGGTAGTGGTAGCAGTTTGAGTGTAATACCGTACCAAAAATACCAAACCGATTATATATATATATATATATATATATATATATATATATATATATATATATATATATAAAGTAGTACATAAATTAGTATACATTTTTCTTCCTCTCATGATTAATTTTATGCTACTCTTTTTCATTTTTATCTTTGTTTTATTTGAAAATCAGTTTCTTAGAACTTAGAATGGATTTTGGTGGACTTGAAATTATGTTAAGAACGTTAAGTTTTGGATCTTTTAAGCTCATTTAGGTTTCTGCGACTTGTTACTTTTTGCTCTAATAAATTTAATTAATTGTTTGGTTGGTAGAGGCTTGGCTTTGAAATTTAATGCTTCCAAAAAAAGTAAAAAAATATATTTCTAGATTAGGAGGTTTCATAATAGCAAGTGTGTTGATTAGTTGAATGTTAATTGGTAAAATACCGCTTTCGAACAAAAATCGACCCAATAACGTTTAACCGAAAACGAAAAAACCGATTCTAAATGGTACGATATAGGTATTGATTTTTAAATACTGATTAGAAAATACCGAAAAAATCGACCTAGTACTGACTGATTATACCGATGCTCACCTGACATCTATGGAAGATAAATACCGAAAACATAGTTTATCTTTAGAACATTTTTTGCGACATGCAACCTTTTCTCCGCGAACAATGGGGGATAACTAGAGGTTTCCATGTTGATCTCTTTCTTACGTTACTATTGACGTGAAACTTACCATAAATAGGTGCTATTTTTGATTTTTTTTTTTTTTTTTTGTAAAGTTCAGGAAAGATTAGGACATTGGTGCTCAAGGGTGCTGGTGTTAGTGGTGGGAGGAGGACTTGAGGGGTCGATCGAGAAAGGAAAAGGATGCTGACACAAAGCATGGTAGTATACGGTAAAACGAGGATAGAGGTTTAAGTGGACTTCAAGGTGCTAAATGTGGTTGGGGAGTGGAATAGGGTGGATTTAGGATTATGGTTAGAATGCTCAATGCTATGGCTGACTGAGGAAGGAAGAAGAGTGTTGAAAACTTGAAATGGATGAGGTGTGCGTGTGGTCTCTGTGAACACTAGGGTAGTTTAGGGGTAGGAATTAGTTTTTTTTTCTTCTTATCGGAGATTACCAAGGATTATCAAAATAGGCAGTAAAGTTATGTCAAAGATTGTTTTTTTTTTCAGAGAGCAAATTGCTCAACAAATAGTGATGTTGCTTTTAAAATGACTGCACAAGGTAACTGACAAAAGCCGGAGGATAGTTATGTGCCAATAACTAAAATCCCCACCTCACATTACTTATAAGATTTGTAGAAATTCATTCAGGTAGATCGCTTTATTGCTGTATACCTTTAGTCCATTCAGAAACTCTAAATCTAGAAGTAGCTAACTTGGCACCATGGTTACCTGAAATGTAGAACACTCCAGAAGGCTTTTTTCTAAACGAAACGAGAGTGTGGTAAGGGGGAGGGGGGTGTTCCTGTATGCGTTAAGTTGGGGGTAGGCTTTTTCTAAACAATAAATCAAAGTTAATCAAGTACCATAATATCCAAAACTAAAGATTCATAAATTCTAATTTCTAAACAATTCTAGCAATAAGGTCCTTTGAAAAATAAGTAGCAAATCTTACACTCTAAATCTTTAAACGAAAAGAACAAAAAAAAACTACCTCTTCTTCCCTTTAAAAGCTTGGCTGGAACCCCTAATAAGTACGATGTGTTTGCTTGTTGGAATGTAGATTTTAATGTTCCAATTTACCAGCGTTTCATGTTCCTAACATGCGTTCCCGGCTGCGTGTTCCGAAATCGCGGAACGGTACCTATATGGTGAATTTAGGTAACCATGGTTCCTGTATCTCGTCATTTTTCAGCATGGTTCTTGAGTCTACCTGTACTGTAGTTTCTTAAGGTATATGTGTGCCAAAAAGTCTGTATGGGTGTTTATCTACCACAGAGGTGATAAGATGTTTCACTGTCAAATTACCTTTTTTGTTCTTTAATATATCGAATCATTACTTTGTCCTTGTAGCTTGATTTCCATGTATATGATTATGCGTGCATTAATATCTTGTTCTCTTTTCAGATCTGTGCTCCTAGAGTACTACATTCTCTTTGTGTTAACTATAATTATTTTCTGCTTGATATTGACCCTAGAATTCAAGATGAGTGACAACCTGATGGACAAAGTCAGCGCTTTTGGTGAGCGCCTTAAGATCAGTGGGTCTGAGGTTAGTCGGAAGATGACAGCTGGCATGAGTTCCATGAGTTTCAAGATGAAGGAGTTTTTCCAAGGTCAGAACCCAGCAGACAAGATCGTCGAAGAGGCCACCGCAGAGACCTTGGAGGGACCCGATTGGGCTACTAACCTAGAGATCTGCGACATGATTAACAGTGAGAAGGTCAACAGTGTTGAGTTGATTCGAGGCATCAAGAAGCGTATCATGTTGAAGGACCCCAGGATCCAGTATCTTGCACTGGTTCTCCTTGAAACTTTGGTGAAGAACTGTGAGAAAGCTTTCTCCGAGGTTGCTGCTGAGAGGGTGCTTGATGAGATGGTCAAATTGATTGATGATCCTCTGACTGTAGTGAACAACCGGAATAAGGCTCTTGTTCTGATTGAAGCATGGGGTGAATCAGGAAGTGAACTCCGCTACTTACCAGTCTATGAGGAGACATACAAGGTATTTCTGATCCTGAATTCTTCGTAAAATTTAGTGTCAATTTAACATTATCACTAAGGTGCCCTTATCAAAGTAAACATAACCGAAAGTCGACTTAATGTAGGTTTCTTAATGAGTAATTTTGTTGGTTGTAGAGCTTGAAATCTAGAGGCATACGTTTTCCTGGACGTGATGATGAGAGTTTGGCTCCAATATTTACCCCACCACGTTCAGTTTCAGAGACAGAATCATATGCTCGAGAGGCTCAATTTGACGTTCCTGTGACAATTTTTACGGCTGAACAAACAAAGGAAGCATTTGATGTTGCTCGTAACAGCATTGAACTTCTTTCGACAGTTTTATCCTCTTCCCCACATCAGGATGCTTTACAGGTAAAATGTTTCATCCCATGAACTATACAACTTTACATTTTATTGCAGCTATGATTGATATGTTCCACTTCTTCATATTACTGTTTATATTGGGGGCATTGTTTCTCAAGATTTGTTAAGGTTTGGTGTGTTGTATCTTAATCTCTTTATCGTAATGTTGTTATATATATATATATATATATATATATATATATATATATATATATATATATATGAGGAGGGATCCACATCCCCTCATTTTTTGCATCCCCAAGCATCCCCATGTTAACAACCATTGGATGTGCTTTAAGTCATCTAATCTTAACCGTTGGTAAATCAATGGTTAAGATTAGATGACTTAAAGCACCATCCAACGGTGTGAGTAGGGGGGATGCTTGGGGATGCAAAAAGTGCGGGGATGCCTATCCTTCCTCTATATATATATATATATATATATAGAGGAATTGTTTTCCGGAATCGCTCCCACTGGGATTCGAACTCCGCCCACAAGGGCCACATGCCTCCACACTAACCACTTGGGCTCCGGAAAACAATTACCATTTGCAATATATATATATATATATATATATATATATATATATGAGGAAAGTAGGCTTCACCGTGGAAATTTTTATTCCAAAAATATCCTCATCTGTATTTACTAATTAAAAATTGTTTATTAAATTTAATATGGGTAGTTATGTAATTACGTATAGAAGAAAAAAATAATTAAAGAGATTGTTTGATCTTTCCAACTATTATAAAATACGTGCAAGGCACGTGTAATATATATATATATATATATATATATATATATATATATATATATATATATATATATATATATATGGAATTACAAAAATATATATATATATGGAATTACAAAAAACAGAGTTGATCCAATATTAATTTAGGTGGTTATTTGTATTTAACCGCTATATGTGATTTCTAATAGGAAGTAGAACATTATTCAAGTCCCTTTTTTATTCTAATTTAGTATACCGGTAATATTATTCTTTCAGCTTTGTGATGACAACATTGACAAGGATTTGTCTATCTACATCAGTACATACATGAAGACAACTTGTTATACTTTATAGATCTTCCCATGTTTTACACTTTTGCGAGTGAAATGCATGCTTTCACAGGTTGTTTTACCTACATCTTAGTTTAAAGGGAAAAAAACCCACCCATGCCGTCATATTCCCCTGGCTGTGTTATACCTTCTATGATCTGTGGATCAAGCAGGAAGCACCATGACGTACATGCAAAACTTATCGGCTGTGTTTTCTTATTTTGGATTTGGGAAAACTATACTTTTGGTCACTGAATATTTGTCTGACCAAAATTTTAGTTACTTAAAGATATTTTACAAAAATTTAGTCACTGAATGTTTGGTCTTCCAAAAAAATGGTCACTTTGTTAAATTGTTGTTTGTTTTATTAACGATTTTTGTTGACATGACATGTTATGTGCCATGTAAGTCGTTAAGTATGACATGACACATCCACGTGGGCTATTTTTGGGTTTTATTTTGCAAAAAAATTCGTTTGGGTATTAAGTTATGTGCCATGTTTCAATGTTTATGACATGGTATTTTATTTTTTTATTTTTTAAAAAAAAAACTTAATACCCAAACGAATTTTTTGAAAAATAAAATCTAAAAATAGCCCACGTAAATGTGCCACGTCATACTTAACGACTGACATGGCACATAACATGCCATGTCAACAAAAAATGTTAATAAAACAAACAACAATTTAACAGAGTGACCATTTTTTTGGACGACCAAACATTCAGTGACTAAATTTTTGGAAAATATCTTTGAGTGACTAAAACTTTGGTCAGGCAAACATTCAGTGACCAAAAGTATAGTTTTCCCTTTTGGATTTATTGTAGCACATCACATATTATTTTTACATGGTTTATAATACCAACAATACCACCACTATTGTAATGGGATTCAATAGTAAATTCGACCCGATTGGATCCCTTTGTCTTGAAATCAATGAAATGTGCCTTGGTTGCTGTATCCGAAGAACCTGATCCAATTGGGACTTCTCCACTATCTGCTGCTGTGGTTTTGTTGTCTTATATAACTCGGCAATGCTACTACTGTCAGGAATTTACTTGAACCGACTTTGATATTTGACTATCATCTTTATAGAGAACTCTCTCTCTCTCTCTCCAAGATCCTTTGTCTTCTTGCGATATTGTTCTCTTCCTTTTCGACATACTAATCCATACATCTCCCCGTCCAGTACCGTCTAAGAGATAAATTATAGTAACTCTTAGGAAGATTTGGTGCTATTTTTTCCTTCTAGATGCTTGATATTAATTGATGTGAAGGTTTGTTGTATATGCTGGAAATGTCTTATATAATTTCTTCCAATTAGCTGCCCTATCCATAGAACTAAGTTGGCTTAGGCCTTCTCCAATGGGGGACTCTTCCTTTAAAAAAAATTCTATAATAGAACCTCTCCATAGGGAAAAAAAAATGTCTCCAATGGGGTTTCTATCCAAGGCTCTATCATTGGTGGAAAATATTAAAAATAAAAGGACTCTACGTAAGGTTCTATATCTGGAGCCCTTGATAGAGTTTTCTACGTCTATATAGGCATATAAAAATGGGTCCCAGATTACTATTTTTTTGTTTAATGCCACGTAGATACGAACAAATATAGAAAAATACCATTAGAGACATTTTTTGTAGTTTGGTTTTATATTGAAAAAAGTCATGTAAACATAGAAAGCCTTCTTAAAAGGATTTCACACGTATGATAGAAACCAAAAGAATAGGAATAATCATTGGAGAACGTCTTACATAATGTTTACAAAAGAAAGAACCCCAGTAAACAAGGAAACTACCCATCATTAGTTTTATGTAGAATTCATTGTTTAAATAAGGAAATTTCTTAACTAGAGAAAGAGCCCATCATGTGTTCTACATGGAAACTCACTATTAAGAGCAGTTTAGGTAGGGATACTTCTAGGTGTGGAAATGACCTATTAAAACTGAAACTAAAAACATTAAAAGAGCCAATTTGTCCAACTAGGCATAAACTAGCCCGAACTTGTAAAATCTAAGTGCAAATGAATACAACAGAAACAAAGCCTTTATCCCAAAAAACAATCACAATTGGGTTGGCTATTTGAATCCTATTCTTCCATTTGGTTTTAGTAAGGGTCATGTCCTTTGCAACGCTAACAAAATTTATATGGTCTTTATCACTTTAAACCATGTTCGTCTAGGTCGGGCTGTTTGAATCATCTTCTTCCATTTCGTTTTGTTAATGGTCATGTCCTCTGTAACGCTAACAAAATCTATATGTTCTTTATCACTTTAAACCATGTTCGTCTAGGTTTACCTCTAGTCCTAGCGGCTCCATTAACTGCTATATTATCGCTCATTCTTACGGGATGATCAAAGTTGCACATGGCCCATCCACCTAAGTCGATTTTCTCTCATCTTGTTCTCAATTAGTGCCATCTCTAACTTCCTGTAGATATACTCATTTCTTATCTTATCTTTTAAAGTATTACCACTCTTCCAAGTTAGCATTTTCATTTCGGCTACATTAACTTTCTGGACATGTTTCTTATAGCAATCTTGTAAAAAATTCTTTCAACTTCAGAGTTATTTTGCGATTACAAAGTACTTAATAAGTATTCTATTTCAACAATCTTGTTTTAATTCTATGCATGACATCCTTCTCAATCTCTCCATTATGATAAATGTTTGATCCTAAATAACGAAACTATCATACTTAGATATTCCTTGTCCATCTATACGGACTCCCTTTTTATTTCTCTTTGACTTTGAGTTGAAACGCATTTCATATACTCTTTTTCTTTTCTCTTTAAGTACAAATGAATCATCCCAATAAATAATACCAAACAAATGTACTATCAAAATATTAAGAGGTTGTGAGCAAACATTGTAACCGCACGAGATTACATATGTTGACAATATAGACTTATAGTTGTCTACAAGACTATAACTTATAGTTATAGGTAATGTTGATTTGACTAAAACATGAAGTTTTACCCTCTGTTTCCCTTTTTTTTCTTTTGTAGGGTTGAAATAAAATTCTTCCACTGAAAATTTTGAAGGCACCTAACTTGTCCTGGTTTATGACCAATTTGTGCCGAATTCTTAAGGAAGCAACCAATACATATTGCTTCTTTTGATGATACTATGTTTCTTGAGACTCTCGCTCTGATTTTGTAAAATGTCTATAATTTGTTAGGTGTTAGAGTTCTTATTCAATTAGACTCAATTAATAGTAGTTTTCCTTGAATTTTTTTTCTTGTTTCCAGTTTTCTTCTCACTTCCATTTTCCCCCATTCTCCTGTGTCTTCCCTCCTATAAAATGTATCCTTCCACCAACTGCACTTTAGCATTGTATCTTCCCCCTATTATAAAACCTGGTTTAGGTTACCTGGTTAGGTTTCTCCTAAAACATTATTATATATTAAATTGATGTTTACATAATTATATGCTCCTTTGTTGCATGAGCTTAAACTCATGATAAAGGGTCTGTCCATCTACCTGTCAACTAGTCAACTAGTCTTCCTTGTTTCAAGACGAGGCCCTCTTTTGTCCTTATTACCTTGGCTAGGAGTTTCCACCGCCATGTAGGGTTGACGTCAAGTTGCACAACCAGTCATATCAAGTCTTTCTTGAAGCTTTATCATGTTTTTAGCCGACCACATTTTGATGGGGAAAAGATTAGATGTTGATGGAAGAAGGCTTAGATGTTGATGATATTTATAGATGTTGATGGAAGAATGCTTAGATGTTGATGATATTGATAGTTGGTGCTTTTGTCTACTTTGAAAAATTGATAATGCATTTTTTATGGTATTATATTATCCATATGAATAAATACTCTCTGATTCTCCTGAAAAACCTTAGATTAAACATAATTACGTGTTCTTTACAACCATTATATTATTTTTCATAGAAAAATACAATTAGTGCCTTCTCTCACCTAACAACAAATTCTTGATTATACCATTGCAAGTTCAAATTGTAGTACAAATAATCTAAGCCCTAGTAAATACAGATTTACTAGGACTAGGAAGTATTAAGACTTCAAACCAATAAGGAAAGTGTCGAAGGGTAGATTAATTATTTTATTTTAAAATATCATTATTTATTTTATTAGGGTTAGTAACTTTCTTCATATGCTTTGTATCTCCTACATATATTGGCCTAGAGCCCTAGTAAAATTTTACGTCACTCTATTCACGATATGGGCTCCAGTTTCAACATGTTATCAGAGCCTTAGGTTCTCTTCCTCGGTTATCTCCCATCTCCTCCTCCGTCTTATATATATTTGACGATTTTCAAACTTGATGGCTACTTGTTTGGCAATACCATCTTCAACGACTACTTCAAGCAAATATTTTTGGGATTTCTTTGGTAGCAGCAGATCCAATTTTTTTTTTGGGGACTTCTTCGATACGTGAAGCTCCGTTCTTCTATTGGTCCATTTTTAGGATTTCTTCGAATCTTCGGTATTCGAACATGTGTATTTCATATATATTTTTTGGGATTTCTCGTTTTTTGGAGCTCCGATAAAATTTAAATATTGTCTTTCGAGATTTCTTGTACTAGATAGCTCCAACCTGCTTTAGATGTTTCTTTCGGGATTTTTTGGTTCGGAGCCCCCGACCTACTTGATAAGTTTTCTTTTATGATTTCTCGTTTCGGAATCCTGGCGTACGTAAGATGTTTTCTTTCGGGAACTCACTATTGTGAAGCTTTGATCTCTTCTAGGATTTCTTCCGTTGTGAAGTCTCGGCTCTCATTCAACTTCTTCCGAAATTTTTTGTTTGCGAAGCTCCGTCTTATTAGGGATTTCTTTGATCTTGGAGCCCCAACCTTTTTCAGATGGTTTATCGCGGGATTTATTTAGTGACGAAGTCTCGATGTATTTTTTCAGATGATCTTCAATTACTCTGTTTCCCACTCTCTACTTGGGAGGATGAGGGATCTCAATAAAGAGAGATTTTAGTATATTGACCCTCGAAAAAAAATATTTTTTATAGGTCCCTTAGTTTATATGGCTATTTGACAATTATGTTAGGTATTGTAGTCCAAAACTTTCATAATCCCTATTTTTATTTTTGCCTAAAGATGTACTTCTTGTCTCTACTAATCACAAGTGTTAACGTGGAGCATCACATTATTGTTGTGACTATACTACAGTTGTGAGCCCCCTCGGCCAAATTTTTGCAGCCGCCCAGTCCCAATTGCCTCTAGTATATTATAACATAACCATGTATTCAACAATTTGTTCACACTCCTACAAGTGGATGAACTTATGATGCAAATCCACGGTTATTGGGGCATGTTGCACGCACAAATATGACACAACGCGATTCAAACACCACCTATTATAACATAACCATGTATTCAACAATTTGTTCACACTCCTACAAGTGGATGAACTTATGATGCAAATCCACGGTTATTGGGGCATGTTGCACGCACAAATATGACACAACGCGATTCAAACACCACCTATTTTGGTGTCTTTTGGAGTGTCAAGGATGGGTCCGATATGTCTAACACAACGCGATGGACACAATTATTGGTGTCCATGCTTCCTAGTCTAGTGCTAATTAACACCCATAACATATACCCCCAACGTCATAATCATTGACTACCCAACTGTTGTCAAGAATGGAGTCCACAGGGTCTTTCGGTGCATGAAATACCCCTAATCCAAAAATAGTAGTTTGGAAATGGGTCTAAATTTGGTCCAAATGTGGATATTGGAATTTAGAAATTTCGAATCGATCTTTATAACATAATTGCACCGAAAAGTGTCTGGAGGATGGTGTCTATGTCCAACATGTCTCCAATGCTATACTACTGCAACAAGTGTCAGAAATTGCCAATCTTTGTGTTGGTACTTTAGGGTATTGTCAAGGTAGTCAAAAACGCAAGGCTCACTTGAGGCACAAAGGGTTCATGTCGCCTGAGGCGAACTTAAGTCGTGCGCCCGAGCAAAACGAGGCGCTAAAATAATAAATAATAAAAATATGCAAACATAAATAAATTAGTAATATTAGAATTATAACAAAATAACATATTAAAAGTTAAAACCAACAAAAACATGTTAAAACATAACCAAGTGAACTAGCAGAGCAGTAATAGCAGTAGTAATTAACTAAACTAACAAGTGTTTGTATTCTTCCTACCACGATTTTAGTAAATTTTAATTTTTCTAGTTCAACTGTAACCAACTTTGACAACCGTGGAAAGGACAATCTCCCTCCCACTTGTACAAGGTAAGTTATTTCTATGCCTCAATTTTTTTTGTATATATATAAAAAAACCATAAGGCGCGCCTTTTTTGGTTGCGTCTTGCTGAAAGACGCGCCTTAGGCACGTCCTGGGTGCGTCCGGAGAAAGGGGCCTTGCCTAGTGAGGGGCGAGGCGCAACTGTTGTGCCTTTCTGCGAGGCGCGCTTTTGACTACCATGGGTATTGTTTAAACGTATCTGACATTTCAATTTGGAATATAGCAGCCGATATATTGGGTTGGGCTGCAATATTAATTGGTTCAATAAGCATAACAACTCAACATGGTATATTCGGTATGCTAGAGGTCCTAAATCTCCAAATTAAAATTACCAAAATGCGCTAGTCTCTTTACTTCTATCCACTCTTTTAGACTCTCATCTTCTGCAGTAAGCAAAGTGATCAAGCTCTGCAGATTGCAACGGCTGCAAATGTCTCCAGCAGAGACCGAATACACCATTATCTCTCCTGTCTTGTCTTCACTGATGAAGCCATCTTCTCCCAGTCCTTTCTATCTTCTCCTCTCTCACATCATTACGACAACAGAAGTCTCATCATTCACGAAGTAGTAACAGTGCTATCAAAGTCTTCAACGACCATCGACTACACCAACAGTCAGCATCAGTATCATCATTATTATTATTTTTTGTACTCATCTTTCTTTCTTATTTTAATCATGTTCTTTCTTTATCCTCTGTGTATCCCCCTTCTATGGCGACTAAGATTTGTCTTTATTGTATTTTGATTTACATTTAGGCTATTTACAACATTTGGGTAAATAATTCCTATAGATTATATCCATCAATACTTATATAGAAGGTATATATTTGAATTTCGAACAGTATGATATGGATGCTCGATATTTAAATTTATCCCCGACATGTCCTCGGACTTCCAATATCTGGCATACCAAGCCCCAATCCAAGATGAATCCATACCAAACCCCAATCCAACATGAACCCAACATATGATCTTCAATACCTTGTTGTAGGGCACCCAACATAAAGTTAGACTTGCATTTTCCTTGAGAAAATCCGTGCTAAACAGTATTTATACATAAAAATAGTTTGTCTATGTTAAGATTGGTTGCCAAGCGACTTAAACCATGTAGGTGTGATGATCTAGGGTGAAGATGAGAAATTCCAGACCAACTTGGACAATCCGAACTGTGTATCATGATTTATACATCTTAATATGCATTTAGATAAATTTTATGTAGATTTGAAATGATTTACCCATTCGCAAGTAATAGAAAATTGAACAGTTTGAAAAGCCTTGATCTCCTGAGCAGTTGACACATGCAAATTAGATCCAGCCTCAAGATGTTTTTGTATGCATAGGCTTTATGATATATAGAGCACGCTACACAGTTTGGATCGAACATGTAGTCCATCATATATAGTAATGATATTTTACCCATTAAATGCTAGCCATATATATTTTTTTTTTGAATTAATAGGTTTTTGATGTTAAAGATAAAATCCGAGTATATTTTTGGTTGTGTTCGGATCTAAAATGGAAATTACTTTTGGAAACCTGAACTAGTTTTAGAACCATTTTAGACTTGATGGTAATTTATTGAAGTTTGTTAGTATATAAACACAAACGCAACTATCCAGTATTAGTTTATGTTCTTGGTGCAATTTATTACCGTTCTGCAACTGGAGGGATAGATGTGTACCATTTAGGATGCATGCTGGGATTTTAGTTGAAGGGACTCCTAGAAGTAGGTTTGGCCTGAAGCAATTTGGATGAAGAGAGAAAAAGGATATATTGCATTGCTATTATCAGTGCGGAAGTGGGTCCCTTAATAGCACAAAATTGTTGAAAGAGATTTATTCTGTCAACCCCAAATGTTCGAGACACAGGTCTGTTTTTTTATTCTTAAAAATTTAATTGAGATTACAATCCATAGTCAGATGACTCAGATCTTAATTCACACTTATCATTGTGAAAAGAAAAGCTTCTCAAATAACTAACTTATGATTATTGATTTAATCTTACATTTTCGAAACATCAATGAATGACTATTGTGACCCTTCAAGTATTCCTATTTTGCGACCTAGCCCCCATCTACCACACGTGGGTTGACTGGTTAAATTGGAGTTTGAGTAGCATTGGATGCGACTCCTACGTCTCACTTTCGGAGCAAACAAGCCCCAAGATATTACTCCAATAACAAGATGAAAGATAAAAACAAGCATACTATATCAATATTGCTCCTTTTCTTTGCCATCCAAAGAAACGAGAAATGATACCTTTCTATATGTTTTAAAATCCTAGTATGTTTGTTGTTTAGCTTTCTTCAGCTCATCACTGAGGTTTTTGGGAAAGCAAGCAGAGCGGTAATTACAAGTGGACAAGCAAAATTTAGAAACCAAACTATTTTGAAAGGACATTTCATTTCAAAAGAGTTTCTTAAGTTTACCATTGACTTTCCTCACCAACCGTTCTGACACTCAGAATATTAGAACATCTAGTGTCAGAAGGAGCTTGTTTTTTTTTATATTTCCATCAAACCATACAGATAATTGTGAAGTTTCTCTCAAGGGCAGTGCATGTTTCCATCTTGTAATTGCTGATTTTTATGTGCAATGTAGGTCTCATCCTTCCTATAATCAACTTCTATCTTATTAATCTCACGAAAGAAACACAAACGGCACATTTATGTGTTTTGTTTCTTTGGGCAGGATGACTTGACGACCACCCTGGTTCAGCAGTGCCAACAATGTCAGTACACAATCCAAAGTATCATCGAGACAGGAGGTGACAATGAAGCCGTCCTCTTCGAGGCATTGAACATCAATGACGAGATCCAGAAGGTGCTAGCCAAGTTCGAGGAGCTGAAAAGACCTCCTGTGGTGCAGTCCGAGCCAGAGCCTGCCATGATACCGGTAGCTGTGGAGCCCGAGGAATCTCCACGGCTGAGCAAGGAGGACGCCCTCATCAGGAAGCCAGCTGGCTCTCGTGCAAGGTCCGGCGAAGATGATGACATCATGCACGATCTTGACGAGATGATCTTTGGTAAGAAGGGAGGGAGCTCATCTGAGGACCAGGACCCGCAGAAGAAGCCGCAGAAAGATGACCTGATCTCCTTCTGAGGTGGTATAGAAAACTTTGGAATTCTGGAATCAGGAAGGCTGTGCCGATCCATTGAGTGAAATTGTTTTTACTGTTTATTCATACTTTTAAATTTGGTTTTATAATGCTTGGGAGTAGAGTAGAAAAGCCTCTGCACATTTTGTGTATAAGTATTTATTGACTTGTATCCTGTTGGGAAAGAAGCGCGGAAACCTTTCCCCAAACCGGAGAGTACCTGCGAGAGGACCGAGCAAACAACGCACGAACCCAAAAAAAAACACACAAAAACAATCCACGCAGACACAGAGAATTTTTGACGTGGAAACCCTTGCGGGAAAAAACCACGGGACGATCGGAGTCCAACCCTGAGAAGCCTCCACTAATGGAATAGAAGAATTACACCCTCTACAAACTCCTCCGATCCAAATCGGATCCCCACAACACTCAGAGATAAGAACAATGATTACAAGGCTACGAAGAACGAGAACGACGAGTAGAGATTACCCGAACACGATCTCCTCCGAATATCAACCTTCAATCCTCCGCCTTCTTCTCCGAAGTTGCAATGGCACTCTTGCCTCCTTCTCTCTCGAACTTGTGTTATGTTGCACTTGTGAATTAGGGTTGAGAAAACTCAATATATATCTCCCTAATCCCGCAACCAACCTGGACCGTTGGATTAGATCCAATGATGAAAACTCATCCAAAATCCCGCTTCAGTCCCCGACAACACAGAGTTCGGCCAGAACTCTGTGCGGGGCAGCCAGCACCTACTGGCCAAACGCTGGAACAACCAGACCGAGTTCGGCCAGAACTCGGCCTGGGACCGAGTTCGGGCCGAACTCGGATCCTCTGCTCCCAGAAGCTCCAGCAGCAGCAGCAGCAGCAACGTCGCCTACTTCCCGAGCTTCTCCGACTTCGGACGGCGCTCGTCGCACTCCGGGGTCTTCTCCACATAGGTTGGGAACCCCACCCACTCCAACAAATCTCCCCCTTCACAACTATGGGGAGGACGTCGTCATCCCGACGATCTGCCTGCAGTACTCGAACTTCCCCCTTGGTAGAATCTTCGTAAACATATCAGCTCCGTTGTCGTCTGTATGCACCTTCTCAAGCGCCGCGTCCTTCTTCTCAACCACATCCCGTATCCAATGATACCGAGTCTCGATGTGCTTGGACCGGCTATGAAACGTCTGATTCTTCACAAGGTGGATAGCACTCTGACTGTCGCAAAGCAAAGTATACTGCTCTTGCTTCAGTCCCATTTCCTGCAACAGCTTCTTCATCCACAACAGCTCCTTGCAAGCCTCCGTCGCCGCAATGTATTCCGCCTCCGTCGTCGACAAGGCAACACACTTCTGCAACCGCGACTGCCACGACACTGCTCCTCCCGCAAACATCATCACGTAGCCCGAAGTCGACCGCCTCGTGTCTACATCTCCAGCCATATCAGCATCGGTATACCCGACCAGCTTCGGCTCGTCACCACCAAAGGAAAGTCTCCAACCGGCAGTGCCCTGAAGGTATCGTAGAATCCACTTGACCGCACTCCAGTGTACCCTTCCAGGATTCGAAAGATACCTGCTAACCGTACCAACTGCATGAGCAATATCTGGCCTCGTACACACCATAGCATACATCAGGCTTCCCACAGCTGAAGCATATGGAACCCGCTCCATATCTTCCTTTTCGTCCTCGGTAGATGGACACTGCTCCTCAGTGAACTTAAAGTGAGCCGCGAGGGGGGAACTCACTTTCTTCGACCCGTCCATCCCGAAACGCTGAAGTACCCGGTGAATGTACTTCGTTTGGGACAAGTGTAGCAGCTTGGACTCTCTCTCTCGGCTGATCTCCATCCCAAGAATAGTCTTCGCTGCGCCCAAATCCTTCATAGAGAAGGCCGCGCCCAGTTGGCGCTTCAACTCCGCTATCCTAGTGGCATTTCGACCCACTAATAGCATATCATCTACATAGAGCAATAAAATGATGAAATCATCCTCGGCAAAATACCTCACAAATGCACAATGGTCCGACGTCGTCCGTGCATAACCATGCTCCCCCATAAACGACTCGAACTTTCTGTACCACTGCCTCGGAGCCTGCTTCAGACCATACAAGCTCTTCCTCAACCGGCAGACCAAATGTGACTTGCCCTTCTCACAGAATCCCTCCGGCTGCTCCATGTACAACTCCTCCTCAAGATCACCGTGGAGGAACGCCGTCTTCACATCCATCTGCTCGACCTCCAAGTCAAAACTGGCTGCTAATGCTAGCACCACCCGAATAGACGAATGCTTGACGACAGGCGAAAAGATTTCATCATAATCCACGCCTTTCCGCTGACCGTAGCCCTTGACTACCAGCCTCGCTTTGTATCGAGGGCGAGTAGCATCATCCGTCTGCTTCACTCTGAACACCCATCGATTCTTCAAAGCCTTCTTGCCCTTTGGCAACCGCACCAGATCATAAGTAGAATTGGTGTACAAGGAACTCATCTCCTCCTGCATAGCCACCATCCACTCCTGCCTGTGTTCGTCTTCCATAGCCTCTGCGAAACTTTCGGGCTCTCCCCCGTCAGTCAGTAGCACATACTCATCCGGCGAGTATCTCGTAGATGGTCGACGATCCCTGTTGCTCCTTCTCAGTGGAGCCACTGGTGCTGGCTGTATACCGACAGCCTCCTCCCCTTCAGGAACTACCTCTCCGGCATGCTCATCCTCCTGAGGGACACCCTGACCACCATCAGCAGGCTGATGATCAAGGTTGGGAGCAACTCCATGTACCGGCTCCCCCATAACTGGATCCTCCGCGATGTCCTCTGGAAACTGCTCGAAGCGAAATGACTCTAACTCAGGCAATTCCTCAGCCTCAGAAGGCGTCTCGGAGTCCTGAGTGTTGGTCATGGTCTGATCCTCGACGAACACCACGTCCCTGCTTCTGTAGAGCTTTCCTTCCACTGGGTCGTAGAGTCTATAGCCAAACTCATCCCGACCGTAGCCGACAAAGACGCATCGCCTCGTCTTCGGCTCAAGTTTGGTCCTTTCGTCCTTCGGTACATGCACGAAGGCTTTACAACCAAACGCCCGCAGGTGACTGTATGACGGCTCTTTGCCGTACCATACTTTGTCAGGCACATCACCCTGCAAAGGAGCACTAGGAGACAAATTAATAATATAAGCAGCTGTGAGAAGAGCCTCACCCCAATAACTGCCCGGCAAGTTTGCTTCTGACAGCAAACACCGCACCCTCTCCATCAGTGTCCTGTTCATGCGCTCCGCTACACCATTGAGCTGAGGTGTCTTTGGCGGAGTCTTCTGGTGTCGTATCCCTTGCTCTCTGCAATACGCATCAAAGGGACCGATGTATTCGCCGCCATTGTCGGACCGAACACACAACAACTTCTTGCCCGTCTCCCTTTCAACGGAGGCCTGAAACTCCTTGAAAGTAGGCAGCACCTGATCCTTGGTCTTTAAGGCATAGACCCAAACCTTCCTGGAACAGTCATCAATGAAAGTCACAAAGTAAGAAGCACCACCAAGAGATTTTACCTTCATAGGACCGCAGACATCCGAGTGAATCAACTCGAGCAACGCCGGCTTCCTCGAACTTGGGTGACTCTGGAAAGACACCCTACTTTGCTTCCCAGCCAAACAGTGCGTGCATTTCTCCAACTTTGTAGACTTGAGCCCCGGAATCACCTTCCTGTTCACCAAGTAGCTCATCCCCTTCTCGCTGATATGGCCGAGCCGCCTGTGCCACAACTCGGTAGACGCATCACTGACTGCGTTCACCTCCTGTGCCCCCTGTGCGCTCCCCTCCATATAGTAGAGACCGGACTTCTTGCTTCCTCTGGCAATCACCAACGAACCTCTGGAAAGCTTCCACTGACTATTCCCGAAGAGACTGAAGAATCCCTCGTCATCCAACCTTCCAACCGACACCAGGTTGAAACGGATATCAGGGACATGACGAACATCCTTGAGAACAAGAACCGCACCCGTCTTCGTTCTCAAATGCACATCTCCAATGGCAACCGCCTTCGACACATCTCCGTTGCCCATCTTCAACACGCCACAGTCGCCTGTCGTGTAAGTGGCAAACAGTGCCCTATTGTGAGATACATGTGCTGAAGCCCCTGAGTCCACCAGCCAAGAATTGTCATCGCAGGCGAGGTTAGTAATGACCTCATCACCTACGACGATCACATCGCCTCCATGCGTCGAGGCCGCCGCTGTAGTGTTCTCTTCTTGCTTCCCCTTGTCGCCCTTCTTCTCTCTCTTCCAAGCGAAACAGTTCCGCTTGATATGGCCCTTCTTACCGCAATGATAACACTCTGAGTCCTCGTACCGACCCTTGGACTTTCCCCTGCTCTTGTCTCTGCCACCACCTGGACCCCTGCTTTTGCCCCTTCCGCGGCTCTCTGAAACCAATGCCTCTGAGTGGTGGGATGTGGATGAAGTGCCCTGAGAACGTCTCCGCATCTCTTCATTCAACACCCCGCTCTTAGCAAACTCCAGACTGACCACGCCCTCTGGAGCAGAAGCGATCATAGATACTCGTACGGTCTCCCACGAGTCTGGCAAGGTACACAGCAGCCACAGTCCCTGAACTTCGTCGTCGAACTTGACTCCCATAGAAGATAACTGGTCAACCACGCCCTGGAAATCACTCAAGTGATCCGTAATAGACGCCCCATCCTTGTACCGCAGACCCATCATCGTTCGGATCAGGAACAACTTGTTTACCCCGGTCTTCTTCGCATACAAGGATTCCAGCTTATCCCACAACGTCTTCGCGTGCTCAATATTGGCAACGTGGTTGTACACGTTCTCATCAACAAACTGCCGTATGTACCCACACACCTGTATGTGCTCGAACTTCCAGTCCTCCTCGGATTTATCACTGGGCCTCTCGGATGCAAACACAGGTAGATGCAGCTTCTTGACAAATAGCAAATCCTTCATCTTGCTCCGCCAATAATGATAGTTTGTGCCATTGAGGTTCACCATGCGCACCGGCTTCGCGTCCATCTCTCCTCTCTGGTTCCTCTGTCAACTCCTGACACCCTTTGAACCCAAAGCTCTGATACCACTCTGTTGGGAAAGAAGCGCGGAAACCTTTCCCCAAACCGGAGAGTACCTGCGAGAGGACCGAGCAAACAACGCACGAACCCAAAAAAAAACACACAAAAACAATCCACGCAGACACAGAGAATTTTTGACGTGGAAACCCTTGCGGGAAAAAACCACGGGACGATCGGAGTCCAACCCTGAGAAGCCTCCACTAATGGAATAGAAGAATTACACCCTCTACAAACTCCTCCGATCCAAATCGGATCCCCACAACACTCAGAGATAAGAACAATGATTACAAGGCTACGAAGAACGAGAACGACGAGTAGAGATTACCCGAACACGATCTCCTCCGAATATCAACCTTCAATCCTCCGCCTTCTTCTCCGAAGTTGCAATGGCACTCTTGCCTCCTTCTCTCTCGAACTTGTGTTATGTTGCACTTGTGAATTAGGGTTGAGAAAACTCAATATATATCTCCCTAATCCCGCAACCAACCTGGACCGTTGGATTAGATCCAATGATGAAAACTCATCCAAAATCCCGCTTCAGCCCCCGACAACACAGAGTTCGGCCAGAACTCTGTGCGGGGCAGCCAGCACCTACTGGCCAAACGCTGGAACAACCAGACCGAGTTCGGCCAGAACTCGGCCTGGGACCGAGTTCGGGCCGAACTCGGATCCTCTGCTCCCAGAAGCTCCAGCAGCAGCAGCAGCAGCAACGTCGCCTACTTCCCGAGCTTCTCCGACTTCGGACGGCGCTCGTCGCACTCCGGGGTCTTCTCCACATAGGTTGGGAACCCCACCCACTCCAACATATCCATCCGTATCTCGGAAGACGGTATTTGTATGTGATCACTGTATTATTTTCGCGTAATTTTGGAGCGGTATGGTTTGCCTCTTCCCGATGAAATGGGACACTGAATAAGCAAAGCCTTTAGACAATCAGTTTTATACTGGGAGTGAGTATATGATTGATGTTAAGATAATACAAGAATCCTTGGAAACTCTACTTCAAGATCTTCCTAACACATTCAATTTTATCTATATTTCAAACCAGACTATATCATATTTGCCAATATCTCGTAGCTCAAGTGGCAAGGCGGTGGTGGCATAGCTCAAGTGGCAGGGGGGGGGGAGTACATCCGGCAAAGATCAAGAGAAATTTCGTTGTTGCATGTAACGTGCCATCGTTCAGCGAGTAGTCTGAGAGAGGCACGCGGAAGCTTTCATGGTATACTCCCACGGGTCGGAGGACGGCGGGAGAAAGAGTGGGACATTAGCAAACTTTTTTTTTACAAATAAAGGCACGTAAAAAAGTTATTATAAATCTTCATGATAGCTGGATGGATTCGATCTCACGAAAAATATTAATTTACTAACAAGTGATAGTTTTCAGAACGAGTCCCTGTGGATTAGCTATTACTGTTTTTGAAAAAAAAAACTATATCTTATTCTATCATTATCCTTTTCTGCCAAGTAGTTTCCTAACGTCATTCTACTTTGGTAGTAATCATCTATCATCAAGTACTTATTTTCCTATGACATGCGAGTGGCTTTGCCATAAAGTATTCTATAGGAGCAACACTTTAAGAACATAGTACGCAAGTTCGACACTTTAAGAACTTAGTACGCAAGTTCTCTGTCTGATAGGTGTGGTGTGGTGTTGTGTTGTGTTGTGGTGTGCAAGAGAGGTGTTGTGCTCTCTATTCAAGATCGGTCCAGTGATAAGTCAGACAAGATTTCGGATTTGGACAATCCCTCTTTGTTTGGAAAAACCCTCAGACTTAGCACGACCCCACAAAAGATCATAGTCGCGGGTGATCCTCCAGGTTCGACCCACAATAAGAGTCGAGGGTACCTAAAACTAGTTCTAAATAGGACTTGGTCGGTCCTGTCTCTATCTAACAGATGAGCTAGATAAGTGTGGTGTATTTGAAGTAAAGTATAGATAACCTCTTTTCCTATACCATTAGAGGATGGTATATAGAAGGTTCTGGGCACATTTAAAACTGACATACCAACACTGGGAGTGGGGACCCATTCAAAAATTGACATCCAAGAGGAAAAGTACAAGGTTTGAAGGGGAAGGTTCTATGGGCACACACTTTTTGTTTTGTTCAATGCCAATTAAGTGGTGTAGCTAGTTGTTTGAAAGCCATTAAAAATCCAGCTAAAGAGTTTTAGATGGGTTTGAAAAGGATAGGAATATTAATATTAGAGTTCAGATGGTCAAGAAATGAAACCTTCCCTTCTCCTCTATTCAAATGTCATTCTCGTGCTGTATTTTTCAACAAGAACGTGCTTTCAAACTTGGTGCCTTTGTTGTGGGATAGGAGCTTCCCTAAATTTCAAGGTAAAACTTGTATAGGGAAAACAAAATTCCAAGGTGCTATACCTGGCCCACTTGTCAATGAAACAGGGGTATATGATTGAGTAAAAGTATTGCTCTCTCAGAAGACCTGTCAATTGGGCCAGACTAGTCCAGTCCAATATGAGTCCGATCAGATAAAATTGGCTCTTGATCTGAATAATCAATTCTCGGACCAATATATTGGAACGTACTGGATTTTATATCTCAGCTCACGAGAGAGGTCTATCCCTTCCCACTTTTCAACGTGGCCTTTTGTCATGTTAAGTCCGGCCAATGTCAAGGCTCAAGCACTATGAATATCGAAAATTATTGTATCAAGTAATTTGAATATCATACCGTTTAAAAAAAACTTTGTAATTTCCTATCTAGTGTTTTTTTTAATTTCTAGAAGATAATCCCCTATTGATGTTATTTTAACTTCAAGTTAAGCCAATTTAGGTCCTTAATTATTATTTTTGGAAGGTACTTTTTTTTTTAAACAATATTGGAAGATATTAAGTTAAAGATACTACACTAAAAGTCAATTATTTAAGCCCAATTTATATCAACATAAAAGAACGTACAATAATATCAAAGGTTAAAATTAGTCTGATGAATGGCAGCTATTGTATTGTGGATCGTCGGTTTGAGTCCTGCTAAAAACAAATTTTCGTGTCAGGTCGGCCGACACAACCCACTTGACAGGTCTACAGAACGATGATAAGTTAGAGACCATCATATGGAGAAAATGATTAAGGTACGCATGAGATTAAGTGTAGATGCTTCAATTGTTCCTGAAACATGAATGCAAAACATTCTCACAACTCCAACATTTTGTTCTCTCTAAACACATGCCAACATGTAAATTTGGAAGTCATCAAAGGACTTCCAGAACAAGAAACTTATTTTACATCCTTCCATAATTTTAAATGTAAGTTATATGGAGCCAACTTCAAGATTTTCTTTTCTCAACATTTCTAAGTTGTTGTGTAGAGGTTTAATTGAACACCATTACAAGGAGATATTATTCAGTGGATCGGACCTACTCTGAGCCTTGATTCTTTTTCACTTGGTGGTCTGAAAATTTAAGAATGAAAAGGAGAATCCAGACCGTCACTGCATGCAATCTCATGATGAACTTGACTAACGGAATAATTAGAAAGTATTGGTAGACTCTATTACAAGGGGCTACCGTACGGTTTCCATCAATTACAGGGGAAAAAAAAACTTATAACTCATATTATTTGTATTTTGAGACTTTTAACACGGATGAAAAAAAATCAAATGCCAAGGGTGCCACATTTGCTGTTAAGGGTTGTCATTATTTTTTGCAGTCATGCACATAGTCAGAGACTATAAAAAATTTTGTAGTCCTTATCGTGGTTTGGACTGTAAAAAATTATATAGTTCTGGACCGTCAATGTTTTGACAATCATGTGTGAGGACTGCCAAAATTTTGACAATCCTAAATATGCACATGACTGTCAAATGACAGTCTTCACACAGGACTGTCAAAATTTGCTGTCCAAGATCGTAGAAATTGTGATATCTCCGAACAATTTGCGTAGTGCATCCACCATTTGTATGGAAAAATGGATTAGATTTATGGGTACCAAAATTTTGGTCATAGAAGAGAAATCAAAGGTCGCTTGACCTTTTAGAAAGCTTGACTTCGAAAATATCAATGATTTATATGCCAAAGATCAGATCGATTTAGGTTAAGATAACTTGTCCCATGAAAAAATCAAATCCAAATTTGTCCATCTTTGTGTCGATTCTTGGAAATAACTATTTGAATACAACTATACTACACAAGTAGTCATTCATTTACTCATTAATCAAGTGTGAATGGACTCATTTTGACTAGGTCCATAAATACGTCCACTTCTTGGCATCTTTATCAAAATTAGAATAGCGATGAGGTTCATAAACTTATTTATATCACATACTATAGATCTATTCTGGACAGAGAAATAGAGTTACGTACAGTAATTTTTAATTCATTTAAAATTAATGTATATGCAATAATAATTTTTAATCTATTTAAAATTAAGGTTAAATTAACTTGATATCCTCTTTCAAGTTTTTCAACTTGATACTCTTAACTATTTAAAAATTTTAATTCGATACCCTCAACTTTGATATTTATCAACTTGATATTTAAAAAACAAAAAAATGACAAAATTATCCCTAACCCTTTCCTCTCTCCTCCCTCCTCCTATTCGGCTGCACCACCCCCTCCCCACCCCCAACCTGTCCGCGCCCCCCCTCCCCCCCAACAACGCTGCTACCCCAACCTCTCGCTCCCTTTCTCTCAAAGGCGACAACAACAATAGCGGCAAACGGGGGTGGTGGGGGTGGTTTGGGGGGGGGGGGGGGGGGGGGGGGGGGGGTGCACAACACGGAAAGTGGTGCGGCCAGGTAAAGGACAATCAGGTGGGAGGAGGAGGGAGAAAGGGTTGGATGTGGAAGATGGTAGCTTGTTATTATTTTTTTTAATGTATCAAATTAATATCTATTAAAGTTAGGGGTATTAATTTAAAATTTTTGAATGGTTAAAAATATCAAAGTTATAATTTAGTCAAATTAATGTGTATAAGAGAATTAAAACATAGGATACTCTAATACACGGATTTCACAAACAAAAAAAAGTTTCAAATTAGAAAAGATGAACTTCAAACATTAATTATTAAAAGCTACAAATAACGACTACTTGGGTCAACCAATAAATTAGTGAGAATAGGTCCAAAACATGCAATTCATTCTAAACATATGTATGGATCTTCTTCCTAGAGATGTTCAAAGTGAGGCGACAACATCTATGCCACGTAGTGGGACCCACCCCAAACCAAAATGCCTCTCCGCACGTCGCTTTCACCAACCGGCGCGATTCGTTGAATTTTTTTTTTTTTTTTTTGCCCAAACCCGAGTGGGTAGCACGAGACCCACTGTACATTCAATCCACCTCTGATTGCGCGGAACATTCCTTTTTTCCCATTAGGGGTCTTGGTGCTTGAAACAATATCGAGCATGCCATTAGCTTCACATAAATCGTAAACCTCACGGCCACGTTTGGTTCACGGAAAAGAAGATTGTGTAACACCGTAAGTTGTTACTGGATATGATGTTGTATAAGTTTAAATTGTACTTGTACATAAAACAATTTAAGAATCAAAGAGCAAAAAATATGTAGATCCAAGATATATGAATATAATTCTCTTTACTGATAATTTACAACGGAATTACAATGACACTTAGGCGAAAAGAATAACTCGATTACAAACAATAATCCTATTACAATGAACGATGCCACAAGCTTTGTAACTCGTGAAGCTAATACGATCGAGTCATCGATAATGTTTCATACATTATGTCTTTTATAAATAAAATATATCAGCTTTTTTTTCGAACAGATTCAAGTTGCCAACTGAACTCTAACGTTCCAAATCGTCTAAGCGGCTCCCTGCACACACATTGGAGAATATACTGGTAAGCGGCCTTAATCCAACTTATCTAGACCAACACGGTAATCATGTGAGACCATATAAAATTATTATATGAACTTTCTACTTTCTCTAGGGGCTGTTTGGAAAGAAGTAACTCTTTGAAAGTGTAAAAGTGGCACTTACATCATGTTGAGTAACACTGTATTTGCAGTAAGTGTCACTTTCCAAAATGTGTTTGGATAGAGTACTTTTTGTCTCATGCAAGTGAAAAAAATGAGTTATTTGTTTGGATGGTTGTCGAAAGTGGAGAAAAATGAGTTCGGTTGTTTTGATGTTTGTTGTAAGTGAATATTGGTTGGAGATATAGTAACACTAGGTATAATTACCCCCAAAATAATTAATACATACAAAATTTCTAAAATAAAATAAAATACTCATAAATAAACAAAAAAATATTAAAGACAAATTAAACTAATTATGATAATTAAGTTAATTACCATGATAAACAGATTAAATTGTAATTAAAATTTTTGGTTCAATTAACATATAAATAGTAATGTAAATTCTCTAAAATATAAACAAAAATTTCAAAAAATTTAAAAAATGTATTGAAGACAAATTTTATTGACAAATTAAATTAATTACCATAATATAAATGAACAAAGAACTAATTAGGCATAAAAAAACTTTTAATAGATTAAGAGAATTTAGTTTCTTTATTGAATTAAAAAATCAAAGAACTTTTTAAACCCAATATTGAACAGCTCATCCCACATTTTATTTGTGGACAAAATAGATGCCACATTTTATTGTGAACAGAACATTTCCCACATTTTCAAGGAGCTGTTTCGTGCTCCTCCTCTTCTCGACTCCTCAATTTTTTTAGTTTTTGGGTCGCACGGCCACCGGTGACGGCGTCAATGCTCTTCAACATCATCGTCGGGGCCAACATCGTTGCGTCGACGCTCTTCAACTCCCTGTTGGCATGGGCGGCGGCGGGCAGGTCAACCACGAGGCCGTCAACGCCACGTCGGTCCGCTTCGCCATCCTCGGCATCGGCACCGGACTTGAATGGGGGGCGGGTTTGGCGTGGTGGCAGGGGACTGAGATAGGGGTGACCGAACACTATTATCTTATGAGAGCAGTTTCAAAACACTTCTGCTGACTTCACATCCCCTTCTTTCGCTAGAGTTTTAACCCAAAATTGACTATGGTAAAAGTGAAGGAGAAATGGGGGACAGGAACTGTGAAATGTCAGTTCACAGTTTTTTTTAAAGAGTTTCAAAGTATGAACCAAACAAATGAACTTGGAAGAGTTCACTCCACTTTCAAAGAACTGGCCAAATCCGGAGGACTTTCAACATACCAAACAGCCCCTAGGATGAGTTAACAATTCATAAACATGTCCGTATGAATATAAATGTAACATTTGACATGATAAATCTTGCCCAATGTTACCATCTTTTTCTACAAACATGGATTAACATTCATAAATATATAAATGTCTCAAATTATGTCCCTCCATATATTGTTAGCATTCATAATATATATAAATGTGTCAAGTATCCGTGCATGCATCAATTTCTTAGGCCAATAAGATAGTTATCGTCAGCATGTAGCCTAACTATATGACAGTCAATGGTGACACACCATCTTGGACTATACATGGTATCGTGATGCGTCCTTCTAATCCGGGTAGCTAGCACTATTGAAGATCCCACAATATTTTCGTGCATGAAGCACGTTTCACATAATTTTCTCCTAGGCCGAATTGGTCACACTGTTCCGGGCCCTGTTCGAGTAAAGCCAAACCTTGTGAATAAGTTGTTATTGACCATACGAATGTATGAACCGTTTAACTATAAAACATATGCTTGGTACTGAAAATATGCATATTCAGATTTAACTAATGTGGCCACTAACTATATTACAACTTTCCTGTTTAATTTCTATGCCACCTATTAATTATACCTAAATCAAATGCATACAAGATTGTCACGTCCCAGTCCCAACATACGTAGCACTAGGAATACGCGAGCATGTCAGCTGTATGTATATGAAGAATACTCCAATATGTAAAATTCTTGAATACACACATAAGCTATAATATGAACTATTGCCCATAAAGTAATAAATAGTCACATGTATACATATATCTCATCCACAACAGCAATAAAAGAAATAGTCTATCATGAATCAATAAATAAGCAAAAAAAATGATAGCCGGGTGGAGACAAATCTACTACCAAGCAACTAAATCACTAGAAAGAGAGAGAGAGAGTCCGATCTCTTAAAATGAATAAATAAAAGGAATAGTACTAACTAAATATGACCTTTAACTAAAAGAGGCAGCTATGATCGGAAGGTAAAATCTCTTTGACAGAAAAGAAAGAGTTTGGTCCTGGTCCATACTCCTGCAGAAAGTCCAGATCGTCTACACCTGAAGAGATTATCATGTCCTTAGAGGGACGTTACAAGATACATAATAACATGCCACGATATATTGATGATATATATAACAATTAAAAATATAAACAAATAACTAAAAGTAAAAACAACAACCAACGATATAATGCATATAATCAAAGGGAATCCTAACCATTCGATGTGTAATGCACTCGAGAACAATGCATGGCCGCATGACTACCGGGTCAAGTTGAAAAGAATAAAGTACCTCAGTCGCGAGCCAAAGTCAATATACCATTTCTCAGTATCGAGCAATTCTATAGCATATAATCTATCTACCGTTCCTCAGTAGCGAGTGAGTCTATGATAGATAGAAAGGTAGTCAACGTCCAATCATGTTTTCTCCACCCAATGTCTTATCCATGTCGTATCCACGACATAATACCTCTAATAACTGCTAAGTCTTCTAGCATTCATTTCTATTAACAGTTATAACCTAACGCACGTCCTATACGTATTATTGGCCACCCAATACGCAAGTCCGAGTTCTATATGAGACTCACAACTCGTGGAATATTTGTGTCATGACCAAAGAAGATATACAAATATCTCATAATAATGGGGTAGTCTGCTAAAACGAGGTCAACATGTATAAAATAAAGAAAAGCAACGAAAACAATTGACACAATCGTTTGCACCCAAGTATGACTTGGAAGCATAGTTTAAATAAAATAAATAAAATAAATAATATAAATATAAAATACTAAAATAAAAGTAAATAATCAGTAATCATGACAAGGTATAATTTCCTGGTGGTGGTGTGGTCAAGGTTCTAAACGACGGTAGGCAGGTGCGCAGTAGAGAGAATTTGGTTACCGCCTAGGCACCACTTAGGCCCCGCCTAGGCGGTAAATATATTTTGAACATTTTTTACTATTTTACCACTGTTTTTTGCATAATATACATATTTTAAGGGTGTTTCATGCATTACTAAATTGTAGAACGAAGATTTGTAGAGTTTTAGTTTTGCAAAAGTGAACCATAGGCCCATAATATTTACAAATTTTTTTGGCCAAAATATCTTGTTAGATATTACTTCGCCTACGCCGCCTCACCTCCGCCTATGCCGCCAACCTCCGTTGGCTGCCTACTCCACCGCCTACCGAAAAGAGGTACGGAGAGAGACCGCCTACCGCCTATCGCCTAGGAGGATGCCATTTTGAACACTGGGTGTAGTGATTTAACAACGTATAAGAGGTAAACTCGCCAAGCCGATAGAATCAACAAAAGTGGAACTTCGTAAACATCTCCAGATGCTAAAACAAACATCACCATTATTTTTGGAATAGGTGAGAAAGCTAAAATAGACTACTTATAAGTCCAATTTTGGACACAGAAATAAAACGATAATTTCGGATCAAAATGATATCTGTCCTTGAACCCGCTTTGCACCGAAAATTATGCCAAAGCTAAGGGCCTCTAAAGTTAGCAAACTATATATATCTATAAGTCTGACTGATAATATGAACTCAACGATATCCATATTTCGGTGAGCCGATCACAAAAATGTCCGTCGAATCGGATCGTGGGGCCCGCGAAATGGCGATCCGGTCAACTATCTCAGGATCGAACCAAACTTGGCTCACAAGAACAACACAACACTGCGAATCTATTTCTGTTTTTTGGCCTTGCCAATTTGCTCCTGTATTTCATTCCTTAGGGGCTCGGAGGTACACAATAATGGATGCAGGCGCACGTGGAGCAGGAATCGGAGTGACCGGCCTAGTGCTAATTGGGGGCCTTGACCCCGAAGTTTGTATAAGTTTTATCGCGAGTTGAGGAGCGTGTATAAAGTAATCAATAATTTTGCAAAAATACCGATATAGTGATTTTTGACGGACACAATTCATCGAGCGCACACAACTAATTCGAATTTTGTCAAAGCCCACACATACATGAAGTCCATACACACCTTTTGATTCAATTGGTTTGCGATCAAGTCGACCAATTTGTCGGAACGGACCCCGTATTTGAGAATTTTAGTTTTTGAAAATTATTTTTTCTTCTCAATTTTGGAACTGATTTGACGATTTAGAAACTAATGAATGGTAAATTACGAATAAATAGTCATTGTGTTATGCCCCAGTACTGAAATACAGAGAAGGACATAACCAGCTATCTTGTATAAGGTAAGAAGACGTCATATGCAATCATGGCTATTACTAGACTTTGGAGTGCATGCTACAATCAGGTCTCCTTGGGTCACACAGAACATCTATGTCTCAATAATTCAAAAAGAATTAGCAACTAATGAGAATATAAGATAAAGCAATAAGACGTCCTCAATGCTTCATCAAAATGATCATAGAAACTAACTATACAAAGCGTCAGCTAACACAGAGAGTTAATATTACATAACCATAGTCAGCTGCAGTTTGATTAATTACAATTATGCAAGGAAACTAAATGTCCATAATGTTCGGCTAAATAGGTATTAAGGGCTAATGCCAAGTACAAAATTTGATGATATAGAGTGGTGATACAAAAACCCACTCGAGTCCTCCGACAACCATGCTTCTAATATGCACCATCGTCAGGGAAGGAAGCTGGATTCTCGAGCTCTGCTTAGAGATCTGGCTAAACAAAACCAGCCGGGTCAGGCCCCGAGTAACAAATACCATAAGGGAGCACGCAATGAATGAAACATAACCCACACAAATAATTAAGCCCTGGGTCATGTGTTATGGGCTTATATCATATCATCGAGCCAATATGACACCCTTACAACCAAACAAGGACAAAAGGTGCCAATATCGTGCCGAGATAAAATACATCCTATAACTATTATTAGGTAATTGGCTTCTGCTTTGCAACTTCTGTTCATAGCCTATTGTAGCACAAATCCAACCCAACAACCAAACAAGGACATAGGTTAGACCACACACCATGACAGTCCATATTCCTGTACTATTTGTCATGACCCGCACCCGAAAGTTCGGACACGAATACGTGGAACACGTCCAGCCTACGCCGCAGAGTCGGTAGTAGTACACTGTCTAATCCTCAAGTATATCCAAATCCAGCAGATTTAACTCAATAACAAGTACTAACAGGTAGATATGAAATAGAAAGACAAATCCAAAGATTCCAAACTAGAAAGTCAAGTATAGTAATCCTCAGAATAGAGTATAACTTAATAAAGTTTTGATACAAAAAATCTAATCAACAAAAAGTAAATGTAAACTAAATTAAGCATCCTCCAGTGGTACATCAGCTATAGCATCCTCAGATATACCTTGATCAGTCTCATGTGTGCCATAGTAAGTGGGACACCAGTTCTCTAAGTCATCGCCTAAAAATGTTTATCCATTCAGGATGAGAACAAGTACAATACATGATCTACTATTCATAACATGATATAAACTATATAACATGAAGTAGAGTAAGAGAAACAATAGTGAATAAACTATAATCACGATCTGACAAGTAGGTAAGAAATAATTATGGCATGGAATCAAGGCATGTGACATAACAATATGAAATGCATAAGTCATCACTACACTAAGTGTATTTGAAATACCGCATTCTATATGTGATCGGACTGAAGAATCTACTTGGTACGGCTCAATCATATGTGAAGTGTATGATTAGCTATTAGGCACGGTATCACGGAGTACGGGATTTTGATCACATATATACTAAGGTATTCATGTCAAATAGTAATCATGGATTCTAATCACGACACTAATCATGGAAATAAATCATGGAAACATGGTAAACAAGGAACACTGTAATAATAAAATAGAATCTGTAAACACTAATCTCGTGTAATAATCGTAACAATAATCATGGAATGTACACTAAATCATGTATATAGTAACTATCAGGAATAAACTATCAGAAAATAAAAGCAATCATTGTAAGTACTTGTCTCAGATATCTAACGCCGACATGTGCGATACGAACGTGTCGTCACAGAATGTATCAGTCTAAAGTCCAATAATAAATTCCAAGATCGCATCATCCCAATTTATAGTCGTCGAAGATCATAAAGTCCAATAATAGCCCAAGATTGTCCAAAATAGGTAATCCATAGATCGTCGATAGAATCATAGAGATTGAGTACAGTCACAAAATTAGATACGCACGATTAGATTGTGGTTAATGATAATCGAAGGAAATACAATAAATAAATAAACTATTTTGGAAAATATTAGAAACTAAATTTTATTAGTAAAAATATTTGAAATAGTATTTGAAAATATTTACTAAGCCATACCTTTAGTTTTGGTAAATAGGAAAAATATAATATATAAACATTTTAGTTTTCTAATTAAATTCAAAGCTAAATAGGTTTAAAATCTACTTGTAAATTTTATAGAAATATTTATTAATAATTTATTTAATATATATAATAAAAATTAGTATAATTATATGATACCATGCATACTATATGTAGCAATGTACATATACTGTACACTGCTGTACAGTAAACGATCAGATCTATTTTTCCCATACTGCTAGCTTAGCATTGTTTGCCATGACAAAAGGTTATACGAACTTTCTGTATTTTAAATGTAAAAAGAGTACAATCGATTCCTAAATAAGAGATCTAAGTACAAAATTTTTGGGAAAGTGTGGCGGTGGAGATCGAGCACTGCAGCGGCTCCTTTACTCTGTTGACGATCTGATGATGGGTTGAACTTGCTTTGGCTTTCTGGTGCTGGTGATTGAAACTTTAGGGTTAACAATCAAGAGGATGCCGAAGTTGAAGATTTTGAAGCCTCTTTATCGAAGGAAAACTCCTTTTATTTATAGGAGGAAGCACATATGCGATGTGCATAAGGATTGTGTAGATATGCTACACGTGGAGATATGAAAGAATCTTGAGGTGGCACTGTGAGGGCTACTGCTGAGCTGACACGTGGCAGGCACGGGGATTCTCTTCTATCGAGATCTTTTGGGAAGTTATCAACATAACTGAATAAGCGACACATAGTGTGTGCTTATTTGTTGATCAAATGAATCTGAGCAGATTCTGTTCCTATCCCCGAAGTTGGATTTTATCTTATCTTAGAGGGCCATTAGTTTAAACAAACCAGTAGGATATGGCTCTCGTCCATAAGAACAAACTCCGTTATTATCAGTGGTTTAAACAAACCGATAAGATATTGCTCTTATCAACAGAATTAAATTCTGTCTTATCTTAGGAGCAGTAGTTCAAAAAAAACCGATAGGGTAGTATCCTAAAAAGATATACACACCCATCTGGCCACGTAGAACTATGTTATTTCGTAGGACTGCGCTGCTATGCGAGCTGTGCTTCTGACGGAGTTTTGATGCCACTACGCTTCTGGATGACGAGTAGACTGTACTTTGTAGGAACGAATTTTAAAATGTAATACTCTAGAGGGGAGGAGGTGAATAGAGTAGGCAGCATAATTTAGCTAATTAAAAAAATGTTAGCAGCAAGATCACATAATATATCACAAGTAAGTAAATAAAAAGTAGAGATCAGAAAGAAAACGTAAACACGACGATGTATATGTAGGACCCTATAGGGTTGTGAATAGGGTCAAGCTAACTAATGAAGCACTTAGCACAAGCTAATTGGCAATTTAAAAATATAAGTGCAGGAGAAGAAGCAATAACAATACCGACACCCGATATATACTGGTATCCTCCCTAGAGGCAATTCAGTCCCGGAACTCTCTCCGGATTTAATCCACTATTTGAGCAAATAGTTACACACGAGTTTGGATCCGAAGAACTCGCCAACTTCTTACACGAGAGCTTTAATCCGAAGGCCTCTCCGACTTCAACCGAGAGTTTGGATACGAAGACTCTCCAACTTCAACCGAGAGTTTGGATACGAAGACTCTCCAACTTCAACCTTTCACAATAGGTTTTGATCTCCTTATACAATAAGATGAAGATCTTACTTTTCAACTCAATAACTCTAACACAATTTGTGGATGACAAATGAAAGCTTTATAGAGTTGTTTGTGGATAGGCTTTGGTGGTTTAGAAATTTTTAGGCTCAAAGCATCAACCTTGAATGAAGGGGTTCAAGGCTATTTATAACCAAAGCAAAGAAAAGTGCAATATTGTAACTTTCTCAGGCTGACGGATCATCCGCAGGATTTCTGCAGAAATCCGCCGGATCATCCGCCTGTATAGTCCAACGGATATAAATAGAGCCGTTGGGATCAATCATTCGTAAAATCTGACTGTTGGAATGCAAACGGTCATACGGCGGAAAATCTGTCGTAATTCTGCAGTTTTCCGTCGGATAATCCGAACACTCACAGAAGGTATTCTGTGAGACCATTCGGATCTTCCGTCGGATTTCCGCAGAGATCCGCCGGATTATCCGCCAGGATTCCGAAGATTGTCCTAGGTTATTTTCTACCCTAGCTTTCGATTTTGCCATCTATTTTTTGTGTTTACAATGATTCCTAAGACTCATTACAGACTCCAAATAAACTATAGTAGGAGCAGGTTTCTGCAGAGTCTTGAAATGATGATGGTTTGGCTTGGCTTCTTTCCTTGATAGATGTTGGATTTTTCCCTTGGCGGCAGCTGTCCAAAGATATCTAGTTTGTGAAAACTGAATACCTTTCGGAGGCTTCGCCCCCGAACCCCCGACGAGGGGCGCTGCCCCCTCGAACCCCGTCCGCTGACCGGTCAGCGGAACCCCCGAGTGCGTGGCTCCGGAGATGTCGTCGGGTGGTTCAGAGAAATCTTGTAGGATTCGTCGTCTTTAGCCCATCATGATTTCTTGATTGCATATGTCCACATTGATCTTGCTTATTGCTTTTCTGCATGTACATGTTAGACGAACAAAGTAATATACATAGTAGCAAGTGTGATAAGTTTAATGCACATTAGGACAATGCTGAGTTTAAGTATAAGTGCTAAGGTGATAGCATAAATGTTAGTGATATCATAATGATTAAACTTAATTGAATAACCACAATCAAAAACATAGTTTTGATTTTGGCAACTCGATTAAATGTAAGATAGAAAGCTCATATCACTAATATGTAAACCAATAGGCACATATCACCAAAGGTATAAGTATAAGTAGAAATACTATAGTGATAGTATAAAGATTAGTGATAATAAAATGCTAAACTAAACATATTAACTATATTCAAAAACATGATACAATCATTGGGCCAACAGTATACTGGTTTCACTCTTGTGATGACTATTCCAGTCGGAAAAACTCTAGCTTTCAGTTGAATCCACTATGAAAAATCACCACAAGTTTTCATCCAAAGTTCTTACAACTTCTACAACGCGGGCTTTAATCCGAAGTACTCGACCAACTTCAATTGTGAAGTGTCTTTCTTCAATCAAGCCTCTGATTACAATCACTCTGAAACTTCTAGACCGTACCGTACTGGCAAATCGACTAAATGATTGTAATTGGCTTAAAATTTGAAAATGAATAGCTCAGAACACTTTGGAAGAAGTAATAGGCTTATAGAGAAGAGATACGAAAGTGAATTGGTGTATTAAAATGATTAAAATCCTTCTCTATTTATAGTTTTTCCAAAGGCAGAACTCTGTCATAATTCGGTCAGAATTCGGGCAGAACTCTATGAAAAAATCTCGGCAAGATCTGTAACTGTGGGAGGACCAAATTCAAAATCCAACGTCCACTAACCTAACTCTGGCCGAATTCGGGCCAAACTTGGGCCGAATTCTGTTGGAGTTCTGTCAGAATTTTTGCAAATTGGTTTTGAACTTTTTAAAAAGATAAAGCAGTTAGGAAGTAGTTTGGACTTTTGTAAGTAGGCTTGTTTTCAAAATAAAAGGGCATTTTGAAAACGTTTCTTGGATAGCCTATTTTCCAGTACGATACAGTTTACATCGTAGTCCTAGAATCAATAAATATAAAAAATACATTGATCAAATAGGAAAACCAATAGCCCTTTGATGACGCCTTTCTTCTGATATTTGAGCAAACATGAAGACGCTTTTTTCCTTGACGGTGGTCATCCAAAGATAAATAGATCAAGAAATTTGAATACCTTTCGGGGGCTTCGCCTCCGAACCCCTACGGAGGGCACTGCTCCCTCGACCCCTGTCCGCTGACCGGGCAGCAGAACCCCTGATGCGAGGCCCCGGATAGGTCGTTGGGCGGTAAAGAGAAATCTTCTTGTATAATACCGTCTTTGGCCCATTAATAATTCTCTATTGCATATGTCCTGGTTTGAGAAAGCTTGATCATGCTTACTGCATGTCTATAAGAATATCTTAGACAAATAAAACAATATGATACAAGCATATCAATATGATATAGAATATTTAGGACAATGTTAAGTTTAAGTAGCATCATGATAGTAATTACATGAATATTAGTGACGTCATTATGTAAAACTTAATTGATTAGCCATATTCAAAAAATGATATAAGCATTGGGCTAACATACTTCAGGCGACGAAGTCTGTCACGACCCGCACCTGCTTTTCGGAATACGAATGCGTGTCCAAGCCAGCCTACGCCGCAGTGTCAGCGGTAGAACGCTGTATAGCCATAATGCTCTAAATCACAAATAATGCTCAATCACAAAATTAATTTAATTTACAATATTCACAAGTTTACATTTGCAAGAAAATATAAACTCTTACAAATACTGAAGTGATTACAACTCATCTATCTAGCTAATCTCTAGGTTTTCGTCTACAAGTATACCCGTAACTCCCAATGCTAAATGACTCCACAGCTAACCTGAAAAATGTTGGTTTCCAGTCAGGAACGGAACGAGTACAATTCATTGAATACAGTTTCAATAAATAAAAATGACTATACAACAGAGGTTAGCCTTTAAATATATGATTTGAAAAATAAACACAAAGGCAAAATAAAACTAAACAAAGAAAAATAGTAACTAAATACAAATACAACACTCACCGACTGACTGAAGTACCTTTGATATGTGATCGGTCTCGGGACAATTACACAACACGGTCTACGATATCTACACGGTATAATATACATTGTCTACACTATATAAAGCAATAATGAAACACTGTCTATACTGTATAAAGAAATAATGGAACACTGTCTACACGTTATAATGCAATAATAAATTATGGTCTACACGGTATACACTGTATAAGGTTAGATCACACATCCTTGGTACTTTATCTCCCCGACACGACAAAATGTAACAAACATAAAAGATGGAAAATCATATATCTATAACTAACAATGATGCATAGTAATGATCAATATAGAAAACAAGCAATAAATTGTACTCGCCTGTGGTCCTTTGCTGGTGAAACCGATAATCCAAACCACTCAGTGTACCATAACAGTCAAACTCGTACAACAGTCTCCAAATACTGAAATAGACATTATCAATGTTCTCAGAATAGTCAAATTAGCTAGAATTGCCTGTCCTTAAGTTCAATTCTGGACACTGGGGTAAAACGATAATTTTGGGTCAAAACGGTGTCCGCCGTTGGACCCACTTTGCACCAAAAAGCGTGTCAGAGTCAATGGTCTCTAAAGTTGTCAAACTACATGTCTACGGGTTTGTTTTGATGATATGAATCCAACGGTATATCCAATTTTGGATTTCGGTGGGCTGTGCACGAAATTGCCAGTTGAGTCGGATCGTGGGGCCCACGAAACGGCGATCCGGTCAACTATCTCAGAACCGGACTAAACTTGGCATACCAGACCAAAAAAATAATACGGTCCTGTTGGTGCAAGTTTCGTCTCGATCTGACGAACGTGCACAAAGTAATTAAAAAATTTGCACAGAGGTCGATACGGTGAATTTCGACGGATACGTATCAAATTTGTCGCGCACACGCAACCAATTTGAATTCCATCAAAGCCCACACGTCCACGAAGACATTACGCATCTTTCGAGGCTTTCGGTTCGCGATCATGTCGTCCAGATTGGCGGGATGTACATCGTATCGAGGGTTTTCGTGTTTTCGAAAAACAGTTTTTTCGTCAATTTGGGAAAGCGATTTCTCGATGCTCGGTCGACGAAATCGGATTCTGTGAAAAGAGTTATGAAGCCCTACAGGTTGTCTAGGACTGTCATGAATTATATTTTTGAAATTTCTACTACTCTGTTTATAAACTTCCTATAAACATAGGGTTTGGGACTAATGTTCTGTCCTGTTTCCAAACAGGTTTTCGATGAACTTCAACTCGATTTCTCTCGAGTTTCGGGTCACTAGAATTTAAAATAATTAACAGAGATTAAAGAGGGTTATATCTAGATCATACCAGATCGAATGGTTCGCAAAACAACCCACTGGCAGCGACGCACCATTGCCATAAAGTAGGCCGTTTCCTGCGCTGCTACTGTTCTGTTTTTGACGCGCTATCGCAACCTGCGTGCGCATGGTCGGCCTCCGGCCAGCGGTGGATCTGGCCGGCCAACGGTGGCCCGCAGCGACGCACGCGCGCGTGGAGGAGGGGCACGCAGGTGTGGGTGGTGGCGTTGTGTTTAGGGTTTAAGGTTTTGATGTATCAACTCTCCCTCTCGGCTCTATCTATATATACAATTTATATATAGGATCGGCTGTTAAGCCCCCTGGGTCGGGTTTCCAATGGCTTGGCTGCTGTTTAGGGATTTTTGATGTGGGCTAATATCTGCATGCTGGTTTGGCTTACATATATGTATATGAATATACATTAGTGGCTATATATATATATTGCCCCTTATATATATATATATATATATATATATATATATATATATTATATATATATATATATATATATATATATATATATATATATATATATATATATATATATATATATATATATATATATATATATACATAACATGTATATTTATAGACTTATCTATATAACAATAGTATATATGTGTATATCTTACTTATGAAATACCAACCATTTAATTACTTAAGTACACGCAATAAATACACATAAAATGATTAAATAATATATTTCATCTAATCAAATAAACACAGATAATATATATACATGCATATACTGTTCTAGTCAAAGGTCCCACAAATCTAAAATGACATTTCAAGAAAATGTATTATTTTTGAAAATAACCAATATATAAAATATAAATATATCTTTAATAGCAATAATATATTTTATTTAACCAATATTTATAATCATTCATTGATCATTAAAATAAAATACCCATATCCATGCAGTATCTCTATGCGGCCGTCTTGGTCGCACTAAGGGTCTACATTGCTTGGGCTCGGTTCGAGTCTAGTTCGGACTAGTTGAGTACAACCGGTCTTCTGCAAGTCAATAAATTAATTAATAAATAATTAAAATATCTATAGAGGTTAAGTCACAACTTGGCCTGGTTTTCCTAGTTAGGATACACTTATGGCTCGGCCTTCCCTATCAGGGCTAATACACTAGTCAAAGTACGCCATTGCACTATCCGTACCATGATTTCTAGTTACCTTGTACTCCAAAACTCCACCATGGCTAAAGTCACCTACCATAATAATTAACTAAGTAATTATTTATAAAAATCTAAAAATCACCATTTAATTCAAATAAATAAATAAAAATATATTATCAAAATTTTGGAAAGATGGGTTATAGAGTCACTGTGCTTTAGGGCAATGAGTAGACTGTGCTTCAGGCGACGAAGTCACGTGCTTTCGGGCAATGAGTAGACTAGGTCTTGAAGACGAAAGAGCCACTGTGCGTCTAAGTTACGAGGGTGCTGTGTGAGGAAGTGAACTAGCTGTGCTTCTGAGTCGAAGCGAGGGCGCAGCAAAGAGGCTACACTTCTGAGTCAAAGTGAGAGCGCAGTGGGAAGGCTGTGCTTCTGAATCGAAGGAGCTGGTTTATGTCAAAGTCTTTAAGAGCGATTAATGACTGCTCTTCTTGATGGACGAGTCGATCGTCCTCTTCTTTAATTGTCGCCGTCATTTGGAAAATTCAAGAAGTCTATGGCTTAGGACTCAGTAAAATGAACCTATTAAATGAGGTTCGTTGTGCTGAGTTCTAGGTTCATCCCATTAATTTGGACGTCTTTGACCGAGGACCACGTGGCATATTGGTTGGACCACACTCATCCTATATAAAGGAGAGTTTTTCTGAAGAGTCGTCTTCCTCTGTTAGCATTCCAAATGCTATGCTCGATCCTGACTTAGCTTCGAATGGACATTGGCCTTGTATAAGTCAGCTGATGGTTGTGGATCCCTTCGTTCAAAGAAGCTGTGTCTTTGTAGAAGAACTACTGCTGAGTTTCAAGATGCACTTGAGCATTTGGCATAAGGAGTTCAAACCTGAACAACGTCTTAGAGGTCTTCGAGATCCAAACTTTCGGATTTGGATTGGTTGCCAATCCGAAGAGCCATAGGTTGTGCTCTGCCCTACTCAATGGCGGTAGCACGGCCTGTGCTGTGGACTTAGTTCTCGCTCGGGCCAATAGTTGCTTCAGGAAGTGGCTAGCTCTGACAGTGCTGCGTGTCTGTGAAGATTAACCCCCTTGTATGGCACCTGTAAAGATTAACCCTCTTGTAGATTTTTAGATGCCTTAATTCTTTTCATTATGAATCTGTAATAGATCCTTGTAGTCAAAGCTCTTTTCTTGTAATCACGATGAATCTGTAATAGATCTTTGTAGACATGATTTAATAAAGAGCTTTTTATGAACTTTGGTTTCTGATCTTCTGTCTGCGCTTTCGGGTACCTGCACTTTTTTGAAGCTTTGTGTAGCGAGAACACTACTTGTGCTTTTGATATGTCTATGCATTTTTATGCTTCTACAAGACCCACTTCAAAGTCTTTCGAACTTGAATCAAGCCCGAAATACTTTTAATAGAAGCATGACACCTGTCCTTTTCGAGCGAATGCTCGGCGTGCCTACTGACAAGCTGTCGTCACGCTTAGGCTTCAGCATTAAATGCCTTGAGCCGTCGCTTCATGAAAGTTGATCTTAATTTCTCGTTTATAGGGAACGGTTATCATGATGGCAATTTTTCGTTCCCATGTTGTTCGAAGAGTTTCCTCGATTACGAAGTGTTTCGTCTTCTTTTGCTGACGTGGCTGCATCCTATAAGTAGGGGTCGTTGAAGAGAGAGAAAAACTTTCTTGCTTTCATCTAGCTTCCCACATAAGCTTTTCGTCAGATTCTTCTTCCTCTTTCAAACCCTAACTTTTTTTGCCATGGCTTCCAAGAAATCAAGAATCCCGAAAGCACCTGCGGCGAGCTCTAAGAAGGCTAAAGGAAAGCGGTATACTTCTAAGGATGGTGATCCTGATGACTTATCGAACGTTGGTGTGGTAGTTTATAGCGACGTGTGGCCGCCTGTCGCAGGTAATAAACTTTGATCTCCTACTTTGCTGATGCACATGAGCGGTCACTCCTCGGAGTATCGTCTCGTAGATGTGCTGAAGCTTCTCTTGCTAATGCGCGTAGACACTCGTTCTTTGGATGAGGGTCTGTAGATGCGCTGAAGCTTTGCTCAACCGATGCACATGGTTGTTGCTTTTAACAAAGTAACAACTGTAAGATGTGCTGAGGTTCTTGCTGACGCACAAGATGCAGTACCTGTACGGATGCTCTACCGTTGAAATATGGCTCTACTGGGTAGTATCTTCTCGAAAGCTAACTTACAGAAGTGCAGTGCTATCTGGTGATAACTGCACGAAAGTAACTTGCTGAAGTGCAGTGCTATCTGGTAGTACCTGCACGGATGCTTTGCTTTACTAAACACAAATCTTGGACTCCTGTTTCTTCCTTTTGTACTGTTTCTGTAACCACCTCCCTGAATGAGAGTCTTTACAACTTCTCTGTCTGTGCTGGGGACAAACGTCGAGCAAGAACTCGTCGAGCCAGCCAGAAGATTGATTGCCGAAGATCAACCGGCGGGGCGACTGGATAAAATATAGGAACAATTTCTGGGCTATTTTTGTCGCATGCTAGATCAGGATAGGCTGACTCCTTCTCTTGATGCTGATGCGGGGATGTTAAAGCTCCAGTTTCTCTTTGGTGATCAGTTGGATATGAAGGAAGCAGACCTCCTTACACTTAAGTTGGCCTGGTATTTTGAGAGCAATGGCCTCCCTTTGTATGTTCCGGCGACTGATCATCATCTCCCGCTATCTGTCTTCTCCTATTTCGTCGAAAGACGACATCTGGAGTGGGATCTGACTCTAACCAGGGGGTCTAATCGCAAGCCGTATAAAGGTAGATAAGGGCTCCAAGGGGAGAGATACTTTTACGGCCGTTTGGGGTAGTTCATCGTTCACCTTACGGTTGCTACTCCCCGGTCGTAGGTTCAGCGATATTCCTGCGGATGTGCATCCATTTGGTGCTTCCATTTTCGCAAATAGACTTCTGGCGCCCGGTTGTACATATCCGACGGACGCCTACCGGGTCGAAGGCTAGGTTCACTCTGACAAAAAGTGGGGTGACTTGATTCGGTGGGCATTAAGCACTTTTAATGAGGATCTGAACTGTATTGGCCTTCGTCGTGCCATAAAGGGTACTGAGTATGGAATCCCCATCAACCAGTCCTTATTCCTGGCTTTGCTGGAGTTGTTCAATCACCACACCGGGACTTTCTTCGTGCCGTATGGGGAGATGGCATTGGCTCTCCATGAGATGCCATCTCAAAGCTGCCTTGGGGTGAGGACCCATACGAGAAGTATTGCCCTACTCCCGATGAGCTCGCGGGGTTAGAAAGCAAGTATCCGGAGATGATGGCAGTGTACAAGGAGCTATTTTGCCACCATCAAGTTTGTGTACGCCAGGACTCCGTAAAGTCCGTCTCACTTTAATACGTGGAGGAGGTATTTCTTTGGCGATGATCCGTCGAAAGGCAGATCGGTTCATCTTTTCTCTCGTAGGGAATATACTACCGAAGAGGTAGAGAAGATGGAGGCAAAGGCCAAGACGCGAGCTCCCTCGCTGAATGCTGAGGGAAGACCCAACTCTACGGTCCGTAGTTGTTTTTACCAAAACTTAAATCCCGTAAGTCCGAAAGCGACGCTAGCTGGCTTCCTAATGATGTGGTTGAGGAAGGCTGTAGTGCCTGGAAGCTCAGGCTCTGTGGGGAGACTGGGTAGAAAACTTATCATACCGACCGTGAGGTTGGCTTTTGGTTATTCTCTTGCGTTGCTTCCGGCCATGGTTTGTAACATTCTTCGAGGCCTATGGGACCTCTCAGAAAAGATCATAGAGTATCGTGGGTGTGCCAGCGAGTTTCCTCAAGCGGAGTTGCCCGACCATTATTTGATAGCTTGGTTGGCATTGTATTATACTGGTTTGATTGTCTCCGCCACCATAGATGGTCATGAGGAGGGGGACGCGCTTTTGCATAACTACCACAAGGCAAAGTGGTCTCATGACGGTGTTCCTGCCTATAGGTAGGCGTTGAACCGCTTGGACAGTTATAGTTTTAGCAGTGTTTTACCTTTCTACGGTGGCCATGAAGCTGGTGATGAGCTAGTTGATCGGGCCAGCGAAAGGGATGATCTAACTGTCAGTGCTTTTTGCTGGTTGTTGACCATTCGTCTTTCGTACCTGGTATACCGGTACCAGAATAGGGCATGTCTGGAGCCCTATCTGCCGTCGCTTCGTGCGACAGTTTTGTTATTGCCAAACTATGATGAGCAATCCTAGCCCGTGTCTTGGCTATGAGGGAAGTTTGTTGGACGACGCCCGTGCTTGGAGTTATTACAACGCCAAATCTACTGGGACATCGTTTACATTCCCTGACATGCATGGGGAGCCTCGTGTCTTGTATTCTACTGTAAAGTTTTACTGTTTTGTGAATAACTTCTCTTCGGGTTATGACCGAGAACAGAGCTTTATTGTAGGTACGAAGTTTGAGAGGCCCCAACGATGGTCTCAGGAGTCTGAAGCTGCAGGATATGGGCCTTCGAATGATTCTAGTGCCTCTCGGAGTGAAAGAAAGATGTGGCACCCCTGAGTTCCCTACTGAAATATCGAGCTCGTCTGGCGGCAAACCCTCCTTCTGGCAAGAAGGTTAAAAGAGTGGCATCTAAGGTCGTGATCCCTTGCGGCCTAGCGCGTCGCCTATTGCTTCGACCTCACGGGTACATTTTAGTTCCCTTTTTGATTTGAATTTTCACTCGCGACTTTTCACTTATCTTTGTTTTTTTGGTGTAGGCGAGGGAGATGCCGGAGCGATCAGAGGAGTACCATGTTCCTGAGGAGGGCCCAACCACTGAGGCAGAGGGGTTCCTCCTTTTGTCTTTTTTGACTATAAGGTAATGGCTTCCAATGGTGGCTCTGTGGTAATACACGGGGTTGGCTTCGCATTTCAGAAAAGTACCGTTCGGGAACCCGAGCTTGAGACGGGTCAATCGTTCGAGGATGCTGAAGGCACATCTCCTGGTTCCTTCCGGGAGCCTCCTCCTTACGGAGGCATCGAAGGACCAGTGTTGGAAGATTTACCCCTGACGTATATTGCACCTCAACCCCGAGTGGTAGTTGAATAGAATGTCAGAGATCCAGTGGTAGTTATTGCCAACGAGCGGGCTGGTCGAGGTAATGCGGTCACTGATGAGCCGTCTGCCAAGGCTCCAGCCGAGGCGGTCACTATCGATAGTGCTATTGATGAGCCCGTCGATAAAAACCCTAAGGGTCCGACTAAGGAGGAGGAATTGGTTGTGGAGGCTGCTGACGAATCAGTGGAAGAACCCTCTAATATAGTCTCTCCAGGACCGTCTGAAGAGATTATGCTCGAGCCATCTGTAGAGGCTAAAAATTAAGCTGTGCCACCCATTAAAGTGTTCGATCATCAGATGGCGCCAAATCATTATGTTGCGCCAAACCATCAAGTTGTGCAACATCAGGTTGCACCAACATCTGGTTGCACAGGAGTCAGGTTGTGCGATCACCACGTGGCGCACTTCCTAGAGAAGCTGTAACGGCATCATCATTGCCTGACAGCTGACAGCACGAAGATTAAGAAAAATTCATTCGAATCTCACACAACGCGGCGCTTGAGAAGATTTTGTCAGCATGTAATTAATGTTGACAGCTGGTTCGCACAAGTCATTATGTGGCACGAGAATTAATCAGTACAATATAGAAGACCTAGTCAAAGGCGCCAGTTATTAAGTTGCGCCCATGCGCAGCCTGGCTAGTTGGCGCCACTTGATCAACTCTTATTTTAAAGCAGGATGCGTGGCGCGCAACCATCAACTTCGCAGAGCGTGCCCATTATACTGTCCACGACCACACGTATCTCAATCAAATGATGCCACGCGTCTATAGCAGTTGGTGCAATCTCTCGTACAAGTTGCTACATTGCGACACGTGCAACCTGAGGAAGCTCGTGCAAGGTGATCAAACAGTATTCAGAACAGAGCGACGTAGCGCGCAAGCGACTAACTTCGCAGAACGTGCCCACTATACTGCTTACGACCACACGTATCTCAATTAAACGATGCCATGCGTCCACAACAGTTAGTACAACCGTTCGTGCAAGTGAACAAGATGCGCGCAACCTGAAGCGCGTACAATCCAGAATAACTGCTAAACAGTTATTTCAAGAACTCTATAAATAGAGTTTCAAATCAATCTCAAAGTATCAAGAATAATCATAATTTCCTGCTAAAGTGCTGTTGCATCCTCCAGAGGCTCATGTCTTCGATATCACATCGTCCAAGGGATAAAGTGATCGTCTTCTGATCAGATTTCTATAGTTGTACTTTTCCAAAAATTAATTGTACTCTTGTACTCTCCTTTCTAAGTTTGTAATAAAGACGTTTGTTCTTGTAAACAAAATGGTGACTCTGCTGGAGACAATTTTGTCCTCCGATAAGAAAGTGACAACTCAATGTGATACCGCGTCAATCGGCAAGACGCAGAAGACCCTGGTCGTTCAAGTCGACCAGACAGCTTATGAGGCCATGATCAATGCTGGGGGTGCCAAGCATACTGTTGCCAATGTTAAGAGCAAGACGTGCTCTGTTTGGACTCCTAAGTCCTCGACGACATAATCCCTTGCCTCTGTGCAACTTGCGTCCATCACTGCCTTGGCACAATCTAAGGGAAACAGTCTTTTGGCTAATCCCGCCACTTTTTCGATTCTGAAATCGAATGAGACTTTGTCTCGACATACTACTGTCTAAAACAAGGAAAAGTGCCCTTTGGCCTTTACTTCCCTGGCGCAACCTGTACCTGTTCTTGCTTCTGCGCAACTTGCACCCATTACTGCCTTGGCACAACCTAAGGAAAATAGCCTTTTGGCTAACCCCTCTACTTCTCCGACTCTGAAATTGAAAGAGACTTCGTCTCGACACACTGTTGTCCAAAACAAAGGAAAGCGCCCTTTGGCCTTTTCCTTCTTGATGCAACCTGCGCATGTTCCTGCTTCAGTAAAACTTGTGCATGTTCATGCTCTGGCGCAACCTATGCCTATTCATTCTCTGGCACAACCTGCACATACTTCTGCACTAGCACAACGTAAAGAGAAATACTGTTTAGTGGCTCCCTCTTTGCCACCAAATCAGAAGTTTAGTGAGAAATCACTAAATCAAGAAAAACGCTCTTTAGCTTTTCCTTATTCTGCTCGAGTCATTGACTGGGTGGATAGTACTGCTAATTCAGATAGGAATTCTATTCTTCTTAATAGAGACAACCAAATCTCTGTCAGGCAGATGGATTCTATTCAGAATAAACTTTCCACGCAAAAGGGTATTATGCCTACTCCAAAGAGGTCAGGGCAGGATCTACCGACCCTATGTATCTCAAGATCCCAATAAGGCAAACTGCTAGTATCTCAAGAAGATGCACAAGTAGCCCCCCCTGTCTGACTTGTGCACCTATATCAACAGGTGCCAATTAGGGCCAACCTCGGGAAAACACAAAATATATCAAGTACAACTTGCGCCAGTTGCTAACTTGCACCAGAGGAAGAATGCTGAGGTGAAAGATCTTATAACTTATGCTAACCAGCTTAGCACGTCCTTGTACACTCAAGGTACGGGACACCTCAAGAACATGAACCATGTCCCGAATATCGTCAAGGACTACATTCCTGAAACTTATTCTCATCCTGTTAGTGACCTCCGTGAACTCTTAATACAGAAGCGGAAGGTTGCAATTCCATCCCGTCCAGCGGTGGACCAACAGCAAGAACATCATTGCAATCACCACCATGAAGTTATCATCAAATGATGATGTTAGTCAGCCAAGCGGTCTATTTTTGACCGTTTGAATTATGTTCAGACTCCTAAACCAATCCTAGTGGACGAAGATGAATTACTCTATGCTCCTGTCAACATGGCATCTCGAAGCACTGGGTAGAAAACGTCCAAGATGTAATGCATCCCGCAATCCCAGTCAACAATACTTAGATCAGATTCATGAATCCGGTGAAAGAGTATACCAATATACTAGATCAAGAAGCCGAGAAATAATCGGTCTAAGGAATCTTCCTTCCGACTAAGACACAATCGGTCAAAGGAATCTACTTGATTCTAACCAAGATTCTTTCAGCAAAAGGACATCCCTATCACTTATTATGGGGGTGGTTCCTTATATGACTTTGATGCTGAAAGTAAAAGTTCTGAAAGGACCATCCTTTCCACTAGCTCATCTTTGAGTGCTAGAGAAGTGACTACTTATGCCGTCACAAAAGATCAAGATACTTCCAGCTCTAGCACTCAAGAGCATAGAATTGCTGCTGTGGAGGCTAGTTTGAAGAATATGGCTGAGATGATGACATGCATGCTGTGATTATGGCACAACATACAGTTCCACCGATCGCGAATCTGATTTCGAATCAGGAACCTGTAACAACATCAGCTTCCATCAATATTGACCTGGGGGTACAGTCTCCTCACACTGCTTCCATTCCTGTACAGGCTATTCCAAGTCAATCTGGTGCCGGGGGTGGTACTTATCATGCGGTACCCCTCCTAACATATCAAATCAATCAACTCCTCCACAATCAACAGGAGATACCAATGAGGCCGTAAAATTTTTACGTACTCAATTTGAAGCTTTCAAACAGAAAGATGGCCTGCAGAAACTTGGGATCAAATAACCCTATCCCATAGAATGGAAAGAGGTCAATTTCCTCCTAAATACAAATCCCCTACTATTATGCTATTTGATGGCAGCACGTCTCCAAGTCAATACCTCAATCACTTTGAAGTAATGACTGATCAACTTCAACCAAATGATGCTATACTTACTAGAGTATTTGTCGGCTGTTTAGCTGGTGCAGCATATGACTGGTATCGTAGTTTACCAAATGGTTGTATAACCTCTTTCGCTGGCTTCAAACAAATATTCTTGGAACAATTTTATGAGGGAACCAACGACATGACTATGTCTGCTCTCATCAAAATCAAACAATGATATAATAAAACTACTGAACGTTTCATTGAACGATTCCGCCGTAAAGCACTCAAAATGCCTCTCGGGACTCCAGATGCTTTGACTATAGACACTTGCAAATCAAACCTGTTGCCTATAATCAGCATGTAGACGTGATCAACACAATTCCAGGACTGGCCTTCCTTCATAGTGAACAGCAAAGCAGCAGAAGAGAACGCTGACAAGTTCAAGCAATTAGGTATTCAAATGTTGAATCTTGACAAAGATGAACACGCTACACCAAATAATAGTGGCCGTCAGAATAATCGCAAGAGCAAGGAGACTTTGGCCATTAATCTCAAAGGCAAAGAAACCCTAGCTATCAATATAAATCAGCCAATATCTACCCCAACAGCACCACCACAACGGGCACCACGTCCAAAAGAATAATACTCTTTTGATGAAGATGATATCATGAGTATCTTTGATTGTCTCATCAAGAGCAATAAACTTCAACTGCCAGAACTAAAACGACCAGAGAAAGTTGGTAAGACTGACCATCCTAAATATTGTATTTACCACAAATTTATTGGATATCCAACTCGAGCACGCTATGTGCTCAAGGATAAAATTCAGGAGATGGTCAATTCCGGTGCAATCACTCTCCAACAAGACGAGAAAACTGTAACGACTAACATCGTCTCTTTATAGTTTGGAGATTTTTTGGCTTAACTTGTGCAGGACGGTGTCATCCCCATTGCGAGAACTACTCTGGAGATTGTTAATCTTTCACCTGCATGAATTGATAGTATTGTTCCTCTGTCTACAGATAAAGGAGAAATTATATGGATCCATCCAGATTTAGTGGTAGACTTCAAAACACCATATTCTTCCACCAAGTCTAAGAAGGCCACTAAAAATAAATCATATCATATGATTTCATTTGGTGAACATTGTCTTCCACCTCTAACTGCCACCTTCATCTCGACAGCAGATAATCTTTCTTTTTCTTTCCCTGCTGAGACAATATTGTCAAAGTCAGAAGCCAAATACCAACCAGCTTTCCATCTGTATAGTCCATAGTCTCGTGACTAATGACGAAAATGGGATATGATCTACAAAAGGCCTCTAGTTTGAACCATGGAAAGGGATCTCTTGTACCTCTTTCCCTATATCTTTTTCATAACCAATCTCGAGTTGGTTTGGGTTACTGAACAAACTCTCCATCTTGCCAAAAAAAATCTTCCAGAAACAAGATGCAGGCAAAAACCTTACTTAAGAGACTATTCAGAAGGTCAAGAGAACCCTGCTCCAGCTCTGGAGGCTCCTCAAGCACCATCTTCTCCTGTTGTCAATGTTCCATCGGCTTTATCACCTTCAATAGAGCCAACTCTTTCCAAACTGATGACAGCCGACAAAGGAAAACAACCTATCCATTTTGATATAGTATTGAAGAAGACTCCAACTTTGAGACTTGAGAAGTCGTATAACTTTGATATACTGGCTCAGCTGGGTAATACCCTGACAAGATTGTCAATTTTTGAGCTACTCCATCTTTCGAAGGAAACTCGGGAAACGTTGAGTAAAGCTTTGATGCAAGCTGATACTTGTCTAACATTCCTTAAGAAGCTAGAGGAAGAGCCTATAACATGCTTTCATTGTCATAGTGTGATGGAGCTGATGCCAAACATCACCTTTACACAGGATGATATGCTGTTGGAAGATAATCGTCATGATCGACCCCTCTACTTCATGGGATATGTCGATACCATGAAGGTTGATCGCATTTTGATCGATCCTGGGTCTGCACTTAGCATCATGCCAAAGACTCTTCTAGATGCATTAAAGATTCATGTACACAATCTTTCAACAACCATCACGACAATCTTGGGATTCAATTCTGGAAGAAGTGAACCTTTGGGAAAGATCCGCCTGAAAGTTCAAATAGGAAATCTTCGTACAAAGGTTACTTTCTATGTGATCGATAATCATGGCTCTTATAATGCTTTGTTGGAAAGACCCTTTCTGCATGAGCATAATATTGTACCATCCACTCTACATCAATGCTTCAAATATGTGGACGTCAATGGAGAAGTCCAAAAGGAAGTAGCCGACCTAAATCCTTTCAGGGGCATTGAAGCATATTTTACGGACTCTCGAATGTACAAGGAGGAGTTCATGAAAGTTGTATTGGCGATGGATAGTGAGGAAGATCAGAAAGTTACTTCAAAAGATGTTCTCATGATCCCCGTCAAAGGACATACTACTCGTCCCTCTTCTTCTCAAACATTGACTATAAATCTTTTCTCTCATAACAACCAGCCTCCTACTGTAGAGAGGGAACAAAAGGAGCTCGCCTCTTCTGATCCTCTTGTTATCGACCTTCGTCGTAACAAACATTCACCTTCTCCTTCTCCTTCTCCTCCTCTGGTTATCAACCTTACTAAGACTTTTGTTAAGACTAAGAATCATGTTGTAAATGGTGATATATAAATTAATAAAGTACTATCTCCTTTACAGTATACTGATGTTCTTTATTATACTCGATGTTATTTAAAAATATTAGATAACTTCGAACCACTTACCATAGGAGCAGTTGAAGCTTCCCAAAATGAAGTATTGCTCGAGCAAATGCAGGACTCCTTCTTAGTTCCTTCCAGGAAGAAAGATAAACTTTCTATACTTTTTAGTAAAGGAATAGAATAGAAGATCACGCCCGATAGTGAAGAAGAAAATCACGATAACGGAAGACTTCAACTACGTCGTTATAGTCAGCAATCAAAAGATATCATTCAAAAGATGGTATATAATTTTAAAGCTGGTCTCAATAGCGATAAAGGAAGGCAAATCCTATTCGTATTCCTGCTCTGAAAGGAAAATTACAATAATACTACAGCAAAACGAAGCGGAAATTAGGTTATACTTCACCAATTCTGACTCCAGAAGCCTCCGAATCCGATGAAGAAGAACGATCTAACTCTTCTGATTCTATCTCATAGGATTTAGACACTAGTGTAGGGCACATCCATCGAGTGACTCTATTTTCCAATATGGTAACTGTCGAGTTCTCGAAAGATGACAGAGACTTTGCCGAAGCCTCTGAATCTGATCCTTGGGCACAAAAGATGGATACTCAATGGGAGCTTCGCTTTGAGCAACGTGAGCCACCTACCGAAGATCAGTTGGTTCAAGTCAATGTTGGAGATGAAACTTCTCTAAAACCAATATTTGTCAGCAAAAGCCTCCCCGAAACGGATAAACAGGGTTTGATCCAGCTCATTAGAGAATACATTGATGTATTCGCTTGGAGCTATGAAGACATGCCAGAATTGGATCCTCAGATCGCTACCCATAAGCTCAACATTCTGTCGAATACGAAGCCAGTCAAGCAACAACAACGTCGGTTTCAGCCCGACATTATGGATGCCATAGAAGTTGAAGTCAAGAAACTCATCGCCTGCAGTTTCGTTAGAGAAGAACAACATCCAGACTGGATGGCTAATGTTGTCCCAATTTTGAAGAAAACATGAAAAGTTCGAGTCTGCATCGACTTTAGAGACCTTAATGAAGCTTGTCCCAAAGACAAATTTCTTCTTCCAATCACTGATGTCATGATCGACAATACTTGTAGATTTGAACGTATGTCCATTATGGATGGATTTTTAAGATATAATCAAATCAAGATGCATCCAGAAGATGAGAAACATACATCTTTTCACACTCCTCTTGGAGTCTATTGCTACACAGTCATGCCATTTGGTCTTAAGAATGCTGGTGCAACTTATCAACAGGCCATGAGTACCATCTTTCGTGATCATTTACGAAAGACTGTTGAATGCTATGTTAACGATATTGCTGTCAAAAGTCGTCTAAAAGAAGACTACATTCAAGACTTGAGAACTATTTTCAATCGAATGCGCCAGCATCAACTCAAGATGAATCCCACCAGGTCATTCCTAAGAGTCTCTAGTGGTAAATTTCTTAGATTCGTTATTACCTCTAAAGGTATACTCGTTGACCCTGAGAAAATTAAAGCTATTCAATAGATACATCCTCCACGCAACCTAAAAGAGCTACGAGGATTCCAGGGACGACTTGCGTATATCAGGAGATTTATCTCAAATCTCTCTGGACGCTGTAGACCGTTCACTCAACTCATGAAAAAATGTGTCTTTTATTTGGACTAAAGAATATCAACAAGTATTTGAAAACATAAAGCAATACTTGATGAACCCTCCAGTTCTAGTGCCTCCAGTGTCAGGAATACCCTTCCTGATGTATGTTCGAGCAATGGACCATTCCCTAGGAGCTTTATTAGCTCAGAAAAATAAAAAAGTTCATGAACAGGCTATATATTATCTTAGCTGTACAATGATTGGAGCTGAGCATCGATACACTCCCGTAGAAAAAGAATGTCTAGCTTTGATGTTTGCTATTCAAAAGACGAGACATTATATCACTAGCCAAACTATTCATATTATTTCTAGAGTTAACCCTCTCCGGGTCCTGATAAAAAGCCCAGTACACTCAATTCCAGGCTTGCAAGATAGGCCATATTGTTAGGACAATATGATATGGTTTATGTTCCTCAAAAGTCTGTTAAAGGTCAAGCCCTTGCTGACTTTCTGGCAGCTCATCTAATTTCCGAAATGTCTAAACTCTATGACGAGATTCCAGACGAAACTTTGGAGTCCAACATGATTTCAGAAAAAATTCTTACCTGGTATCTATTCTTTGATGGTGCATCCAGAATCGAACCAAAATGTGCTATTGTTGTTGGAGTCGAAATCGTCCTCGTCTCACCAGAAGGGTTAGCTATTCAAAGGGCTTATTCTTTAGATGAGTCGTGTTCCAATAATGTGGCTGAATACAACGCTCTACTCATTGGTCTCCAATTGGCTAAACATTTAAATATTGAGTATCTTGAAGTTTATAGAGACTCCAAACTAATTGTCAACCAAGTTAGAGGCACGTACGAAGTTCGACATCAAGATCTAGTCCCATATCATGATGCGGCGATCAGGATGGCTACTTCATTCAAAGGCTTCTTCATCGAGCATGTACGCCGAACGTGTAATACAAAAGCAGATGCACTCGCTAATCTTGTAGCAGTATTAGCAATTCCAGTAAGAAGGCAACAAATGATTGTTATCACTAATAGAGAGTTATTTTGTGTCGATAATAACTTAAATATTGAAGTCAACAACTTAAACATGGAATTCAACAATTCAGTTAAAATTTGCGCCATCAGTAAAGACTGGAGGACTCCTTTCATAGACTTCATGGTCCATGATATCTTACCCGAAGATCCTAAGGAGGCTATAATAATTCGTCGGCGGTCACTCAGATTTTATTATAATCATACTACAAAGACACTCTACCGACGAACGTTTGACGGCCTACTCCTACTCTGTCTTGCGGAAGAAGAAGCAAAATAAATACTTCGTGAAGCTCATGACGGTGTTTGTGGTACACATCAAGCTGGTCCTAAATTACAGGATCGTATTCGCCGTATGGGCTACTATTGGCCCTCGATGATATCTGATACAATCGAGTAGGCAACGAAGTGCCGAACATGTCAAATCCATGCTGACTTCATCCATCAACCATCAGAATTTCTTCATCCGATGGCAGCATCTTGGTCCTTTGAAGCTTGGGGCATGGATGTCATTGGTCCTATCAACCCTCCCTCGTCTTGATGACATTGGTTCATATTGGCCATAACTGATTACTTCTCAAAGTGGGCTGAAGCTATACCTCTAACTGAGGTCAAGACAAGCAACGCTATTAATTTTATTAAGCATCATGTGATCTACAGATTCGGTTTTTCTCAGCGAATCATTCATGATAATGGCCATAATTCATCAGTAAGAAGTTCACTCGATTCTGCGATAACAACCGGATCAATAATACTGTTTCTACAGCTTACAATCCTGCAGCTAACGGGTTGGCAGAATCATTTAACAAGACCATCATCAAACTTCTCAAGAAGTTTATTTCTACCAATAAATGAAACTGGAATGAAAAGCATGGAGAATGTCTGTGGTCTTACCGTACTACTATACGTACTTCTAAGGTTGCACACCTTTCTCTTTGTTATATGGATGCGAGGCCATTTTACCATTAGAAATCCAGATCCCTTCCCTAAGGATTTCCATTGCCAATGAACTCACAACCGAAAACAATGATCGTATGAGACTTCAGAAGCTTAAAGCACTTGACAAAAAATGGCTCCTAGCTCAATTACATATTGAGTTATACCAAGCTCGTCTATCAAATGCCTTCAACGGTAAAGTCAAAGTCTGAACATTTCAAAAAGGAGAACTAGTTCTAACCGTCAGACGTCCTATGACTGTGACGCATATGAGCAAAGGCAAATTCGAAGCAAAGTGGGAAGGACCCTACATTGTAAATAAAGTTTTCTCTAATAGAGCTTATCAATTGACTAGTATGGATGGTCGAGTCGCCATGATGCCTATCAATGGCAAGTTCCTCAAGAAATATTATGTTTAAAGACAAAGAGATATCAACACAGAGACTCAAAATATAAACAAAATTCCTTTTATTTGCATATCTCAGACGGAAGGAAATACATAAAATTAACAAGGACCATAGCCCTCCTGATCGAAGACAAATTTTCAAGGAGCTCGAATACATTATTGTTGGATGACAACAACAATTCATATGCAGATTTCCTCAGAGCTTCTTCCTCGTCAGTACACCCATGCTCTACTAGTTTGGCAAGAATGTCCTACTTCTGTCCAGGGACAGCCGAGCTTTCACCGACTTCTGGCTGAGTAGGCGATGGAAGCTCGTCGGAAGGAGTGTCGAGGGCGGCTTCGATCTTCGGGATGACTTCTACCTCCTTAAGTATATCTTCTGAAGATATTTGCAAAGGAAAGAAAAGGGGTGAATTATGCTGTCAGAAAAGTTCCACACATTAGAAAATTCTAAAATAAATCAATTCATTAGAAAATCAAAATAGTATTCAAAATACTTTTTCAAATTGAGAAAATTCTTCAACACTCGAAATTCAACTATTCAAATTAAATTTAAATTTTTACAAGAGAACAACATTAAATCCGAAGAGAATAAGAAAAATCTCAAATTTTACCAATTATGATTTTTGGGAGTTACAATCTGGCCTCTTCTCTTAGTATGCACTCCATGCATTGCTTTGTAAAGGTATCTAGTTGTAAGTAATATATGTCTTTTACTGAGTTTGTTTCTGTTATATAAATTTCTAATATATAAATTTCTTATTAACTTTCTTTAATTTATTGGCTTGGTAAAATCCAGGTTGATTGCTAGGCTCACATTTCAGCGTTGATTACTAAAGTGCTAAGCTGACATTTCCGATTTTTTGCAAAAAGGGCACAACGTGACGCTGAGGTGCATGCAGGCGCTGGTGAGGGTTCAGGCGAGAGTAAGGGATCAGAGGATGAAGATGTTGATATGTACTTTATAGTAATTTGGTTAGCAAAAGAGAGATTTATTCCTATTTTTTTGGTACATTCTGTATTTGAATATTCAATGTAATGAAGATGTTGATATGTACTTTATTTTGAGAAATGTAATAAAGATGGTGACATATAATGTTAAGTTTTTTGGAATGTAATATATACTGTGCAGTATAGAGCATTATAAATATGCTAATTTGAATAGTATAAAGTGTTATAAATGTGCTGCATTGAGCCTATACATATTATCTATTCATGACGTTTTAAAATTGTTCTGAATTATGCACTATATATTAACTATTCATAACGCTTTTATAGAAACTATTCATGACGGTTATTTTATGACGCTTTTAAAAAACATTTATAACACCCGTTTTCATAACGGTTGCTGTGAAAAAAAAGCGTCATGGTTCATCATCAATGACGCTTTTTAGCCGTCATTAAAAGGGTTTTTTGTTGTAGTGAATCAGAATAAAAATATAATTTAAAGGGTTTACCTATAGTGTGTCAAATGACAAAAAAAGCCCCAAATAGGATGATTCTCCTTGAAAGTCCAAATCTCAAAATTGTTCAAAAGCTGAGATTTCTCTCCATAAACAGAAAATAGAGTAGGATTATACTCTAATGCAAGAAACTAGAGTCAAAAAGGAATTTAAATAGAATAGTTATAGATTGGGAAAGAATGATAATACCTTTCCTTTTTCAAAGTTGGTTTGATACAAAAGAGGCAAGAACAATAGGAAGAGATATTAAAGGAAAGAATTAAGGTTAGGGTTTTGACAAGTGAGCTTGGGCCAAGTCTCATTGGTAATGGAAATCAATTCATGAGTCAAAAGTCCTATGAACCTATTGACTTAACTTGGGTTGACTTAAGTTAGACTAGGGTCCCACCATGCTATTCAAGTCACCAAAGCTAGATTCAACATCTAGGTTAGTCTCCAAAGTCTCAACTAGCAAAAGTTAAAAATAACAATCATCACTTCAAAAATTAAAATAAATTCAAAATTCTCAAAATAACCAAAATACCCTACAGCTAAAATGTGGTAGTGACAAAGATCGCATTTAAGATCAAGGATGGGTTATATGGGTGGATGGTCATGCCATTTGGGTTATCCAATGCCCTAGCACGTTTATGAGGGTTATGACCCAAATTTTGCGTCCATTGTTAGGACTCTTTGTGGTCGTCTACTTTGACGATATTCTCGTGTTTAGTCGAACCCAAGAGGAACATCTCTTTCATTTGATAAAGAAATTATTTGTCAATTTAAAGAAATATTCCTTTATGACCTCCTCTATCTAATTCTTAGGGTTCGTCGTATCCAGTGAAGGTGTCTCAGTGGACCCTGACAAGGTTAAGGCCATTAGGGATTGGCCTGCTACTACGACTATATTTGAGGCCAGGAGTTTTTATGGACATGCCACATTTTATAGGAGATTTGTCAATGAATTTAGTACCATTATGGCTCCCATTACCAATTGCCTTAAGAAACGAGAGTTTGTATAGACTAAAGCCGCTGAGAAAACATTCATAGAAATCAAAGAGAATTTGACCTCTGCCCTGGTCCTTTGTCTCCCTGATTTCTCAAAAGTTTTCAAAGTAGCTTGTGATGCTTCAGGCGTAGGAATAGGTGGTGTGTTGAGCCAAGAGGACCATCCAGTCGCTTATTTTAGCAAAAAGTTGAATGAGGCTAAATAATACTACTCAAGCTATGATCGAGAGTTTTATGCTGTCGTACAGAGTTTACGATATTGGCGTCACTACCTGCTCCCAAAAGACTTTTTTTTATTCTCAGACCCTACGTTATTTGAGCTCTCAAAAGAAGCTTGGACCTCGATATGCTAAGTGGGTGGAATTCATTCAAGAGTACACCTTTGCCCTAAAGCACTGTGCAGGTGCTGAGAACAAATCCCCTGATGCATTGAGTAGGAAATTATATACATCATGGTCAATGAGTAGTCAAGTCATTGGATTTGATCGTATTATTGATGAGTATCCTACTTGTCGAGACTTTAGTAAAATCTATGCTAAATAGTGTAGAGATTCCTCTACTTCCATTGATGGTTCCACTATAGTCGATGGTTTCTTCTTTAGAGGCAACCGACTATGCATTATCCCTACCTCCCTCATAGACTTCTTGACTTGGGAAATGCATGCTGGTAGAGCATGCTACAGGGCATTTCAAACGAAATAAGACCATACTTTTGATTTAGGATAGATTTTATTGGCCGAGTCTTAAGCGCGATGTCGCAAGAGTAGTTGCACACTGTCGTACTTGTCAGATGACGAAGGGTAGGAAGAACAACACGGACTTGTATACTCCTTTACCTATTCCTTTCACCCATGGCAGGATATTAGCATGGACTTTGTATTAGGTTTGCCACATACCTTACAGAAGCATGACTGTATTTTTGTTGTAGTGGACCATTTTTCTAAAATGGCATATTTTATTCCCTATAGTAAAACGAGTGATACGTCATGTATAGCGAGCCTATTCTTTAGTTTGGAGGTTACATGGGTTGCCTAAGACTATTGTGTCATATATGACGTTAGATTCATGAGTTATTTCTGGAAGACACTTTGGAAAAAGCTTAATACGAAACTGTGAGCCCTTGATCCAAATTTTTAATTATTTTTTTATTATTAGTACTGCCACCCATTTATATATAAATTAAAATGGTAGGATATGTTAGTGCTATGGTGATTAAATAAGTAAAAGGAGTTTTATGCAAACACTTTTAAAAGAGGGACTTACATGCAACTAAACCATTTCAAATTTTCAAACCTAACTGACCCCCCAGGAAGCCATGTCCAGATTCAAATAGGGGATCTTCTCCAAATCTCGACAGGACTAAAGATCACTCCAAATTCAATCTCGGCTCTATCTACAAACATGTATGTATATATATATATATATATATATATATATATATATATATATATATATATATATATATATACATCAAGGGATTGGCCAACTCCTCTTCTCACAAACCCTAAATTCTGGTGCCCCAAATTCGTAGAGACTGGTGTGATCGAGAACCTGTTGCAGAGAAGAGCTTTCGAATCATCAAGTAGGTAATTCTTTATGCTTCTTCCACTCAGTTGAATTCTCAACCCTGATCTGAGTTTGGTTTGTCTTCAACAAGTAGTTTAGATGGTCGTAATAATGTCTAATGGAAGTAGATGAACAAGAGGCCTAGTAATAATGGGTGTTCAGGTATCTCTATGATCTGAGTGTTTCCTCCAAGCTAATTTCAACCAGATCCTAACATAAATTCAATAGCTACGATAGCCTCCAGACCTGGGTAATGGCAGATGAGTTGATATTAAAAGAAAAACTCAGATAGTACATAGCTAATAGATATGACTCACCCTTTACATTCAAATAGTAATGGTAGGATACTGATAAAGGAGCCCCTCCTTGTATCCTTTAGACATTACTGTGTGGGTTTCTCTTGTACCCAATGGATACTAGCATGAGGATTTCCCTTTTGTATCAGTGATACTGACATAAACCTTCCTTTGTTGTCCATTTGATAACTGATTTTGGGAACTTCCCCTTTATATTCAGTTGATATTGATAAATGGGGGATTTCTCCTTACTAACCATTAAATACCACCATATGATATTTCCTCTGCACTCATTTAGATACTGACATATGAAGACTTTCTTGTATCAATTGGATACTGGAAGGTGAGTATATAAGCCCAAGTGTAAGTCCCAGCATAGGTATAGGTGTCCCAGATGTACACAGTGGTAATGGATAACTGAGTATTGATAGGATGATTCGAAGGGGGCAGGGTGTTGATGAAGTCTCTTTTGCAACTATACACTAGGAGGTATTGCAGCAATAGACTAAGGAAAAATAATGTCAAATCCTAGAAGGGTCCTGAACACCCTGAGAATACCTGACCTTGCAGAGTGTATCATGACACCTCTGAGTCAGACCAGTCAAACCAAGTGTGGGACACCCTAATATCCAGTACCCATACTCGTAGAGTGACAGGATTGGCATCCTAAGCAATAGATGAGTGCATGTTAAGAAGTGGGATTAGAGTGTATCAGAGATGTCTACCAGTATGTGTTCCTGTGGGAGGGGTTGAAAGTGAACCCTTGCCTACATTAGGACCTACATTTGAGTATATAGGGGTAACCATTGGCTAAACGTATCAGAGGCTAAGGAAGTAGACTTGGGGTATCTGTGTCAATACAGTTTGGGGACCCATAGATTCGAAGTTAATAGGGAACAGAGACCATACAACAAGTATATATTTGATGAATAAACAAAAGGAGACTAGGAGTATGTTAGGCACATATCTAAAGAACATGATAAGGCAACAAAATAGGGTGCAGTCCTCTAAACGAGGATATTGTGTATATAAGAATCTTGTAGACTTAGATAAGGCAAGGGGTAGGTGCTATTGTCCCTGTACAAGGCAGTTAGACTATAGGGGACGTACAGTGTAACATCCTGTCCCTGAACAAGACAACCTTGCTAGCATGGACCAGGATGGACTTATTTTATGTGTATGTTGAGGAAGCCTAGGTAAATTTCTTATATCCATAGATGTGATCACCTGGGACTTTCTTGTACCCGTATGAACCCTTCACCACTGCCCATAAGACCCCATATCAGAGAACCAACAAACCGGTAGAAAGGAATACCCATTGAGTATTCAAGTTCAACCCGAGATACAACTCCTACCAACACTAATACATACATTATCTACTACCTGCACTAATCTTGTCTAGATATTAGTCGAGTACCTACAATTTTGAGTATAGACATCCTGCTAGTCTGACATTGCTCCAGTTGGGTTCAAATCAGAAGTGGGAGGGGGTGTAGATGACAGCTAGGATATGGCCATATAGGCCATTCTTCTCTAATGACAGGCTGGCTATCACAGGTATAGGCCTACCAACTGACACTATGTTATATCATGTAGCAACTGAACAGAGGTTGGGTATCAAGCCCCAGGTAGTGTCCTGCAACCTATGTGTCTAACCTATGAACCTTCACTTGTATTCCATTGATACTAACATTAAGTATTGCCTTCTTGATATCAAGCTGATACCAATATCCCTTGGCCATTTCCCTAATATCTGGCACTTTAGACAACCCGACCATGTAAATTGCTGCCACTACCATTGCTATTCTTATTCTCCCTCTCCAATTCTTCGAGGTTATGGGAATGGTAATGGCACTAGTAAGTATAAGAGGTGGCTAATGCAGATTGAGTTATGCACAGAATGTATCAAGTTTTCCAGTAAAAGCAGGTAACACCAGGTAGGAGAGTATTAGAGTATTCGTAGACTTGTATGAGGATTGTGATTCACACCTACTGGTAGCAGAGTGGTACATTATAAGAGTATGTGCTACAGGTATAGTGTTAAGCCAAGAAACCATCTTATCCAGAAAGTACAAGCTACTTTTGTACCAGGAAAAACAATGCCAGGTTTTTAGATAGGCTAATAGGTTAGAAAATGGTTGTTGACATAGACTCTTATCTATTATCCATCAGTTTGCAAGAGAACTTCTCTTATATCCAAGTGGTTACGAATTGAATGCTGATATATGGCTCTTCCTGGTAATCAGTAAGATCCTGTTGTGGAACCATTTTCCTAACCTATTGAATACTGAGATAGGAGTTACCTGATACTAACACCTGAGTTCCTTGGAGTGAATGGATGTTTTTTCCTTATCCCAAGTTTGACACTGACCTAAAGCCTTCCCTTTGTATCCATGGGATACTGAATTCGTGAGTTTTCCTTTATACCAGTAGATGCAAACCATAGAGCTCATGCTCATAGCCCCTAGGAGTACCATGAGTGACAAATATGTATCCATAGATGGCATACCAAAGGTAACCTATGGCAGGACAATCTTCTATAGTACAATTACATACGGGCATTAGCAGTAGGTAATAGGGTCCAGTGTAGTGCCTAGGGATGCACCATATAGGATAAATGTCCAGAAGAACATGTGTAAGCAGTAGGATTCACAAGGACATTATGGATAGTGGTACAACATCAAGTTACTAAATATGTACAGACTCATACTATAATCATAAGTTGCTAACCAATTTGGAACAGATAACTTAGGCCACTAATTGAACAAGATAATAAAGTTAGCTTAATTTATACAAATACCATGTATTGATCCTTATAAATTATCAAACAGGTTACTTGGACCTCCATACAGGTTATAACCCGTATCCGCAACTCAGAACCACAGACAGGTGCACTTTCTGATTTGCTTTCAATTTTGATAGTGTTGCTCAGTACGTACTATACATATGTTCCATTGCTTGATGTCACGACCCACACCCAATATTCGGGCGTGAACCGTGCACACGTCCAGCCTACGTCGCAGAGTCGACAGTAGAACGCTGTAACAATATGATGAACAACCACGCAATAAAGATATATCACAAGGGAAATTTAACAACTCCATATCTCAACTCAGCATCTAATGGATAAAATAAATAGACTGTCTTATAAAAAATTGTATGAAGTCTAAAATCCAAAAATAATCTCAACTACATGTCTCAAAGTCAACTCAAATATCCAGTACAATATTTCAGTGCTAACTAAAATATCTAAGAAAGTGCAGCAGGATCAGATGCTGCGTACTCCTCCTGATAAGCAAAGTCCATCTCTAACACATCTCCCAAGTACGGGCCATACTGGTCCGGACACACGATCTTTTTGCAATCAACTAAAATTTATTTGGTTACCTAGTCAGGATGGAACGAGTACAATTCACTGAATGCAGTTTCAATATATGAAAATGACTATATAACAGAGGTTAGCCTTTTGACATATGATTTATAAAATAAATAAAGAAAAATAGAATAAAACTAAAAACCAAAAACAGTAAATAAAATACAAGAAAATACTCACCGACTGATTGACTGAAGTACCTTTGATATGTGATCGGTCTCGGGATAATTATACGACACTGTCTACACTATCTATACTGTATAAAGTTACACGGTTTATACAGTATACTGCAATAAAGAAATACTGTCTACACGGTATAAATGCAATAATAATCACGGTTTACACGGTATAAGGTCAGATCACACATCGTTGGTACTTTACCTCCTCCGACACCACAAGAACAAAATCAACATAAAGACTGAAATCACATATCTATCGACTAATAATGATGTATAGTAAAGATCAATACTGAAAATAAGCAATAAACTGTACTCGCCTGGTGTCCTGTGCTAATGATATGGTTCTGGTGCCAACTCTGAGCCCAAGTAACCTATTGTTTATAAGTTCACAATGTCAAAACGTGAAATAAAATAAAAATAGACTAGCTACTGGGTTATTTAGATTTATTCAGGATACTTGGTTTCCTTAACTCACTAGGCTTCTAATCCTGATGGATATAATCTTTTGAAGGACTGTACCAGGACACTCGTCCTGAAGGAGCGAACTTTCTGAAATACGAAGTAACCACTCCTCAGAGTTTAAAACTGACTTTCCTGGGTGTAGCATTCTTCCAGGATCCACGACGGATATTGTAGACTCTAGCTACAAAGTCCAATCTACTACTCTTTATGTGGATCATAGGGAGGTTAGTATATATGCTATTGATGATGAGCATGATGCTAGTACATCTGGAAGCATAGAGCAATACTTCAACACACTTGAAGTCGCAGTCAAGGATACGCATGCTATATTGCAAAACAAGCATCAATTGTTGATGGCTCAACACACTACTATGGCCGCAACCATGCCAGTGTAGCCCCCTCCCAAATCGTGTGACCAGATTATGACATTCAAATTTTTCCTATCCAACATATCTGATCATTTCTCGATGTATAATCATTTCACTTTTCTTAACAAATTGTCCAAATTATACTTTTTGAATTCTCATCCGGCGTATCATCCATTGATACGAGTATGCACATGATCGTTCTAACTAAACACATCAAAGAACATTTGCATCAAAATTTTGTCATACAAATTCTAAACCGAGTCTCGACATTACCCCATTTATCACGGACAGACCTACTACTATTCACACAATAGTTTTGATGCACTTATCGCATAAGTGGTATGGCATATACTACCCAGAAATTGGGCCACTCCTCGCATCAAACTTCATATTGGTCCAAAATTCAAACTAACTATACCGTAGTGATCCTGTCGGTCACAAACGTAACTTTCGTTTAGTTAAAGTTTGACACAAAAACTCGACCAATGTACACATTCGCTTACTCAAGTTCGACACGCGACCAAACCGACTCGTTTCTATCAATTTATGATTTTCGACACCATCTGTTGCATCTCGTGCAACATTTTATTTTCGATATTACAAGCCATTACTTAAATTCATTCGACACATTTGTCATCTATTTGCATACCTACATGCAACATATCATCCTATATATCAAATTGTTGTACTGATGTAACAAATATCTCACAGTGTTACTCGACATCATAATTGATAAAACTAAAAGCAACAAAACTCATATGGCATTATATAGACTTATTGTATGGAACATCCTATGTAGCATTGAGTAAATTCAAGAGTCATGAGTCATGCGATCGCTGAAAGCAACTTTGAATTGAAACAAAATGGAAGAAATGTCCGAGGAAATTGAACTGAAAGTTTTGATACCATTTATCATGCCCCAGCCCGAGATATTATTCATCCTCGCATCAATTTCTGCTAAATTAATCATTCTCGTTGGGGTGTGATGCCCTTGAGTTGCACTCGTACAACAACATTCACAGTAAAGAAAACAGAGTAAATAACAGAGTATTGCGAAACGAATCTCTTTACTGATAATGAAGAAGATTACCAAGGCTCTAAATAGCCCAAATGGATATGTCAAATTGGCTTACAACACTCATGATCTCTCCAGCTCACAAAGGATCTTGTCATTTTATACATCATATCTTCTATGGCAAATCAGCAATCCTTGGCAGAACATCTTTATGTTGCAAATCTGAGCTGCAATAAGTCCAACCAGCTTCATACCTGGGGGTTGGGATATAGCCTAAACCGACACTAAGTAATTGTGTGAAGCATACATTTTAATGGATGATCTTTTAATTTTACCTTAGGATCAGTTTTATAGCATATTAAAGCAGTAAATCATGTACAAAGGTAAAATATGTTATATTCGATAACCAAAGCAAGTAGTAATATATCAAAATGCATCGCATCACAACGACTTCCTACCAACATCATTGCACTCACCCTTGCATTGATGCAAGACGAATGCTTACTAACCTTTCTGTCATGTTAAAGATAGCATACTAAAACAGTTATATGAATCAAATCTAACATAACCAATGTGCACACCCCTGCGCTGATGCAAGGTGAATACTTATCGCCTCTGCATAAGACATAAGTTATCATGTTGCGGATCTATATGAAGGTCACTAGTATTTTGAGCCATAATGGACTATGTCTCGTGATAAGACGGCAATTACTTCCTGCTCAGGTTGCTAGCCCTTACTGAAGGACCCAAATTATCCAATATTGTGATGCACATTTTAATAGTAGGTTGCATCCTTTTGAATGAAATATCCCACAATACCGTGTTCTCTGATGCACCATAATTTTTTTCTAGGTCGAACGGTCCTGGTTCCCGGTTGACTCGTTCGAGTAAATCAAACATGTATACAGGTTATCCAAGTCCGTGACCATGCCAATGCATATGCACACTAACACAAACATAAGGCAATGAAACATATCTACCTGCAACATTCTATCATCTCGCGTTATCACTATATATCCGATCAGTGTTTCGAATGTCAACCCACAGGCCCTAAATACTGAGGAATCGTATCATAATTAATTGATTTGTGTAACGCACTCCTTCCAACAGTTTCGTGTCATTTGTGCTACAACTTCTTACTTTACTGACGAAGCATCTCTCTTGCATATTGACAGTTCTACGACGTTACACCACAACTGTCCACTTCGTGTATGAAACCATACTATATAATTCTCGCACACTGATGCATGCCTCGATACAGTTAATTCGATGTTCTAAAACTTAGTATTTAATGTCCTCATATTCGTGCACTCGATGCACATCTCGATACAGTACTCCAACATTTTAACGTGACTCGTGCACTTGATGGACATTTCGCTAGGTGATAATCAATGTTATGCGATTCGTGCAATTGTGCATGCTTTGATACAGCTATTCACTGTTCTGCGACTCGTACAATTGTGCATTCTTTGATACAGCTATTCAATGCTTTATACTTAGTGTTCAACAAACATTACGACTTCCATCTATCCGAACCATGTACATAGAATCCATAAAGTTATAAACATACCATATATATTTTATTAGAACATGAAGGAGTAGAAAAGAATGGTCAGAGTCCGCCCATTTCTACTATTATGTCGATCGTCTTATCGAGCTGATGTAATTTGACACCTTAACTTTGTGAATTGACACGTTGCATAATCCTCTCATCTAATTTAACCATTCGAGCACTTTGTGCTATGTTGAACTAATGTGCTGATTCGACATATCGTGCCCACGTTTCAGCTTGTTGTGAGGCGATAGTTTGATCTTCAGCGGACTTTGTTACAAATACGGCAAAATATCGACCTCAAAAAATTCAGTATAAAAGCCTGCACATGAAACCAACTCAATTAATGCTTATTCGGATCGAATTGGAGTCAATTGACTTAACGTAATGAACTGTTCAATACGGGATATTACAAGCACTTGCCTCAAAGAAGAGCAAATCAACTCTTGGACCTAGGCCTTAGGCCAAACTCCTACTTCTAATGCATCTTCTAGCCTCCAAAACTCCTTGCGAACATCCTTAATCAGCCAAAAAAATAAAAGAAGGGTAAAGAGGCCGCAAGAGAGAGAATGGGAGGAAAGTGAATATGTAGGAAACCTAGATTTTTGATGGTTCTGAAGTGTCCCAAAACATTACATCAACTATAATACACTCAAAATCTCTAAATAATTCTCTCTGCAACAACTAGGGAGATAATTGATCGACCAAACGAATCATGGATTGTTAAATAGAAGAAGTCTGACAGAAGTAGAATTTTGATAGTGCACCAATGGTATGTCGGTCCTCGGTACTTGTGCTTCTTCAGCACCCATGACGAGTTGGTTCGACTCGTTTTGAGCCTCATAGTGTGTTCTAGGCTATGGGTTAGACCAATCTTGGTCATTGGTGATACTGATGTGCATGGTTGATTAACAAGTGTTTACACATAATTAATTAACCAAGTTTCTAAGTGTTATAATAATCAAATAGTGTATCTATGGAATGTTACTCACATGCACATTGCTTAAGATGGTCAACAAAAGTTCAAACATGTAAGCAACCTAAGGAAAAATATTCTACAACATCAATATAATAGAATAGTGTACAACACCAACTTTACTATTATAATACAGCTTGGAAACGACTCAAAAATGAGCCGTTTAAGTCGTTTGTATATCCCCCATTAATTAATAAAAATAAAACAAAATTCTAACTATTGTGTATGTATTTCTTACGTAGTTAAGGGGAAAAAAATCTGTGTAAGAGTCACGGATTATCTGAACATATATAACATCTATAATTACAAAACCAAATATATATTCAATATTCAAATTATATGTAAACTAAGTACATGGTATTATCTAACTAAATACATATTCTAATTTTAAAACATATATCTATAACAAATTCTAATTAAAAAATATTTAAATCATATTTAGACTATTATAGTATCAGAGATTTGTTTTTACGTACAACCACCTTCTATCTTTTCACTTCTAAAATCTGCTCAATTGGCGACATAAATTTAGTAACGTTCAATTAATGTCGCTAAATTATGTTCATTAGCGACGTTTTATAGAAACGTCGCTAATAGTCGCTACTAGCGACGAAATAAGCGACGTAACAACGACGTATATTAATTGCATAAGCTAGTCGTCGCGAAACGTCGCTCTGACGTCGCTAATAGCGACTAATTTAGCGACGGTAGTATTAGCGTCGCTAAATTCTAATTATATTTTCCCCCAACGATTCATTTCCTCCCCTATTTTACTCTCTCATTCTCTCTTCTTCCCCCTCCGGCGCTCTCACTCTCTCCGGCGACTCTCTTCCCTCTCCGGTACGTAACTCTCTCCCTCCCTCTGTCTCTCTCTCTCTCTCTCTGGCTATTTTGGTTGTTGGTGGTTGGGGGGTGCGGGTGGCTCGGGGGAGCGGCAGGGGGGATGCGGGTGGTTGGAGGGTGAGTGGGGGTGGCTGGGGGATAGGGCAGGGGGGACGAGGGCGGCTGGGTAACGGGAGCTAGGGTTAGGGCTTAAGTTAGGGGTGGGTATGTGTGGGTGGATGGGAGGAGAGCGGAGGGGTGGGGGCGGCTGGGGCAGGAGAGCAGTGGGGGTGGGGGCTGTTGGGTGAGGGGAGCAGAGGGGGTGGGGGCGGCTGGGGGAGGAGAGCAGTAGGGGTGGGGGCTGCTGGGGGATAGGAGCTTGGGGGTGGGGGCGGCTGGGGGAGGGGAGCAGAGGATGGGGACGGCTGGGGGAGGGGAGCAGGGGGGTGGGGGCGGCTGGGGGGGAGCAGTGGGGGTGGGGGCGGCTGGGGGAGGGGAGCACGGGGGGAGGGGAGGGTTAGGGTTCGGGTTAGGGTTAGAGGTGGAGTAGGGGGAGGGGGGCTTGGTCAGGGGCACCGATAGTGCCAAAAAATCTGATAATTTAGTAATAATTATTTGTTTTTCGACACCGAAAAATTTGATTCTCCGATTCGAACGCACCGATAGTGCCGATATTTATAACAAGTAGTTTTATCGGTTGGTTAATTGGTAACATGGTGATCGGAACATATAGTCCTTGTAGCCATTCGACTGGCGAGACAGAAACTATGGTACGATATGGTGATCAGGACGTAGTCCCTGCAGCCATTCGACTGGCGAGGCAAAAATTATGTAGCCGTAGATAAAGTTGACTGTCCTCCGGCCCTCATCCCTCGGCAATGATGATATGACAACCTATCACTATATCTTATATAGTTGTAGATGATGTCTTAGTATTACTGTCACTCCCCAGAACCAGAATACTGGAGAGCGGGGGCATACATAGCCAGCTACGTATAATAAAATGGTATCCATCTCGCTATACGGTCACGGCTGTCTAGATATATGAGGGTTTAACTATAAGCCATCAGTCTGCTAAGGCCATGAACCAGCCTAGTGTCTCAATCATAAGCAAGTAAGTAAATGTTATAAGATGTAAGATCACCAAATATATAATAGTAAGGCGTCCCAAACATTGCATATTTAGCTGATCATGAAGCTAGTCGTTACAAATGTGAGGACTAGCAAGAGTTTCGTCATACATGATCAACCCTAGGATCTGTCAATCATGTTACAGCCCGTAGGCAGACAGTAAGTAAAGTGCAATCGAGCTAAACACGTACTCGCCGGCCAAATGCCTCAAAAGAATATTTTTATAATAAAGTAAGAGAATAAAAAGAAACCCACTCGTTGCCTTGGTTACGCCTGGTGGTCACCATCAGGCTGGAAAGTCGGTAGATCCTCTGGAGCTGCTCCGATATCTGGCCATACAAAACCAGCTGGGTCAAATTCCAGAAAGAGCAAGTGCCACAAAGGAAGCTTCACTTAGGAACTAAAACCAGCAATTAGCCCAAGAGTATATATAAATAGTAAGAACTGGAAATATAAAAAAATCAGGATGATATACGACGAGATAACCATGGAACTATTCAGATAACCAGGTTACAACCCGTAAACCAAACAAGGACCAAGGTTGTAACCCTTCATCTGAACGGAACTTGGTTTCCCATCATTTATCGGCAAGATAATATAAGAAATTAGTGCATGCAATAACCTTGTACAGGATCAAGACAAGACTAGACTGATTATGCCTCATCCAACAATCACGGCCAAGCAATAAGTACGGCTTGATACTTTAACTAACTAGGGTTATCACAGTCCTGGTTACTAGCAAGATGCAGCGAGATTATTCTGCAGCCACAAGCCCTGCAGACCATCTAGGTTATCCAGGTCGAATATTTGTTCAAAAGAGGGGGTGCAACACATGACAGTGTGCTAAAAATGTGCCCTACTCGTCGGTGTTTGCCATTAAAATCTTTTTATTATAATTTTAATTACAAACAGAACAGTGTTACAATATAGGACTTAGATGTAGTCCTAGGAGGACACTTTTGTTTATCTGGGTCCCTGTGTCGATGGAGCAAGTGGTAATGCGTTGACTCCGTTGACGATCTGACGACGGTTCTCAGTTCTCTGAAGGTCTGAGTTGCTCTGAGTGCTGGAGTTTGCAGATGGGAAGAAGACGTTGAGTGTCTCTTCCGATCTTGGTGGATGATAACTCTGATGCCTTTTTTTCTGTGTACGTATGTCTATTACGTGGTTCGTAAGAAGGAAATGATCCATCTATTTATAGTTTGTAGGCTGGCTGCTCATGCGCGCATATGTAGGATGCGCTTATACGTGGGAATGCCACGTGGTTGGAGCTACGGGAGGCGTATGGATGATGCACCATCATTTGTGGGTTGAATCCTTCATGCTGCTTTTGTGGACTGGCACGTAGCAGGGGAGAGGATCTTTCTGTTGCTGAGATCTTGGGTGATTAGCACCCCTTCATAGGCTAAATTGAGTCAAATGACACATGGCGCATGCCCGTTACTCGAAGATCTCGGATTTGGTGGAGAGTGATCTGATAGGATGCGCCTGGGATTGGGCGCATGAGAAGACTTTGGCTCACAACCTTCAGGAGTCATGAACCAGTCTGGGCGTACGGCTTTTGAGGTGCATGCGAGTCTTCAGGCGCTGGCCGCTGAGGCGCATGCGAGTGGTTGCTCGGCCACGTGGGTCGTAATCGTCGGAGGAAAGTAATGATGATGCTGATGTCAGCGACGCTTCGTCTTTTGAAAAAGCTGCTAACTGTCCAGTCCTCGGGGTACGTGTTGCCAACTCTGTCACTTGAGCATTAATTGCTTGATGGGTGATGAACCGAAATGGGCGCATGGGTCCATGTTGATTAGGATGCATGGACCTGTGCTTTGTTGGGTGCATCCATACGGGGCGCTTTGGAACCGACGGGCGCGTCTGTACGATGCGCGGTGTCTGACCGGTATATCCTTTTGTATGACGTACCTTTATTGGTCCGACTTTTGTGTTCTTTAAGTGCTTTAAATAGCCGTTTTGACTTGGCCGAATTCAAAGCGTCAGGTTCATCCCCATAAATGCAAATTCATTGTACGGGATTCGGAGAGTCCGCCACTTGGCGCATGGATTTGATTTGCCCGGCCTATAAATAGTGGCAAGGAGAGAGTTTGCTTCTCGTTCTCTCACGTCTTCCCGAATGAACTTATTTGCTCGAGCACATTCTGCTGACAAGATGCTTCCGAGGGTGAAGATGCGACGAATTGTCTCCGTTCATGCACTTGAAGGTGACCGTTACATCCAAAAGTCAGAGTCGAGGGCTTCTAATGCAGGCGGAAGGTGCCTGTTGCATTCAAAGATCGGGATGCTCGAGCCTCGTCTCCATTATGCTGGAAGAGACGCAGATCGAAATTGTGGTGCTTCCATCTTCCTTGGGCTTTGGAGAGGTCTTCCTCCTGCAAGAGTGGGTGTTGCCCATTCTGGTTGTGTTGAAAGCTGCTCCTTTAGCCGCGAATCGAAGCTGCAGTGCTCTCATCTTCCTTGGTCTTTGGAGAGCTCTTCCTCCCGCTAGGGTGGGGTTGATTGCCCACTCATGTTCTACTTAATAAATGCTTCATTAGTCGAAGCATTTGATCGGGTCGAAGTAAGGCGCATATGCTGAGACTTTATGATACACATAACTGAGACGCTGAAGAGATGCGCCTGACTGAGACGCTGAAGAGACACGCCTGACTGAGACGCTGAAGAGATGCGCCTGACTGATAATGCACCTGGTGGGAGGCACATGTCAGTTTGCTGCGCCTGGCTGTAGTCTTAGGATCTTTCTTTTTGTAGAAGTTCTCCTTTGTAAAGCCTTTCTTTAGACATGTAATAGACTTTTATATAAAAATAAAAATCTTTTTTTAGTCTATACTTTTGCTATCTTGCTGTGCCAAGTACTTCGTTTGAGTTCCCTGGCGCATGTTCTGAGTAGTATTTGAGCACATAGGAATTATGGTACATAAATGCGCTCTGAAATTCCATGCTTCTACAGTCGGCAGGTTACAAATCCACAAGCACGCCCAGGTAACGGGATTGCCTGTAGCTGAAAAATCTCTTCATGACTACTGTGTTATTCTAGTTATTAGTCTTAGTCAATTTCAATAGGTACCCCTGACTGTGGTACTCAGGGGTCCCATCCGAAATATGATGCAAGACAAGATTGGTTCATTTGTACAAGCACAATCGCCCACGATGTCCGGGTCATTCATACTTGTTATGTCAAGCTAGCTGTCGCAACAACATATCAAGGTATATCATGTCAGGTTTTCTTGTCAAGAGTGCGCCACGATGGGCCACTATCATGTTATGTTACTTGTCAAGAGTGCACCACTATGGATCACTATCGTGTTCAGGGAACATATAAAAATTTACATAGTACAAGCATGTAATCAAGGGACCCAAGCATAATTGTAACATTCCAATATAATAAAAGGGGTGCAAGCCATACAGCAAGGGAGAGAGTCTCATGCGGCTTGGGAAACATGGGCTTCTGCAGCTCAGGTGAGAAGGGCACATATGGCTCTGGGTCAACAAGCTCATGCGGCTGGAAATGAATAGGTCACATGCGGCTCGGGATTATCGAGTTCATGTGGCTGGGAGGAAGGAGGTCTTATGTGGCTGAAAGTTCCTTGCTGCTGGGGGTTGTGCATGCGGCTGGAGATCATATGCGGTTAGAGATCATATGCGGCTGGGGTTCAAGTCCATGCGGCTCGGGGGATCAAAAGTTCATGCGGCTGAAGGGGAAAAGGCTTATGCGGCCAAGGAATGGACCTTATGCGGCCAGGGAATAGACCTTATACGGCCAGGGAAGTTCAAGCGTATGCGGCTCAGGTAAGTTAAGTCTTATGCGGCTCGGCCAATACGGGTCATGCGGTCCGGTCCACGCAAGACCATGCAACTGAAGGGACTAGCTCTCATACGGCTGAAAAGGTTCATGCGGCCGGGGCTAGACGACCAAGTCATGCAGCAAGGACTATGCGGCCAGGAAGAGAACTTGCCACATAAAGGCTATGCGGCTAAGTTCATGCAGCAAAGAATCATGCGACAGGGAACTGTTCTTCTTCTCTATTATTTCGAGAAAAAGAACCATGTAAGCCATGGCTTCCAAGCTTCATAAAACCTTCATCCAGAGTCTAAATCTGAACTTCCATAGGTCAAAATAGGTAGAATGAAATTCTCTACAACATGGAACCATCAGAACTTGATAATAACAATATTAAATAGATCAAACCCAAGTAATCTGAAAATAAAATAAACTTAGATCTACAAGCAATGAGCCATGAAAATTGAAAATGCTAAGTACTAAGGTGTTTTAGAATGTTGTAGAAAAAAGAATGGAGCAATAAAACTTGAGTTCCCTCTTGAAGCAAGATGCACTTGCCTAAGCTCTCCTTCTTTCTCTCAGGTAGGTGAAGAGTAATGGTGGGAAAGAAGAAGAGTAAATGAGGAGAGAGAAAGCAGTAGGGTTAATAAATGATGATGGTGGTGGTAGGTAGGGATTTTTCCTTTGGTCCATGATGAACCAAAATCAACCCAAGCCGAACCAAGCCAAACCAAACAAGCCGAACCAAGCAAGGAGACATGCAATACGAGACAAAATACATACACGTATTCCAAAATACGTAATATGAACCATAGGCATTATAATTACATTATGTGAGTTCATTTTGATTCTGTTACATTCTTCAGATACTAGATTCGATAAGAACATATACTACACCATATGTACAGAACATAATGATCCACACTAATGTATACTAGAATGAATTTTGGGTTGTGTTCTGAGCCATCCGTTCTCATACTTAAAACAGATATGAATTTGTACTGTGAGAGCGCCAGAGAGAGTGATCGAGCGCCGAAGGGGGAGGAGAGAGAGTGAGAGAGTAAAATAGGGGAAAATAAATTGGTGGGGGAAATATAATTAGAATTTAGCGACGTTCATACTAACGTCGCTAAATTAGTCACTATTAGCGACGTCATAGCGACGTTTTGCGACGACTAGCTCATGTAACTATGTTGCCGTAGATGAAGTTGACTGTCCTCCGACCCTCATCCCTCGGCAATGATGATACGACAACCTATCACTATATCTTATATAGTAGTAGATGATGTTTTAGTATTACATTATGTGAGTTCATCTTGATTCTATTACATTCTTCAGATACTAGATACTAGATTCGATAAGAACATATACTATACCATATGTACAGAACTTAGATGATTCACACTAATGTATGCTAGAATGAATTATGGATTGTGTTCTGAGCCATCCGTTCTCACACTTAAAACACATATGAATTAGTATTGTGTGTCAATCTTTATTTTTGTATTTTCGGCGAACCCAGGGATTGGATTCTGTATTTCGTATTTTGGATTCTGTATTTTGACTCCAGCTCCAGCTCCATTTGTATTAATCTACGGTATGACATGGTGATTAGGACATAGTCCCTGCAGCCATTCGACTGGCGAGGCAGAAACTATATAGCCGTAGATAAAGTTGACTGTCCTTCGACCCTCATCCCTCAGCAATGATGATATGACAACCTATCACTATATCTTATATAGTAGTAGATGATGTCTTAGTATTACATTATGTGAGTTCATCTTGATTCTGTTATATTATTCAGATACTAGATACGATAAGAACATATACTACACCATATGTACAGAACATAGATGATTCACACTAATGTATGCTAGAATAAATTTTGGGTTGTGTTCTGAGCCATCCGTTCTCATACTTGGCAAAAAATTAAATTTTTTATATTTTATCTGCTTTCGAAAATGTACTCAAACGAGATGACACCCGTTCTCACAGATGGCACCTAAGACCCGAGGATCTCGCTTGAGGGAGGCACAGATGGCTGTGAAAGAGGAGGTGGTTCCAGCTCCAGAGGACAGTTCCACCGAGAGAGCTGCTCCAGAAGTAATTCCTAAAGCCGAGGGAGCTGTGAAGGAGGAGGTGGCACCACAGAAAAGTTCCACCAGGAGTTCCAGTCATCCATCTCCTCTGGATATTGATCTGGCTGCCGCGGATCCTACTTATACGCGCTGGCTGAGGGAGTTCTATCTGCCCCGGCATAGACGACAGTAGATACATATATTGACTGGATTTGTTTTGATGGATATATCTCATCTGGATATTGTGATGGATATTTGTTTTGATGGATTTATCTCCTTTTGGATATTGTGATTGATATTTATTTTCTTGTGTGTGAAGTATATTGGTATAGCTTGCCGTGTGATGCATATTGTGATGTATACTTGTTTGTGTGATGTGTGATGCATATTATGATGTTCCGGGAGGCTTGAGACGTCCAATTATTTTTGGTCTATTCTGGATTGTATTGTGCGGGTCGGTGTTGAGTGTTCCACCGAAGGGGTCGGCGAACCCAGGGATTAGATTTTGTATTTTGGATTGTACATTTTCAATTTAGCGACGTTTATATTCGTCGCTAAACTTTAGCGACGAATATAAAGGTCACTAAAAACGTCGCTAAAGTGTTGACGTGGCAAGTAATCTGATGCCACCACATCGTCGCAAGAACGTCGCTAATGTGTCGCTAATCGGCGACCACTTGAAAATGTCACAAAAAACGTCGCAAATTAGCGACGTTATAAACGTCGCTAACTAACGTCGCCCTAGCGACGTTTTGTGACGTTTTCTCGATTAGCGACACGCTTTTTTTCGTCGTTTATTGAACGTCGCTGAAAACGTCGCTAATTTAGTTTAGCGACGTTTTGGCCTAGTTTAGCGACGTTTTGGAACGTCGCTAATCTGACAAATTTTTGTAGTGTTTCTTATTGAGAACTAGCTCATTTATAGGACAACTTATGAAATCAAGGGCACTTTTAGGGTGTGTTTGGTACGAGGGAAAAGTGGAAGGAAGAAAAATGGAGGAGGAAAAAGGGGAAGGAAGGATATATTTTCTCTTGTTTTGTATAGAAGGAAAAGTGGATGGAAGAAAAAGTGCAGAGATTAATTTTTTCTCCTAACCTAAGAAAATCAATCATTCCAAATGTTGGAGGAAAAGTGAAAGAAAAAGTGGATGCTCATCTTAATTACAATTATACCGTATAAGAATTATATTATTTTAAAATAGTTCAATAAAGTTAAATGGTAATAAATATTGTTAGTTGGGGATATAATTGATAAAGTTTATATTTTTGTTTTTCTTACAATTTTCTTTTCATACAAAACTAAGGAAAGTGAATCCTTCCATTTTTCTTCCATCCTACCAAACACAAAGAAATATAATAGTATTTCCTTTCCAAATGGATGAAAATGCATCTTTTTGGTTTTTCCTTTATTCCAATTTTTCATTTTTCCTACCAAACACAGCCTTAAGCTACTTCTACTTTTCGATACCAGACAAAAGGGTCTGTTTGGTTCATGTGATATGGTTCAACGACAACAAAAATCAACTGTTTGGTTGAATGAATGAGGGAGCATATATTTTACTATGCACTTAATGCACCCCCATCAAAACACAAATATTTTCTGAACCAAAATTTTACCCAAATATGAAGAATTTGATTGTGATTCAAATATTAGGCCCAACAACAATTAACACTCTCTCATATTTGAATCCGTGGGCCCACTATTTATGATAATTAATTGTAGTATCCAAAATTTAGTGCACCCTAACAAAAGGAGGAACTAAGAAAAAGTTAAATAATCTCTGCAATAACATCTTATTCACCACATCCACCATTTATTAAATAAAAAGAGTTGTCCGAACTCTTTAGCCTAGTGGTATTAGAGCGGACACCCGGAGGGACCGGCAAGGTTCGAGTCCCCAATTGCGTGTGTGCGTGGGATTTCAAAAAAAAATAAAAATAAAAAGAGTCAAAAGAATGTTCCCACTCTAATCCCAATTCGAATTCGGACAAATAGAACAGATGTCTTTGACCTCAATTACTTGGACTAAGGTGATCATTAGTTGCATCTTTTTTTACAATAGACATTATTCACAAGTATCATCTTCTTCTTTGCATGGCTATCCAACTATTGTTTGGCATTGATTAATTTTGAAATCAACTTAGTACTTATGCCACAAATTTTAAATATGATTACTTTTCAATAGTTTGAAGGGAATTATTACGACCATGTTAACCTATCATTTTCTAGTAATATCATATTTCGCCAAAGTTGTATTTATCATGTTTGTTTTTGTTGATAAGCTACTTTTAGAAGTTCTTTGTCAAAATCTTTCTTGATTCCCCCACTTATTTATTACTTTTGTTGTATTCCCTAATCTTCTCTTTTTTTTTCATGTTGAACCACTCTTTCTTTTCTCAAGCTATTTTCTCTGCCAAATCTCTTCTTTCTTTTATGAAGTTTTTGTATGATAAGCTACTTTGAGATTTCATGTATTCCATTCTTGAATGTACGACACTATTAAATACTTACTTATTGAGGTTAATTGGTTTGTAATCACTTTAAAAACTTTGGTTTCTTGTTTGCTTGATAAAAATATATAGTCAAAACACTTTGATATGCTTAATGCAAAAAAATAAAATAAAATAAAATAAAATCCTATTGGCAGCATTGCTTTTTCAAGGTGAATAAAATAATTAAAAAATCAACGTACAAAAGATGTAACAAGCTTAGCCGAAATTGAACTATCCCTATTGCTTGGAGTTGGATGCTCCGTCTATCAACCACTATGATCAAGTGTAACCGAACACTCCAAAAGGAAAAACGTGAAAGTACTTGTAATTCGAAGAAACACCTAAAATCTTATAGGCATCTACATTTTTTTTTTGGTGTATAAGGAAGTAATTAACCTCCAAATGGAAGCACCGAAATGCAACATATCATAGATAGTTGGGAAATGTGAAGTTCATAACAAATGAACCACGTATAAAAAATGCTAGGCCAAAATAGAACAAAGGACACAAGTGTACAGACGAAAAAGATTGTACATATCAAGGAAAAGAAAGACAAAGCTACAAAGGAGGTTTTTGTTTGGTGGCAAATGATCAACAAGTAAGTTGAGCTTAAACAAGTTTTAACATAGATTAGTGAAATACATTAAAAGAAATGGGATAAAGGACAAGCATATTTGTAAAATATTCAAGGTACGGTTAATTGAAAAATAAGATGAGATAGAAATCATATAAAGTGAAGATGGTTCGAACTTTCAACTATAGAGACGAACTTATCATAGTAGGAGGAGGAACAATAAATATTAGTTAAAGGACTAGACTCTATCTAATGGTTCATCGGAAAAGTTTATAACATGACAATCGAGATAAGCGTGTATCAAGTCCGGTGCCCGCATATTGGTGTTGGGTGGGATTTTCAACCTATGCGGAGAAACTCAGGAGTGAGACGAGCGCCATCTGTATGTCGGACAAGTTCGGGGAGTGCGATGAGTGTCATTCGCGTATCAGATAAATTCGGAGTATCGAAACATGGAGCTGTTGTCCAGTCCTAGGGGAAACTCGGACCGAGTTCGGTCCCAGTGGGGAACTTGGCCTGAGTTTAGTCCCCGGGGACAACATGTTGCTTGATTTGTTGGCTCGAAAAAATTGAACTCGGACCGAGTACAGTTCGGCCGGGGCTGTGCGAGATTTGATGTGTTTTATACACCGTTGGATCTAATCAAGTGGTCCAGATTTGTTGCGGGATTGGAAAATTTATATTTAAGTATTTCTAACCGTAATCCAGGTAACAAGGAAAAACTTTTGAAGAGAGAGAAAGGGAATTGACATTTACTTCTAAGAAGAGATTGTTTTAAGTAATCTCTTTCACAGTCTTCGTTCTTTGTGAGTCTATAATTAAGTTTTCTATTTCAAGTAGTTGTGGTAATCCATTTTATTTTGGTGAGAAGTTTGTAAGGAGTCTATATCTCTTTATTACAATAGGGAGGATTTTCAGGATTGGACTTCGATCGTCCCGTTGTTTTTTCATCTGTATTTTTCACGTAAAATTCACTATGTGTTTGCGTTGTTTGGTTCTTTTTGGTTTTGTCGATTTGGATTTTGTGTTTTGCTCAGTTATATCTCACAGCTTCTTTCGGGGTAACGGTTTCACGTTTCGTTGCCAAAACAGCATGGATGCGATTATAGATCGACAAGCCCAAAGTTGATATGAGGCGGTTGTCTTAGGTCTAAAATCTTTGAGAACGACAATTTTTATAATATTTAATGTATGTAAGTTCAATTCTAAAAAAAATCTAGCAGATTTATTCTAATCCTTTTAGTCTGCATAATTTTTTAAGATGCCGTTATAGGCACTCATAAAATGTCATCGATCCTACACCCATATTTTATTTTTTATCATTCAAATTACAAATCAACCCTTGCATTAACATTTTTGACACTCCTAAAATGTCATCATGTGTAACGCCCCAGTTCCAAATTACATAGGACCAGAAGTGCATACACATGTCATCTATGTATAGAGTAGACTCCAGTCCGACTCGAATACATATAAGTTGTCTTGGTATTCTAATTCTATCAATCAATCAACTACAAATATATCTATACCAATCCAAAGGATAAGTAATATCATGAATGAACAGTATATGTCATGGCCTGCAGCCCGATAACATATATGTTCGATTAGACCGGAAGAACGATATGGGTCTACAAAATAAGACTAAATAGCATAATAGAAATAATGAATAAATGTAAAAGCACGATAAAATACCTATATCAATACCTCCATGATCAGTAGACTATCTCTACATGACCAACTACCTGGAGAGATCATCAGGTCCGCAAGGATATAGCAAGGTGCATACAACATGCCAACGTAGAGAAAAAGAAATATGATCTAAGGATATCTACTATATTCGGCCTACGTGATATGTATGTTAGAACATGTACTAAAATATCAGACTTTGCTACTAAGGCTCACAAGCTCCTCAACATGATTTTGTCTCCAATATCGTGTCATGGAACCAAGGACAACCAATCAATAAAACAATTGACAGAACTCTGCTACAGAGATAAAGGCACACAATAATAACAGGCCACAATACAATTAGTCTGATATCGTAGTCAAGTTCTCCCCACCCCATGTCTAAAATCTAGCAAGTCAATTCAATACAACATCTTTATAAACAAAGAACAATAAATAATCTAGTAAACTACTGCAATTTCAATACCATGAATACTCATGTAAACCTCGCGTCATGAACGTGTCGGTGTCTTGTGGTCAATAGTGTCAATAAACACGACATAATGCACGCAATGCCTAATGTCGATATACAATGTCCAAATATAGGCGTCGGCACCCGAATCCAATTCGAACGCTAATTATCGACTAAACCCTACATCATGATAAACTAAAATAGAAACAGGAGTAAAAGAAAGAAATAATCTGTAGTTATGGCAATGTACACTTGCCTGCAACTTCTAGCTGAGAAAATGACGGTCCGGTTTCAATGTCCTCGCTACCTCCGTCACATACACCTATAATAAGTATATTATCTATTAGTATCGCACTAGTAACTTACCATATATAGACTTATCTTATATAGACCATAATAAGTTATATATACCAAACTAGTCATATTAACTATCATACTCAATATAACATATGTAACATTGAATCTACCTATAAAGGTAATATCTTAATAAAATAAAATATATCTTATTTAATTCTAGAAAAATAATTATAAATATTCTATAATAGTAATTAATATATTTTATTTATAGAAAAATATGTATACAAGTTTTGTATTGATTCTACATCAATATACTTAGACTTGTTTCATATTTTGGCTCCCGAAATGACAAATTCTCTATAAATATTAACTCTGGAAAAATAGTACAAAATATGTAAAAGTATGTTTTTCTTATCAAAACATCTTCTTAACAAAACACACACAACAATTATTTTAGACAAGTATCTTGAAGTTTCGAAGCATTTGGACACATAGAATCTAAGAGTTTTCGGTGTTCCGACATTACAGGGATAAGTCCAGATTTTATAAAAAAAAGTAAATCTTAGTAAAATACTACAAAGTATATTCAGTGGAAAGCTTAGTATGCCTAGCTTCTTACCAAAAATATAGAAAGGGTCAAAGTGGTACGTAAGTGGCCGAGAACTCGCACACAAAAGATTTGGTTCAGTTTAAACACCCTGTAACAAAATCGACATCCCGGACAAACCGTTGGAACTATGTGGATGGACAATTGGATATGAAAATAGACACATAAATCTTTCCATTAGTTTTGGTTTGCTGAAAAGATGAGGTCGAAAAGTACATAAAACCCTATTTATAAAATAGCGGACCTACTATGACGAATTTAGACTTGGTTTCCAAACTCCGGGTGACTTCTAGGCTCTAAAACTCTTCACAAAGTTTTCATGGCACCTCAAGGGCTTGCTAGGACGCTAGAGAGGTGTCCTAGGGCTTTAAAGAAATTTGTTTGATGATTAAAAATGGTGTGGAGAGGTGGGGGTGGAGGCTAGGGCTTGGTGTGGTAGCCATCGGACAAGGAAAAATGTAATGCCCCGTCCCGTTCAGTTCAACCGAAGGAATCAAAATGCCAACGACGTTTGGACTTAGCCATGCAACGGCTTGCTCAAAGTCATGCTCGGTCGAGGGAACTCGTCGCTCAGGTGGGTGGCTTCGGTGAACTTGCCTCAGCTTGGCCTTCACAATAATAATTAGATGTTTTTAATTGCACTGAGTAGGTATGCTAATAAAAGAGACGAACCCACATAGCTAAAGTGAATAATCCCGTATTGAGTCAAATGAGTGTAGAACATATAATGGTCAAGTTGCTACCTAGATATCATCCAACGATGGCTTTCAAATTGACACTCGGTCCTTCGTCCCGTGGCTTGGAAGAAGGAAAAGTTGGTCTATGTTTCCACAAGACTATAAACTTAGCATAGTTATAGGCGTCGCACACTGTAAATGATTAATAAAGCATGCACTGTCCCACCGTCAAATTCTTGGTATAGCATAATTGTCTTACGAGTCTCAGTGCACGTTTCCACAGTGCATAGCTTGGCATAGCCCTTCCTCGTCCTACGGGTTAAATTGTATCATACGATTTATGGCAAGAGTTAGGGCACTCAAACAACACGGTTGTTCAAGTCGAACACGTACAAGACCCTATGGTATCAAGGCCCATCATCTAGAGTATAACACAGCTTATGGGGTACTTCAAAGAATACGAATTGGTCAAGTTGAGCAAGAGGGCTATCAAATAGTCGCTTCTAGATTTGAGTCAAAAATGAGTATGGAAACATGAAAAGTTATCATGACAGGTTGTCAGCGAGACAATCCCTAGTTTGAGGGAGCTACGTAAAAGAATGAGAAGTAAAGAATGTGAAAGGATGTTGAGAATGGTAAATCAAGTTAAGTCTTGCATGGTCATTGGACAACTTGTACACATGGTTTGGTTCCTTGAACGATCGCCGGGGCACCGGGTTCGTGTTGGCCTAGGAGAAATTATCGGTATTATACGTCCTTCAATGACGGTACGACTCGAATTGAAGTGGGCGTTACAATACAGGCTACGGGACGTTCGGTGGAGCTCGCACCTCGCATGTGAACGGTTATCGTCCGCAAAAGTTCGGGTATAGCTTGACATGCTAGTGGCCTTTCGTATAGATGAGTCGGCATAATAGCGATTATCCGCTTGCATGCCTTAGATTGAGTAAAGAAGCGTATGCACGGTGTTCGTTGAGTTACAAAGAGTATAACTACGATACGAATGATTGACGAAATGTGTTCACGGTCCGCACCACAAGTTCTACGAAGCCTAAGACTTAGCTATAGCAAAGGCACGAGCTTCGGCACAAGATGTGCCGTCGTGTTTGAGTCGTCAACACAAGTTACACGAGTTTGGGATTGAGTTTCGAGTTTAAGTCAGGATAGGCCAAAAGAAAAAGTTTGGTTAAAGTCAGATTGAGTTGGGAGGCACGGCCTCAACATTCAAGCACGAATAGAGTTATGGCACGACCATGTTGTTGCGTCTCAAAGTATGAATAAAAAGGCCAGCATGAGTCGGTACATTATATTGCTAGCACAAGAATGGTCTAGAAGCACAAGGATAAGTAAGTTATCGGTACGAGGCATGATGATGGTCTAGAGACACAAAATAGGCTAGGAGTTTATGTCCTCAAACTGATCCTAAGACAAGATTAGAAAGACAATCAAAGGGATATGTTGCACAAACTAAATAAACGTGTTGGTTTTGTGTGGGTGGACGAGGAGCTCACACCACCAGTACGGTTGTGTACTGACATCCACACAGTTTTTATGTACAGGCACAGGTAGAAGATCATTTGGCTTAGAGCTTGCTTGGATACGTCGAGGCACGTAGTTCCTTGGCGTTTGAGGCATGCGGTCGCATGGAGTCTGGACTTATACGGGACATTATGTATGGATATCGCCTTCTGAAGCATCTGTAAGTTACAACCTTGAGCTTTATATTGAGAGATGAGAGAGAGCTGAGCGATTGTATTCTGAAAGAAAGTGAGCTTGAGAGACTTGTAATCTTGGCTTTGCGTCCTTTGTAAAATCTTATTTTCATGATCAATAAAAGTCTTATTTTGTTTGTATACTCATGTTGCCTTCATTATTCAATGCTTCTATTCGGGACTTCTGTACGACGATCCTATCTCAAGCTGCTGTAATCGACCGTTATGGAACCCGTCTTGCACGAGCGCAACCTAGGCTCACACGGCATCACGCCCTAGTAAGGATGAATGGTTCCACGGAACCGAAGCATGATATAATGACATCAGATCACGGCGTTACGTCCTTGGACTTTCGATTGAATTCTTTAACTCTGATGTTATTTTCGCAAACTCTGATGTTGTTTCTGCGATTGATATTGTGGACACAGACAAAAAAGAAGAAAAAATGTTGTCTTTTCTTATTGGCACAAGGCACCACAAACCGAGTATGTCTGAGAGATCCTGTGCAGAGGATTCCCAAGTACAAAAAATTTTTGGGGAATGGAACGATGGAGATCGAGCCGCAGTTGCTCCTTTACTCCTTTTACACTCCGATTACAAAAGTGGGAGAAAACCTAAGAAAATTGCTAACTCTCGGCTCACTGACAAGAAGTGCAGCAATTTGGCTCTTGAAAATGCCCTCCGTTCTGTGCTTTGAAGAGGTATGAGACCCCTTTTTATAGTCGTTTCCATGCTGGAATGATGTTATGCGCCCACATAAGAAAACATACTGGTTTTCATGTGGGCACATGGTCCTGCTTTTGGCGCATAGGGTGTAGGCGCATGTAGACTGCATGATCGTGGGTTGATCGTGGTGTTGACGTGGCCGCATGCTTTGGTGCACGACTTCTCGTGGAGACTGACGTGGCCGTATGCTTCGGTGCACGATTGATCATGGGTTTAACCGAGTCAGGGGCTGTTCTGGCTTGGGTGCATAGCCTGAAACAAGGCTATGTGCCCCCTTCTGGAGGAGCCTAGAGTGGGCGCATGGGCACATAGCTCACTCTGGTGATTTGGGCGCATATGACCTCACTGGTGACTTGGGCGCATATGACTTCACTGGTGACTTAGGCGCATATGACTTCACTGGTGACTTGGGCGCATATGTCTTCCCTGGCTTGGGCGCATGGTTGTCAAGTCTGCTAAAATTTTCATGCTTCTACAGATATCATTGGTGCCCTCTCTCTCCAAGTTCCGCAGGATGTCCATACAATAAGTATATATATTTTGCAAAATCTTACGAAAGAAAAAATTGGTTGAACAAAAGATGGTTTCACGTAAGCACGGTTGTCTAAGTCTGGCTGGACATATACACCATAAATTATGTCGATGTTAGCAAAGTTATGTGCGAAATTCGAATCTTTTCAAAATGGAAATGAGTTTGACTTAATTCATAGAATACAACATGACTATCGATAAGGGTGCCATCGGACGATGTTATCGTCAACGCGCTTTAAAATTGAGGAATGGTTCGAACAGAGATTCAAAGTGAATGATTACAATTTGAATAATAGTTTCGAGGACTTATCGAGTGACTTCATCCCTGAGTGGTGTATGGGATAGCCTTGGAGATGTCGATCGATTGAGGATATGGGGTGCCAACGAGTCTATTAGCAAATACTGTGCTAAACGCAAAGTATTAGAAAGAGTGTTTCAAATTTAGTCGTAACTCGATAGCTAGTATGAGTTTGATTCGAATGAATGAGAAAGATGATGTGCATAAGGTTAAGATTGTGCAGAGTATGAAATGCAAAATGATTGAGTAGGTAGATTGAATTGAGGAAAAGTTAAGGTGTACCGAACGGATGACTCAGTCGAAGAATCGATATAAATTGTATATAAAAAGTTAGCACAATTGGAAGTTGGCATGCACGGAAATATCAATTAGAAGGTATGTGAATTATGCTAGGGATCAAAAAAAAATTGCTCGATGACTAAGATCGATGATAAAAAAAGTGATTTGGGCTTGAACAATTGATCATATGACTTGTTCGGAAGATAATTATAACGAAATTGATCTTGGATTTGTAAGAGTTGATCGTATATCCAGTTGGACGATAGTATTAGTTGCACGACTCAGAGTTCGTTACAAAGGAAGATCGTCAGGTTATGTATATCATCGATGGTATTGAGGCGTATCAAAGATCATTATGCGATAACTCTGGGGTACTCTGATTTGAGGAATGGTGATCGTATAAAATGTTATTGGACAGATGGATACAACATTTAGGATTTTATAGTGATAAATATTTGGGTTACTTGATAAGATGAACATGAAGTTTACGTGAATGGATACTACTCGGTCTATGCGGAACAAAAATATTGACAAATTTGATGATAAATGAAATAAGAAAATGTTTGATAATGGATTGGTATATTACTTGGATGAAAACGAAAGTATCTTTATTGTTTCGATGATAACCAAAACGTTAAAGTTCTTGTCTTGTGTGAGCACAACTCCAGCCTCACACATGCGTCACGTCGGATTAGGATGATCATTCTGCGGGAGTGCTGGCATGGTGATTCATGTCCAGTGGGGATGATCGAACCTACGGAAGGTCAGGACATGGCAATTAGATTATTTTAACTTATGGTTTGATGTGAAGGTAAATTCGAGGATTGTTTGGACTTGTGATTGACGATAAAGTAAGTTTGAGGATTGAGTAGATCTAATGTGCGTATCAAGAATGAATAAGTCTAGACTCAAAGCAAGAGTTACGCCTCGATGAGGACAATTATCCTGCAGGAGTGTTGGCATAGTAATTTCATGTCCATCATGAATAATCGGACTTACGGAAGATTGGGGCATGGCATATTGTTATGCTAGACGACCTTGTGATCGAAAATGTGAATTGTGTTAAGTGACTTAGGGAATATGGTATGAGAATTATGGTTTAGTGACAAATCGTGTCATTGTATACCTGACTTGGATAGGATGGATAGGTAGATTATATCAAAAATATTTGAAAAGATAGACTACGCGAATTGCAAGTTTGGACGTGAGATAGTAATATGCAAAGGACTTGGTTGAGCAAAACCTACAATAGAATGGATTTTCTAAATGACTCGGACCCCTGGATTGAACGCTGTGAAGGCGAATAGAGAAAACTATGCTCGAAGTTTAGAAATCGGAGTGATGCTAGCTTGGGTAGAAAACCATGTACTATTAACTTTGGTTTGACCTTAGAATTGGGGTCAGTGTTGATATTATTGTTTGGGAACGGTGGTTCCAATACTGACGGTTGACTTTAGCCTTGAAAGATAGCTTAGCGGTTAGACAGACGTCCCTGTGCGAAGAGATAGGAATTCTGCAATCGGCCCAAGTAAAAGTTGCCAAAGTATCCTTGAAAAGTCTTGAGGATCGATAGGATTGGATATTGGTATTGGTGGATAGAATGATTCAGTTATGTGGAGACACCACTCACGAGGCTTGGCTGAAATACAGATATTTCAGGGACGTCTGAATATGTGTACGATCTGACTCGAGTGGAAATGTCGGATTCTCTATCGCGAGGCTTGGTTGAAATACATATATTTCGGGAACGCCTTAAATATGTGCACTATCCAACTAAGTGATACGTGAATTAAGGTAAGACTATTAGAACGGGAAGGTATTGTCAATTTTAAAATTGTGTGTTCAAAGAAAATATTGATGGTAGTACGATCGTTGGATTCGAAATAAACATGAATATTGATTGATCGGGTGATTTGCACTAAAACTAAGTCCTCCATGTGTGCGATGAGTATAAGTTACCCCAAGTTTGAGATATAGTTGTTCGATATGAAAATAACTAAGGCACGAGCATGGCTCGGATTAAGAAAATGCATAGGCGGAGTATGAGCGAGAACCATTGGATATTGAATCAAGTGATAAGTCGATAAGTGTGTACTCAGTAAGTTTCGAGGATGAAACTTTTTTTAAGTGGTGTATAATGTAATGTCCTGTCCCGCTCAGTTCAACCGGAGGAATCAAAACGCCAACGGCGTTTGGACTTAGCCATGCAACGGCTTGCTCGACATCCTGTTTGGTCGAGAAAACTCGTCGCTCAGGTGGGTGGCTTCGATGAACTTGCCTCAGCTTGGCCTTCACAATAATAATTAGATGTTTTCAATTACACTGAGTAGGTATGTTAATAAAAGAGACGAACCCACATAGCTAAAGTGTATAATCCCGTATTGAGTCAAATGAGTATAGAACATGGAAAGGTCGAGTTGCTACTTAGATATCAACCCACGATGGATTTCAAATTGATACTCGGTCCTTCTTTCCGTGGCTTGGAAGAAGAAAAAGTTGGTCTGTGTTGCCACAAGACTATGAACTTAGCATAGTTATATGCACCGTACGCTAGAAATGCTTGATAAAGCATGCACTGTCCCACCGCCAAATGCTTGGTATAGCAAAATTGTCGTACGAGTCTCAATGCACATTTCCACAATACAAGGCTTGTCATAGCCCTTGCTCGTCCTACGGGTTAAGTCGTATCATATGGTTTATGGCAAGAGTTAGGGCACTCAAAGAACACGGTTGTTCAAATTGAACACGTACACGACCCCACGGTATCAAGGCCCATCATCTAGAGTATAACATATCTTATGGGGCACTTCAAAGAACACAAATTGGTCAAGTTGAGCAGGAGGGCTATCAAATAGTTGTTTCTGGATTTGAGTCAGAAATGAGTATGGAAACATGAAAAGTTATTATGACCGGTTATCGGCGAGGCAATCGTTGGTTTGAGGGAGTTGCGTAAAAGAATGAGAAGTAAAGAATGAGAAAGGATACTGAGAATGGTAAATTGAGTTGAGTTTTGCATGGTCATTGGATAATCTGTGCACACATTTTGGTTTCTCGAACGATCGTCGGGACACCGGGTTCGTGTCGGCCTAGGAGGAATCATCGTTATTGTATGACCTTCAATGACAGTGCTACTCGAATTGAAGTGGGCATTACAATACAGGCTGCGAGATGTTCGGTAGAGATCGTACCTCGCACGCGAACGGTTACCGTATGCAAAAGTTTGGGTATAGCTTGACATTGCTAGTGGCCTTTCATATAGATGAGTCGGCATAATAGCGGCGATCCGCATGCATGCCTTAGATTAAGTAAAGAAGCGTATGCACGGTGTCGGTTGCTTTACAAAGACTATAACTACGGCACGAATGATTCACAAAGTGTGTGCACGGTCTGCACCATAAGTTCTACGAAGCCTAAGACTTAGCTATAGCAAAGGCACGGGCTCACGAGATGTGCCATCGTGTTTGACTCGTCAACATTAGTTACACAAGTTTGGAATTGAGTTACGAGTTTAAGTCAGAAAGGCCCGTAAAAGAAAGTTTGGTTAAGTCATCTTGCGTTAGGAGGCACGACATCGACGTTCAAGCACGAACAGTGTTATGGCATGACCATTTTGTTGCATCTCAAAGTATGAGTAAAAAAAAAAAAGGCAAGCCCGAGTCGGTATATTATATTGTTAGCACGAGAATGGTCTAGAAGCACAAGAATAAGTAAGTTATTGGTACGAGACACGATGATGGTCTAGAAACAAAAAATAGGCCATGAGTCTATATCCTAAAACTGATCCTAAGACAAGATTAGAAAGACAATCAAAGGGATATGTTGCACAAACTAAATGAACGTATTGGTTTTGTATAAGTGGACGAACAGCTTACACCACCAGTACGGTTGTGTACTGACATCCACATAGTTTTTATGTACAGGCATAGGTAGAAGATCGTTTAGCGCGAAGCTCGTTTGGAGGCATTGAGGAACGTAATTCCTTAGCGTTTGAGACATGCGGCTGCATAGAGTCTGGACTTATACAACATAATGTATGGACATCGTATTCTGAAGCATCTGCAAGTTGCAGCCTTGAGCTTTGTATTGAGAGATAAGAGAGAGATGAGCGATTATATTCTAAGAGAAAGTGAGCTTGAGCGACTTGTAATCTTGACTTCGTGCCCTTTGTAAAATCTTATTTTCATGATCAATAAAAGATAGATTTTGTTTGTATACTCATGTTGCCTTCATTATTCAATGCTTCTGCTCAGAACTTCTGTGTGATGACCCTGTCGTAAGCTGCTGTAATATGTCATTATGGAACACACCTTGCGTGAGCGCAACCTAGGCTCACGCGGCATCACGCCCTTGCGAGGACGAACGGTTCTACAGAACTAGGGTGTGACAAAATAGGGTTCGAGTTTTGAGGTATTGGAAGGGGGTGTTCGACCACATGATGGATGTATATATAAGGTATACATGTAAGGGTGGTTAAGGTTTCTCTAGGGAAATTTTTTGAAACGTTTGGTGAGGTTTTGACAACTAATCATGAAGTTATGCATAGGTGTATCAATGGGTTAATATTGAATTTCCATATTTGGAAAGTTAATGGTAGGTTATTTGAAACCTATTATGGTTGTACAAAATTCTTTAAAAATTAATCTAAATTAATCATAGTAGGTTATGGTAACCTAGTATATGCTCTACCAAGATTTGTTGGACTAGGTTTGGACCTACACACTTTATTAAGCTGAAATAGACTCTGAAAGTTAATAAATGGTCTTATGTGTCATTTGAAAATAAATAGCAATGGAAACTCAATTGAGTGAGACACAATTGGCATATGCGATAGGCTCAAAATAGATCAAATCATATATTAGGTCGAATTGTTTGGATCGGGATTGGGCCTCAAGTCGAGATTGGAAAATACATTGAGTTTTATGGTAAGGGCTAAAATGAGTATTTTGACCCTAAAGTTATGTAAGAAATATGTAGTGCAAGTGAGTGGGACATGATATATCAAAATGAAGGTGGACTCGTCTGGATTACGAATATGGAACTAGATTTGAGAAATCGATAATTGTTGTGCTTCAAACATCAAAGCTACGGTAAAGTACCTCTATAGTCAATATTGATTATAAAATATAGTTTAATATTAAATATCATAAAAGATCAAAAAAATAGTGGGCTTACAACCTACCTACCTTAGAAAATTTTGTCCTCAAAATTAAAATAACACCATCATGCAGAAAATCTATAACATAAAAAATAAGCTAAAATCTTACCGAAATCCGCAAACAGATGTGGATGCCGCTTCCGCATGGGATCCTCATGCTCCCAAAGTAGATTCTTCTGGAGAATGATGTATCAATACAACCCAAACCAATCTAATAGTCTGCCCTATAAGCGTCGTTTCATTAGTATCCAAGATACCAAATGACTACTCCTCGTATGATAGACTGGGTCCTACTGTGATCTCGAAATTATCATCACATGGCTGGGATCGGTCACATACTACCTCAACTGTGAGACATGGAATACATCATGCACTCCCTCTAAGGATGGGGCGATGCAAGACGATATGTCACTTCTCCAACACTCTCTATATTACCAAAGGGTTATAAATCTAGAGGTAAGGCTTCTAACTTGGCTCTTACACCTTTATCTATGACTAACCATAGAAAAATCATAATTCTTCTGTAACTCTGTCAATCTTAAACTATATACTATATTTTTATAAGTTATATTACCAACTTCAATTAGCGATCCACTGATTCTACCTATCAGCAATCTATACAGTCCTTATAAGTAAGACTAACCATTGATACATATCTGCGGGATAAAGGTCGAGGCTGAACTAGACGTCTACATAAACCTATTGGTCATCCTTCTAGTCTTATCCTTTTATAGGTCATTTCATGACTAGTCTTACCATGTATAGATATGATCGTCCATTCTACTTAGATCTTCTTACACTATCTAACACTCTTAGATTACTAGTCATCTTGACACTATTGTTAGATAATAATTTCTCTAGTACCTTTAATCTAGGCCCTAAGATAGCATGATATAGTCTAATAATTCTAGGATTACTAGTTAGGGTTAGGCCTTATACTGTACTATATCCTAACTTATTCCTTGGAAAAATATCTATGAAATTCTACCCACCTTAGCTATTCACCTAGTCATGTAAAGCATGGATTCCTATTTTCTTCAAATAAAAATTCATACAATAATAGTACTACACAGGCTTAGGTCTAGCCTTAAGTACAAATCTTACCCAACCTTCCATTCATAATAAAACTTTATTAAGGCACAAGGGGGTCCTACTTTATTAAGGCACTATAACTAATACCAAGTTTAATAGCCTAATATCTGAAATTGTATATCTAGTATTCATGATAAATTTTGTTATTATTATCTAACAAATCTCCATGGATATGTAAACTTCTAATTCACCCTTAATGTTTGGCAGGTGTAGGAATGCCTATCAATCGACTAAAAGTAATTTTCTACCTACTAAAACTCCTATAAAATAGATTGCCTCTCCATTCTAGTTGGACTTTCTAGTATAGTTGTTCTATCCTACTCGTGTATACCTTAGATAATCACCTTCCTACGAAATATTTTACCAACATAGCTTATATCCTACGATAAATTATAATCAAAGATGTCACAAATAGTATGGACATTGATAGAACACCTTGTTTATCAATTGCATAGATATAGCAGGTACATCCGTCAATCCAAATGACATCAACAATCTTGTATTGGCCGTAGTGAACTCCAAATGTTGTCCTTGGAATATCCTCCTTCCACAACGTCACCTGATGGTATTCCTATCTCAAGTCAATAAAATATACCTTTGCTTTTGCCAGTCAGTCGAACCAGTCGATAAGGAACTATTCTTCGAGTAACCAGAGCATTCTTGGGCTTCAAATGATCAATCAGTCTGAAGATGATGATCACCGACACATTCTAAAGTATAAAGTATATATCAAGATTTCCTAAGAATGAGACTAGCAAATCTTTAAAGTCATAATCTAACTTATACTACCTTAGAGGTTGTAGGAACGAAATCATAAAGCAGAATACTCTAGAGAGGGGTGAATAGAGTAGGCAACGGAATATTACTAATTAAAAACTTGTTAGCAGTTAGATCACAGAAATAATAATAATCACAAAGTAAATAACTGTAATGAAAAGAGTGATCAGAAGGCAAACGCAAAAACAGAGATTTATACTAGTTTCCTTCTTGTGAGGACTAGTCCAGTCGGAAGAACTCTAGCTTCCAGTTGAATCCACTATTGGAAAATCTCGCAAGTTTTCATACGAAGTCCTTGCAACTTCTACAGACGCGAGCTTTGATACGAAGAACTCGACCAACTTCAGTTTTGAAGAGTCTTTCTTCAATCAAGCCTCTGATTATAATTTCTCTGAAATTTTCTAGACCGCACCGTACCAGCAAATTGACTAGAGAATTGTAACTGGCTTGGGATTTAAAAATAGAAGCTTCTGAAAACTCTTTGGAAGAAACGTAAACTTTAGAAGAGAGAAGATGAAAGTGAATTGGTGTGTTGAAATGATCAGAATTTCTCTCTATTTATAGTTTTTCCAAAGACAGAACTCTAACAGAATTCGGACAGAATTCGGACAGAACTCTTTGTAACCAACCACAACTGAAGGGAGACCAAGTTCAAAATCAAACGTTCACATAACGTTCAACTTGGCCGAACTCTGGCCAAGTTCTGTCAGGGTTTGGTCAGGTTGATTTTGTGAAAATAGTTTTTGGCTTTTTGAAAATCCTTCAGAAGCTTTTTGTAAAAGTTGATATTTTCAAAAATATAGGTCATTTTAAAAAGATAGGTCAGTTTTGAAAAACGATTTCTGATAGCCTATTTGCCAATACGACTTGGTGTACAATATATTTCTAGACTCAATAAAAATAAAAATAACATTGCATAAAGAAATACAATCTTGAGTGACAAACAGATCTTCGATCTTGAACTGAGTAGATATCCAATCTTTGATCAGTGTCCAAAACATCTTTAGTAAACATCTTAATTGAGGCGTATATCGAGACAGAGTTTGATCAATTATGAAAATTAGGTTTGACCATGACCAATGGGCCAACAATCTCTCTCATTTTGATAATTGACAAACCTTGACCGATATAACATCTTTGGTCTTTATCAATTCAAAAGAGTACCGAATGTACCGAGATATAAAATGAAAAAAATTATTCATAACCTGTATTCATGAAGATGTTAGATCTTATTTCTCCCCCGTTGTCACTTAGCAAAATAATTACAAAAGAGAAAGCTCCCCCGCGATAAATGCATAAGTAACAATCAGTGAAGAAACACAAAAAATATGAATAAACAGATAATATTTGTCACAGGCAGTTTATATGAAGGCATAAAAAAGATAATGCTATAATAAAGCTGAATAAAGTGCTAAACTGAATAATATGCTAAGATGAATAATAAAAACATGTCCATGAAAAGTCACAAATCAAAAGAGTACTGATACTATCTTGGAATGTCGGAGCATTTCTAAGTAAACATAAGACAAAGTCACCAGTCTCAAAAAGTGTAACAACTCAAAAATCATCCTCATCGTCATTTTCTGCAGTACCAGCATGTCCAGATGGACCAGCTCCAGAAGTGCCAGCCCTAGAGGTGTATGGAGTAGCACCAGAAGCACGATACCAATCGTAAGCGTTCCCAGGCTGGAACTGAGAGTTAACCGCCTCGTCATCAATGCGATAACCAGATACAGAAGGATCTCTAGGAAGAGAACTAGCAGAATGACCCGTCAGTGTAAATCTAAGATCGATAAAGGAGTTGGCAATAGCCTGGAACCGAGTCACGTCATAGAACTCATGTTCCCTGGAAGTGTCAACAAAGAATGTCTACAGATCTGATAGGTGCTGGTGAATACCCTCAAAGGTCATAGGGTAAGACTGAGGAGGAACAAATACAGTAGGAGCAGGTGTAGGAGGTGGAGGAGCAGTAGCAATGCTGCGACGAGAAAGCTTAAGAAACTTAGGCTCAGGGTCCAGAGCATAAGTGGATAAGTCAATATCAAAATGTTAAAAGATGCATGGAATAATCATCGCATAAGAGAGATTGCGATCTCTACCGCGACACCTACCCATCATCTGAATGATAGTCTTAGGGGCAGAAAAAGGGATTCCTTTAAGAATGTGATAAAACAGAGAGTTCTAGGGCAGTGACATCATCTTTTGAAGTGGATTTTGGAAGTAGAGTGGAATAGATGATGCGATGTAATTCGTAGTTAAACAAGTTCAAGTTATTGGCCTTGAACTTTCCAGGATGAGCACGTACATGCGCACAAATCTCATTCTTGAAACTAACAAGAGTTGTACCCTCAGGAAAATCGAAGTCAGTGATGTCATCGAGCGGGGCACCTTCGTTTGGAAGACCAAGGATTTCTACTAGCAATTTATCATTAAACTCGATATCTATCCCGCCAACACGAGTTCTTGCGGTAAAAGTGTCTAACACGAAGTTACAATAAAACAATCTAATGGCATTAGTGGCGATAGGAAATTGTAAAGTTGTAAAATATTGTAACCCTAATGCCTCAAAGTAAGGACAATGGTCAGAAAATACAGTCCACTTGATCGGAGATCCGGTACATACGCATAATAAAATCGACATACCAAAGTAATGCTTGGTCGAGAGTTTTGAAATAAAACTCATCCGATGCACCGTCATCCGATTGGACCGAAGAAAAGAGGAAATTCGTGTTCGGATCAGAAGATGATGCCTCTTCACTGGCATGGGTCTTCTTTCTCTTGAAAGGATTGAATCCCTTAGGCATTCTATCCCAAAACTAGAAACCCTAAAAATGTGAAAGTGAAGGAGAGAAGGAATTATACCTTCTGAGAATCAAGTATGCTGTAGAGGACGTGATTCTTCGCACGAATCCAAAATTTGGATGAAAATCTCCACGTAGATTGAAAGAAAGGAGGTGGAGAAGAACTAGGGTTTCGGGCGACTGCTGCTGCTTTTGATTTTGTTTGGAAGAGATGAAGAAGATGGGGTCCTCGGGTTCTGACTGAAATATATATAAACCCAGCCGAACTCTGGCCGAATTCTGACCGAACTCGGGCCGAATTCGCCAAGGGTTCTCCTGGCTATTTAAAAAAAATTATGGGCCACATCTTTTTCATCAATTCATTTTAAATATTTAATTCAAAGTTTATTAATTTTAAATTTCAAATAATATAATTAATATTATTTTATGAATTAATATTCTTTACTCAGTATCTGTTTCAGATTAGCTGTAGGAGTACTGTTCCAGCTAACGGAGGTTCACCGGGGAACTCTTAAATACTACTTCGCTTCGACCATAGTCATGGTGACAGACAGACTCTTTTTAGGCTTGTCTCGAAAATAGTTATTGAGTATTGAATAAATTAATTAATAAAATAAAATTAATTAATATTATTTATATATAAAATTTCTAATTCTCGACGTAAATAATTGAAACGATCTTCCGCTAGAGGTTTTATGAGTATGTCAGCCAATTGATTCTGTGTGTCTATGTATACAAGGTCTATATCTCCATTTTGTTGATGATCTCTAAGAAAGTGATGTCGAATCTCGATATGCTTAGTATGAGAATGACATACTGGATTCTTAGTCAAATTAATAGAACTAGTGTTATCACAGAAAATGGGTATGTATGTAAAGTGCAATCCATAGTCTTCTAAAGTTTCCTTCATCCACAAAATTTGTGCACAACAACGTCCTGCAGCGATATACTCAGCCTCGGTTGTTGATAATACGACATAATTTTACTTTTTGCTAAAACAAAAGACTAAAGCTTTTCCTAGAAAATGACATGTATCGCTGATACTTTTTCTATCAACTTTGCATCCGGTAAAATCAGCATCAGAATAACCGGTTAGGTCAAATGGCATGGTTTTGGGATACCATAAGACGACAGAAGAAATGCCTTTAAGGAATCGAAAGATACGCTTAACTGCGCACAGATGTGATTCCTTAGGATTGGCTTGAAAATGTGCACATAAGCAAATACTAAACATAATGTCTGGTCGACTAGCAGTTAAATACAGTAAGCTACCGATCATACCTCGATACTTACGTATGTCGACGGGTTTACCTTGTTCATCAATATCAAGCTTGGTTGAAGTCGTCATTGGAGTGCTAAGTGGTTTGACTGCTTCCAGATCGAACTTCTTTAATAGATTCTTTGTGTACTTTGCTTGATTTATGAACGTCTCATTGTTGGTTTGTTTGATTTGCAGTCCGATAAAAAAATTTAGCTCTCCCATCATGCTCATCTCAAACTCATTCTGCATACACTTTAAAAATTCTTGACAAAGAGATTCATCAGTAGATCCAGAAATAATATCATCTACATAGATTTGAATCAAAAAAATATTGTTATTCAAAGACTTTATAAACAATGTAGTGTCAACCTTTTCCTTCGAAAAATCGTTGTCAAGTAGAAAAGAGCTTAGACGATCGTACCAAGCATGAGAAGCTTGTTTTAAACCGTATAAGGCTTTCTTCAACTTGAAAACATAATCAAGATTTTTGAAATCAAGAAAATCTTGAGGTTAAGCTACATAAACTTCTTCTTTTATAAAACCTTTCAAAAATGCGCTTTTGACATCCATTTGAAATAACTTGAAATTATAAAAATATGTAAATGCACATAACATGCGAATGGATTCTAATCACTCAACTGGGGCATAAGTCTCATCGTAGTCGATACCTTCTTCTTGATTGTATCCTTGAGCTACAAGTCGAGCCTTATTACAAGTCACTAAACCATTCTCGTTCAGTTTGTTTCGGAATACCCAACGGGTGCCAATGATCGGATGATCAATGGGATTGGGAACAAGTTTCCAAACTTGATTCCGTTCGAATTGGTTTAATTCCTCTTGCATAGCATCTAACCAAAAATTATCACTACATGCTTCTTCAATATTTTTGGGTTCAAGCTATGAAATAAAAAGCAACACAAGAAGCTATATCTTTATTAGAGGAACGAGTACTTACACCCTTGGTAATCTCACCAATTACCAAGTTCTTTGGATGGTCAGCCAAGAATCTCATCTCTTTTGGTGTATCCTCAGGATTGCTGGTTCCGGCTTCTTTGCTTGAAAGTTCTGTATCTTTGTGTGAAGGTTTTACTGTAGCTGTACTTGGTGTGATTATGTCTTCATTGTCGTCATCATCTAAGTGTTGATTTAACTCATCAAACTTGACATTAATTGATTTTTTGATGATCATGGTTCTCTTGTTGAAGACTCTGTACCCTTTGCTTTTTGCTGCATAACCTAAAAATATACCTTCATCGACCTTTTCATCAAATTTACTCAGATTGTCTTCAGTATTAAGAATTAAGCATTTATAACCAAAAATATTAAAATATGAAACAGTGGGTGTTCTATCAAACCATATTTTATAGGGAGTCTTCTTCGATATAGGTCGAATTAGAACCCTATTGAGAATATAGCACGCTGTATTAACAGCTTCAGCCCAAAAGTATCTAGGTAGACTAAACTGGTTTAATATTACTCTAGCCATTTCAGATAGAGTTCTGTTCTTACGTTCCATAACTCCATTTTGTTGTGGAGTCCTAGGACAAAATAATTTATGCAAATAACCCTGTGTGTCACAAAATTGCTTGAATTCTGCATTCTCAAATTCGTCGCCATGATCACTACGAATGCGAGTAATCATAAAATCTTTTTCATTCTGTACTTTCTTGCAAAAGGTGACAAATTCTGACAATGCATCGTTCTTGCGTGCAAGAAAATATACCCATGTGTATCTAGAAAAATCATCTACAATGACAAATGCATATAGCTTACTACCAAGACTAGCAATTCTACTTGGTCCAAATAAATCCATATACAACAATTGTAAAGATCTAGTGGTACTTACAGCGTTCTTGGATTTAAAGGTGAATCGGATAGCTTTGTTCTTTTCACATTTACTACATACCGTATCCTTCTTGAAAGATATGTCCGGTAAGTCGCGTACCAACTTATTTGTAGATAGTTACGAAATTGTGTCCATATTTGCATGACCGAGTCTCATATGCCATAGTTGACTCTCAATGCTTTTGGTCATCAAACATCTACCTGCTTTGTTAGCATCTTCTAACAGATATAAAACATATATGTTGTCTTCCCTGATACCTTCAAAGATAGTATTACCAGTTGAACTATCAACTATAGTACATTTGTCTTTGACGAAGTTAATGCCATAATCGTGATCAGCTAAATGGCATATGCTGAGCAGATTATGTTTTAACTCGGTAACTAAACTGACATCTTTAATCACAGGATAGGGAGCCTTACCAATGTTACTGATACCGATTATGTACCCTCTTAAATTATTACCGAAGGAGACGTATCCTTCTTTATTCTTCTTCGACAGTGTTGCGAATAATGAAGTATTACCGGTCATATGCCGTGAGCAACCGCTGTCGAGAATCCAATTGCTTCTAGTATGTGAAGGGCGTTCCACTACAAAACAATTTCAGATGAAACTCTTGGTACCCATTTCTTGTAGGGTCCTGACTGGTTAGTTTTTGGTATCCATGCATAAATATTTAAATCTACTAACTTTCTGATTCTACATGCAGAGGATATATGACCAATGAGGCCACAATAATGACATTTTGCATGTTGAGTATTGAAAGTTGTGTGAGGTGCATGATTGTTAGGTTTTGGTTTTCTAGTATAGAAGAATGCATGCCTATTGGTCTTCTTGGGCATAGGTTTGGTATGGTTTGGTCTGACAGTGTTTGGTTTGGGTGCGTTCCGATGATTCGGTAATTGACACGTGTTAGAATAGGAAGCAGCAACTTCAGGCCGTTTTCCTAAACTAATTTTTAACTTTTTAGAGGTGTCATATAATCTAGTGTAGTCAGATGTAAGTGTTTCTATTCTGACTTGTGTATACTGGAGACTCTTTCTCTCCTTAGATAGGTCTTTCTTTAGCTGGATGATGGTTTGGTTTTTTTTTCTTCGGATAACTTAATAGTCTTGTGTAACAACAGCTTAATAGATGAAAGCTCACCAGACTCAATAGAAGAGTCATTATTTCTAACAGCATCTAGTTGGTCGGTAAGTCTCCCTATTTCACCTTTGTACTCTTTGAGTACCTTCTTAGAGGTTTCATATTTACTACGCAGTTTTCTATAATCATTTAACAGGTCACTGAAACCCTCTCCTAGTTACTCAAAGGTGAAATTATCATAGGGATCAAACAAAGGATTAGTGATTACCTGATCGCAAGCCATCAAGCATACATTTGCAGCGTCATCTGATTGTTCGTCTTCTGAATCGCTGGCTTCACTTTCATGCCATATGCTTGTATTGGCGTACTTTCTAGATGTAGATCTCTTCAGGTAGCCTTTGTCATATTTTCTACTTTTTCTTGTTGATGATGATGCTATTGGACAATCTTTTTTCTTATTTCCGTAGCAAATAGGATTTTTCTCGTTGTTGTTGCTATTGCTATCTTTTGTTCTCCTGTTGAATCTCATGAACTTCTTGAATTTTCTTACCAGAAGAGCTTGATCTTCAGAGTCAGAGTCGCTGGCGTCATAATCATCTTCGACAGTTCTTCTATGTTGAGCCTTGAGAGCGATCGACTTTTTTGACTTCTCCTTTGGTGTAGTGTCTTCAAAGTCTTGAAGTTCTAACTCGTGAGTGAATAGCTTACCCTTGAGTGTTTCCAGAGACATTGTTAAGAGGTCGTTTCCTTCAATGATTTATGTAGCCTTTGGAATCCAGTTCTTCGTGAGAGCTCGTAGAAGTTTGCGAATATTTTCATGGTTACTGTATTCCTTGTCTAATGAAGACAAAGGATTTACAATATCCAAGAATCTCGTAAACATCTGAGTGACTGATTCACTTGGCTTCATTTTGAACGCCTCGTACCCCTGAGTAAGTCTGCTGATCTTTGACTCCTTGACTTGTGTTGTTCCTTCGTGGGTTACTTCGAAAAGTTTCTACACTTCATTTGATGTTGTGCAAGTAGATGCCCTGTTAAATTCAGTTCTGTCTAAAGCACAAAATAAAGCGTTAATAGTACGTGCATCAAGACTGGCCTTTTTTTCATCCTCCGTATATTTATCATGGGGTTTTTCAACTAAAACTCCGTCAACATTAATATGAGGAGGCTTTTTGTAGACATCAATAACTACAGACCATAAGTCAAAATCAAGATATTTTAAGAAGAAACTCATACGTGTTTTCCAATAGGTGTAGTTTGTGCCGTCAAACAGTAGAGATCTGTTTGTGGCTTGGCCTTCACTTGTAAATTTCACAGTTGCCATGTGTAGTACTGTGATCTATATAACAATTAAAAAATAACTAAATATAGCTGCTGTTTTATCTTACTTTACTTGTATAACCCGCTTTGATACCAATTGTAGAAACGAAATCGTAAAGCAGAATACTCTAGAGGGTGAATAAAGTAGGCAGCAGAATATTGCTAATTAAAAACTTGTTAGCAGTTAGATCACAGAAATAATAATAATCACAAAGTAAATAACTGTAATGAAAAGAGTGATCAGAAGGCAAATGCAAACACAAAGATATATATTGGTTTTCCTCTTGTGAGTACTAGTCCAGTCGGAAGAACTCTAGCTTCCAGTTGAATCCACTATTGGAAAATCCTGTAAGTTTTCATACGAAGTCCTTGCAACTTCTACAGGCACGAGCTTTGATACGAAGAACTCGACCAACTTCAGTTTTGAAGAGTCTTTCTTCAATCAAGCCTCTGATTATTTCTCTGAAATCTTCTAGACCACACCGTACCGACAAATTGACTAGAGAATTGTAACTGGCTTGGGATTTGAAAATGGAAGCTTTTGAAAACTCTTTGGAAGAAACGTAAGCTTTAGAAGAGAGAAGATTAAAGTGAATTGGTGTGTTGAAATGATTAGAATTTCTCTCTATTTATAGTTTTTCCAAAGACAGAACTCTGACAGAATTCAGACAGAATTCGGACAGAACTCTTCGTAACCAACCGCAACTGAAGGAAGACCAAGTTCAAAATCAAACATTCACATAACGGTCAACTTGGCCGAACTCTGGCAGAACTCTCGCCGAGTTTTGTCAGGGTTTGGTCAGGTTGATTTTGTGAAAATAGTTTTTGGCTTTTTGAAAATCCTTCAGAAACTTTTTGTAAAAGTAGATATTTTTCAAAAACATAGGTCATTTTAAAAAGATAGGTCAGTTTTGAAAAACGATTTCGGATAGCCTATTTGCCAGTACAACTTGGTGTACAATGTATTCCTAGACTTAATAAAAATAAAAATTATATTGCGTAACGAAATACAGTCTTGAGTGGCAAACAGATCTTCGGTCTTGAACCGAGTAGATATCCAAATTAGTGTCCAAAATGTCTTTAATAAAAATCAGAATTGAGGCGTATATCGAGACAGAGTTTGATCAATTATGAAAATCAGGTTTGACCATGACCAATGGGCCAACAGAGGTCATATGTCTCGATTCCAACCTGTTCACCCACTTCTTCGACATGGATTTTCTCCAATTGTCTCTCCTAGCAATATGGTATTTTTGCGCTAAAATGTGGTGTACAATGTCCTAACCCTTTTATGCTTGTCTACTATGTAATGGATATGCTAATGCTATACAATGCTTATATATGAAACCTTGACAACCACTTACATATCTACTAATCTTCTAGTCATGGTTGTTAATAGGTCCTTTCAAGATATTTTTCATATGTATATAGTAGTATATCTAGTCTAATATCGTCATTGTCATTCTTTAAACAAATATTCCTAGAACGACCCCATGGCACAACCTGTCATCACGCATTATTTTGATTCATTCCCTAATAAGAATCTCCCTAGTAAAGATCCTTCAGGTCACTGTCCGAGGTAACTTTACATATGCATACCATCATATTTTATATATCCTTCAAGTGAATATTTTCTAAATCTTATTGCAACCTTAAAAATATCTTTAAGGGTTCTAAAGTACATTATCGAATCATCCTATCCACAACAAGACTTTCGAATTCTTTCAACTATAATCTTTTATTAGGATGATCATATTATATTTGAAAAACCGTATTTAACTCTAAAATTCTACCATATATTCTACCAGCCACTTCATTCATTGTGATTGAAAACATATCACACCTTCATTTCTAAACCAAATAAAACCTTGTTATTTCTCTATCCCGTCTCTATTTATCATCTCTATATCACAGAAGAATGGTAGAATGGGTATAGCCCACTAATATTAGAATCTCTCGTTAGGGTTAAGTCTCCTTCTATTTAGTCAGTTCGATCTACTCGGTCTATCTAGTTGAGGCGTCTATCCAAACCCTTACTACCTTAGATAACTAATTTTTTTTAAAATACTTTTATCAACTACTTCTATCAATGATGAAATATACTCCAAATGGTTCAAGACAAGGAGTCCAAGAAGGATGATCAACTTCAATTATGAGTTCCAAAGGCGATGGATAAAAACAAAAGGATTTTCAAAGTACTTGTGGATTGAAATCCTAATACAATATCCTATTGCAGGCTCGCTTGGCACAGTAACGTAACTAAAACGATATACTTTGACATGTATGGGCCACCACAGAAATATGTAATGTCGTAGTGCCAAATTACGTAGGACCAGAAGTACATAGACATCCCAACTACGTATTGGGTGGACTCCAGCACGGCTCGAATACGTATAAGTTGTATAAGTTGTCTTGATGTTCAAATTATGTTTATCAATCAACAATATATATATATATATATATATATATATATATATATATATATATATATATATATATATATATATATATATATATATATATATGTTAGTCCAATGATTATATCATGTTTTTGAATATGGCTAATCAATTAAGCTTACATATTGACGTCACCAATATTCATGTAATCACTATCATGTTGCTACTTAAACTTAGCATTGTCCTAATATTCTATATCATATTTCTATATTTATATCATAATGCATCATACTGCTTTGTTCGTCTAATATTGATTTGCAGACATGCTGTAAGCATGATCAAACATGATCAAACTAGGACATATGCAATGTAGAATAATTATTAATGGGCCAAATACGGCATTATACAAGGAACCGAAAGGTATTCAAATTTTCAGATCTGTTTATCTTTGGACGACCGCCGTCAAGAAAAAAGACATCTTCAGGTTTGCTCAAATATCTAAAGAAAGGCGTCATCAAAGGGCTCTTGATTTTTCTATTTTATCAATGTATTTTTCATATTTAATGAGTCCTGGAATACGATGTAAACTGCATCGTACTGGCAAATAGGCTATCCAAGAAACATTTTCAAAATATCCATTCATTTTGAAAATAAGCCCATTTACAAAAGTCCAAACTACTTCCTAACTGCTTAATCTTTTCAAAAAGCCCAAAACCAATTTGCAAAATCCCTGACAGAACTACAACAAAATTCGCCCCAAGTTTGGCCCGAATTTGGCCAGAGTTCGGTTAGTAGATGTTGGATTTTGAACTTGGTCCTCCTGCAGTTACGGATCTTACCAAGATTTTCTCATAGAGTTCTGCCCGAATTCTGTCCGAATTCTGTCAGAATTCTGCCTTTGGAAAACTATAAATAGAGACAGATTTTGATCAATTCAATACACCAATTCACTTTTATATCTCTTTTCTATAAGCCTACTACTTCTTCCAAAGTCTTCCAAAGCTTTCATTTTTAAATCCCAAGCCAGTTACAATCCTCTAGTCGATTTGCCAGTAAAGTATGGTCTAAAAGTTTCAGAGTGATTGTAATCAGAGGCTTAATTGAAGATAGACACTTCACAACTGAAGTTGGTCGAGTACTTCATATCAAAGCTCACGTTGTAGAAGTTGCAAGAACTTCGAATGAAAACTTGTGGTAATTTTCTATGGTGGATTCAACTGGAAGCTAGAGTTCTTCCGACTGGACTAGTCCTCACAAGAGAAAAACCAGTATACATCGTCGTGTTTACGTTTGCTTTCTGATCTCTACTTTTTTATTTACTTACTTGTGATATATTCTGTGATCTTGCTGCTAATATTTTTAATTAGCTAAATTCCACTGCCTACTCTATTCACCCCCCTTAGAGTATTACGCTTTATAATTCGTTCCTACAATTAGTATCAGAGCTAGGACTCTATTATCTGGCTTAGCATCCTTAGAGTAGATCCTTATTATCAATTGTTAACCTCTGATTCTAATTGTTTCTACAATTGGTATCAGAGCGGGTGCTTGTTATATAGATATTGCTGCACATACCAATTGCTCCTATAATTGGTATCAGAGTAGGTGCTCCTTATAGATATATAAGAGCAGGTGCTCCTTATAGAGATATTATTGTATGTTCTCTTTATAGAGATATTTTGGCTTAACATCCTTGGAGCAGATCTTCATTACCAGAGCGGGTTATACAGATAAAGCGAGGTAACACTGCTATTATATTTTTATTTATTACAGTTGTCACATAGATCACATTATCACATATGGCAAGTATGTACTTCACAACTAAAGAGTAATCCACAAATAGACTCATACTATTTAATGAAACAAACTATAGTTATTGGAAGACACGAATGAGCTTCTACCTGAATTCTCTAGATTTTGACCTATGGTCAATTGTTGTCAATGGCTACCAAAAATCTACTATCACTTCTGTTCTCACATCCTCTATAATCAATAAGCCTTATTATAGTTACACGGAGGAAGAGAAGAAGTTAGCTAGCCTTGATGCAAAAGCTATGCATATCTTTTACTGTGTTGTAGACACAAATGTATTCAATCTTATTACTACTTGCACAACATCTCATAAAATTTGAAAAGTTCTTGAAGCTACTTATGAGTGCAGGTATAAAAACAAAGCTAGCAACTCCAAAGATGAGGATAGTCTTTATAATGATGCAAATATGTGCATGATGAAATTAGGATTTAAGGTACAACACAATCCCTTATATGAAGAAGAGCTTGTATGTGACAACTGCAAGAAGATAGGCCACATCTAAGGAGATTGTACTGCTGCTAGAAAGAAGAGTCACTACGAATAATCAAATGAAGGAAGATCATCGTCTCACAAGTACACTAGCACGAGCATATGGTGTGAAAGCGAAGCAACATATTCCGAAGAAGAAGAGAGACCTCATCAAGCTATAAATATATGCTCAATGGCACTATCCAACGAGGTACAAGACAACTCTGTTCTGCAAGAGAATAAATTCTCTTATGATAAGTTATCTGATGCTTTCAATGATATATTGAAAGAACACAAGGAAGTATTATATAAGTATAAGCAAGCTAGAAAGGATATTCAATCCTATAAGCGTGAGAATGACAAGCTTACTTCCTTATTGAATGATGCTAGAAATACTTCTCCTTCTGATAATGCTACCGAGATTTCCATACTTGAGTATAGATTTCATAAGGCACTTGATTGCATTGAGAAAAATACTCAAGAAAATGCTAAACTTAAGGAGGAATTAGAATCAGAAAAGAAAAAATATTCTATTGCTTCATGTAGAATTGATGCTCTTTATGATAAATATGATGAGATCTATGCTAACTTTAAAAAGTTAGAGATTAGACTAGAAAAGCATGTAGTACAACCTAAGACTCAGTCTAACAAAAGACACTTAGCACATCACAAAGTCACACACGTCAGATCTTTTACAAAGGAAGCAAGCAAAGCTAAAGCTTCACACAACCATGCTTTCTATTACAAGTATCCACGTACATCATGTCATCCCACTGTACGTTCTCATACTGCTGTACATAGCACTATTAATACTTTATGTCATTATTGTGGTTTGAATGGACACATTTTTAATTGTTGTCATATTAAAAAACTAGTTGATATAAACTTGTGCAAATGGGTTCCCAAAGCTAACAAATATGGATCTAAGTATTGGATACCAAAGTCTTCACCTAATATTGCATGTGAAGCTTCTCATATCAAATAGAACCATGGAACATGTTGGTGATTACAAAGCTACAAAGGTCATCTTCCATACAATTGCACCAACAGAAGTGTGGTCACTAGAACCACTTCGGTAACATGCTTCCTAAATAATTTTTAATATCTAGCATGTTCTTACTGATGTCTTGCTATTAGCTTTCATTGATATCTTTTAAATTATTTATTGTTTGAATCAATGTGAGATATAATCCTAGCATGACTAGCTGTTTAGCTTAAATGATCAGTTCATACTATATAGTGTTTATTTTCTATTAGTGTGACACATCTGACTATATATGCTCTTTACTTTTAATCTTTATTCTTGATGCATGCATACCATTGTAATCCATAGGAGCTTAATTTGTTTTTGGTTAATATATTTTTGACTCTTCGTCTTTAATATTTTTTTAAATGGTCACTTCTTACCGATTTGTCTTTAACATGTCATATTTACTTTGATCAATATTTTGTGAGTATGTATGTTTAGCACAAGTATCCTATTTACTTGAAAAGTATATACATATACTTTTATGTTAACCTTGTGCTTGCATAATATATTCACTATTGATTCTCATATTTTAATTTTGATTAACTTCTTATAAATCAATTACATCTTTGTCTGATAAAGTTTATTTATGCATGTTTTTAATCTTATGCTAAAAAATTTGTTATGCTTGTTAATGATACATGAATAATTCATTATCATTCATATATTGCTCACATGTTTCTTATATTGTATAATATCTTTATGGGGATATATGAGTTAAGTTTAAGTTCTATATTATTTATTTTAAAAAGTAGTTTCAAACTTGTTCTTATCTCATACTTCAGCTATTGATTACTTTGAACAAATTTATGTTCTTCTCTTATTAGCTTCTTCCTCAAAGCCTTTTTAAATGAAGTTTCTCTTGGATTTTTTGGTTGACATTTTGGATACATGATATTTTTTAATATCTTGATCTTAATAAACCATTATTTGGGTATTTACTACTTTTATATTTAGGGATTCTGGATTTTAATGTTGTTCGATGATACTGCATATATTCCTTTGAATCTAAGTTCTTAAGAGTAGTGATCATTTTGGGTACAAGTCGAAAGGGTCCTTCTGTCATACAGGTGTAAATAGCCTGAAGCGACACGGTTTACTAGTCTTCGGACTACCGCTAGCTGGGAACTGGCCCCTACAGCTAACCCAAGGTGATCAATACTTTATAGACTTTAGATTTATTAAGGTCTACTTGCAACTATTATCTAGTTCTGGATCAAGGTACTGAACAGTCCCCTAGGTTTTATAATACTTCAACGTATTTAGGTCCTACATTTTGATTTACAAATATTTTATATTTTATTGTTATCCAATGATTTTGTAGCACATATGGATAAATGTACTAATACATCTTATACTGCATGCTATATTATTCTAATATTTTTTTAGTCCATAGAATTTAATTGATTTCATATTGCACAAATTCTTCTTAAATTCTCGGTTATTAAAGAAGAGATTTGTTTTAGGCACAAGTCTACAAAGGGTCTGTCTGTCACCACGGCTACGGCTAAAACGAAACGGTACTTAAGTGTTCCCCGGTGAACTCCCGTTAGCTGGGACAGTACCCCTACAGCTAATCCAAGATTGATCAATGCGTTATAAAGTAAATATTTATTGAGATCTAGTTGCAATTCTTATATGATGGATTTTGGATTTTAGCTTTGATGGATAATATTGTTTAATAATTTTTTTACAAAAGGTAACATATATTGATCTTCATAGGTTAATGTTTATCATTTTTTGATATATTTATTTTTCTGTCACACTATTCGATATTCAGATTTGATGATCTTGTGACTACTCATTGAATATTATGGTATTGTGATTTCGTCTTTAGCTTGTGTAATATTCATGATTTGGAGCTTTATATTATTATCTTCTTACTCAAGTTACTTACTGTCTACAACAGTAATTTTTTGTAGGGAGAAGTCAAGCAAATTGAATCTTTCTCTCAAAGCATTTCTTTTCTTTAACCTTACGATTGTCAGGTGGACATCGTGCTAAGGCTTTAAAAGGGAAGAAATAAACTTTGATAAAAAAATCTAATATTTTTGAATTAGTTTTCTACTTCTGGAAATATGTCTCTGAAATTTTTAAAAAATTTGTCAATACTATTATTTTTTTGGATATAGTCATGTAAAGGTGGAGCAGTTAATTGTTTCAAATCAATTATCCCCTTGACATGCCATATATCTAGAATACATTTTTCTTTGAACATTTATCTAGTTATGTTTATTTTTATTGGAGACATATTTTATTTGTTCATCTTTAAGCATTTATTTATTGGATATTTCTTTTTGTCTAAAGATGATATTTGTTTTTGAAACTTTATATGTATTTGATCAAAGGAAAGAAATATCCATATCTTGGATATTTCTTAGATCTTGTGATTATTTATTTTATCTATTCTTGCATATAAATTTTTTCGAAATTAGATACTCATATTTTAAGGGGGAGGAAATTAATTATTTTAATTATTTTATGCCCTTAATGTGTGATATACCTAGTTCATCATGGACATATATTCTTTTACTTAAAATATCTTGTTGAGTTGTTCATGATATTTGGATTTGTATTGGATGAGAGAATATATGATTATTATTATTTATTTTTAATTCTCTCATTCGAGTTTCTAAAAATTTATTATGCCAAATATATTTAATTATCTTCATTGATAATTCTTTTGAATTTAAATTTATTTTGGCATTTCTTAAGATTTTATCTCAAAGTTCATGGTTATCTATATTTAGACTGATCATACTTTGTGGGGAAGCATTCAAGTCGACTGAATTTCTCCTTCTCAAGTATTTTGTCTTCATTACCTTTATATTTATCTAATGGATATTCATATATCATGCTAAGGTAATTGAATTCAAATGTATGAGCTTTGGTATAGATTTTGAATAGAATCTAGTATATTTATTTTGATTTCTTTTTCAATGATTATACTCTTTATGGAATTGATTCACTAATTTGTATGGAAAAATTATGAATCATAATTATTTTGTGATTATTGTTAAAAGTCTCATTATATTCTTTTTTTGGTATATACTAGATCTGTGAATTTTTCATGAATTATTTATGACCAATGATTGATTTCTACTATATTGATATCTATTTTTTTTATTAAAATCCTTTATTGGTCAATTTGAAAACTACAATTTTATTTTTTTATCATATTGAGTTTTGAATGTCATTTTTGGATTTCTAGTTGGTAAACTATATATTGCTTAATTTCAGTTTTCTTTGTTTACATTCAACCAACTATATTGTGTTTTGACATATTTTTCTATTTTATGCATTTTTTCTGAACTTGTCATTACACTGTTCTCATAATCCTTGATCCTGATTATTTTTGCTTTCCTCCTTTACTTATGATTGATTCATTTTATCTCTTATTACGGGGGAGCTTATTTTTTGATCATGTCAAAGGGGAAGAAATAAGTTTAATTTAGCACACAATATTCTAGTATTATGTATTTATTAGTGATACATGCATCTATATATTCTAATATTATGTGTGATACATGCATCTATTGTATATATCTTAAACTTAACCGATTTGCCATAATCAAAAAGGGGGAGATTGTTAGCCCAATGATTATATCATGTTTTTGAATATGGCTAATCAATTAAGTTTAACATATTGACGTCACTAATATTCATGTAATCACTATCATATTGCTACTTAATCTTAGCATTGTCCAAATGTTCTATATCATATTTTATGTTTGTATCATAATGCATCATACTGCTTTGTTCATCTAATATTGATTTTCAGACATGTAGTAAGCATGATCAAACATGATCAAACCAGGACATATGCAATGGAGAATAATTATTAATAGGCCAAAGACGGCATTATACAAGAAACCGAAAGGTATTTAGATTTCCAGATCTATTTATCTTTGGACGACCGCCGTCAAGGAAAAAGGCATCTTCAGGTCTGTTCTAATATCTAAAAAAAGACGTCATCAAAGGGCTCTTGGTTTTCCTATTTCATCAAAGTATTTTTTATATTTATTGAGTTTAGGAATACGATGTAAACTGCATCGTACTGGCAAATAGCCTATCCAAGAAACGTTTTCAAAATACCCTTTCATTTTGAAAACAAGCCCACTTACAAAAGTCCAAACTACTTCCTAACTGCTTGATCTTTTCAAAAAGTCCAAAACCAATTTGCAAAAATCCTGATAGAACTCCAACAGAATTCGGCCCGAGTTCGACCCAAAATTGATCAGAGTTCGGTTAGTAGACATTGGATTTTGAACTTGGTCCTCCTGCAGTTACGAATCTTACCGATATTTTCTCATAGAGTTCTGCCCGAATTCTGTCCAAATTCTGTCAGAATTATGGCTTTGGAAAAACTATAAATAGAGAAGGATTTCGATCATTTCAATACACCAATTCACTTTCATATCTCTTCTCTATAAGGCTACTACTTCTTTGGTTCCAAATCTTTCATTTTCAAATCCCAAGCCAGTTATAATCTTCTAGTCGATTTGCCAGTATGGTACGTTTTAGAAGTTTCAGAGTGATTGTAATCAGAGGCTTGATTGAAGATAGATACTTCACAACTGAAGTTTGTCGAGTACTTCGTATCAAAGCTCGCATTGTAGAAGTTGCAAGAACTTCGAATGAAAATTTGTGGTGATTTTCCATAGTGGATTCAACTGGAAGCCAGAGTTCTTCTGACTAGACTAGTCCTCACAAGAGAAAAACTAGTATACATCGCCATGTTTGTGTTTGCTTTCTGATCTCTACTTTTTTCATTTACTTACTTGTGATATATTATGTGATCTTGCTGTTAACATTTTTAATTAGCTAAATTTTGCTACCTACTCTATTCACCCCTCCTCTAGAGTATTGAGCTTTACAATTTGTTCCTACAATATATATATATATATATATATATATATATATATATATATATATAAGTAACATCAAGAATGAACAATATGTCATGGTCTGTAGCCAAATAATATATATGTTCGATTAGACCCGAAGAACGATATGGTCTACAAAACAAGACTAAATAGCAGAATAGAAATAATGAATAAATATAAAAGCATGATAAAATACCTGAGCCAGATACAACAATACCTCCATGATCAGCGAACAATCTCTGCATGACCAACTACCTGGAGAGATCACCAGGTTTTCATGGGACATAGCAAGGTACATACAACATATCAATGTACAGAAAAAAATATTTTGGATACATCCGATAACCATCCGATATATTATTGGATGAAAGTTTTGGCTCCCATATCCATTATCGATTATTTTAACGGATATCGGGTAATATCTGAACCAATAAGAATATCATCCCAGGCATCCATGTTTTTGGCAGTTTTATATAAGTTTCGGCTTATACATAAAACTTGCTTCAGATCACAACAATACAGATTAACATTATCACGTCCCAGAACCAGAATACTGGAGAGCGGGGGCGAACAAAGCCAGCTACGTATAATGGAATGGAATTCATCCTACTATACGGTCACGGCTGTCTAGATATATGAGGGTTTATTTACAAGCCAACAGTCTCTTATGGTCAAGAACAAGCCTAGTGTCTCAATCACAAGCAAGTAAGTAAATGTTCCCGTCCCAAATATTACATATGTAGCTGATCATGAAGCTAGTCATTACAAAATATCAGGACTAGCAAGAGTTTCAGTCATACATGATCAACCCTAGGATTTGTTAATCATGTTACAGCCCGTAGGCAGACAGAAATAAGGCATGCAATACGAGCTAACAGGTGCTCGTCGGCTAAACGTCTCAAAAGAATATTTTTACAATAGAGTGGGAGAGCCAAAATAAACCCACTCGTTGCCCTGGTTACGCCTGGTGGTCACCATCGGGCCGGGAAGTCTGTAGATCCTCTGGAGCTGCTCTGGTATCTGGCCATACAAAACCAGCTGGGTCAGATTCCAGAAGAGCAAGTGCCACAAGGAGGCTTCACTTAGGAACTAAAACCAGCAATTAGCACATAATAGAAGACAGTAATTATGGAAAACCATGACAGGTGATATACGATGAGATAACCATGGGACTATTCAGATAACCAGGTTACAACCCGTAAATCAAACAAGGACCGGGATTGTAACCCTTCGTCTGAACAGAACTTGGTTTCACCCACCATTTTTCGGCAAGATAAAATAATAAATCAGGTCATGTAACAATCTTGTACAGGATCAAGATAAGACTAAGATTATTCCTCATCCAACAATCACGGCCAAGCAACAATCACAGGCTAGTTACTAGCAAGATGTAGTGAGATGTTCCTCCAGCCATGTAACTCCACTTCCCAATTTTTTTTAAAATAAATAAATTCGATTTCTAAGAGTTATAATTGTTATTATTAGCTTTAAATAATAAATTAGTTTTAATTTATAAATTTTGGTAATCTATTTTTGGAGGAAATTAATTTTGAGCTACTTTTCAAATTTGAAAAGTTGTTGTAACAAACTTAGTGGACCCCACTCAATTTTAGAAATATCCTAACTGAATTCTTTAGTTTTCTGCAATTCATGAAAAATGTGAGGGCTTTTTTGATTAAATGATTAAATAGGGGGGCTGTTATGCAATTGGTCTGGAGGGGGGGGGTAATGTGCAAAATGCACATTTCCCTTTATTAACTGTTCTCAGGAGAAGAGCGAGTTTTCTCCTCTCTTTTTTTCTTCTGAGTTTTCGAGAAAGGCTTTTCCCCAATCTCGGCGGAGCACCCACCCTAGGCGACGACGGCGGAGCACCCACCCTAGGCGACGACGGCGAAGCACCCACCCTAGGCGACGACGGCGGAGCATCCACCCTAGGCGACGACGGCGAAGCATTCCCCCACGGCAACGACGACGAGGCGCCATCTCCTCCGAGCGGCGTCTGAATCCATAGCGTCGGGTTCTCTGTTTCTCGATCATCACCTCGAGCTTGCTCTTCTGGCGAGCGCTCGACTGAGTTTCTCTTTACATTCAGTGGACGATTCTCTTCTCCGACCTTGTCTCACTCGTCGACGACCGTGGTGAGTTTCTACTCGAGTCCCTTTTCTTGACGATCTGCTATTCGTTCCTCCGATTTCTTAATCCCTGATCTCCGATCTGAAATCTAGGTTAGGAGAATTGATCGGGATAGGCTGTCGAATTGGTCCGATCGTCTTCTCCGACGATTGATGCTGTTTCGGCAATCGATAGCTCAAAATCAAGTCAGGATTCTTAATTTTGTACGTACTCACCTGATTTGTTCTTCTTTTGATCCGATCTGCATCTTAATTACTCGTGTGAATTGTCCAAACTAGGTTCTATTTCAAGTTTGGATTGAGTAAGGACATATCGGACTCGGCTATTGTGTCGTCATTCTCGGATTCAGTCTCAAAACTCTTCTCAGGTATTGATCTACAAATTTTTGATAATTCGATCTTGTTGTTTAGTTTTGAATAGAATGTCTAGGCAGGAAGCTGGGAGTAAGGGTTGTAGATTGGCCGTGATCGAATTTAAGTCCAACCGTTAGTCCGTGTCCTGTAGTTCGTATCCTGAGTTGTTGTTGTGTTCGTGTCTGACCGATGATGCACGTTTGAGCCGTGTCCAACGGTAGTTCATGACTGTCGAGTGCTGACCTTGTGTCGGGGTGGATACGAGTATGAACCAGGTTGATCGAGTTATTGAGGAATGATGGACCTGTTGATGTTTGCTGCTGTATTTTAATTTTTATTTTGGTGACCGTTGTCAAGTGAACCAGGAAGCTGGGTTGGGGAAGTTTTAGTTCATAAATTTTATTTGTAAAATTGGGTGACCGTTGGAAGGGAACAGGGGGACTGGGGAGACTTTAGTTCATTGCTGCATTTGATTTTATGTGTAATAAATTATGATGGTTGTGGGAACTGTTGTTCAGATAGGTATAGCTTTTATGTTTAAATTTAGTACAGTAGAGTAGAGTGTTGGGCCAAGTAATTTTGTTGAGTTTTTATATATTTTTGTATGAGCATTATATTGAGTTAGAATCTGTTGTTGGGCTGGTTGGATTTGTAACGTAGGTTGGCTAGTACTGTGGTTGAATTCCTCTAGAGATAGTGTTCTAACAAATTCTATTATTTCCAAGTTGCTAAATTACTGATGGTTTGGGCCATACTTTCAGGTGTATGAACACTTTAATAAGAATTGTATTATGTGGTAAGATGGCCTATGTATTTTAGACTTTGTTAAACTTGGGGGTTAGGCCATGGTCAAATGGGCGAGGCCTACTGGGACTATGATGGGTAGATTTAACATTAGAGTGGATGGATGTGTTTTAATCAATGGGCTAAGGGTGATCTGGATTGGAGCAGTAATTCAGTTATGAATACATTTTGTTATAACTATGATGCTTTAGGACTTTTCCTAAATAAGATGTCGTGTGATAACTGCCTAAAATTGCATGCTACTGTTATTTGATCAAACTTAAGATTTAGTTCCAAATAATATTGAACAAGCTAATTTTATTTTAATACAATTACGTTCTAAACAAATTGATAAATTACCTCTTTACCATTATAGATATCTTAAATTACTAAAGGACTGCAGTTAAGTTGCTAGTTAAGCTTCTAGCTAAATAAGAGAACTAGGCTAGCATTGTTGGCATTTATCCTAACCAACTTGTACTAAAATCAGGAGGACATCCAGTTCCATTGTTCATCCGTACTTTTCCAGAGCCAGGAAAGTACTTTTCTACGGTTTTGTGTATTTACATTCTTGTACCCTTTCTTGTGACACGTCATGGCACGATATTCATGTACTCTTGTACTCCTGTACTCTTGCTCGTGTACTTATTAGTGTCGGGTGGGAAAATACACTAGCTATGTGACCAATCCCGGTTACTATATATTCATGTGCCTAGCTTACGCCTCGTATTGTGTACGCGGGTCCTAAGTCGTACCATATTCATGTACTCCTGTGCATGTTCTCACCCCAGTCGGTCACATGGAGTAGATGTATTTCGATATTGTGCACTTGTCATGTCTGTACTTCAGGATTATAGTTTCATTCATGTACTTTACATGTTCCTGTACTTTACATTTATGTACTATAGTTCCTGTACTTATTTTATGTACTACTTTCCTGTACTTTTATGTTCATTCCTGTATTTCATTTTTCTGTACTCCTATACTCTGTTCATGTCATGTTCATGTTTCCTTACCTAGAACTGTACTTTGCTCCGCTCATGACTGGATAAGTTGCAGGTATGCTTGCAGGATACCATTCTACCATATGGGCCAGAGCCCGGGATCTTAGTTGAGCAGGATGGATTATGACTTAGCTTGAGGTTCAGGTTTAGACTGTTAGCTTTACTCTTAGATATTGTCTTTAGAATTCATGTACATTTCATTCTTGATGACTCGTACATTTATATACATAGAATTATGGATTATGGTGATCATTCTGGGATACGTTTTAGATGCTATGATTGTATACTTTCATGTTTATCTGTTAGATTTCCCTAGTTTGGTACAGCTTACTTCGTCGTATCTAACGACGAAGGCTGGGCGTGTCCGACTCGTGTCCGATTTTTCGGGAGCGGGTCGTGACAAGCCACAAGCCCTGCTGGCCATCAAGGTTACCTAGGTCGAATAATAGTACAATAAGGGTACAACACATGACAGTGTGCTGGAAATGTGCCCTACTCGACGGCAGGCTACAGATCCCAAGTGGGGCGCCCAGATAACGGGATTGCCCATAGCTGGAAAATATCTTCATGACTACTGAATTATTCTAGTTATTAGCCTTAGTCAATTCAGTAGGTTCCCCTGACCGTAGTACTCAAGGGTCCCCGTCCTAGACATGATGCAAGACAAGACGGGTTCATTTGTATAAGCACAATCATCCACGGTATCCAGGTCATTCATTCTTGTTATGTCAGGTTAGCCGTCGCAACAGCATATCGAGATATTTCATGTCAGGTTATCATGTCAAATTTATCATGTCAAGTTTACTGTCAGGAGTGCGCCACGACGGGCCACTATCATGTCATGTCATTTGTCAAAAGTGCACCTCAATGGGTCACCATCGTGTCAGGAAACAATTAATGTGGCACAAGCATACAAGTGGTAATTAAATATTAGCAGGAGCAAGGGCCGTGGGGGACTCATGCGGTTCAGAAAAATTTTTATGCGGCCAGCAAGTCACTATCAATCATTACTCTAACAATTCGTGCTTAGGGAAGAAATTTAGAATCACACATTATTTAATCATAACAATATAATTGTAAAGATAAATAAGACAAAAGATAGTGCAACCCGCAATTAATGCAAGTATGCCATGCGGCCAAGGATTTGGCCTATGCATGCGGCCAACTAAATTTCCATGCGGCCAGCTACTGTACGTTAATTAGCATGCAAGAATAGCATACAAGCAAAGCTTGCTAACAAATGCATTAAATATGCATGCATGAACACATGCAATAATAATTAGCATGCAAGCAAAGCTTGCCACGCCATGCAGCCAAGATTATTATTCCCATGCGGCCAGGATTTGCACTGGCCTATGCGGCCAAGATTATTATTCCCATGCGGCCAACCTGGTTCCATATGCGGCCAACTTGGTTCCATACTTTATTTAATGCATGCAAATGCACTTAATCCATGCGGCTCACTACTATTGTTTCCATGCAAGCTTAATGCTCATGCATGCTAAAGAAAAGCCATGCGGCCAACATTACTTTCTTATGCGGCCAAGCAACAAAAGAAAAGCCATGCGGCTAGAAACGGCCAATGGCCATATGCGGCTCAACTTTGAATTGGCCTATGCGGCCAGGCAACAAATTAATGGGTCATGCGGCTCAGGCTAAAGCCAATGGCATATGCGGCTCAGGCAAGTTGCATGCAAAGGCATGCAAGCTTGCAAGCAACTAAAATAAAAGGGCCATGCAATTAATTAATGCTCATGCGGCCAGAAGTAAAATTCTTATGCGGCCAGAAGTAAAATACTCATACGACCAGAAGTAAAATTAATGGCTCCCACAGAGAACATGTCCATGGAAAATACCATGGCCTCCATGCTCTACCAAACAACAATAGGAACCCAAATCCAGACTTCCGTAGGTCAAATTTGGATAAAATAGAATTTTCTACAACATAGAACCATCAACTAGCAAAAATATGCAAGTTTGATAGATCAAAACTCCTGAAAACCGAAAATACCACAAAGCTAGATCTACAAGAATTTAACCACGGAAATGAAAAATGCTAAGTACTAAAGTGGGTTAGAAACACATGAGGAAGATAATAGAACAATAAAAATGGACTTCCTCCATGAAGCAAGGTGCACTTGCCTACACCTTCCTGGTAGGTGAGGAGTAATGGTGAGGAAGAAGAAGAGTAATGAAGAGAGAGAAAGATGAGTGGGCTAATAAATGAGGATGGTAGTGGTAGGTAGGGTGGGTTCACAACAAAACTGAACCAAGCCCAAACAATCCGAGCCGAACCAAGATAAACCAAGCCAAGCCACTAAACCAGGATCAAGACAAGCATGACAAGTCTAACTACAAGTCAGGATTCTGTACACGTATACAAAATACGTAATACAAACCACGGGCATTACAACTCTACCCACCTTAAAAGAATTTCGTCCTCGAAATTTAATCAAGAGGCTAGAGATGTAAGGACAAGCTATATTAAGCAATTAATCAAACAATCAATCATGCAAGCAAAAAATTTGAAGGTATGAGGAAGAAGGAAGACATCCTGCTAGGAACCTCTCTGTCGGTTCTGAATCTGAGCTGGGGTCAGGGCATACTGTTGGGGTCTCTGCTGCGGGAAGACTTGTGCCTGAGGCGGCAATGGCCTCGGAGGCTGATACTGCTGCTGCTGTACTGGTGCAGCTGGTCCCATTACCGAGAGACTAGTCTGGGCCGATGATGAACTGGCCCTATTCGGACAGGACCCTATCTTGTGGTCCGGTGCTCCACAAGCCAAACACAATCCCTGAGCTCTGCGACATTCCGAAACAACGTGTCCTGGCTTCCCACAATGAGTGCAGTCCATTGCGGAAGACTGCTTCTGCTTCTGTTACTGAGGGAACGTCGGAGTCGAATGCTGAACCGACGTAACCGAATCTGCCCTTCGAGAAACTCCAATAGTCAAAGCCCTAGCTGCTGGGGCTGGTGCTGAAGACTGGGTCATCTGGCCGTGAGATCTCTTCCGACCTCCGGTCCTGTCCACTATCCTCTGGGAGGTATACTCATGCCTCCTAGCTGCCCTCAATACCGCATCAAAAGTCTGATGCTCAAACTGCTCCACCGCCAGAAAATCTCTATGTGGAGTCCCTGCTGAAACCGCTGGCTCTGTCGAACTCGGTCGCTACCAAGGTGGGAGCAAACCGACTAAGCCTGGAAAACTCGGCCGCATACCCATCGACCGTCTTGCCCATCTGCTTCAGATTGGTGAACTTGGTCTGTAGATCGTACCGAGCTACAGCATCGAAGTACTTGGTCCGGAATCTCTCACGGAATACTGTCCGGATAATAGGCACCACTAGTCCAACGGCCTGAGTCGCCCACCAGCTGCGGGCTAGATCCAATAACTACAGGCGCACTACGGCTACCTTCTCATCTTCTGGGGTCTTTGCTGCCTCCAATATCACCTCTGTGTCCTGAAGCCACGCGTCAGCAGCGATACATCTTCGCTGCCATCGAAGAATGGAGGGTTCAGACGCTTGAAACTATTGGCCGCGCTGTTCCTCGGATGACCGCCTCTGGTCAAAGCATCTGTCGCTTACTGGTGCAAGGCATTTCCTCGCCGATCCTGGGAAGCTAATAATGATCTGATGAGACCCACCAAAGTGCCATCATCAGGCTCTGCAAGATGGACGGGCTGAACTGGCGGCTCTCCTCCAGTAGGCACGACTCTGGAGGCTACTCCTGAATGCTGGACTTGATCTCCAGGTTGCTGCTGGTCCATGGGAGGTGCTCCGACTTGCTGATCGGCAGGTCCAGGAACAATTCCGCTGAAAAAGACGACATAGGGAACAATAAGGAAAGACCAAGACAGATCAAGGATACAAGCATGTGATCAGGTCGAGAATCTCAGGGATAAGAAGATACGGGCAGAGATCAAGGACAAGTGCTGATTGAGACATCTATTCGATAAACCCTCACATATCTTGGTTTACAAGACCTGCATGGGCCACCACTTAAACCATGTCACGCCCCAGAACCAGATAACTGGAGATCGGGGGCGAACATAGCCAGCTACGTATAATGGAATGGAATCCACCCCACTATACGGTCACGGCTGTCTAGATATATGAGGGTTTATCTACAAGCCAACAGTCTCTTATGGTCAAGAACAAGCCTAGTGTCTCAATCACAAGCAAGTAAGTAAATGTTCCAAGATATAAGATCACCAAATAGACAATAGTAAGACGTCCCAAACATTACATATGTAGCTGATCATGAAGCTAGTCGTTACAAAATGTCAGGACTAGCAAGAGTTTCAGTCATACATGATCAACCCTAGGATTTGTTAATCATGCTACAGCCCGTAGGCAGACAGAAATAAGGTATACAATACGAGCTAACAGGTGCTCGTCGGCTAAATGCCTCAAAAGAATATTTTTATAATAGAGTGAGAGAGCCAAAATAAATCCACTCGTTGTCCTGGTTACGCCTGGTGGTCACCATCGAGCCGAGAAGTTGGTAGATCCTCTGGAGCTGTTCTGGTATCTGGCCATACAAAACCAGCTGGGTCAGATCCCAAAAGAGCAAGTGCCACAAGGAGGATTCACTTAGGAACTAAAACCAACAATTAGCACATAATAGAAGATAGTAATTATGGAAAAGCATGACAGGTGATATACGATGAGATAACCATGGGACTATTCAGATAACTAGGTTACAACTCGTAAACCAAACAAGGACCGGGGTTGTAACCCTTCGTCTGAACAGAACTTGGTTTCTTCCACCATTTATCGACAAGATAAAATAAGAAATCAGGTCATGTAACAATCTTGTACAGGATCAAGACAAGACTAGACAGATTATTCCTCATCCAACAATTACGGCCAAGCAATAAGTACGGCTTTATACTTTAACTAACTAGGGTTATCACAGGCCTAGTTACTAGCAAGATGCAGTGAGATGTTCCTCCAGCCACAAGCCCTGCAGACCATCCAGGTTACCCAGGTCGTATTAGTACAATAAGGGTGCAACACATGACAGTGTACTGGAAATGTGCCCTACTCGACGGCAGACTACAGATCCCAAGTGGGGCGCCCAGATAGCGGGATTGCATGTAGCTGGAAAATATCTTCATGACTACTGGATTGTTCTAGTTATTAACCTTAGTCAATTCAGTAGGTACCCCTGACCGTGGTACTCAGGGGTCCCCGTCCTAGACATGATGCAAGACAAGACGGGTTTATTTGTACAAGCACAATCGTCCACGGTGTCCAGGTCATTCATTCTTGTCATGTCAGGTTAGCCGTTGCAACAGCATATCGAGATATTTTATGTCAGGTTATCATGTCAAATTTATCATGTCAAGTTTATCATGTCAAGTTTATCATGTCAAGTTTACTGTCAGGAGTGTGCCACGACGGGCCACTATCATGTCATGTCATTTGTCAAAAGTGCACCTCAACGGGTCACCATCGTGTCAGAAAACAATTAATGTGGCACAAGCATACAAGTGGTAATTAAATATTAGAAGGAGCAAGGTCCGTGGGGGACTCATGCGGCTCAGAAAAATTTTCATGCGGCCAGCAAGTCACTATCAATCATTACTCTAACAATTCGTGCTTAGGGAAGCAATTTAGAATCACACATTATTTAATCATAACAATATAATTGTAAAGATAAATAAGACAAAAGATAGTGGGACCCGCAATTAATGCAAGTATGCCATGCGGCCAGCCACTAAATATTGTCACCATACAATATGCGGCTAGCACACTTTTGCTGCATGCGGCCAAGAATAATAAATAGGCCATATGCCCAAGAGTGGATGAGGTGGGGGCCATAAGGCAAATACTCAATATATAAGCCATGCGGCTCACTTGGCCATATGCGGCAGGGCAATATCTAATGGCCCATGCGGCCAGCTAATTGCTTATGCGGCCAATACATGCATATGCGGCTGACAAATTGTTTGAATGGCCAAAGCAATTATTAATGGAGTAATGTTCCATACGGCCAAGCCTTGTTCCCATATGCGGCCAAGCTTTGGATTGCAATTGCATTAAATATTAATACATTAAATACTAATACATATATGGCTAAGGATTTGGCCTATGCATGCGGCCAACTAAATTCCCATGCGGCCAGCTACTGTACGTTAATTAGCATGCAAGAATAGCATGCAAGCAAAGCTTGCTAACAAATGCATTAAATATGCATGCATAAACACATGCATTAATAATTAGCATGCAAGCAAAGCTTGCCACGCCATGCAGCCAAGATTATTATTCCCATGCGGCCAGGATTTGCACTGGCCTATGCGGCCAAGATTATTATTCCCATGTGGCCAACCTGGTTCCATATGCGGCCAACTTGGTTCCATGTATTATTTAATACATGCAAATGCACTTAATCCATACGGCTCACTACTATTGTTTCCATGCAAGCTTAATGCTGATGCATGCTAAAGAAAAGCCATGCGGCCAACATTACTTTCTTATACGGCCAAGCAACAAAAGAAAAGCCATGCGGCTAGAAATGGCCAATGTCCATATACGACTCAACTTTGAATTGGCCTATGCGGCCAGGCAACAAATTAATGGGACATGCGGCTCAGGCTAAAGCCAATGGCATATGCGGCTCAGGCAAGTTGTATGCAAAGGCATGCAAGCTTGCAAGCAACTAAAATAAAAGGGCCATGCAATTAATTAATGCTCATGCGGCCAGAAGTGAAATGCTCATGTGGCCAGAAGTAAAATCCTCATACGGCCAGAAGTGAAATTAATGGCTCCCACAGAGAACATGTCCATGGAAAATACCATGGCCTCCATGCTCCACCAAACAACAATAGGAACCCAAATCCAGACTCTCGTAGGTCAAATTTGGATAAAATAGAATTCTCTACAACATGGAACCATCAACTAGCAAAAATATAAAAGTTTGATAGATCAAAACTCCTAAAAACCAAAAATACCACAAAGCTAGATCTACAAGAATTTAACCACGGAAATAAAAAATGCTAAGTACTAAAGTGGGTTAGAAACACATAAGGAAGACAATGGGACAATAAAAATGGACTTCCTCCATGAAACAGGGTGCACTTGCCTACACCTTCCTGGTAGGTGGGGAGTAATGGTGAGGAAGAAGAAGAGTAATGAAGAGAGAGAAAGAGGAGTGGGCTAATAAATGGGGATGGTGGTGGTAGGTAGGGTGGGTTCACAACAAAACGGAACCAAGCCCAAACAATCTGAGCCGAACCAAGATAAACCAAGCCAAGCCACTAAACCATGATCAAGACAAGTATGATGAGTCAAACTACAGATTAGGATTCCGTACACATATACAAAATACGTAATACGAACCACGGGCGCACGGGAGCGCAATTTGCGCACGGCGCGCGGGTGCACAAATTGCGCATGACGCGCGGGCGCGCAGTAGAGAAGTGTGCGGGCGCGCGGCACGTAAGTTGCGCATTGCGCTCGGGCAAAATTGCCCACGGTGCATGTTGCGCGCAAGCGCGCGAGTCAGAGAAGTGCACGGGCGTGCGGCGCGTAAGTTGCACATTGCGTGCGAGCAAAATTGCCCACGGCGCACGTTACGCGCAAGGGCGGCGTGCGGGCGTGCGACAGCGAAGACACTGCGTGCGGCACTGTTCATCGTCCCGACAGCACCAAAAGGTGTGGGGAACCCATGAACTCAAAAAGGGTATAACTTTCTCATACGAAGTCGAAATCAAGCGGTTCAAAAGCCAAAATTGGGTAGAATTGAATTTCCTACAACATAGAACCATTAGATCTTAATAATAACCAAGTTTCAGAGATCAAAACCAAGTAAAATCCAAAATTTACAAACTTAGATCTACAAGAATCCAGCCATCAAACCTAAAAATGTCAAGTTCTAAAGAGGCTTAGAATCAAGTAAGGAAGAGAATGGAACAATAAAGCTTGAGATCTATCATAAAGGAAGTTGCACTTGCCTAGGCTTGGTAGGTGGGAGGAGTAATGGAGAAGTAAATGTAAAAATAGAGGAGAGAGAAGGAGTTGACTTATATAGCAACCCCTCTCATCTCAACCCAAAATAAACCAAACCAAACCAAGCCAAGCCAAATTATGTTGAACCAAGTTGAACCAATCATGTCAAAATTAAACCAAGGCTAAGCTAAGCATGATAAGTCAAAATACGGGCCACCTGACAATTGTTAAAAATTCGTATACGTATCCTGAAAAATACGTATAACGGAAAATAGGAGTGACAACTCTACCCACCTTAAAAGAATTTTGTCCTCGAAATTTAATCAAGAGGATAGAGGTGTCGGGACAAGCTACACTAATACTGGCAATCTACGACTAGTAGTCAACCAAGCAATCATTTATGCAAGCAAGCAAGTAGAAGCATAAGGCAGAAGAAAGACATTATACCTTATGAGTCAAACAAGTATGGATATCGTGAGCGGATATCATCCTCACGCTTCCACTTTGACTCACCTAAAGAGTGATGACCCCAAGCAACATGGACTAACTTAATGGTCTTGTTCTTGAGTATCTTCTTCCTTCGGTCCAATATGGATACGGGCCTTTCCTCTTACGAAAGGTTGGTACCAACAATCAATTTCGAATGATCAAGGATATGGCTCGGATCCGGGATGTACCATCACAATTGGGATACATGGAATACATCATGTACCTCACGTAATGACGGTGGACGAGCGAGACGATAGAACACATCACCTACTCGCTCAAGAATATCAAACAGTCCTATATACCTAGGATTAAGCTTTCCCCGTACGCCGAATCGAATGATGCCACGGGTAGGCGAGATCCTAAGGAATACATGGTCGCCGATAGAAAACTCAAGAGGGTGCCGATAAGAATCGGCCCAATGGCGCTGACGATCTTGTGCAACACGAAGATGATCTCTAATTTGTCTGACCACCTCGATTGTCTGTGTAATCATCTCTGGACGAAGCATCTGTCTCTCGTCGACATCATCCCAAGCTAAAGGTGATCTGCACTTCCTGCCATACAGTGCTTCAAAGGGTGCCATCTGGATACTGGTCTATAAACTGTTGTTATAAAAGAACTCCACGAGATGCAGGTGATCTTCCCATGAACCACCTAAGTCGAGTGTATAAGATCGCAACATATCTTCAAGAGTCTGAATCGTACATTCTGACTGACCATCTGTCTGCGGATGATAAGCTGAACTGAACTTGAGACGAGTCCCCAAGCTCTCTTGAAGACTCCGCCAAAAGTACGATATGAATCTTGAATCTCTGTCGGATACAATACTGACTGGTACTCCATGCAACCTGACTATCTGCCTGAGGTACATCTCTGCTAGCTGATCCGTCGACTGACCAATCCTAAAAGAAGGAAATGAGCTACCTTGGTGAGTCTGTCAACTATAACCCATATAGCATCTCTCCCAGTTGGGGATTTAGGTAACCCAGTTACAAAATCTATAGTGATATGCTCCCACTTCCATTCTGGGATCGGTAAAGGTTGAAGAAGTCCAAGTGGTCTCTAATGTTCAGCTTTAACTTGCTGACAAACTAAACAATGAGACAAACTGAGCTATCTCCTTCTTCATGCCATTCCACCAAAAATGTTGGCGAATATCACGATACATCTTCGTACCGTCGGAATGAATTGAATATTGAGAACTGTGAGCCTCTGCCATGATCTCCTGTCTGATATCACCACTAGGTACACAAAGACGCCTTCCATGTCGGAGTGTACTGTCTTCGTGAATACATAACTCTGGTCTTCGTCTTGTTTTACACTCTGCTCTAAGCCGCTGAAGCTTAGAATCTGTTGATTACGCCATCTTGATCCTCTCAATTATGCTGGACTGAACTTGTATGCTTGCCATCAATGCCACATTGGTAGGAAGAACTACTTCTATTTCTATTTTCTGAAGATCTGTTAATAACTCTGGCTGTGCTGTTAGAAAATAAGCTCCTGCTCTTCTGCTCAACGCGTCTGTAACTACATTGGCCTTCTCAGGATGATACTGCAGGTTGATGTCACAATCCACCAGTAACTCTAGCCATCTTCTCTAACGCATATTAAGATCCTTCTGGGTAAACACATGCTTAAGACTCTTGTGGTCGGTAAAAATCTCTACCCGATCTCCATACAAATAATGCCTCCACAAGTTTAGTACAAAAACCACCGCTGCTAATTCCAAGTCATGGGTTGGGTAATTCCTCTCATGATCACGAAGTTGACGTGATGCATAAGCTACTACCTTACCATGCTGCATCAAGACGCATCCCAATCCTCTACCGGAAGTATCACAATAAACTGAAAATCCTCCAGTCCCATCTGGAAGCGTGAGAATGGGAGTCGTTATCAATCTTCGTTTTAACTTCTCGAATGAACTCTGACACTCTGTTGTCCAAGCAAACTGTACGTCCTTACGGGTCAACTGCGTCAATGGTGCTGAAATTCGAGCAAAGTCTGACACAAATTGTCGGTAATAGCCGACCAATCCCAGGAAACTCCGAACTTCTACGACGGTGCTAGGTACTGGCCATGACTTTATAGCCACTATCTTCTGGGGGGTCAACTTCTACTCCACCTCTGGTGATGATGTGACCTAACTACGAAATGCAATCAAGCTAAAATTCGTACTTACTGAACTTCACGTACAACTGGTGCTCCCTGAGAATCTGAAGAACTACACGAAGATGCTGCTCATACTCTGCCTCGTTCTTGCTATAGACTAAGATATCGTCTATGAAAACTATCACGAACTGATCCAAATAGGGCATGAAGATACGATTTATGAGATCCATGAATATGGTCGGCAAATTGGTCGCTCCAAATAGCATAACAAGGAACTCCCAATGTCCATATCTTGATCTGAACGCTGTCTTTGGGATGTCTTGCTCTCTGAATCTGATCTGATGGTACCATGACCGCAAGTCAATCTTCGAAAATACTGCTGCCCTACTGAGTTAATCAAATAAATTATCTATCCTTGGTAGGGGATATCTGTTCTTGATTGTTACAGAATTCAAGATACGATAATCAACACATAATCTTGATGTACCATCCTTTTTTTTCACAAGAAGCATCAGGGCTCCCCAAGGTGATCCACTAGCACGAATGAATCCCTTGGTTCTGAGTTCTTCAATGATCTTGTACAGGATCTCCAACTCTGATGGTGCCATTCTGTAGACTCTCTCTGACACTGGTGTCGTCCCTAGAATCAAGTCGATAGTGAACTTTATCTCTCTCTGGTGGCATACCTGGAAGCTCTTCGGAAAACACATCAGGAAACTCTTCTACTACTCTGGGAAATTAAACTGCTTCTGCTACTGTCATCCGCAATACTGGTGGAGAAGGTTCTACTTCGCCTTTGGAAAATAAAAACTCTGGTTCGCCTGGAATACCAAAAATAATCCTGCCAATATGGCAGTCTATTCTTGCATATTGATCCTTCAACCAATCCACTCCTAGGACCACATCATAGTCGGCCATCAAAAATTCTATCAATCTAGCGAAAAACTCTCTACCGCTAACTACGATTCGACATGAGAAATAAACTCTATCTACCCCCACAAGACCATTACTAGTAAGTATATTGAGTCTTACTGATAATGACTCGGGCTTCAGTCCTATTCGTGTTGCGAATCGTACAGGCATAAATGAATGCGATGCACCCAAATCAAATAATACTGATGCTAGAAAAGAGTTGACAAGAATGGTACCTGCCACCACCTCACCTGATGCCAATTTTTTTGCTACGATCAGAGCCATAGCTGTCACGCCCCAGAACCAGAATACTGGAGAGCGGGGGCAGACATAGCCAGCTACGTATATGAAATGGAATCCATCTCGCTATACGGTCACGACTGTCTAGATACATGAGGGTTTATCTACAAGCCAGCAGTCTCTTAAGGTCATGAACAAGCCTAGTGTCTCAATCACAAGCAAGTAAGTAAAAGTTACAAGATGTATGATCATTAAATATACAATAATAAGGCGTCCCAAATATTACATATTCAGCTGATCATGAAGCTAGTCGTTACAAAATGTTAGGACTAGCAAGAGTTTAGTCATACAAGATCAACCCTAGGATTTGTTAATCATGTTACAGCCCGTAGGCAGACAGTAAGTAAGTGCAATCGAGCTAAACAGGTGCTCGTCGGCTAAACGCCTCAAAAGAATATTTTTACAATAGAGCGGGAGAGCCAAAAATAACCCACTCGTTGCCAGGGTTCCGTCTAGTGGCCACCATCTGGCTGGAATGTCGGTAGATCCTCTGAAGCTGCTCCAAAATCTGGCCACACAAAATCAGCTGGGTCAGACCCCAGAAAGAGCAAGTGCCACAAAGGAGGCTTCACTTAAGAACTAGAACCAGCAATCAGCACAAGATATAAATATAATTAAAAATAAGGACTGGAATAAAAGGAAACATATCAGGATGATATACGACGAGATAACCATGGAACTATTCAGATAGCCAGGTTACAACCCGTAAACCAAACAAGGACCGGGGTTGTAACCCTTCGTCTGAACGGAGCTTGGTTTCTCACCATTTATCGGTAAAATAAATACAAGCATTCTGGTCATTCAATAGTCTGGAACAGGGTCAGGGCAAGACTAGACTGGTTAGACTCCATCCAATCACTTCACGGCCAAACAAGAACTACGGCTTGATACTTTAACTAACTAGGGTTGTCACAAGCCTAATTACTAACAAGATGCAGTGAGATTATTCCACAGCCACAAGCCCTGCAGACCATCCAGGTTACCCAGGTCGAAATTAGGGGTTGAATTCAGGTGGGTACACCGTCCAGGAAACGTATGTACCCTTAAGTAGCTTGAAAGGTGCAACACATGACAGTGTGTTGGAAATGTGCCCTACTCGACGGCAGGCTACAGATCCCAAGCGCACCCAGGTAACGGGATTGCCTGTAGCTGGAAAATCTCTTCATGAATAATGTATTAATCTAGTTGTTAACCTTAGTCCATTTTAGTAGGTACTCCTGACCGTGGTACTCAGGAGCTCCCTCCCTAGACATGATGCAAGACAGGACTGGTTTATTTGTACAAGCACAATCGCCCACGGTGTCCAGGTAATGTATTCTTGTCAGGTCATATCATGTCAAGTAGCCGTCACAACAGCTTATCAAGATATAACATGTCAGGTTTATCATGTCAAGTGTACTTGTCAGGAGTGCGCCACGACGGGCCACTATCAGGTCATGTCAGGTCATTATGTCAGGAGTGCACCACTACGGGTCACTATCGTGTCATGCTTAATTATCAATTCCAAACATATCAAGTAAATTCATGATTATCAAGTTCAGGTCAAAAGGCGTAAGGATATAAAATGGACGTTAAATATCTAATAAAATATCAATATACAGGGCTATAGAAGATCCACGATAAGGAAAATAAAACAAACTGACAAGCTAATATAAGATCAAGTCTGCCAAAGGCCATACGCTCAGGTAAGCATACGCTCAGGTAAGCATACGCTCAGGTCTGCGTACCAAAGGATCCATACACTTCCAATGGGAAGCGTACGCAAGGGTCAGCGTACACAAGGGCACGCTCAAGCTACAGGTCAGCGTACGCTCAAGCTAGCGTACGAAAGGAGCCAGCGTACGCCTTGCTCGCTTAAGCTAGCGTACGAAAGCTAGCGTACGCTCGCTAAAGAGCAGCGTACGAAGGCTAGCGTACGCTCACTAAACAGCAGCGTTCGAAGGCTAGCGTACGCTCGCTAAAGAGCAGCGTACGAAGGCTAACGTACGCTCACTAAACAGCAGCGTACGAAGGCTAGCGTACGCTCGCTAAAGAGCAGCGTACGAAGGCTAGCATACGCTCACTAAACAGCAGCGTACGAAGGCTAGCGTACGCTCACTAAACAGCAGCGTACAACTCAGTGGCGTAAGCTAAAAAGCTAGCTCACTGTTCACTGTCTTCTCCAAATGGCAAAAACAGCAAGAACTCCAAGGATGGAACCCAAAACTCCAAATGCTCATAACTTGGTCAAAACAAGTCCGAATCCAACTTTCCAAAGGTCAAAATTAGGTAGAATGAAATTCTCTAAAACATGGAGCCATCCAAACTTGAAAACAAGGAAGTTTAATAGATCAAAACACCAAAAATCCGAAAATAGCAAAACTCTAGATCTACAAGAATTAAAGCCTCAAAATGGAAAATGACAGTTCTAATGTGGTTTAGAATCGTGAGGAGAATCTAATGAAACCATCAAAAGAAGTTCTCTTGTGGAAGCAAGTTGCACTTGCCTATGGTTGGGGAGTTGTGGAGAGGAAGGAAGAAGAAGAAGAAGAAGAAGAAGAAGAAGAAATAAATGAGAGTTATGGAGAAGAGAGAAGGTTGGTGGGGAATAAATATCATGGGTTGGTGGTAGGTAGGGGTTCACCTTGGTCCATAATGGACCAAGCAACCAGCCGGCCAAACCAAACCAACCCAAACCGAGAGTTAAACCAAGCCAAGAAAACTAAACAAGGAACAATACAAGATAATACGTACACGTATTTCCAAAATACGTAATACAAACCACAGGTATTACAATAGCCTGACCTTATCCTCTTGTTGTTGGTCCTCTCTGATGGTGACCTCTCTGCCTGTTCTGAATCTGTGCTTGGGCCTGAGCATACTGCTGAGCCTGAGGCGGTAATGGCCTCGGAGGCTGGTACTGCTGCTGTACTGGTGCTAGTCCCCTAACCGATGGACTGGTTAGGTTTGATGACGATGAACTGGCTCTATTCGGACCTGACCCTATCCTGTGATCCGGTGCCCCACAAGCCAAGCACAATCCATGTGCTCTACGACACTCTGATACTATATGCCCTGGCTTCCCACAATAAGTGTAGCCTATTGCGGAATACTGCTTCTGCTTCTGCTGCTGAGGATACGTCGGTGTCGAGTGTTGAACCGACGAAACTGTGGTCGCTCTCCTACGAGCTCCAATTGTTAAAGCCCTAGCTGCCGGGGCTGGTGCTAATGACTGGGACATCTGCCCATGAAACCTCTTTCGTCCTCCGCTTCTATCTACAATCCTCTGAGAAGTATACTCATGCCTCTTCACTGCTCGCAAGACGACATCAAACGTCTGGTGCTCAAACTGCTCCACTGATATGATAATCTCTAGGTGGAGCCCCTGCTGGAATCGCTGGGCTCGATCCAATTTGATTGCCACCAAGGTAGGAGAAAACCGACCGAGTCTAGAAAACTCGGCCGCATATCCATCGACCGTCCTGTCCATCTGTTTGAGATTTGTGAATCTCGTCTGCAGATCATACCGAGCTACTGCGTCGAAGTACTTCGTCTGGAACTTGTTGCTAAATACCGCCCATGAGACAGGCGTCGGTAATCCAACTGCTAGCATCACCCACCAGCTACGGGCTAAGTCTAGTAATTGTAGGCGCACAACGGCCACCTTCTCTCCCTCAGGAATCCTAGCTGCTTCTAGGATAACCTCTGTGTCCTGAAGCCATGCATCAGCATCAATAGCATCTTCACTTCCGTCAAAGAAGGGAGGGCTCAAACGCTTGAAGCTGTTGGCCGCGTTGTTTCCGTGGTAACCAACTCTGCCCATGGCATCTTGTACTGTCTGGTGCAGGGCATCGCCCGACGATTTTGAGATGCAAGCAATTTCCTGATGAGACCCACCAGGGTTCCATTATCAGGCTCAGCAGGCTGGACTGGCTGAACTGGGGGCTCTGGATTCCTAGAATGCATGACTCGAGAGGCCGCTCCAGAGTACTGGACTTGGTCTCCAGGTTGCTGCTGGTCCACTGGAGGTGCTTCGCCTTGCTGATCGGTAGGACCATGAACCATGCCACTGAAGAAAATGACATGAGAAACAATAAGGAAGGACCAAGATAGATCAAGGATAAAGCACCTTATCAGGCCAAGATTCAGAAAGATTAGGAAGCAAGAGTAGAAATCAAGGGCGAATGCTGATTGAGACATCTATTCGGTAAAACCCCCACACATCTTGATTTACAAGACCTGTATGGACCACCACTTAAACCGTGCCACGCTTCAGAACCAGAATATTGGAGAGCGGGGGACAGACACAGCCAGCTACGTACATTGAAGTATAATCTACCTCGACATACGGTCACGGCTGTCTAGATGCATAAGGGTTTATCTACAATTCAATAATCTCTTATGGTCATGAACAAGCCTAGTGTCTCAATCTCAAGCAAGTAAGTAAATGTTACAAGATGTTAGATCATCAGACATACAAAGTAAGGCGTCCCAAATATTACATATTCAGATGATCATGAAGCTAGTCATACAAAATATGAAGACTAGCAAGAGTTTCAGTCATACATGATCAACACTAGGATTTGTCAATCATATTACAGCCTGTATGCAGATAGTAAGTAAAGTTGCAAACGAGCTAACACTTGCTCGGCGGCTAAACGTCGCAAAGGAAAATTTTTACAAGGAAGTGGGAGAGCAAAATAAGGACCAACTCATTGCTAGGGTTGCGCCTAGTGGTCACCATCTGGCTGGAAGACAGGGAGATCCTCGGGAGCTACTATGAAATCTGGCCATACAAAACCAGCTGGGTCAGACCCCAGAAAGAGCAAGTGCCACAAGGGAGGCTTCACTTAAGAACTAAAATCAGTATATTAGCACATGATACATAAAGGATAACAAAATACATGAGTTAGATAAAACAGGGTGATAAACGATAAGATAACTAAAGGACCATTCCGGTAACTAAGTTACAACCCGTAAACCAAACAAGGACCGGAGTTGTAACCCTTCACCTGAATAGAACTTGGTCTCTGACCAATTATCGATAAAGTATAGCATAAACAAGCATGTCATGAGATAGCCATGTACTGGATTTAGGTAAGACTAGACAAGATAGGACTCCATCCATCATTCACGGCCAAACAAAGAGTACGTCTTGATACTTTAACTAAATAGGGTTATCCCAAGCCTAGTTACTAGCACGATGCAATAAAATATTCCGGCAGCCACAAGCCCTGCAGACTAAATTCAGGTTATCCGGTCGCAAGTTAAAAGAGTTGGATTAGGTGACTTAGAGGTGCAACACATGACAGTGTGCTGAAAATGTGCCCTACTCGACGGCAGGCTACAAGTCCAATTAAAACGTCCAGATAACGAGACTGTCTGTAGCTGGGAAATCTCTTCATGCACTACTTGATCATTCTAGTTATTATCCTAGTCAGATTCAGGATGAATCCCTGACCATGGAAATCAGGAAATTATATCCTAGACATGATGCAAGACGAGACATATAGCTTATACAAGCAGAAACACCCACGGTGTCAAGACAAGAGTTACTTAGCAGGTCAAGATAGCCGTCAAAATAGCTTATCGAGATTATCATGTAGGTTACTTTATCAAGCGTGTACCACGACGGGTCACTATTAAGAATTATCATGTTACTTGATATTTGTTAAGAGTGTGCCTTAACAGGCCACTATCGTGTTATATTCTTATATTATCATGAATGAGAGAAACTTGCATAAAATAACTAGTGACATATTCTTAAAGCCAAGGAAAAGATCTACAACTTTCATATTTTGAGTTTTTTCAAGATTTTAGCTACAAAATAGCCCAAACGGGCAAAAACAGTCATTTGGAGTGACCTGCGCACAAGTTGTACGGGCAAAATGCCCACGGTGGTCGTTGTGCGCAAGCACGGCACACGGGCGCACGGCAGAGAAGTGCGCGGGCGCACAAGTTACGCATTGTGCACGGGCAAAATCGCTCATGATGCACGTTGCGTGCAAGCGCGGCGCGCGGGCTCGCGGCAGAGAAGTGCGCGAGCGCGCGGCACGCAAGTTGCTCATTGCGCGCGGACAAAATCACCCACGGCGCACGTTGCACGCAAGCGCGACGCGCGGGCGCGCGGGCGCGCAAGTTGCACATTGCACGCAGGCAAAATCGCCTACGGTACACGTTGCGCGCAAGCGCAGCGCGCGGGAGCGCGGCAGAGAAGTGCGCAGTCTGCGTACGGCACTGTTCATCGTCCCGACAGCACCAAAAGGTGTAGGGAACCCATGAACTCAAAAATGGCATAACTTTCTCATACGAAGTCAAAATCAAGCGGTTCAAAAGTCAAAATTGGGTAGAATTGAATTTCCTACAACTTGAAACCATTAGATCTCGAAAATAACCAAGTTTTAGAGATCAAAACCAAGAAAAACCAAAAAATATTACAAACTTAGATCTACAATAATCCAGCCATCAAACCTAAAAATGTCAAGTTCTAAGGAGACTTAGAATCAAGTAAGGAAGAGAATGGAGCAATAAAACTTGAGATCTATCATGAAGCAAGTTGCACTTGCCTAGGCTTGGTAGGTGGGAGGAGTAATGGAGAAGTAAATGTAAAAATGGAGGAGAGAGAAGGAGTTGACTTATATAGCAACCCCTCTCATCTCAACCCAAAATAAACCAAACCAAGCCAAGCCAAGTCATGTTGAACCAAGTTGAACCAATCAAGTCAAAATTAAACCAAGGCTAAGCTAAGCAAGATAAGTCAAAATACGGGCCACCTGACAATTGTTAGAAATTTGTATACGTATCCTGAAAAATACGTATAACGGAAAACATGAGTGACATCTACAAGTCTATTGCATATATAATTACTCATGTATATGTAGTATTAGTATTTTATTATAACTTATATTATTTTGGATATTATATTTTGTTTATTGTTCTATTTCTTTAATATTGTGTTTATAATATTATTGTAGGGTATCGATGAAAAAAATTGTATGAATATTAAGCTTTAAGGGCACCACTTTTACAGTTCATCTCAGGTCTCAAAGTTCAAGTATGGCACTATAGATCATATGTACTACTTGCGCTACACGGTTGCTCCAGAAGTTTCTCAGTCGAGTCGACTCGAGTAGTTAGTGCCTGGGTTTTTCTCCATATAAACCTGGAAAGAAAGAAATATAAAAAGAAGAAGAAGAAACTTTCTTATTTGTATTAGCTTAAACCAAGAAACTTAGAGCCTAAAGTGAAGAACCCTTTTAATGACTATGGTAGATTGGGTCGAGAAGGAAAATTTGACCTGCTTCTTCTCTCTATAGTTTTGTTTCAATACAAATTAAGGGGGGGTGTTCTTTTTTTCACTGATAAATGAAGTTCACTTATTCTGTGTGGGGCATCATTTATAAGTGAATTTGGTCCCTATAAGTGCGTTCGTATTTCATAGTTGCTATTGAGAGAAAGCGTTTTACAACTAGAAGAAGAAAGTAGAAAAAGAAGACAATAATAATCTTGATAATTGAATTGGCTATTCGATTGTGTAACCCACACTTCGTTATCCACCTCGTGATTTCGAGCATCGTGCTCTGTTTAAGGAATTGCCAAACTTCTTTTGTCCAGTAAACATTCCGAGTGGGGGACCGTGACAGTAGATTCGAAAAGCAACTTGTTAACTAGCTTCATTCCGAAAGTGAGAAAAACTTGTAAGCGCTATGTACCTCCAGACGATCCTCTTCCAAGAACCAGCAAGTTCAAAGAGAACTTCTGGAAAGCTCGTAGTCACCTATGTTGCTGACTCGAAAGGAACCTTAGACTTCGGTGGCTGCCACAATAATATCTTTTCTATCTCTTAATTTCATAATATATTTTCAAAGGAGGCACGGAGAGAGTATTTATAGAGTATGGAGGAAACCTTAACCCTAATACTGGTCGCTAACAATATCTGAAAATATATCAACTAAATAAAATCGAGTCCCAAAAGACTGAGATTGATTTAATTTGAATTATCTTTCATAACCGTCCAAATCCGTAATCTGCGGACTATGCGCGTGTCCTACGCTATCTACGCATTGGTGCATACGAGAATACTCATACATGCATGCGCACAGTAGCTCCACTACCAAAATACAAGGTTTTAGCGACAGCACTATCCGTCGGTAATTCCCTTTATCGACGGATTTTCGACGGATACGGGCTGAAAAATCCGTCGGAAATAACTTCGTCGCTAAAACTAGCTCGTCGCTAGTCCGCCGCTCTGCGACTAATTAGCGACGGATTTTCGTTGGCAAAATAAAAACTTTTAGCGACGACGTACCGACGGCTTCCCGTCAAATACGACATTTTAAATACGTTCATAAAATTAGCGACGAAAAAGTTGCGCTAAATCGTCGCTAACCGTGTATCCGAGGGTTTCTGATACGCAATATCCGTCGCTCAAAGCATCGTCATCCTCGACGGATTAGCGGCAGAATAGTGACAGATAATATGTCGCCACCCTTCTGGAAATCGTCCATATATTCCAGAATATGAGCGACGGAACGTCCGTCGCTCTTCCATCGCGAAATTTTTCCAGAACTAGGCTGATGGACAATCTGTCAGAAAACCGTCGCTAACTGCAAATGTCAGTCGGTAACCCATCGGTAATCCGTCGCTACCTGCAAAAGTCCATCGGCAAGCCGTCGATAATCCGTCGCTAACTGAAATATTTTTGAAAAAAATTGCAGGAAAGAGACTATTCCCTGTAATATAACATATTCAGCATCCACCATACACAAATATAACATATCCAACATCCAATATATCCAACAAATATCCATATTGCCAACACAATATCTCCAAACATCCAATATATCACAACATACACAAAAAATATCCAACACAATGACCAACAAAATATCCAACACAATATCCAACACACTATGTGATAGATTGTCATATCATCATTGCCGAGGGATGAGGGTCGGAGGACAGTCAACTTTATCTATGGCTACATAGTTTCTGCCTCGCCAGTCAAATTGCTGCAGGAACTATGTCCTGATCACCATGTCGTACCATAGTTTCTGTCTCGCCAGTCGAATGGCTGCTGGGACTATATGTCCCGATCACCATGTTACCAATTAACCAACCAACAAAACTACTTGTTACATATATCGGCATTATATGTCGCGAAACGTCGCTATGACGTCGCTAATAGCGACTAATTTAGCGACGTTAGTATGAACATCGCTAAATTCTAATTATATTCCCCCACCAATTTATTTCTCCCTATTTTACTCTCTCACTCTCTCTCTCCTCCCCCCTCCGGCGCTCTCACAGTACTTAAGTGTGAGAACGTATGGCTCAGAACACAATCCAAAATTCATTCTAGCATACATTAGTGTGGATCACTATATTCTGCACATATGGTGTAGTATATGTTCTTATCGTATCTAGTATCTGAAGAATGTAACAGAATCAAGATGAACTCACATAATGTAATACTAAGACATCATCTACTACTATATAAGATATAGTGATAGGTTGTCGTATCATCATTGCCGAGGGATGAGGGTCGGAGGACAGTCAACACCGACACGCACAATAATGTAATACTAAGACATCATCTACTACTATATGTCACGAAATGTCGTACCGTAGATTAATACAAATGGAGCTGGAGCCTGAGCCAAAATACAGAATACAAAATACAAAATACAAAATACAAAATACAAAATCCAATCCCTGGGTTCGTCGACCCCCTCGGTGGAACACTCAACACTGGCACGCACAATACATTCCAGAATATACAAAAAATATAAAAAATACTATCCGTAACGAACAATGTCAATATATAATATCCGCAAATACGTACAAACTCAGTATCCTCAACGAAAAAACTAAATATCCCCAAATACGTACAAAGTCAAAAATATAGTACAGTCCAAAAATGTAAAAATAAAACTACTGATCGCCTGGAGCTGGAGCTGGATACGGTGCTGGACCCGGAGGAGCGCCACCAGATGACGCACAAATACAGCTCGAGTGAGCCAAAGGCATACAGCCACTTCCCTCCCTCTATTCCCTCTCTCCCTCTCTCATGCTATCAACGTCACAACTTTTCCAGTGTTGCTCCCTCTAATGATGATGAACGCAAAAATCAAAGACCCCCCTCTCCTTTCTCACTCTTCACAGTTATCACTGTAGGTCCTAAAAATTAAGTTTCACCCATCAAAAAAAGCAATGAAAATCAAATGGAGTACCCTTCAAATGAACTGCGCAGGAGATAAATTGCGCAACAAATCAACTGTGCGAGGCCGAACCGCGTTAACAACCAAGCGCACAATGCTGACGTGGCAACGTCATCATTACCTGACACAAAATCAGATTTCTGACAACAAATAGCCCGAAAAGCGAGGAGTTTATTCGTTTCTCGAGCCGCACCGCATTGTAGGACAGTTGTACAGCCAGCGCAATCTGCCAGCCCAACCGAAGCGCAGTGTGCCAGATCCTTTTCAGCGCAGTTCGATCCCAGCACAATCTGAAGCTAGCGCAGTTCAAGCGGCATAATCCATCAAGATAACTGACATTTTATACGTGGCCTACATGCCATCAATTGCTCACCACGTGGCAACCGTCTGTACACGACCATGCGCATTTCAATCAAACAATGCCACGCATCTAATACAGTTGAGCCACAATCGAGTAACTGCCAGCGCAGTTCGCTGTTTGTGCAGTCCAATATCTGCGTAATCTAGTCTACACAATCTAAAAATAACTACTATTTAGTTATTTTCCAGAACTCTATAAATAGAGTTTCAAGTCCTTCATTATCAAGAACATATCATTCAAGATCATCAAAGAAATCAGGAGTTTTTTTCCAAGTGCTACTGCATTCTTCAGAGGCTATCGTCTTCACAGTTCATATCGTCCAAGGGATAAAGCGATCGTCTTCAGATCGGATTCCTATAGTTGTACTTTTCCAGAATTCAATTTTAATCTTCTTACAAAGTTTGTGACATAAAAGAACTTTTATTTTTGCAAACAAAATGACAACTCTGCTGGGGACGACTTTCTCCTCCGACGAGGAAGTGACAACTCAAAGTGACGTTGCGTCTATCGGAAAGACGCAGAAGACGCTGGTTGTGAAGGTCAACCAGACTGCCTATGAGACGATGATCAACTCCGGGGCTACTCGTCGTACTGCAACCTCTGCCAAGGGCAAGGTTCGTTCAGTGTGGACTCCAAAGTCCTCTGCGCAGTCCTCTGCACAATCATCTGCGCAACCTGCTGTCTCTGCTGCTAAGGAGCCACTGGCCACTTCTGCTCCTGCATAAAACACCACTCGTGCTACCAAAATATAAGCCAGAGCTCCTGTGCAGTGTACTGCTCCTCTCGCTGCTGCGCAAGCCACTTCCTATGCTGCTATGGTCAAGTGCAAGACTCCTCTCTCCCTGGCGCAGTTGGTGACTTCTTTTCCTCCTGCGCAATCCACTGAAGCCAGAGCTCTTGCTGCACAAACTACAGTTTCTGTGGCCAAAAGGCCATCTGTCAAAGCTCCCCAGGCGCAATCAACCCTAGCACAAGCTGCTCCAGCGCAGTCTAATAGGGATAGTCCTTTGGCTAATCTCCCTTCTTCTTACAGTAGGTAGAAAAACTCTGCTCCTCTTTCCAAGCACCCTGTTGCTCCAGCACAATCTATTGGAGGTAGTCTGTTGACTGTTCCTCCTCCTCCTCAGAACAAAGAAAAAGGCTCGTTGGTCTTTTCTCAAACTTCTTCGTTCCACGACTTGGAAGACAACAGAGGAAAATGCTCTTTAGCCAACCCTTCTTCACAAAATAAGAAAAAAAGGTCCTTTGGTCTTTTCTCAGTCTTCTCCGATTTTTACTGTAGAAGACCAATCTGAACGTGCCTCGGCACCAATCAGTACAAGAACTCTCTCAAATAAGAGTTCTTCCCTCCTTGCCAAAGAAAAATGTACTGATCAAAAAGGTATTCTGCCTACTCCGGTAGCAGAACTCCAAGATCTCCCAACTCTCAGGATATTCCCGCTCAAAACAGAAAAAAATTACTGGTGTCTCAGACAGAAACCCCTGGGGGTGAATTTGCTGATCTAAGGACTTATCTCAATAGACTAGCTTCTATGAAACGCAAGCAGCCAATGCCGAAGATCAACCTGCATCAGAGGAAAACTTCCAAGATGAAAAATCCTGACACCTATGCTAACGAGGTGAGTACTTCTCTATATACTCATGGAACAAAACACTTGAAGAACCGGAACCATGTTCCGAATTTGGTCAAAGAACATATCTCTCAGACTTCTTCTCGTCCCGTCATTGTTCCTGATCTCCGAGAACACCTCAAGCAAAAATGGGACAATATCTCGACACCTCCAGTTCAACCACTGGGATACCATTGTAATCACAAGGTTGTCATCAAGTGTTGTTGCCAGACAACAAAACGATCTGTCTTCGATCGTCTGAATTTTGCAACTTCGAAACCTATGTCAGAAGATGAAGACGAAATGTTGTATGCTTCCGTCAACATGACTTCTCGAGACACTGGAGGTAGAAAGTGCTCCAAACACGGTAAGCCTCGCAAGCCCAGCCAGCGGTACTTAGATTTTCTCCAAGAATCTTCTGAAGGAGTATTTCAACACACCCGATCCCGAAGTCGAGGCACAATCGGTCAAAGGAATCTTCTCCAAGATCCTTCTGGTCATCTTCCTATTTTCTATTCAGGAGATGATTCTTTCTCTGATTATGATGTATACAGCAAAAGTTCTAAACAGACGGTGTCTTCTACTGTACCTAGAGAAGTGACAGTATACGTTGTCACTGAAGACCCAGATGCTTCCAGTTCAGCAAATCAAGAACAATGAATAGCTGCACTGGAGGATAAGCTGAAAACCATAGCTGAAATGGTTGCAAGTATACATTCTATCATTGTGGCCCAACATACAGTACCACCGATCGCACCTGCTGCAAATCCTGAGATTATAGCGTCATCGGTGTCTGTCAATACAGGTCTGGGGGTAGTACCTCCTCAAATACCCCCTGTACAAATTTAACCTACACCCAATCAGTCAGGAGCTAGGGGTAGCACTTACCATATTGTTCCTCCTCCTAACACTCAGCCTGCTCCTTCTGCGTCATCGAAAGATGCTAATGAAGCTGTCAAACTCTTGCGCACTCAATTCGAGGCCTTCAAAGAGAAGGACAACTTACAGAGATTGGGAATCAAACAACCCTATCCAGTTGAATGGAAGGAAGTCCCATTTTCTCCAAAGTACAAAATACCTACAATTTTACTATTTGACGGCAGTACATCTCCAAGTCAGTTCATTAACCACTTTGAGGTAATGACTGTTCAACTTCAGCCAAATGATGCTCTTCTTACCAGGGTGTTCGTCGGCTGTTTAGCCGGTGTAGCATACGATTGGTATAGGAGCTTACCCGATGGTTGTATCACCTCTTTCTCGAATTTGAAACAAATCTTCTTGGAGCGATTCTATGAGGGAATCAACGATATGACCATATCGGCCCTCAACAAGATCAAACAAAGACATAATAAAACCGCTGAGAGTTTCATTGAAAGATTCTGCCGAGAAGCCTTAAAGATGCCTTCTGGAACTCCGACCGCTGTCACTATAGATACATGCAAGGCAAATCTTTTGCCTATCATCAGCATGTGGACGGGGTCAACTCAATTTCAAGACTAGCCATCATTCATTGTCAATGCTAAAGCAGCTGAAGTTAGCGCTGACAAATTCAAGCAGTTGGGGGTACACATGTCTAACCCCGACCGGGATGAACACCCGACAGCTAGTAGCGGTAATCGCCAGAACAACCGCAAAGGTAAAGAAACTTTGAACATCAATCTGAAGAACAAAAAATCTCTGGCTGTCAACGTAGCTCCACCTACTCTGCTTCTACTCCTTCTTTCCCTCCACCAAGGGAACCTCGTCCGAAAGTAGAGTACTCATTTGACGAGAACGACACTGTGAGCATCTTCGATTGCTTAATCAAAAGCAATAAACTCTAACTCCCAGACCCGAAGAAGTCCGATGAGGTCGGTAAGACTGATCATCCCAAATACTGTGTTTATCACAGGTTCATTGGGCATCCCACTCGAGCATGTTACGTGCTCAAAGGCAAAATTCAAGAGCTAGTCAACGCTGGTGTTGTCACTCTTCAACAAGATGAGAAGACTGTTACTGCGAACATGGTCTCAGTACAATTCGGTAACTGCCCTCCACAGATGGTACAATATGGTGTCATCCATATCCCCAAGGCCACTCTTGAGATCGAAAATCTTCCTCCTCCACGGAGTGAAGGTCTCGTTCCCCTATCTCTTGATAATGGTGAGAATATGTGGATCCACCCGGATCTTGTTTCTGACTTCGAAGCTCCTTCTAAGCAAAAAGACCGCTCCAAGGACAAAACAAAGATCTGCAATATGGTGTCTTTTGACCCCCATAGTTGAAGAGAAAATCCTGCTGGGTACTAGGTCAGGGAAAGCCTACCTACGGAAAGTTCCTGAAAATCAAGAAAACCCTGCTTCTTCTGAGTTCGCTCCAGTGTAACCTACTTCTGCTGAGGACATCCCTGATGTGTCTTCACCAGTTGTAGAACCCATTCCCCCTAAGCCGACAGCAGCCGATAAAGGCAAACAACAAGTCCGCTTCGACAAACCTTTGAAGAAGTCATCCCCTTCTGGACTTGAGAAGCCATACAACTTTGATATTTTTGCCCAACTAGCCAATACACCGGCCAGGCTGTCAATCTTCGAGCTCTTGTGCCTCTCCAAAGAGACTCAAAAAACTCTGAGTGAAGCTCTCATGCAGGCGGAAACCTGTCTAACCCTTCTGAAGAAGCCGAAAGCAGAACCTGTCTCTTGCCTCCATTGTCACAGTGTGTTGGAGTTAATTCCAAACATTACCTTCATACAGGATGATATGCTGATGGAAGATAATAGGCATGACCGCCCTCTATACTATACAGGATATGTCGACTCGATCAAAGTCGATCGTATTCTGATAGATCTAGGATCTGCCCTCGGCATCATGCCGAAGACAATGTTAGATGCACTGAAGATCCCAGTACATAGTCTTTCCAGTACATTCACCACCATCCTGGGGTTCAACCAAAGAAGAAGTGAGCCTTTGGGAAAGATTCTCCTAAAACTCCAAATTGGTAATCTTCGCACGAAGGTGACCTTCTATATTATAGATAACCATGGTTGCTCTTACAATGCTCTTTTGGGGAGACCATTCCTTCACAAACACAACATTGTTCCTTCGACTCTCCATCAATATTTCAAATACGTTGATGACAATGGAGAGGTTCAAAAAGAGGTTGCGGATCTCTATCCTTTTAAAGGTGTCGAAGCATATTGTAACGATGCTCGCATGTATAAAGATGAGTTCATGAAGGTAGTACTGGCTCTGGACACTGAAGAAGAACAAGAAGCAGTGCCCAATGACACTCTCATCATACCTGTCAAAGGGCGTGTTTCTCATCCTCAATCCTCCAAACCACTGGCTATTCACTTGCCAGTCCAGAAGCAACCAACTAATGGCGGTCAAGATCAAAGGGAGCTCACCTCTTCTGAGCTACTTGTTATCGACCTATGTCGTAACACGGATAAAAGGCAGCTCACCTCTTCTGAGCCACTTGTTATTGATTTATCTCATAACAAGGATAAAAGGGAGCTCACCTCCTCTGAGCCGCTTGTTATTGACCTCCGTCGTAACAAGTCCAATCCTCCTCCACGTTCTTCTTCTCCCCCTCTTGTAATCAATCTGACCAATTCTGCTAAGGTTAAAGGTCCTGTTGTAAATACGGATGTACAAATCAAAGAAAAAGCATCTCCTTTCCAGTATAATGATGTCACTTATCATGCTAAGTGCTATTTGGATATGTTGGATTGCTTTCAGTCATTTACAATGGGAGTTGTACAGTCTCTTCAAACAGAGGTCTTACTCGAACACCTAGATGATTCATATTTTGTTGTCCCTTCTCGAAAGAGAGGCAAAAGTCCGATACTTTTTAGTAAAGGACCAGAACAAAAATTCAGCTATACGGATGATAGCAAAAATAACGATATGGGACGTCTCCAACTCCGTCGTTATAGTTAACAATCAAAAGACATCATCCGAAAGATGGGTTATGACTTCAAGAATGGCCTCAACTACGGTAAGGGTAGAAGAACTCCTATCCGTACGGTTATTCCGGAAGGAAAATCAGAGATATACTACAGCAGGACAAAAAGAGATCTCGGATATGCTTCACCTCCGGTATTATCTCCGAAAGTCTCCGAATACGATAGTGAAGAGCTCTCTAACTCTTCTGATTCCAGATCATGGGACTCTGACACCAGCATTGGTCAGGTTCATCGATTGATCGTATCTTCTAACATGGTCTCCGCCGAACTTCCAGAAGGTTTTGACGAAGATATCGAAGAAAGTCCTGAAACAGATCCTTGGGCTCAACAAATGGATACCCAATGGGAACTCCGATTCGAACAACGAGAACCTCCTACCGAAGATCAATTGGTCCAAATTGACGTAGGAGAAAACGGGTCACCTCGTCCAATATTTATCAGCAAGAACCTCCCCGAGGCAGATAAGCAAGAATTAATTCTTCTTATTCGAGAATACATTGATGTCTTCGCCTGGAGTTATGAAGACATGCCAGGTTTAGATCCCAAAATTGCTACTCATAAATTGAATATCTTGCCTAATGCAAAGCCAGTCAAACAACATCAAAGGCGATTCAAGCCAGAAATGATGGACGCTATTGATGATGAAGTCAAAAAGCTTATAGCTTGTGGCTTTATTCGAGAAGAACAACATCCAGATTGGGTAGCCAATGTTGTTCCAGTCTTGAAGAAAATTGGCAAAGTTTACGTTTGCATCGACTTCCGGGATCTTAATGAAGCATGTCCAAAAGACGAGTTTTCTCTCCCTATCACAGATGTCATGATCGACAACACTTGTGGGTTCGAAAGGATATCCTTCATGGACGGATTCTTCGGATATAATCAGATTTGGATGAATCCTGAAGATAAAAAACACACTTCTTTCCGCACTCTTCGCGGAGTCTACTGCTACACCGTGATGCCATTTGGTCTCAAGAACGCTGGTGCAACTTACCAACGAGCTATGAGTACCATCTTTAGAGATCATCTGCGTAAAACTGTCGAATGGTATGTGGACGATATTGCTGTCAAGAGTCGTCTAAAGGCAGATCACATCTAAGATTTGAGAACTATCTTCAATCTAATGCGCCAACATCAGCTGAAAATGAATCCCACCAAGTCATTCTTGGGTGTCTCTAGTGGTAAATTTCTCGGCTTCTTCATTACCTCTAAAGGTATACACGTGGATCCCGAGAAGATCAAAGCCATTTAAGAGATGCGTCCTCCACGCAACCTAAAAGAGCTACGAGGATTCCAAGGTCGTCTTGTGTATATTAGGAGATTTATTTCAAATCTGTCTGGACGCTGCAGACCATTTACCCAGTTAATGAAGAAAGGTATCTCTTTCATTTGGACTGAAGAACGTTAACGAGCATTTGACGACATAAAACAGTATCTCATGAACCCACCAGTCTTGGTGCCACCAATCTCGGGCATATCATTCTTAATGTATGTCCGTGCTATGGATCATTCATTGGGTGCTTTACTTGCCCAGAAGAACAAAGAAGGTCATGAACAGGCCATCTGTTATCTCAGTCGTACTATGATTGGTGCCGAACACCGTTATAGTTCGGTCGAAAAAGAATGCTTAGCTCTTATGTTCGTTGTTCAAAAGACTCGGTATTACATCATTAGACAAACTATTCATGTCATTTTCCGAGTTAATCCTCTTCGGGTACTGATGAAGAAACCCAGCACACTCAATTCTCGATTGGCTACATGGGCCATCCTGCTAGCCCAATACGACATGGTTTATGTTCCACAAAAATCTGTTAAGGGTCAAGCACTGGCGGACTTTTTAGCGGCTCATCCTATTCCAGAAACATCTAAACTTTACGATGAAATTCCAGACGAAACATTGGAAGCAAATATGATCTTCGAAGAATTTCCTACCCGACGTCTATTCTTTGACGGTGCATCCAGGATCGGGCCGAATGGTACTATTGTCGCAGGAGTTGGGGTTGTTCTTGTTTCTCCAGATGGATCAACTATCCAAAGAGCCTATTCCCTAGATGAACCTTGCTCCAACAACGTGGCAGAGTACAATGCTCTACTCATTGGCCTTCAATTAGCTAAACAACTAGACGTCAAATATCTTGAAGTCTATGGCGACTCCAAGCTAGTTGTTAACCAGGTTATAGGAACCTATGAAGTTCGTCATCAAGATCTAGTGCCTTATCATGAAGCGACAATCAGCATGGCTACATCATTCAAAGCCTTCTTCATTAAATATGTCCGTCGGGCTTACAATACTGAAGCAGATGCTTTGGCTAATCTTGCAGCAGTCTTAGCCATACCTGTTAAGAGACAGCAGGTGGTGGTTGTCTCTAATCGGGTTATTCTGCATCGAAAACAATCGTAATATTGAGTTCAGTAATCTTATTGAAGCCAATGTTATCAGTGAAGATTGGAGAGCTCCCTTCATCAATTTCGTGGTCCATGATATACTCCCTGAAGACCCCAAGGAGGCTACGAGTATTTGTCGGCGATCTCTTCGATTCTACTATAATCAGACCACCAAGACTCTCTATCGATGGACTTATGATGGTCTTCTCATACGCTGTCTTGCTGGTGATGAAGCGAACGATGGTGTTTGCAGAGCACATCAACCCGGCCCTAAACTACAAGACCGTATCCGACGCATGGGTTACTACTGGCCCTCTATGGTATCTGATGCCATCGAATATGCAAGAAAGTGTCGAGCTTGTCAAATCCACGTAGATTTTATTCATCAACCATCAGAATTTCTTCATCCGACTGCTGCTTTTTGGCCTTTCGAAGCTTGGGGCATGGATATTATAGGTCCCATCAATCCTCCTTCTTCTAAGGGACATCGGTTTATACTCGCCATAACGGATTATTTCTCCAAGTGGGCCGAAGCTATACCCTTGACAGAAGTCAAAACTAGCAGCGTCATCAACTTCGTCAAACACCATGTCATCTATACATTTGGTGTACCTCGAAGGATCATTCATGACAACGAACCTCAGTTCATCAGCCAAAAGTTTACAAGATTCTGCGATGATCACCGGATTGACAATATCGTTTCGACAGCCTACAATCCTGCTGCTAATGGTTTAGCTGAAGCATTTAACAAGACTATCATCAAACTCCTTAAGAAGTATGTATCTACTAACAAACGAAATTGGAGTAAAAAGCTTGGAGAATGCCTTTGGGCCTATCGTACTACGGTTTGCAATCCCACAGGCTGTACACCTTTCTCTTTAGTGTATGGCTGTGAAGCAGTTCTACCCGTAGAACTTTAAATTCCATCCTTAAGGATTGCCATCGCTAATAAGCTGACAACGGAGAACAACGATATTCTTTGACTTCATGAATTGGAGGCGCTTGACGAGAAACGATTATTGGCTCAACAGCATATTGAGTTATAGCAAGCCCGCATCTCGAAGACTTTCAACCGCAAAGTTAAAATCAGAGCCTTTCAGAAAGGAGAGCTCGTTCTAACAGTCAGACGTCCCATGACTATGACTCACATGAGCAAAGACAAGTTCGATGCGAAGTGGGAAGGGCCTTACATTGTGAGCAAAGTCTTTTCAAATGGAGCCTATCAACTCTCAGAGCTGGACGGTCGAGTTGCTATGATGCCTATCAATGGCAAATTCCTTAAGAAATACTATGTATGAATGTAGCAAGGATTTCATGTAAATACAACAAGACAGTGTATAAATAAAGTTTGATTTTATTTCATCATGAATGACGTTACATAATATCAAGGACGAGAATCACTATCGTCCTTTTTATAGACAGGACGAGGACCACTGCCATTCTTCTCAAAAATATAATCAGCAAAAGAGCCGAGAACATTCTTGCTCGAACCCACCAGGAACTTGCAAGCAGCCATCCTCATAGCCTCTTCTTCTTTAGTCTTTTCCGGTTCAAGTAGGAAATAGAGGATATCCCGCGGTGGCTGGGGTGCAGACGAACTTTCGCCTGCCTCCGTCTGCTTTGGCTGAGTCGGTTCGGCAGGACGTTCTTCAGTGCCCGCTTCAACCTTCAGGGTGATCTCAGTCTTCTTGGATGAATCTCCAAACGATATCTTTATGTTGAAAAGTGAAAGTGATCATTCCATTTAATTTTCTGTTCTATTTATAGACAGAGATTCGTGAAACAACGAAGCGACACATTCATCTGACGGTTCACCCGTTCACTACATTTATCTGACGGTTCGCCCGTTCATCACATTCATCCGACGGTTCACCCGTTTATCACATTCATCCGACGGTTCACCCGTTCATCACATTCATCCGACGGTTCACCCATTCATCAAATTCATCCAACGGTTCGCCCGTCCATTACATTCATCTGACGGTTCGCCCGTTCACTACATTCATCCGACGGATCATCCATTCATTCAATTCCTCTGACGGTTCATCCGTTCATTCCAATGATTCATTTCGTTCATGCATTTTGACAATTTATCCGTTCAATCATATCAGCAACTTGTCATCTTTGATTAAGTTGTCAACTGAAATAATGATATTCAATAAATTATATTCTGCCATGTCCACATTACCTCTGAGCAGATATAATAAATATAATTATTTTCTAAATCAAGAAATATATCATGTCCCGGACCTCTGAATATATTTTCTATCGCTATTATTTATATCCGAATGAGATATACAATAAATAATAGAGCCACAAAGAGAATGTCTTTTTATTGATCAAAATTAAAAGGCATTACAAAAAGATATATTACAAAATAGAAGATACAAAAATTCTTTCTATTCAGATGGTGGGGTCATCAAACTAGCCATCTGCTGCTTTAAAGTTTGAAGTCGCTCCTCTCGAGAATCCATCACCCGCCTTCTAGCTTCCTCCATACCAGAGTTATCAACAAAAGTCGGTAAGGTTACTAGTCGGCGGGAGATTTCAGCTTGATGAGTCCTGACGTACTCATCTCTTTCGTGGGTCAGAATGTCCAGTTGCTGGACTGCAGCTTCATGTTGAGTAGTCTCTTCTTCCAGAGCAAGTTGAACAATTCTCAACTCTTCTTGAAGTCGATCGAACTCGGCTTTCAGCTCAGCAACTTTCTTTTCCTTCTCCCCAGTAGCAGATGCTATTATTTCCATCTGGGAGTTGTACTCTGAAGACTTGGCAGCAAAAGTATCCACGAAAACCTGGAAATCAGCTTTTGTAGCTGCAGCCTCTCGAGACATCCTCTCAAACTCAGCATGTACCAAGGATTCCACCTCTCCCCGATTGAGATCTTTATAGATCTTAACTGATTCTTCCAGCTCATCCAGTATGTGTTCAAGGTAAGCAGCTTGAGCTTCATCACCTTGACTTCGGATGGCAGCGATCAGATAAGAGGTTGGACCCCTAACAGTTATGAAACCAATATCTTCTTTCTCCATTACCCTTTCTACTAAGGGTCCTAATGAATTGAAAAAAAGGTTGGTGAAGGAACCAATTATAAATCTGTTAGTAGCCATAGCACCAGGTATAGCAGCTACTCCCATGGACGTTGAAGCAGCAGGTGCCTGCACAGACGAAAGTTCGGCAGCATGGACTGTAGTCCTTTTGGACAAGGGGGCCATGGTAGAGCTGGTTGCTCCTCCCAGATGTTCCTCTGCGAAATCAAATAAACCCCATCAGTTTGCTGTCATTAGCAACTATCGAAAAGGATCAAAAGTAAGGGCAATCTTACCATTGCTGGGACCAGTGACAAGTTTGTCATCTGCTGACATGGGTTGTAGCCTCACGGAAGTAGCTTCAGACATTACTGCCTGGCTACTACCCGCTTCAGAGCCGCCTGATAAGTGACGGCTACGGCTGGCTATCTCCTTTATTGGCACTATATCAGTGCATGTTGGAGGAATCGGAGAAAGTTGAATTTCTGCATGGATAAAAATTAAGATATTAGCCATTTAATCCATAAAAGAAAGGTATTAATATCAGTCAATACCAATACCTCCTTGATGGGTGATAGTAGCTCCCTCCAGTGCTACTTCTTTAACCGCATTCTTCTCTGGGGATGCATGTACATCAGCATCCTCTTCTGGATTCAGAGTGTCATCAACAGCCTCTGCTGATGTATCTTCATCACTTGCACTTTCTTCATGTGCTTCTTCACTATCAGTTGCGGCAACTGGATCTACATCATCGTGGAAGCCAAAGTCACAATCGTCCAGTGCCTCAATCATTAACTTATCTTCTTCGGCACGTAGTGATCGAGGAGAAGCTGGAAGGTGGACGGGAGATGTTTCTGGCTCATTTGGCTTCGCAGCCTCATCTGCTGTCTCTGCGATATCCTCCCTGGACTCTACAACCTCATCCCTTCTCTCTGGATTGAAAGCTTCCTGCTGGGTTCAAGGGCAGGTGTAGGAGACGACATCATGACTCCGGCAACAGCACTAGTCACGACCGATGACAGGATAGGTCTTGGAGGAGTGGCCACTTTCCTCCTGAAAACTATCTTCTTTCTGCGTAAAGGTCTCTCTGGACTCTCTACATCTACTTGCCTTTGAAGAGATGTCAGAGTCGTCGTCTCTTCTCTCTGAGTCGACTCAGCATGCTGTCGAGATTACGACTGGGTGGTGACCCTTTCTGAAGATTCTAAGACAATCTTCCTCTTAGCAACTGGAGAAGAGGGTTCTTCCGCCTTCCTTTTCTTCCTCTCCTTGATTGGAGATCTGACGACCTTCAAGGAGATGCGCAGTGGCTCGTTGACTTCTTCAGGGAAGTTGGCTTCCCTTGAAGCTTCCAACGGTGCATCAACTGGCTCATCATCTTCATCATTACCAGGAGCCAACACAACAGATGCTCCCTTCTTTAATCGGGCCGCAGTCGCAAAACTGTCGACGAGACTAAAGTTCTCAGCAAAAGTGTTCGCCGATGTGTAGAAGAGTGAATATGTATACAGCATACGAGGACCATGATCGCTCTTTAGCGGCATTGAGAACATCGTCCTCGTGTCCCGAGCATTATAGTAAGCCCAAGTCCGGGCTCCATCGATCAGATAACCTTTTCCCTGTAGGCACGTTATGGCGTTGCCTACGTGGAATTGGTCATAGCCGAATTGGCGTGCAAAACGGCTCGGGAGATAAGGCTCTAGGTAGCATTCATCTTCAAATTGGTACACTAAGTGAGATAGCCGGATCGTCTTTAACCAGTTGAAAATTGTATGGCCAAGAGGCTGTGCTCTCCCAGAGTCGACAAGGTTAGTGGACATATGCTCGTAGCCAGCTGGAGGGGGAACATAATAGAAGTTCCATCCCCTTCCGAGATTCAGAGCGCGTCTGTAATCTCTTAAAGGGGTGTATATCCACTTGCTTTTGGAGAATCTCCTCAAGAAGCTGCCGCTCACCGCTCCCATATCGGGGTTCATCAGTGAAGGATAGTGCAGAAGCAGCCATCCGAACAGATATGTGTATGGTAGCTCCAACAGGGGAAAGCTTCCTTTCTCACCCTTTCCTCGAAGCATTTGATCAACAAAAAGGCGGAGGCCAGCATTCACTCTGCAAGTCATCGCCGACAATAGATCCATCCGGTAGCCGAAGACTAAGTGGACAGCAGCAAATAGTATGCCTCGATGAAAGCGATCGACGGTGCTGGCTCCAGGAACGCGTATCGTCGGAGCCAATAAGTGAGGAAACCCGCCAACTGGGCCTCCTTCGACATGGGCCTATAGCCCATCCTCATATAACTCTCAATAATGTCATCTTTCTTAAGAGGGGGATATTGAAGATCATCTTCGATCTTGATATCCAAATCCTTGTTCTCCTCCATCAACCCTATCACTTCGTTGTCGCTAAGTGGTCTGAAGAAGGTGGGTTTGCAGTTATCGTGCTCCTTTGTCTTTTTCTCAATGATATGGTTGAGAAAGAGATATGGCAACCATTTGCTTGAGTAACAGGTGCCGGATGTACCACTCTAGTAGTACAAGGAACAAATTTTGTAGTGGCATAGCAGCTCTTCAAAGACAGCCACCATGTCGGCATTCTCTTGGCGTAATTTGTCCAACTCATCATTGGTTGGGACAAATTCTTTGTAGGGGATATCCCCAATTGGCAAGCTGGAGATGTACTTCATCTCGTGTAAAGCCAATCCGATCTCTCCGCATGGTGTCATAAAAGTCCCCGTTCTGTAATTGTATCTCTCTACCAATGCAAAGAATAGATGCGGATTAGGCGAAAAACCATAAACGGTGGCGTACACTGCTTGGTACAGCTCAATCTCCTTGAGCCGGTCTTCAAATTGAGCCAATATCCAATTGGCTATGCAGCTCCACCTCTTGTTATTTGGATTCACAAGACCTGTTAATCGAATATCTTGGTCTGGATATCTTTCCTCAACCTTTGCAAACTCATTTACGAATATCGGTGTTCGGACTGGTAGCAGCAGGAAAAAGTTTTTCTGGTAGAATACACCCAGGTTTCAGTCCTCTGAGTAGGAAGCTGTGACGCTCCGAGGAACTGTAGAACATGTCTTTGCTGTTTGGCCCCTTCTTCACACAGATGTTCCCCGTTCGAGCTTGCTGAAGTGGAGTTATATCCCATTCCATCCTTCTGGGATAGCTCGCAAAAGCATAGCGAAACAGGGGAAGGCATCTGGAAATCTCCGGTAGAAGTATCATCTTCTCGCCTCTTTGAAAAAGCCTTTGCTCCATGCGAGGTCTAGGTTGAGAGTTCTTGTCGAAAGCCTCACCGAACAGGAACAATCACTACAACAAAAAACCCTTTTAATGACGGCTAAAAAGCGTTATTAATGACGAACCATGACGCTTTTTTTCCACAGCAACCGTTATAAAAACGGGTGTTATAAATATTTTTTTAAAGCGTCATAAAATAACCGTCATGAATAGTTTCTATAAAAGCGTTATGAATAGTTAATATATAGTGCACAATTCAGAACAATTTTAAAACGTCATGAATAGATAATATGTATAGGCTCAATGTAGCACATTTATAATACTCATATTACTGAACTCATCATATTTATAACACTCAATACTGTACATTATATATTACTTTCCAAAAACTTCTCAATTCAATTTTAAAACAACAACTTTGAACTATATTCACAAGAAAACATCGAAATGTTATATCACCATCTTCATTACATTATCTCAAAATAGGGTATCCAAATACATATATTTACAACTACTACTTAAATGAATCCTCAAAACAAGTAACTACTTTGGCTTCAACTTGAGCACATCAAAACTGTCAACATCACGTGTAGCAAATCCCACCATTGCAATAATATTTGCATCTTCATGTGCACCTGAGAAAGAAAATTAAAACTAGTTAGCTACAATTCCACCATGCATCTATAACAAGTATTATCAACACATTAAGATAACACCAACTTACAAATTTGAAAATAGAGAGAGCTCTATGAGCTAATCTTCAAAAACTTCAATGACTACGGCATTAAAAACGATATATCAATGGTTCATACTTTAAACCTCATCTTCTTAAATTTTAGTTTAACTAAAGGTATAATTAGAACTACTAATTTTTTTTCTTAAGTTTGAACAATCAAATTTATTGGATACTTGACCACAAAAGAATTAATAATCACTACAGCTAAATTCTTTCCAGAAAAGATGTTAGCTTAGGAGAAAACTTACTAACTATTCCAGAAGTCAAGCTACACATACTTAGAGAGAAGTAAAATACTTACCGGTAGAGCCATCTTCTTCAATGTACTCATTGCCAAAGAGTGAAAAGATTCATATTCAAGAAACTATTTGATACTATGACAGAAACTATTTACCAATCTGGAAGAAGCTAAAATGCTTGCTAACACTTGTATCATATCAGAAAAAGCTTTATCTATTGATACCACATAAAATTCTTAGTCTTCACCCAATTATAATATAATATGCAATTTCTTCTTTTACTCCATAATGCAAATATATCCATGTCCAAAATGAGAGAATTAGAAGAAAAAACTCTTAATTTTAATGCTTACCTCATGAACCCTTGGTCTTTGGTGTCTGAGCTCCAGTAATGATTCCTTCCTTTCTATCAGGACTCCAAGTTCCCCATGCACAAATACTTGAGCTGCACTCAAAAGGATACAAAATTTAGCTCAAAAGAAGTCATAGTCAACTAAGAGTTTTTGCTTTGATTCTATACTCATGTACAAATACTTGTATGTTATCCCACTTGAGGACAGTCCAATATACCTAGATGCAGTAGCATTTACATGGTTAGCTTATCCATTCTACTATAGATAATGTAACATGAAAAAAATAAGTTATGACGAACTCACTTATCACGGTTAGCAGCCGCTTTATTCCCGACTGCTGTATTTTTTCCTTGTCATTTAGAAGTGCTACAATCGATTCAACCTTCTTTCTTACATTTATTCCAGAATCCTTCCCATTAGGCTCAACATATGCGAAGCCTGAAAGGGACTTGATAAACATAAAGCAAGTAAATACAAAGTACTTAACAAAAAAATAACGTTCATCAGATTTTTCTATTATAGATGGAGAAGCTATACTGAAATTTTGAAAGTGTGTTCAATAATATCATCAACTGCACGTTCGGATCCATTTGCTATCAAGTACTCAATAACAGTCAATGCCTATGATTGAAGAACAACTTGAGATTATAGAACAAGAATGAAGTTTGTAAACATGAGTTTGGATGTCATCAGTTGAAAATATCACCTTGTATACATGACGCCAGTTGGCACCTGTTTCAGAGTACTAGTCACCAAGATGGCCATCGGAATCCTGGCGACGTGCTTCTTATCGCCGCTCAGCACCAGCTCCCCAAACGAGTACGTATTCGTCACCTCCCTCGCCTCCAGATTGATCCTCAGCCCCCTCGACGCTTTCGGGTTGATGTCGAAGACCTGCGGCGTCACGGTCACCCCCACCCCGGACGGATACCTAACCGTCACCTCGTACCTCTCTACTTTGTTCCCGACGTTCGTCACCCTCCTGAACACCTTCCTCGTCCCCAGCAGGTTGGCCACCGTGATGCTCGGTGTGTTCAGGTCGGAGCTCCACTCCATCTTGGACGTCGGGCACCCGATGCCGATCGACCGAATCGTTTGCTTATTTCTCCGGTAAGCTAGTTCACTTTTTTGGACAACTTTTTAAAGAGTGAGAAAGCTTTCAAAAGCTGCTTTTCAAAGAATTGGAACATGGAATGTGACAATATATGACAATCATTTTATCAAATATGTAAAATTGTGATCATCTACAGGACCAGGTAGGTTTTTTTGCCAATTATTTGAGCTTCTGGCTTTATTAAGAGATGCTAGTTATAGCTATAAAGTGCAACTAAGTTGTTATGACTGATAACCTGCAGTTTTTGTTTATTTTTTAATTAAGTTGTTCTGTATGACATTATCATTTATCAAATAACATCTACTTTGCAGCAGTTCTCTTTGTTTTGAGAATTCCTCCAATATTTGTTATTTTTTCCAAAGATGAGAATTGAAGGATTATGTATATTTATGTTTCTGGTTTTGTTTTAAAAACTGTGTTCAACAGGAAACTTTTATCAGTATAATGGCTTTTTAAAGGATATTCGCAAATCCGTGTTTGTGAAACTTGTTACCAAACTAGCATTCTTTCAAAATTGTGTTTCGAAAATTAAAAAGTAGACAATCGGACGATGGATTGGAGGCACTGGAGGTTTAGGTAGGCTTTTTGCCAAGCTTATAAAATTTGAAATAAAATTATATATTTATTTATCTAGGATCGTAAAAGTGTTTAGGAAAAAAACTAAATAGCAGCAGGATCTCCATAGAAAATAGGTTTCTTTGGTTTCACTGAAATTACAGGGTTACATGCCCCTTTTTTTTGTTCAATATTTATCGTTCCTGAAATTTCCCAAACAAAGTTTGGCAGTAAATATTCATATGGCATAAGAAGTTCAACATGAGGGTTTTGGAGTTCAACATAAGAAGGTCAAAAATTAGGGTTAGGGTTTTGGAGTTGGAGGAAAGGAAGGAGAAGAAGAGGAGAGGAGGGTGTAAGGAAGAGGAACTGACCTATGAGGGCTTCGGATTCGAGGCCGACGCCGGAACCGATGAAGCGGCGGAGGTTGCGGACCCACGACATCGACTGAAAGCGCGGAGAAGAGGACGAGCAGAACCCTAACGCTCCTCCTTCGCGTTCTTGTCGATCGCGTGCGCGACGGCCTCGAGCTTGTCCTGGAGGGCAACGAGGAGCGTGAGGCCCTCCTCGAAGATTTTGGATCTAGGGTTAGGGTTTTGGAGTTGGAGAAGAAATGAGGAGAATGAGAAGACCAGAATGTTTTGGAGGAGAGGCGGGCTATAACAAAGATTTTGCCAACAATTAAACTTAAAAAATATTACAAGTTTGCCACCGCTCTAAATTATTAATAATGCTTTGTTTTATAAACGTTATAAAAAGCTCAGAATTAGCCTAAACCGTCATAGAAAAAAGGTATTTCGAACTTTCATGACGCTTCCTTATCAGCCGTCATGAAATCCACTTATCAAGCGTCATTAAAAGGGTTTTTTGTTGTAGTGAATGGTTTCTTATGAGTAACTGTATCTGCAGTTTGGAGTGGCTTTCCGTTCATTAAATACAGCAGAGTTTCATTATCTTGTGCCATTTGGATGGCTTGCCGAGATGACGGCAAGGCATATTGAGGATATGTCACATGGGAAAGATCCTCCTTGAATTCAGGTTCAGCCAAAGATCCTGCAAAGACCTCATAATCTGGGTCTTCTCTGAGGTTAACTGCATCAAATAAAGAGATAAAGATCAGTACATGCAAAATCACAAAGTTTCTTTGAAAAGAGTTCATCAAATTGCGCTATGTGCAAAGCATCAGATTGCGCCAATGCAACCCACATGCGCAAAGTATCCAATTACGCCAACACATCCACTTGCGTAAGACATCAGGTTGCACTAACCCACTTGCGCAAGGCAAAGATTGTGCTAACCCGCTTGCGCAAGCCATTAGTTTGTGCTGGCTCAACTGACTTGCGCAAATCGATGGATTACGCTGAACATCTGCCAGCGCTTTCCAACCGATTGCACAAGCATATAGTTTTCATAAAAATGAAAAACTATTGTGTGTGTGCAACCAAAACCCTAAACAGGGCGGCACAATACCATCAATCTCTAAAAAAAGAAAGGTATGAAGGTTCAAAAATGTCAAGAACCCTAAAAAGGGTTTCGATCGAGTTTGTCATCTACCTTGCAGTGCTGGGTGGCCAACTTCATGACAAGAGATTCGGGGCACAACCCGAGTCGAAGGCTCGGCGGGGGCCTTGCCCTATCGGTGGCAGTTCGCTTAGGAGCCATTAACGTCGACGGCGAGAAGGAGGAGAAGTGGTCGGAATAGGAGGAAAGTTTTTATCTCTTCAGAAAATCGAAAACAAGTAAAGGTTGACAGAATGAGAATGGAAACTATTTATAGTTTTTAGAAGTACAACAGTCACCTCAAATTGTGCCACAAAAGTCGGAGCTGATTCCTCCAAACGCGCAGTCAGAGCGCCACTTGCGCAACTTGATTTTAAATTCGAAATTCAAAGTATTTCGAAACTTTGAATATTTTTCAAATTTTAAAACTTTGAAGGGGGTCTTGTAGGTCCTAAAAATCAAGTTGCACCCATCAAAAAAAGCAATGAAAATCAAATGGAGCACCCTTCAAATGAACTGCGCAGGAGACAGATTGCGCAACAAATCAACTGCGCGAGGCCGAACAGCGCTAACATCCAAGCGCGCAATGCTGACGTGGCAATGTCATCATTACCTGACACAAAATCAGATTTTCTGACAACTGACAGTCCAAAAAGCGAGGAGTCTGTTCGTTTCTCGAGCCGCGCCGTATTGTAGGACAGTTGTACAGCCAGCACAATCTGCCAGCCCAACCAAAGCGCAGTCTGCCAGATCCTCTTTAGCGCAGTTCGATCCCAGCACAATCTGAAGCTAGCGCAGTTCAAGCGGCACAATCCATCAAGATAACTGACATTTTATACGTGGCCTATATGCCATCAATTGCTCACCACGTGGCAACCGTCTGTACACGACCAAGCGCATTTCAATCAAACAATGCCACACGTCTAATACAGTTGAGCCACAATCGAGTAACTGTCAGCGCAGTTCGCTATTTGCGCAGTCCAATGCCTGTGCAATCCAGTCTGCGCAATCCAAAAATAACTACTAATCAGTTATTTTTCAGAACTCTATAAATAGAGTTTCAAGTCCTTCATTATCAAGAACAGATCATTCAATATCATCAGAGAAATCAGGAGTTCTTGCCCAAGTACTGCTGCATTCATCAGAGGCTATCGTCTTCACAGTTCACATCGTCCAAGGGATAAAGCGATCGTCTTCAGATCGGATTCCTATAGTTGTACTTTCCCAGAATTCAATTGTAATCTTCTTACAAAGTTTGTGACATAAAATTTCTTTTGTTTTTGTAAACAATCACAACAGGAAGGATCAGTGTTTTCTAGTTCTCTTCCATCCATCCATTCCTCCGTTCTGATCAAGCCTCCACATATGATATCCAGCTCAAGTGTAGAGGCGGGAGAGAAGAAGTGGGCAGAAAGAGGAGGGGGAAGCAGCACAGCCGGCGGCATGACCTGGAGGAAGTACAGAGGCTTTCTTCAACATCCGTAGGAGAACTATAAGGATATATTTTTTCACAATATGTCACTTGTCAAAGACCCTTAATGTGACAACCATGTTACCACGGTGTCGAAAGACTAACATGTCATAATTTTCTAAGCCGTGTATTTTGACATAATCCTCCCAACTCTTTCCTCCTATTTAGTAATCTTGTATTTCTTTATGAAGTGCAAGATTACTACATAGGAGGAAAGAGTTGGGAGGATTATGTCAAAGCATACGTCTTAAAAAATTATGACATGTTAGTTTTCCGACACCGCGGTAACATGATATTCACATTAAGGGTCTTTGACAAGGTGACATGTTGTGAAAAGATATATCCTTATAGTTCTCCTACGGATGTTGAAAAAACCTACTAAAATTCCTTTAGGTCTTGTCGCCGGCTGTGCTGCTTCCCCCTCCTCTTCCTGCCCACTTCTTCTCCCCCGCCTCTACACTTGAGTTGGAAATTATATATGGAGGCTTGATCAGAATGGAGGAATGGATAGATGGAAGAGAACTAGAAAACACTGATCATTTCTGTTGTGATAACTGTGAAGAGTGAGAAAGGAGAGGGGGTCTTTGATTTTTGCGTTCATCATCATTAGAGGGAGCAACACTGGAAAAGTTGTGACGTTGATAACATGAGAGAGGGAGAGGGGGAATGGAGGGAGGGAAGTGGCTGTATGCCTTTGGCTCACTCGAGCGGTATTTGTGCGTCAGATAAAATACAGAAAATTCTATTTTTCTCCAAGTCTTAGAACGGATAGCTCAGAACACAACCCAAAATTCATTCTAGCATACATTAGTGTGAATCATCTATGTTCTGTACATATGGTGTAATATATGTTCTTATCGTATCTAGTATCTGAAGAATGTAACAGAATCAAGATGAACTCACATAATGTAATACTAAAATATCATCTACTACTATATAAGATATAGTGATAGGTTGTCGTATCATCATTGCCGAGGGATGAGGGTCGGAGGACAGTCAACTTTATCTACGGCTACATAGTTTCTGCCTGCCAGTCAAATGGCTGCAGGAACTATGTCCTGATCACCATGTCGTACCGTAGATTTATGCAAATGGAGCTGGAGCTGGAGCCAAAATATAGAATCCAAAATATAAAATACAGAATCCAATCCGTGGGTTCGCCGAAAATACAAAACCAAATATTGACACACAGTTCTAATTCATATGTGTTTTAAGTGTGAGAACGGATGGCTCAGAACACAACCCAAAAATTTTTCTAGCATACATTAGTATGAATCATCTATGTTCTATAAATATGGTGTAGTATACGTTCTTATCGAATCTAGTATCTGGTATCTGAAGAATGTAACATAATCAAATGAACTCACATAATGTAATACTAAAACATCATCTACTACTATATAAGATATAGTGATAGGTTGTCGTATCATCATTGCCGAGGGATGAGGGTCGAAGGACAGTCAACTTTATCTACGGCTACATAGTTTCTACCTCGCCATTCGAATGGCTGCAGGGACTATGTCCTGATCACCATGTCGTACCGCAGATTAATGCAAATGGAGCTGGAGCCAAAATACAGAATAAATACGAGAACTATCAGAGAATCAATAGCAATTAGGATACATGAGTTAGAGAGGTCAGTAATCCAAGTATCAGAGTTAGTGATCAGTTGTATGAGATTAGAGGATGGAGCACTTGGAGCTTGGGGATTTTAGATCTTGGAGCCATTTTTATTAGAAATCCATCTCCCAATAGGTATATGCATTGTAAACCCTCAAAATTGTATTAAATAGTGTAGAGGCATCAAATAAGAACCCCATGCAATAGGGTTGCCAATGGTGAGAAGTTTTGACTCTTTTATTTCCATTTGAGGACTTTCTTCTTTGTATTTTGACCTATTTTGCCAAACTGTACCGGTATCGGTCAGTATCGGTCCGATACCGATTCCGATTCTGATACCGATTCCGATACCCCCTTCCCCCGATCCGATACTCATAGGATTGGTCCGATCCGAAACTACCTATACCCCCTTTTCCGATCCGATACACCGATTCGAAACCACCGATACTCATAGGAATGGTCCGATCCGAAACCACCGATACCCTCCACCCCTCTCCTACCCCGCCGAACAGCAAACCCCCCACCTCCCTCCCCCTCCCGCACCCCCCCCCCCGACAGCAAACCCCCACCCCACCCCCTCCCCCCCCCGACAGCAAACACCCACCCCCCCTCTCCCTCACCCCCCGACAGCAAACCCCCACCCCATCCCCTTCCACCCCCGACAGCAAACACCCACCCCCTCCCCCTCACCCCCCTCCCCCTCACCCCGCCCCGCACCCAACACCATCCACCCCCGCCCCCCTCCCTCCCCCCATCACCGCCGGCCCCCGCGACAGCCGGCCCACCCCCCCACCCGAAACCCTATCCCTGTCCCGAAACCCTACCCTACCCCCCGTCCTCAACAACCTCCCTCCACCCCGTCGGCCCCAGCGACAGCCGACCCCCCACCAACCCGAAACCCTAAACATAGAGAGAGAGGGGGGAGAGAGAGAGAACATACCTGGGAGCGAGATATCCCGTCGGAGAGAGCTTCGCCGGAGAATGTGACCCGTCGGAGAGAGCTCGCCGGAGAGAGAGAGAGAGAGAGAGAGAGAGAGAGAGAGAGAGGGAAGAGAGAGAGTTTTTTGGAGGGAATGAAAATTCTTCCCCCCCCCCCCCCCCGTCGGTCAATTTAAGTTAGGTTACAGTATTTAGCGACGGATTATCGACGGATATATCCGTCGGTAGGTAGCCGCTAAATACCAACTAGATTACCGACGGAAAGTCCGTCGCCACATAGACGCTAATTTAGCGCGCCATTTATTTCAGATTTTGCCGCCACAATGTGCGACATATTAGCGTCGGACATGAATCCGTCGCTAATGTTTCATCAAATTAGCGACGGATGTGCGACTGATTTTGACGCAAAAAAATAAAAAATATATACATTGCTTTCTAACGGTAGCCAGTCACAAGGTAGTCGCGAGGCCGTCGCTATGGCCGACGGATTCGATCCGTCGCTAATCCTCCATCGCCAATTTGCTGTATTTTAGTAGTGCTCAACCAGCAATTCATGCGCTCATATGTGCATACGCGCATAGCTGCACAAAGCCTGAGCATAGCCACGCATAGCCCGCACAACGCCCGCGCATGCAACGACGCATGCAACTCGCGCACAAAACGAGCGCATGAGCGTGCAAAGTGTGTCATCAAAGTGTCACTTTGCGCCATCCATCCGTGTCCGAGTCGCTAAACCATTCGAGACCCAGGTCCTAAGAGAATTTTTCCAAGAGAGTCACAAAAAGCATAAATACTTTCTTTATGAGTTTATACTTAAACCCTATAGAAAATATATCACACATTGTCCACTTGGGCCACCACACCCCATGTACATACCTCAATACCAAGTATATCTACATGTTGAAATATCTACTTAGAGTATTTTCCAATATGAGACTATCTTTCTAGCAAAAAACAATTTATATCAAAAGTATACTCGAAAATTATAACTCTAGAATTTATGTACTCATTAATCATTCTCGACCATCCATCTTAATACAAAAAGATAGAGATATTGTGTTAATTTCTTATCATTCGATCCAAACCTAACCTAGAACCAGATAGATGTAAAAATTTAAAGAGAGGATTTATTAAAAATATATACTATAATTCTCAATCCAACAATGGAGTTATGTTCCCAAATAATAATTAAATAGGAGAGGACATCTTGGTGCTACTAGTCCAAGACATGAATGATCACGATGGCCTTGTCTCAAAGTTATGGTATATCAGAATAAATCTTTCAATCAATCATAATCGTACCTCAGGAAAAATTGAATAAGTTATTGATTTATAGAATAATCTTTGATAGATAATAAATATAGAAAATAATTTAGAGAGGGAGAAGAAAACTGTTCTTGATCAAAAATATATATATATATATATATATTAAATTCACTCCCCTTCCCCTTGTCCTAACCCAAACAAAACGCCGCCCAAAAAAATGTAAAATTCAACCCCCTTTTGCCTTGTCCTAACCCAAACAAAACGCGGTATCCCAAGCGTGTAAAATTCCCAAATCCTCACTCCGGAATCATCTCCCCGCAAATCCAGCAAAAATCAAGGGGCATTCTCGTCAATCCACCCCTACCCCTCGCCACGTCGCACCCCTCCCCTTCTTCTTCTTCTTCTTCTTCTTCTTCACACTAATTGCAAATTCGGAAAGAAGGGAGGAAAAAAAAAATAATCAAAAATCAAAACCCTAAACCAAAATTTCTCCATTACCGAACGAATCGTTTCGTTCGATTAAAAAAATAGGGTTTTTTATTTTACTCTTTTGGCGCGTAGGAGTATTGGAGTCTGTTTGGACTGGGTCTACTCGTCATTTTAGCAAGCTCTCGACTACAGTTGTAATCCATAGTTGTTGTTGTTGTGTTTGAATTCTTCAGCGAAAGAGAAAGAGTGTTGCAAAGACTCAGTTTTTGCTATTATATATATTATATAAATATATAAAAGTCCCTCCTTTTTAGTCATCTCCCCTCCCCCACAAATACTCCACTCCCGGCAGCAATGATATAGCCTCGACGAGCAAATTTCAGGTACTTTATGAGAATTTTACAAACTTTTTTGCTCGATTTTGATTCTATTCGGGAGAAACAAGTGATTTTTTCGATGAATTATGTTGAAAATGTAGATAAAGTTCTCTCATTTTTTTATTAGGGTTCATGGGTTTCCCAATTTTTAATAATTCATTGCTTCTTTTGGGCTCGTTGGATTATGTATATATGAGCAGAAGAAAAAAATGATTTCCTTTTTCTTTTTCAATGAATTCTGTTGGAATGTACACAAAGTTCTCTCCTTTTTTTTATTAGGGATTCATTGATTTCCAAATATGGGTTGAACACATAAATTTGGTATTGGAGAAGAATATTTGCTCTTATAATTGAGGGAATAAAAGTGAATTTCTCAATGAATCCTGTTGATTATGTGAGTAAAGTTGTCTTCTTTTCTGATTATTCTGCTTTGGAGAAGAATATTTGAAAATTTCCTGATTTGGAAAATTTCTGTTTCATCAATTATGACTCAATTTTGCTCTGTGAATATTGAATCTTGTCAATGTCACAATGTTCAATAACAGTTTCACTTGCTTGAACTAGTAGAAAGTTTTCATCTTTGAAACTTTTTTGTTGTTCTTCTTCTTCTTCAAGGTGGGTTGAGAAGCCATGGAGTCCAAGAGCCCTCTTCGTAACAGCAACCGGACGCCGCAAAGAATGGCCAAGGAAACCGAGATGGCGCCAGATCCCCCCTCCATAACCTACGGCCGCCGGACCCAGTCCGGACGATACATCAGCTACTCCCGCGACGACCTTGAAAGTGAGCTCTTTTCCTCTGAGTTCAACAATTACCATGTCCACATCCCCATGACCCCCGACCAGCAGCCGATGGGCGGGAGGATGGACATGGTCCCGATGGACCCTTCCATCTCCGCCCGCGTCGAGGAGCAGTACGTCTCCAATTCGCTCTTCACAGGTGGATTCAACAGCGTCACCCGTGCCCATCTGATGGACAAGGTCACCGACAACGAGAACAACCCCCACCCCCAGCTAGCCGGGACGAAAGGGTCCTCGTGCTTGATCCCCGGATGCGATCAGAAGGTCATGAGCGACGAGCGCGGGGATGACATACTGCCCTGCGAATGCGATTTCAAGATCTGCATCGATTGCTTCACCGACGCGGTGAAGATCGGGGGCGGCATCTGTCCGGGGTGTAAGGAGAGGTACCGTTCCACAGAGTTGGAGGATTTGGTGAGGGGTGGGGGGAACGGGAAGGCTCTTACGTTGCCGGCCCCGCCCCTTCCTGCAGCGTCCGAGGCGAAGATGGAGAGGAGGTTGTCGATGATGAAGTCGTCGCGGATGGACTTTGATCATAATAGGTGGTTGTTTGAGACAAAAGGGACTTACGGATATGGGAATGCAATTTGGCCGAGCGAGAACAATGAAGGTGACGATGATAGCGAGGAAAGGAGCAGTGAGCAGCGAAAGGAGTTCATTGCTAAGCCGTGGAGGCCTCTCACGAGGAAGTTGAACATCCCTGCTGCAATTTTGAGTCCATATAGGTAAACTGCAAACTCTGTTTCTTTGAGGTCCTGTTATGATTGGTTATCGTATATATAAAATCATAGCTGCAAGTTAAGAATTCACAATGATTAATCAAAAGTTTGTGAATGAATTGCATAGATTTTGGAAGGAATTTGGGATTGGATACATAGGGCATATGGAAATATTTGTTGATTCTAATGTTTATTGTCTATTCCATGAAGAAAAAAAAACAAAGGCAGAGTTGATTCCAACAAAAATGAAAGGCTTGCTAATGAACAATTAATCTGTAATATTAAGATTTTGTATTGTGAATATTTTGTTGATAGTTTTGTTTCTGCGATGCTGAGTTTATAAATAATTCCAGAGTCTTGTTTTTATAAATTGTTATATTGTGTGACAAATTTGTTTAGTTTTCTTTTTCATGAATCTGACATAGATAAATTGTCATATCTTATTTATTTTTGTTATTAGTGATCGTGTAGTATTGTTATCATTTTGTTGTACAACATAAAATACAAATGTACAGCTCAAGTGGCACTTCACTGAATTTTCTATTTTATCATGATTCATGATTTGATATTGTCAAATGTATCATAGAAACACAATATTTTGGGGAGAATGCTGTGTTGTGACAAGGTTGGAGACTTTCATAGAAAATATTTTGAAGGAAAACCTTTTTTTTAAATGGTAATTAATTTCTGGAATCGCTTCCACTGGGATTCGAACTCCGCCCACGAGAGCCACATGCCTCCACACTAACCACTTGGACTAGCGGTCATTGGCTTGAAGGAAAAACTGTATTTTCATATGTTTATATTCTAGTTCACCCAAGGGACAATGTAAGCACTACAATATATTGGCTGTGACGCTCAACATTAGCGTAATCTGTCATTTAAGTATTGTAGAGGTAGGTATCGATTCTTTTTACTGCACTACCAAACATTTTATATATCAGTTTGAATGTTTGAATACAATGGAATTAAAGAATAATTCCTAGTATTTTTCGCTCACGGTAATGTGAAGTCCTTTTCACTATTCGTCTTAATGTGTCTTAGTTTGGGAATTACCATTGAGAAAGTACTTCAGTTTACCAGATTCTCTTTGATTCTTTTTGCTTGTGTTATGTCGGCATCTAGCCTTGAACTGGTACTTTATTACATAATTTGTAGGTACTAAATGAATGTCCACTTCGTTCAGAGACGAGTCAGTTAGTCGGACCTTTTATTTTTTTGGTGAAGCCGCTGTCAAAATCCTCTCATCTTCTGTCACTCTACATGATGCTCACAATCTCCTCTACCCTTCCGTCGAATGTTTTGCTTTCCTTTTATTTGCAAGTATTTCTCTTCAGAAACTAATTGATATGCTTCTTTATTCTCAGGCTGCTTGTTGTCATTCGTTTGGTTGTTCTTGCTCTCTTTCTCACTTGGAGGGTCAAGAATAAGAATCGGGACGCTGTCTGGCTGTGGGGAATGTCCATTGTATGTGAAATCTGGTTCGCCTTCTCTTGGATTCTGGACCAGCTTCCGAAGCTTTGCCCGGTAAATCGTGCCACTGACCTAGCAGTCTTGAAAGAGAAGTTTGAAACAGCAACTCCCAGCAACCCCACTGGGAAATCCGATCTCCCAGGCATTGACGTATTTGTTTCTACGGCCGACCCAGAAAAGGAACCACCTTTGGTCACAGCAAACACCATCTTGTCCATCCTTGCGGTTGATTATCCTGTCGAGAAGCTTGCTTGTTATGTTTCAGACGATGGTGGCGCACTTCTGACTTTTGAAGCAATGGCTGAAGCTTCCAGCTTTGCTTACTTGTGGATTCCCTTCTGCCGCAAGCACAACATTGAGCCAAGAAACCCTGAGAGTTACTTCAACTCCAAGAGGGATCCTTACAAGAACAAGGTGAAGGCAGATTTTGTTAGGGACAGGAGAAGGGTGAAGCGAGAGTACGATGAGTTCAAGGTTCGGATAAATGGATTGCCAGAGTCCATTCGACGCCGTTCAGATGCATATCATGCGCGTGAGGAGATTAGCGCCATGAAGCTGCAGCGAGAGAAGGTTGGGGAGGATCCTGTAGAGCCGGTGAAGATCCCCAAAGCAACATGGATGGCTGATAGTACTCATTGGCCAGGAACTTGGATAAACTCTGGGCCTGATCATTCTCGGGGTGATCATGCTGGAATCATACAGGTACTGCCGCTTCTACCAATTTTCCTTGTTTCAGCGAATCAGTAGGATCTTCTCTTGAATAACTTGTACTCTCATACTGTGAAGCTATAAAAAAAAAATTACTTACAAGATTTTGGTGAGAAGCATATAGATGACTTCAGTAAGTTTCTGAATTACACAAAATTATCAACTGTTATAGCTGTGTGATTAGGTAATAATTTTGTGTGATTAGGTAATTTCATTGTTGTTGTGGGCAGTTTAATGTGACTGACAATGATGCAATTTGGCATTTCTCATTTTCTTTATTTAAACTGAACATTTTTTTTATTTCTAATTCTTAAGGACAGCCATTAGTTATAATTTTGTCGTAAATATTTGTTCAAATCTTCCGCAGAAGATGTATGTTTTGGATCATGATGAGAATACTCTTGCAGGTTATGTTGAAGCCACCAAGTGATGAGCCTCTGCTAGGGACCAACGTGAGCAACACGAGTGAGGATGACAAGGGCCTCATTGATCTTACAGACGTTGATATCCGCTTGCCAATGCTGGTCTATGTCTCTCGCGAGAAGCGCCCGGGCTATGACCACAACAAGAAGGCCGGTGCGATGAATGCTCTTGTCCGTGCCTCCGCTATCCTGTCCAATGGCCCCTTCATCCTCAATCTCGACTGTGACCACTATGTCTACAACTCCCAGGCCTTCCGGGAGGGCATGTGCTTCATGATGGACCGTGGTGGAGATCGCCTCTGCTATGTTCAGTTCCCTCAACGATTCGAGGGTATCGACCCCTCGGACCGGTATGCCAATCACAACACTGTCTTCTTTGATGTGAACATGCGTGCTCTCGATGGTCTCCAGGGCCCTGTTTACGTGGGAACTGGGTGCCTCTTTCGCCGCATTGCTCTCTATGGGTTCGATCCCCCGCGTGATATCAAGGAACATCCCTCTGGCTGTTGTGGCTGCTGCTATCCCAGAAGAAGGCGCAAGATTGCTGCAGCTTCCGAGGAGTCTCGGGCTCTTCGGATGGGAGACGCTGAAGATGATGAGATGAATCTGTCTACATTTCCTAGGAAGTTTGGAAATTCAAGTTTCCTTGTCGACTCGATTCCTGTGGCGGAGTACCAGGGCCGACCACTCGCCGACCACCCATCTGTCAAGCATGGTCGCCCGCCAGGTGCCTTAACCATTCCCCGGGACCTCCTCGACGCCTCAACCGTTGCAGAGGCCATCAGTGTGATTTCGTGCTGGTACGAGGACAAGACTGAATGGGGCCTCCGAGTGGGGTGGATCTACGGTTCAGTCACTGAGGACGTCGTCACAGGTTATCGTATGCACAACAGAGGGTGGAAGTCTGTATACTGTGTGACGAAACGTGACGCCTTCCGTGGTACTGCCCCCATCAACCTGACGGATCGGCTCCACCAGGTCCTCAGGTGGGCGACAGGGTCCGTGGAGATCTTCTTCTCGAGAAACAACGCTCTTCTTGCCAGCCCGAAGATGAAGGTCCTTCAAAGGCTTGCATATCTCAATGTAGGCATCTATCCCTTCACTTCCATCTTCCTTATCGTCTACTGCTTCCTCCCAGCACTCTCCCTCATCTCGGGGCAGTTCATCGTGCAGCAGCTCAACGTGACATTCCTCACATACCTACTCACCATCACAGTGACACTCTCTTTGTTGGCTATCCTCGAGATCAAGTGGTCAGGAATTGATCTCGAAGAGTGGTGGCGAAACGAACAGTTCTGGCTCATCGGAGGAACCAGTGCTCATTTGGCTGCAGTCCTGCAGGGGTTGCTGAAAGTTATTGCTGGGGTCGAGATATCGTTCACTCTGACCTCCAAGTCGGGTGGTGATGACGAGAACGACGAGTTTGCCGACCTGTACGTCGTGAAGTGGTCGTCGCTTATGATCCCTCCCCTCACCATCATCATGGTCAACTTGATTGCCATCGCGGTTGGGCTGAGCCGAACGATCTATAGTTTGCTGCCACAGTGGAGCCGGCTCCTGGGTGGAGTGTTCTTCAGCTTCTGGGTGTTGGCACATATGTATCCTTTTGCCAAGGGGTTGATGGGGAGGAGGGGGAGGACTCCGACCATCGTGTTCGTGTGGGCAGGACTGATCTCTATCACGATTTCGCTGCTCTGGGTTGCTATCAACCCCCCAGATGGTAGTTCCGGGATCGGTGGCAAGTTCAAGTTCCCTTGAGTCACTATTATCGGATCCAAACTCGACTCAACATTCAGAATTCTGATGTTATGACTGCAGAACTAATTTTGCGCAGAATATATATATATATATACACAGAGACGGCCAGAGAGGAGATGAAAGTTCTTTATTTTTGACTCTGATATAGCCATTTGAGTTATGACTTTGCTTAGGGGTGTTTGCTGGAGAGAGCAGCTGTGAAGGAAGGGATGTTATGATATGTTAGATGTGTCATTTGTTTGTAAATGATGATGTTTGGAAGTTTATTTATTTATGTAATTTTTGATATAGTGATTGAATTTGAATTCAGTAATTCTTTTTAATGCCTTCGTTACTTTTTTTTTTTTTTTTTTTTTTTTATAGAAAGACTGGAAATATTATAAATACGGCAAAAGGGAGCGGAGAAACTCCATTGGCAGTTGGAGAAAAACCCAATCCGCCTACAAAATGAATGGGGGCCCAACACCCACCAAAAGGATTAAAAAAAAGAAAACTACAAGAAGGATGCCAAGTGGAAGCCCAACATCCGAAGGCGCCCCTCCACCGGGATGGCGTTCCGGCTAAGACGCCATAAAAATGCTCCAATCCTGGGTTGGATGAATCTATTCCAGCAATGCTTCGCCCATTTGAAAGTCGGGTATCTAGTCCGATACAGCTCCCAATAAGAATTAGTCTTGAAATCACCATGCGGAGAGAGCGTCCACACCAGCCTGTCCGGGGTGTCGCACAGAATCATGTTACTGAGAACCTCCCGAGCGTCACGCGGAAGTAACCTGCGAACATCCACAGTCGCACCATTTCTGGTCCGAATATAAGGAGTAGCCATAATATGACGGATATTAGGAACGAACCTAATATTAAGAGGTTTAGGAATAACCTGACCACTCCAGTTACTCCCACAGATCGGGATGTTACCTCTCCCCACCAACCATTGACCGTTCGAAACGACGTTATCGAAACACAGCATCATTGACTTCCATAAGGCGGAAGGCGAGTGAGGGGGAGTGAAATTCCTGCTCGTCGGGTCTCCGTACTTTCTTATCATGTATTGAGCCCAAAAGCTCTCGCCCTTAAGAAGGGCCCAGCACCTTTTAGCATGCAAAGTTTGCATAACCTGAGGGAGAGATCTGATGCCAATGCCCCCTTCCTCCCTTGTTTTACAAACGTTCTTCCAAGAAATCCATCTTCTACGGTGTCGATCGTTCGAATTCCAAAGGAATTCGGCCATCATTTTCTCCAGATTGCGAAAGTATTGAGTAGGAGCTTTAATCACTGAAAGCGCATGAATAGGGAGAGCAGTTAGAACACTTTGAATAAGAGTAATTTTACCTCTGAAGGACAAAAGCCGGCCCCGCCAACCCGAGATTTTCTTCCTAATTTTCTTCTCCAACTCCATGAAATACACATGCTTGGCCCTGCCTTTGAACAACGGAATGCCCAAATACTGAATCGGAAGGTGAGTAATAGTAAGACCCGTGTTCGTGGCAATAATCTCCGCCTGACCTAGCATATGTGGCTTGGTAGACACGATGAGAGAAGACTTGTTGTAGTTGATGAGCTGGCCCGAAGTGTCCGAGTACCCTTTAAGCGCTGCCATAAGACAATCAACATTCTCCAAGCCCCCATTAGTAAAAATAAGACTATCATCCGCATAAAATAAGTGAGAAATGTGAAGCCCGTTCTTACGACCGCTAAAATGTTTGATCTGCCCATGCAGGCTTAAGTCAGATATTCTTCTACTAAGGATATCATGCGCAATAATAAACAGAGCCGGCGATAGAGGGTCTCCCTGGCGGAGCCCTCTACCCGACCTAAAGAAACCCTTAGACTTGCGATTAATATAAATAGAGTACCAACAGTTAGAGATATTTCGAAAAATAAGATCAATCCAAACATTATTGAAACCAAGTTTCTTGAGGGTACGAATGAGGAAACTCCAATGCACACGGTCGTATGCTTTGGACATGTCAAGTTTAATAGCAATATTACCCCCAATAACCTTGTTATCAATAGTTTCGATGATCTCGTGAGCCATGCTAATATTCTCATGAATGCTTCTACCTTTCACAAAGCCAGATTGCTCTCTCGAAATAATAAACGGGAGAACCCGAGATAACCTATCCGCCAAAATTTTAGAAATAATTTTATGCAAAAAATTACTCAAGCTAATGGGCCGAAAATCTTGACAGGTAGTAGGCTTAGAAATTTTAGGAAAAAGAGTAATATTTGTTATTGCCGGGGCACAATTTTTTCGATGGAAAACTGAGAATATGAAACAATTGTAAAAACAATGTTCCAACGCAACACTTCTAGGAAGGTTGCGCAAGTATAACGAAGATCTAAAAAGATATTGTTATGACATTACGAGAATCTAAAAAGATTTCGTAATCACAGCAATAAGATCGTAGTACTTCTAAAAAGAAGTTACAATCAGAGTTACTGGCAGCAACGAAGAAGGTGACTGGCGAAAGATGGAAGAACTCCAGCTGGGGTGAATGATCATCGTTGCTCAAAGCTTTATTCGTCCTACACGAACAGCTTCCAGGAACCAGCAAGTTCGTCGGAGAACTTGGAACACTCCTGCTCTTCTGACTCCTCGGATGGACACGAACTCCCGTGCAAAAGCAACGCTGGTGCGACGCCTTTCCTCTCTCTCTCGAAGGCTGCAGATCAGAACTGTGTTAAAGAACACGTCTGAATTATCTGTTTACTTGTGCTAAAGAACACTTCGTAAACTTTCTGGTGGCTTCTCTTTCTATTCTGTATAAGCCTTGAGAGAGAGGATGCCTTATATAGGCCCTGCAGCAACTGGTCGATTGCCACAAAGTTAGGGACGTGGTAATAACCACCCCGAACATGTAGCAACCGTCCAGAACATGCAAACGCACGTTCTGCTACCAACTGCGCACATGCAGCGCTCCTTGCACTTTGCGCGACAGAGCGCGCACTGAACTGCGCGCACTGCACGCACTGCGCACACTGCGCGCACTGCACGCACTGCGTACATTGCGCACACTGCGCATACTGTGCAACCAGCGCAACCAGCGTAACCCAGCACAACCCTGCGCAACCCAGCGCACCCAAGCGCAACCTGAGCGCAACCTGGGCGCGCACCTGGGCAGCGCAACTGGCTTGCGCACCTGGGCATGCGCAACTGGACAGCGCAACTGGGCTTGCGCAACGTGGCTGCGCAAGTGGCTCGCACAACGAGCGCAACTAAAGTGCACTATGCGCCTAGCGACGATGCTGACGTGCTAAGTGCAAAGTGCACCAACAAAATGCCACATTACGCCTCATGAGCCCATGAGCCCGAGTCCGAGTCGCTAAGCCCTACGGGGCTTAGCTCCTATGGAAATAAATTTCCCAAGAGCAAAAAGTATGAATGCTTTTATTGTTGATTTTAGCCTTTTTCCCATTAGAAAAATAACCCCACATGGCAAACCCATGTGCACCTCCACACCACATGTGCATCTCCAATAATAGCAAAGCTAATATATAGAGATACAAACTCTTTGGCCTATCCGATGTGGGACTAAAGTTTCTAAAGGAAAGGCCAAAACTCCAACAATCCCCCACATATCTCTATATATATGGGTATAAGTGTTCCCCACAGTAACTGTCCATCATGCATTAGGAGAGATGTCGCTGACGACTTGAATCTTCCTGCATGGGTCAAAAATCAAACTATAATACAAGAATGGACTAAGCCTTGAATTCTGCATCATAGCTGAAATTCTTTCCACTAACATAATGTAGTTACATGTGCTTCTGGCTACACATTAAAGGCCCTGTGCCAGCCTGGTTTCAGTGTATAATTTTAGACGTCTACAAGTTTACCCTCAAGAGACGGCCTGATATCTCTTTGTCCATACACTATAGGTGAGTTCATTATAAAGAGACATGGCATGAAACGCTTTGCGCTTCCCTTGTGGTGCTACGCCGCCATAACATGGCTTAAAGCCGAGGCCTTACCCCGTACCGGAAACCTCATCGTAGTGTCATACTACTGTAGCATGAGGCAACCGCCTCTTTGTAGTGCCAAACTACCCAGCATGAAGTCTTAGGCTCCCTTGCGGTGTTACGCCGCAACGACATGGCTTGCAAGGTCGAGGCTTTATCCCTAACCGGGTACCTCATCGTGGTGTCGTGCCACTGTAACATGAGGAACTCCTCCTCTTTGTAGTGCTGACTACACCCCTCTTTATTTTTAACATACAGCATTAGGCTAACTACCTATTTGCGGTGCTACGTCGCTGTGACTTGGCCTACAAAGCCGAGGCTTTATCCTATTCCTGGGCAGCACCCCACATATAGGAACCTCATTGTGGAGTCACCCCACTGTAGCATGAAGTTTCACTCCTTGTAGTGCTGTTCTACCGTGCTTCCTGTAAAGCACACCAGGCATTCACTCTGCCTGAGAACTCATTAAGGCAATTAAGCCAACCTTTCTACAGGAACCGTTTTTCGCAGAAAACAACAGTAGACAACAGTGGTTATAGGTCCGTAACCTCTCCATGCCCAATAGAACATGTACCCACCGTTCCTGATATTCTTCCGATTAGTGGTCCTCCCTTGAACCAAAAGCTAGATGCCTAGTAGATAAATCTTTGAACTAATAGCATAAAACTTTATGGTAGGAATACAATAATACAATATCAGAATGCCTTCAAGCCCATTTTACAAGCTGTGTCATCGACCAGCTGGCGCTTGAGGCCCTTGGTGAACGGATCCGCCAGGTTCTCCTGACTCCGAACATCAATAACTGCAATAACACCTCTCTTGATAAGTTCGTGTACTGCCCTGTACTTCAACCGCACAGTCCTCTTCTTCCCGTTGAAGAGGTTATTTGATGCCACCGCCGCAGTCGCCTGGTTGTCGCAGTATATCGGTATTGCCGGTATTTGTGCCCCAACCATTGGAAGATCATACATGAGCTCCCGAAGCCATTCTGCTTCCTCGGCTACGGTATCAAGTGCAAAGAACTCAGATTCCATGGATGACCGCGAGAGCATAGTCTGCTTCTTCGACTTCCACGATATAGCAGCTCTACCCATTGTGAAAATGAATCCACCTGTGGACCTCTCGCTCTCCACCTCTGAGCACCAGCTGGCATCACTGAAGCCTTCTACTACCGGCGGATCTCCGCTGTAGTACAGTACATATATCTGAGTCTTCTTGAGATATCTCATAACCCGTTTCACAGCTTTCCAATGTTCAGCACCTTGATTGCTCATGAAACGACTCAGCATTCCCACGGCGAAAGCTATGTCAGGCCTTGTGGCATTAGTAGCATACATCAAACTTCCGATTATGCTTGCATACTCCAGCTGCCTGACGCTTTTCCCTGAATTAGGCTTCAGCTTCAGATCATACATGTATGGCGTATCGATCCCAGGAAGATCTCGATACCCATAACGAGTGATCATTTTTTCAATATAATGAGACTGTGACAGCGCTAGTCTAGTGTCTGTCCGGATGATCTTGATCCCTAAGATCACATCAGCTTTCCCCAAGTCCTTCATACTGAACTTGCTTGAGATGAACTTCTTTGTCTCAGTGACACAGCTAATATCCGTACCTAGGATAAGCATGTCGTCCACGTACAGACAAACGATCACACCTCTTCCATCAGCGAACTTCGTGTAAACACACTTGTCCGTTTCGCTGACCATGTAGCCATTTGACCTTATAACTTTGTCAAATTTCTCATGCCACATCTTGGGAGCCTGTTTAAGACCGTACAAGAATTTCACCAACTTGCAGACTTTGTCTTCAAGACCCCTGATGACAAATCCCTCTGGCTGTTGCATGTAAATCTCTTCGGTCAGCTCGCCATTTAGGAAAGCCGTATTCACATCCATCTGATGTATCACCATCTTATGTATTGCTGCGAGAGCAATCAACATTCTGATGGTGGTCATCCGGGCTACTGGAGCATACGTGTCAAAATAGTCAATCCCCTGCTTCTGAGAAAACCCCTTGGCTACCAACCTAGCCTTGAACTTGTCAATAGTTCCGTCTGCTTTCATCTTCTTCTTGAAGATCCATTTGCATCCGATGGGTTTCACTCCTTCAGGAAGATCAACCAACACCCAAGTGTTATTTGAGGTGATGGAATCAATTTCATTGTCAATCGCCTCCTTCCAGAAAACCGCGTCTCTGGTCTTCATCGCCTCATCATAGGTAAGCGGATCTGCTTCCACATGATAGGTGACAAAGTCACTTCCGAAGTCCTTCGGCCTCCTCACTCGCTTCGTTGATGGCTCAGCGAGATCTGGTTCAACCGTTGTTTCATCAACAACATCTCCTTGGACCACATCTTCATTGAAGACCTGCGCACCCTCATTGTTCTCCGGAACATCCGCAAGAATAATATTTTTGTGCCTTGCAAATTTGTCTTCAAAAAATTCTGCGTCGCGAGATTCAATGATATGATTTGACTCAATATCAAGAAATCTCCGAGCATCACTCTTCTCGGCATACCCCAAGAAGATCGTCTTAGTAGTCCTTGTCCCAAGCTTCTGAATCTTCAGATCTGGAAGCTTGACATATGCCAGACACCCCCATACTCGAATGACATTCAAGTTAGGTCTGACCTTGAACCAGAGTTCATGAGGAGTAACGTATGAAGTTGCATGAGGCACTCTATTTAGAATAAAAGTGGCCGTCAATGCAGCTTCTCCCCAGTAGCACTTAGGAAGACCAACAGTCAACAACATTGAGTTAATCATTTCTGTTAACGTTCTGTTCTTCCTCTCTGCTACTCCATTTGATTGAGGAGAGTACGGAGCCGTAGTCTCATTGACAATTCCATGTTCTTTGCAAAACGATGCGAATTCATGAGACCTGTACTCCCCACCTCGATCACTTCTTATCCTTTTGAGTTGTTGTCCAGTCTGCCGCTCAGCTTCGACTCTGAACTCCTCGAACTTCTCGAATGCTTCGTCTTTAGCCTTCAGCAAGTAGACGAACGCATACTTTGAGAAGTCATCGATGAAGGTTATGAAATACTTCATCCCGGCCTTTGTAGAGAACTGTTTGAAGTCATAGATATCGGAGTGTACCAACTCCAGAAGATCTGTACTTCGATTAACCCGAGGAAAGGGTTTCCTTGTGATCTTTGTTTGAGCACAAACTTCACATTTCTCTACCTTACCCCCACACTTGGAGATAAGTCCTAGACTAGACATTCTGTTTATTCGTTTACAATGAACATGTCCTAGCCTATTATGCCACAACTCAAGAGTATAAGCAGAATGAGTGACTTCATTAATCACATTAATTACATTGGACTGATTTACAAGCTGAATTTTGAACATTCCTTCGGTATAAAAAGCTTTTTCGAAATATGTTCCTTTGATAGACATCACCATCTGGCCAGCATTGATGTCCATCCTGAGGCCTGCTTTGCAGAGTAGACCTCCTGAGATCAGGTTCATGGCGATAGCAGGTACGTGCTTCACGCCTTGAAGCGTCAGAGACTTCCCCGAAGTCAGCTTCAACACCACCGTCCCGATCCCGAGCACTTCGCCATCATAACCACTTCAGAAGTAGGTGTATAGGTGGTGAACCACTCCTTACTGGAGCAGACATGGCAGGAGGCTCCAGTATCTACCCACCAGTCAGAGTCAGTCCTTACCGCATCAACCTGTGCAATCATAGCAACAACATCAGTGATCATAGATACCTTACTAGGCTCTCCTTGCTCTGATTGCTTGGTTTTTGCTTTGCACTCATTCTTAAAGTGGCCCTTCTTGCCATACTTGAAGCAAGGCATTTGAGACTTTGGCTTCTTTTTCTTGATAGAAGTTTCCTTGACTTTTAGATTGTCAGAGTCCTTCTTCTTGCTGTGGAAAGCCGCCTGCTTTTCTCTTGGTTCCTTGGTCTGAACCAGATTGGCGTTAGCCAATTGCTTGGACAGTGTGTCCACCTTCAGTTGAGCCCGCATCTGGTCCTCAACATATATTTCCTGCAAGAGATCTTCAAGGCTGATCTCAAGCTTCTTCCTATGCATGTTTGCATAGAACTTGCTCCACCCAGCGGGGTGCTTTGAGACAATCCCTCCAACAACAAACTTGTCGGGGAGGGGCATCGCCTCGTCTTCCAGCTTCTGTCGCAGTTTCAGGAACTCCTTCACCTGCGGCAGCATAGACTTTTCGTCCTCAAAGAACCACTTGTGATATTTTTCAACCACAAATATTTTACTGCGGTTCTTGTCTTCTTCGTAGAGTTTTTCTAGAGACTCCCATATGTCTCTAGCGATATTCTTCTTAGAATAGGATTCTGCAAGGGAATCCTCCATAGCATTCAGGATAAGCAGCCTGCAAATGCTATTTTCTTTTCTCCACTTGGCCTGAAGTTTAGTAGCCGCAGAGATTGTGGCAGCAGACCCAGTATCTGGAACAGTAGGTTCCTCTTCAAGAAGCACGTGATCCACGTCTCTGAGTTGAAGAGTAAGAAAAACCTTTCTCTTCCAAACTTGATAATGCTCTCCATCAAACTTTTCTAATTTGCAAAAGTCAGTATTGAGGAGTGAAGCATTAACGTTTTCCATCGTAGCAATAAAGCTTTGAGATTGTTATTGCCGGGGCACAATTTTTTCGATGAAAAACTGAGAATATGAAACAATTGTAAAAACAATGTTCCAACGCAACACTTCTAGGAAGGTTGCGCAAGTATAACGAAGATCTAAAAAGATATCGTTATGATATTACGAGAATCTAAAAAGATTTCATAATCACAGCAATCAGATCGTAGAACTTCTAAAAAGAAGTTACAATCAGAGTTACTGGCAACAACGAAGAAGGTGACTGGCGAAAGATGGAAGAACTCCTGCTCGGGTGAATGATCACCGTTGCTCAAAGCTTTATTCGCCCTACACGAACAGCTTCCAGGAACCAGCAAGTTCGTCGGAGAACTTGGAACACTCCTGCTCTTCTGACTCCTCGGATGGACACGAACTCCCGTACAAAAGCAACGCTGGTGCGGCGCCTTTCCTCTCTCTCTCTCGAAGGCTGCAGATCAGAACTGTGTTAAAGAACACGTCTGAATTATCTGTTTACTTGTGCTAAAGAACACTTCGTAAACTTTTCGGTGGCTTCTCTTTCTATTCTGTATAAGCCTTGAGAGAGAGGATGCCTTATATATGCCCTGCAGCAACTGGTCGGTTGCCATAAAGTTAGGGACGTGGTAATAACTGAACTGCACACACTGCACGCACTGCGCACACTGCACGCACTGCGCACACTGCGCAACCAGCGCAACCCAGCACAACCCTGCGCAACCCAGCGCACCCAAGCGCAACCTGAGCGCAACTGGACAGCGCAACTGGGCTTGCGCAACGTGGCTGCGCAACGAGCGCAACTAAAGCGCACTATGCGCCTAGCGACGATGCTAAGTGCAAAGTGCGCCAACAAAATGCCACATTACGCCTCATGAGCCCACGAGCCCGAGTCCGAGTCCGAGTCGCTAAGCCCCGGGCTTAGCTCCTATGGAAATAAATTTTCCAAGGGCAAAAAGTATGAATGCTTTTATTGTTGATTTTAGCCTTTTTTCCATTAGAAAAATAACCCCACATGGCAAACCCATGTGCACCTCCACACCACATGTGCATCTCCAATAATAGCAAAGCTAATATATAGAGATACAAACTCTTTGGCCTATCCGATGTGGGACTAAAGTTTCTAAAGGAAAGGCCAAAACTCCAACAATATTGGCAGATGTGATACCTTGCAGGAGCTGACTCCCGTGGAAGAAATCTCTGACGGCCGCCATCACATCATTTTGGATAATGTCCCAGCAATGGCTGTAGAAGTAACCTGTGAAACCGTCGGGACCTGGCGAGCTCTTAGGGTTGAGGCCTTTAATAGCGCCCTCCACCTCTTCCTCCGTGGGCATGCCCTCGTTACTTGTTAAAGCAGAAAAATATTAGGAAGAAGTTTCTGTAAACATGATCAATCGTCGCGTCATAATATGATTTGAGTCTCAATTTAAATATATGATTTGAGTCTCAATTTATCAATTTGAGTCTCAATTTATCAATCATGTTGTCAAAAGCATTACGGAAATATTTCTCCGTATATTTAAATGCTTGTTAGCAATCACCCAAATAAAACTCGTATTATACACAAATTGTTTCGTCTTCCAAAAACGTATAATACTTGCGTACTTTTCACAGATTCAAATCGGTATGTAAATTTTAAGCATGCGAAGTTTTAAACGTGTTCCGTATAAATTATTGAAAAACTTGGCACAAAAAATGTGGTGTGAAACTGTTTAATTAACCAAAAGGATTGTAAAGTTTCTAACCTCAATATTTTTATTTTTCGAATTTTTGACACGTATTTTATTTGGATTGGACCGATTTATACTCGTACTTTTGCCGTCCCAAAATTTTCCCGTTTGCGAATTGCTAACAAGGATTTAAATTAAATCCAGAACAATCTTCCATAGTTTCTCATCACTAAATAAATAAAGGATGCAATTACTCCTTGCCGATAGCTTCATGAACTCAAGCGATTGAGACTATTATAAGAATTCTTCACTCAACTTCAGAGCAATGTTATATAATACAGTAACTTTGAAGAAAATGAGAAGCATGATAAACTCAACAAATAGCTACAATTCTTATTTAGCACTCCATTTACAATACAGTAACTTTGTAGCTGTGTACTTTCATAAATTCCCGACCTGTCAATTATTTTTGGTTTCACAACCAACCCAAACATAAGTTCTTCACCACCAAAAGGACATTTCATGCTCTCATGAGGGTTATTTTTCCAACATTAGCAACCAGAAGGTTTGGACACAGTTTGGAACCATCAGCTTATAACAAAAGGTGTTGATCTCATAATCAAACTCTCTTAAGATGGTCATGTACAGGCTATTCCCAACAACATGAATAAATCTTTGATTTTGATCCTCAGAAAATACACAAGGTATCTCCTAATACACATTGACAAACAAATTAAATTTGTGAAGTAATTTAATTTTCATCAAACATATATAGGAGCGGAGCTAAGCATCAACATAATCCACAGATATACGTGCCTCCACGAAGCAATCATCAAACTGGGTAACTATTCTGACGCTCAAGAATTGCATCAAGCAAAGGTGGGGGCTAGGCACTCATCAACCATTTCAACCAGGTTCGGGTTTTCCAGTGCAGCGGCAACACGTTCTTTATCATTCAACTGTTTATTCACTGTCAAAATTAGAACAAAAGATGGTTAAGTCCTACGAAGAAAAAATTCATAGCTTTGACAAGTGACATGAAGGACAAGAAGCAATACCAGCAGCTTCGGTTGCGTGTGTCCCAGGTGCTACTCTGATATCCACCTTCAGAAAGAGGATCAAAGAGTGTGTGAGAACAAAGATCAGACCAGTAAAACAATAAAGAGAAGTGTGATAACCAAAATAAGAATACAAATATACAGAAAGTGTTTTGAGCCATCATTCTTTATTTTCTTGTAATAGGAGGTGAAGATGTTACGCTGAACAGCATTATAAGATATAAAATTATGTTAGAAAGTGCAGATTATTTTCAGATTAGTGTGGATGATCAGTGTCAGGATATAGCACAAAAAATAAAAGTGACAGAGGACAGAGAATTGCCCTTGCATGTTAATATAGTGTCCTGTTATCAAAACATCAACATTTTCTCACAAAGTAGGAAAAAGATTTCTCTTGTCAAACACCATCATCAGCTACCATCTAGCAAGCAGACAATCATAATCGGTGCCATGTATGTGTTGTGACTCTGACTTGTGTCAACACCAACAAGAGGACACTCCTAAAAGGCACCACGTCAATGTCACCATGTCCAAACCAATCATTCTAAGAAAATGGTGACGCGCACATGCAAAATAGCATATTGCCCTTGAGCAACTGTAACGCGCAAAATAATTCTATAGGAGCTTTCTAGTTCCTCCTCGTGACATCGAGCAAATCATTCAAGTTCCTCTGGCCTAAATACGCTGGTTCACTCTTTTTCTAAAGGTTACCAGAAAACAGTGACTTAAAACCAACCAGCACATGCAAACTGCACATGCAAACGAACACACATAAACTAATTATATTGTAAAAAAACTCTTAATTACCAATACCACAAATCCTATGAACTACTTGAATCTAAAGTCCGTCATACTCCTGCTTTTGGGAGTTCACATATTCAGCTCCCAGTTTAAACCTTAAATTTAAATACTTGCAAGAAAAAGGTACATCTCCTTGACGTAACCAAATATCATCTATCCAAATTACCTTATTAATCTAAAAAACTCATCATATCTTGCATATGAAGTGCCAACAAAGATACACTGCACTGGTGCAGAGAATATATATAATTGGAATGCTGTGGCAGCACTCAGCACAAAGATACACTGCACAAGTACATAATGAAGACACTGAAAAAGAATGACAAAGCAGTGGTTACATTAGACAAATACATGAAATAAAAAGGTCTAACAACAAAGTAAATGTATAAAAAAAATCACCATTTGGTCGTAATTAACCTAGTAAGAAATAAGAGTAAATGTGATGAACATGTACACAATGAGTATTATTCACATCATTATCTTCTTACTGCTTTCAAAGACAATGTATAAGAAGCTATGATAATCTAATATCCTGGGTACATGAATTAATGTTCCTAATTATGGAATACAAAGGAAGGCAACTGTCTCATGTCATACAGGAGATGGCCATAATAAAGCAAAAAAAGGAAGTAAAGGATTCAACGTTTCTGACACCAGAAGTTTAGGATTTTTGTTACTATGAAAATTAGGAAAAACAACCCTTCGGGTATTTACGGTAAAAATGAAAAAGGAAGATAATGTGGTGGGCTCTGAAGAATAAACAAGTTCCTATTAGTTATATTGAGACTAATAAGAATATGTATGATAGAGCGACTGTGTAAACTATTAGAGGAGATACTAAAGCGTTCCCTATTACCATTGGATTACACCAGGGATTAGTGTTAAAGTCCTTAACCTTTCTGTTATAGTTATGGATCAAATTACTAGGCAAGGTTCAGGGTATCAGTTGATACCGATACGTAGCGACCTTATCGTACAATATTGGCTTGTCCTGATCCAATATTGTTGGTGGTGGTGGTGGTGGTGGTGGTGTAACAAGGTAAAGTATTTTGAAGAGATTTCCCGTGCCCTCGTTGTTCTACAAAGAAAAACCTGATGATGGGGAAAGCTAGAGCTACGATGATCATAATGAAGTGGTTCAACTATAAAATCAGTCCGAGGAAGCCGCTTTGAAACATTTATATCTAAGAAAATGGTGTTTGGTCCCTCCACTTAACCTAGTTTTCTTAGTCCACTCAAAACAAAATGTCTTTATATCCAACTGATTCAGCAGGTAAGTTTTGTCTATATACACCCAACTACAAGATGCGTCTCACATCTACTGGTAAGAATTTCCAACTAGGGGCTAAAAAATTCAGATTTAATCAACACGTCCTAATGAATCAAATGATAAAGGTAATACAATGTGAGACCATGATCTTGTATCTTAATGTGCAAAATGCAAGTAATCTTCGTTTTTTGAAAAGCTTTTACTGAAAATCCCTAATCTTTTCCGACAAAATTGGTTATAAGTTACAACAACAATAACAAAGCCTTTATCCCAAATTTCTGGGTTCGGATGTTTGAATCCTCTTCTTCCATTCGGATATAAAATAAAAGGAAACGGATTAAACCTATACAACAAACCGTCAACCTTACATGACCAACATTATAAGCTGGCACCATAATCCTGGCCATTTATGGCAATATAAGGGGAATCACAATAGAAACAAGATTAGGTGGCAATACTTTGAGGTACAATCGAGACATAGTATTTCAATATTCTTCATAAAAGAGCTCGAGGTGAGTGGATTGATTGCTAATTTTAAGATTTGGTAGTGAAGAAATATGCAAAAGAGATGAAGAAAACATCATAGAAAAGAAATAAGGTTACAATAAAAAATATATTATAATTGATCAAACAGGAGAACTTCAAATTTTCATCCAACAATCTACATAATCATCAGAATTCAGAACCAAATATAATCACTGTTCACTCTCTAAATAAAGTTCCTGAATTTTACCAAAAGTGGACCAACAACAATGCAAAGGTACTGCTCACATAAAGAGGCAATCACAGTTATTATTTTTAGTTCCAAGTCCTCCCACCATCCTCACTCTCCATGATCCAAATTAATCCCATTGTCGCCATGTGACTGAATCTTCCAGTTAGATAGCTTACAATGTAAGCAACCAATTATTAAACAATCTAAGACTTGCCCTTTTACATGTTTAAAAACAGCAAGCAATTGTACGTAAGCAGTTTTGCAGGTGTCTGCTGGTACCATTTGTGAACATAGAGAATTCCGACTTCAACAAATTTACTCATATGCCCTTAATGCAGTATCACATCATTTACTGATCTTCAAACATCTCGCTACTAGGAGTCATTTTCAGTGACCAAGTGGATAGTTACAGTCAATTGAATACTGACTTAAATAGATTGGCTACCACATGAGTGATGCAGGTGCACAGTAGTAAGGCTGGGAGAGTTCGTGACAAAACCTAACAAGTTGGCCTACTTTTAGATCCCATAAAGGAGTTTTGTAATATGTACAGAAATAAGTGGATTTTTAACTCAATCTTTAAAGTTCCTTCTAAGGTAGAGAAGAAATAAACTCCACAAGACAGTAGTGGTAAATGCAGGCATAGTGATAACATCAACGACAATTTTATAGCAAATTTTTGTTAGGGTTGCCGCTCACTGTTCTCTCAGAGCAGTAAAAATCTGAGTCTATATATTTGTCTTCACAAGATACTATAATGGATGACTAGCAAAAAAGACAAGACTATAATAGGTACCTGTGTCCTACACAATCCAGACACTAATACTGGTATTTGTTCTGATTATTGTGCATAAAAAATATAGTAGTCAGAAACAAATCCTTGAATTCTAAAACTGAAGTAGTAGCAATTTAGTACTTCATATTCCTTACCAACTAAATTTAAGTTTCATTTTGACAATTCCAAAATTGAGGAAAACAAAAGCTGAAAACGGAACATAGTTGAAATTTAACAGCAAACTGTATACCACTAGCTAACATGAAAATGGAAAATATTTGAAATTTTTGATGGACTCCAATACAATCCTTAATCCACAAAGTTTGGTTATGACTTTGCTAACATGAAAAAGGAAACTTTTGAAAAAATTTATCGATTTCAATACAATTCTTAATCCACAAAGTGGGTTATCACTTCGCATAAGTTTTCATTCCCATTGTTGGCATGCAGAAACTCACCCCATATGGAACATTTCATTGATGCGGAGGGACAAATATTTGAAATTTTTAGTGCCCTTCAATACAACTTTTTAGACCACAAGGTGGGTTATCAATTTGCATAAGTTTGTCTTTCCCATTGTTGCATAGAGATACTCAACCCAAATGGAATACTTGGTTGATACGGAGTGAATACATATTTATAAGCGAGTGTGGCCTCCCTCTTTAGTTCCTACCCAACATGGGACTAAAGAAGAAAACAAAGATATACTTAATTAAGTATGGACACACTATAGTAACAACACTAACTATTCTAACACTCCCATTTAAATTGGTTGGTTATTTTTGCAGGCCCAACTCCAACAGAAATACAAGAAAATTAAAGAAAGTAAAAAACCAGCAGACCAACGAAGAAAACTGACCAGATCGAGATACACAGCAACGCGACTGCAGATCATGGGTAGGCAGGGTCGTGGTTCGCAGATGTGGCAGAGGCCAGGGTAGTTCCACAGCAGGCAGAGCCTGCTGCGGGCTGCTTAGAGGTTCCCAATTGCGCTCAACTAAAACGGGTCGCCAGTGCTCTCAACCGCATTGGATTGGAGGTTATAGGAGAAGGCACAGGAAAACAGTTGTGCATATTGCTGACATCAATCTGATTTCTATAGCGCTAACATCAGCAAGGCTCACATGATATTTTATCTTTTTATATATAACACAGAAAGTGAGCCCCATCGGTTATCCATCGACATTACACAAACATGAGACCTCTAACAGGTATCAGTTATCCATCAACATCTACAAAAACAGGAGATCTATAACAGGTATCAGTTATCCATCACATCTACACAAACAGGAGACCTATAACAGGTAGACAGTCACAATATCCAAACACACCAAAAACTATAAGAACATTCATCTTTCTTGCTCTCTTTCATGTTCGCGATCACCATCAACGCACGACGAGCCAAAGGTAGGTGTTACCCACCTTGGACCACGACCACGTACTTACGATCATCAACGAAGAGGAAGTGACGGACTTATTCTCACTTCTGCTTCAACTCCCACACTTATCCAGTAACATAGTACATCATAAAGAGAAGTTTTAACTTTTTACAAAGAGATTGTTGTATTTTTGCATTTTTCACATTTGGCTTTCCTAGTATCCTTTTGTTCATAAGAATCTTGCTTTTTGGCTTTACGGGGAACTTATTCTTGGTCTAAGAATAAGGATAGACTAGATCCATTTTTATCTAGGTTTGCTATGGGACTTGTATCAAGCTAGACGCTACAGATATGCAATGTATTTAGGTCAATTTTTCTAGTGAATTTTAAGTCTCATACAGAAAGGGGGTTGGATGTAGACACTGGCTGGAACCAGTAAATCGTTGTGTTTGCTTATTGCTTGTTTTTCTTTTCTTTTATTCTACTGCATAATAATTCTAGAGAAAAATACAAAAATTCACAAACCCTATTCACCCCTGTAGTTCAAGAGCTAACAGTAGAGACTGAATATTGTTTGTAAAATATGTGTTATTGCTTGTAAGATTATTCTGCAGCAAAATATAAGACCAGTAAATCAGCAGACAAGCACAAAAATTTCAGTTGGTTCGTCATGGTGTCTATTATGTCCAACCCCCTATCCGTAGAACCGGAAAAAATTGACCCAAATACACTTCGTATTTGTTGGCCCTATCATGGTACAATTTTTCTAACCCTTACAAACAAAGGATCTAGTATACCCTTCTTCTTAGCCCAAGAACATGTTCCTCACAAATCCAAGAAGTAAGATGGTTAAGAAGACAGATACATCAAAACCAAATGTGAAAAATTAAAATAATGATAATAATGCATCTCACTAGAATCTTTTATGATGTATCACTGTTTTTCCTTCGAGACAGACATTGCCCTCAAGGTCGTAATTGAGCACAAGATCTGCAGACCGAAAAAGTTGGAATTGCATTTGTGAGCTATGGACCAGACTATATTGGTCTACCCTACTATAACAAAGATTAAAGGCAACTTGATGTGGCATTTCGAATAGGGTAAGGGGTTGGTTTTGCATTTTTTTAGCAAAGAAAGATAATGTAAGTAATGGAGATTTTACGACAGTGGACCAAACTATTTCAGTAACGACTAGCGGATTGGGTTGTTTAGTAATTGGTGGATGGATTTGTGAAGTAGTAATTAGCGGATCAATTAGTGGAGTAGAACTTTTGGATTCCACGAATTTTTTTCTCAATTTGCTTGGAAGCTGAAACAGGAGAGATGAGTTGGGTGGAAGTGGAGGAAAGGGTTGTAGATTTGGTTTTGAGTTTTGAGAGTTAAAGAAAGGTTTTATTCAAGAGCATGAAAATATGACTCAATTGACAGGAAAATCGGCTTATAGAGGAAGAATGAGAAGCACGGGTGTCCAAATGGATTTCTCGAGCACCTCGTACCTTGTTTCCATGTAGCTCATTGTAGTGACTGCGCTAACATCTCAACTAGTCGATAGATAACATAAAAGAAGAAATTCAGGTGATGAAGTTTAGATAGGAAGTTCAATAATTTCTTTTCAATATCCTTTCATTATTGATCCATAAGTGGTGTGCACCGACATTGTCTTGTATTTTTTGCTTTTGCATTTTTCACATTTGCCTTATGTTGCATCTCTGTTGTATTAGATCCTTTCTATCTAGTAGGTTTGCTAGGGAACTTGTATCAGTCTAGAGCCGACTGTTTGGTAAAAAAATTCCTAGTGGATTTCAAGCCTCATGAAGAAAGGAGGTGGTACGAAAGCATCAGGCCTAACATAGATATTGAAGGTGCAAGAAGAATCGCGGTGCAATTGGTGTTTGGGACTGAGGCGCAAGACACAGTGTGAAAGCACGAGCCACACAAGCCTCGTGAATGTGACGTGCAACTTAATTCAAATTATGTAAAAAGTATTTCAACTTTATTCAAATTATGTAAAAAAATATTGCAATTTTATTCAAATTATGAAAAAATTATTTATAGATCATGTGTAGTAAATATTATTTGTAAGCAAATGAACACTAAATTATTGATTGTTTATCGATTTCTTTTTCCCATAATATGATTACTTCATTTGTTATTTTTGTTGTTATGGAAACTGTATATAATAGCATAATAATAATAATCTAATAAGATATTTTAGCAAATGCCCCCATTTAAAATAAAGAAACTAGCATATACCCTCACTTTTTTAAAAAACTAGCAAATTCCCCCATTCTTTATACGGAAAATTTAAAAATTTAAGATATACCCCCACTCTTTAACATAAATTTTGACTGTTTTAAACAAAAAATAGGGCATTTGCTAGTTTTTTAAAGAAAGGGAGGGTACATGCTAGTTTCTATATTTTTAATGAGGGAATTTGCTAAAATACCCTAATCTAATTTCAGTACTAAGAATCCAAATTAAAATGAAAACATGATCAAGTACTTACCTTTCATGGAAAAACCTTATTCTCAAACCAAAATTGGCAAAGGAGAGAATGGTGAGAGCCGAGGAAGGTCTAGAGAAGAGGGGAAAAAAAAAGAAAGGGGAAAAGACGCATTTTATTGAGTTGCTTCAAAACCAATAGTAAGTGAGAAGATGAGATTCATGAAAGATATGAGGATGGAAGAACTTCCGTTTTTTCCCTTAAATTCTTTGGATTGAAGTTTTAGATTATTATATTTGCTCTCATCCTTTTCTCATGAAAGGAATATTAAAAGATGGATCCAATGATGATCTTAAACACATGCAAAACCCAATAAGAAGCAAAAACATTATAAAAATAACTTTATAAAATATAATACGTGTGAGGTGCGCTTCATATGGGCTTGAGCCTTATTAAGAGGTGTTGTGAGCCATGAGGGAGTCCCAGGCTTGCCTCAGGTGCACTTTTCACAACTACGAGGACGTAGCAACTGAAAAATCATTGTGTTCATCAGTAGCTTATATGCTATATATCATGTTGCATAATAACTCCAACGAAAAGCAAAAGATGGTTCACAGATTCTATCCCCCACCCCCTTCTTCTCGGTTTAGCTCCGGATCCAACACAACCAAATCTGGATCTCATATTTGTCTTCAAACCAGCATAGTCAACATCGAAATAAGACTCGATAATGAAGTGTCCGAGCTCTCTAGCCTAGTGGTATTAGAGCGGACATCCGGAGGGGCCGGCAAGGTTCGAGCCCCCCAATTGTGTGTGTGCGTGTGATTTCAAAAAAAAAAAAAAAAAAAAAAAAAAAAATGAAGTGTCCACAGCTCCGGTACAAAAGACCTTTTCTAAGAGATCCTTTCACATACACCAACATTATTAATAATGCACCGTCCTGGCATCGCTCAGGATTTCCCATAAATCGGCTAACCTGACCTACACCGAAGGAAATACTGGTCTAGCAACGGTTAGGTAAATTAGCTTACATACCACTCTCCTATATACTGGGACTTATCTTTGACATGCTCATCATTGTCAACGGGATTATGGTCCATAAGGGTATGAACAGGTTTGGCACATCAAGTAACCCTATTTTGTAGCAAGTTCATGACATATTTCCTCTCGGATGAACAACTCCTTGTTTGTTAATGATCTCAATGACTAAGAAATAGTGAGGTGGTCCCAAATATCTAGTATCAAAATGCTTCATGAGGTACTACTTGATCTATAATTGATTCTCTTGGCATCACTGTCGGATAGAAGGATCTCATAAACATATACTATCTAGATAGCAATTCCGGACTCGGTATTTTTGTCAGAGACGGAGTATCTGCATAACTACAGTAAAATACAACTCCTTAAGCCACTTGGCCAAGTTTCTCAAACCAAGCATGATAATTCTCTTTGTGATTGTCTATGTTTCACGAATACGTCAAAAATGGTGTCCGTGTCGAGCATGTATCATGTATGGACACTACCCAAATTTGGTCAAATTTAGACTATATACTATATAGGTTCTCTCTATCAGACCAAAGAAAAAAAAATAGAACTTCCTGAGAGAAAAGTAGGGAAGAGCTTACCTATTGCAGTCATCCCTACTATTGGTCGAGCAAGCTGTCGTACACGCCGCATCCATACATCTCAAAAAGAAAAAATGGAAACCAGAGAAAAGAGGAAAGGAGGGACTTATTGACTTCATTGACACAGTGGGTTAGTAGTTGGTGGAAGCTAACTACTTTATTGTAGTTGGTGGTGGGGCAGATGAAGACTTAATTAGAGTTTGTGTTATCTTGCCCTTTGGTATGTTTCTATTAAACAATTCCAACTTAATTTTCCAGCAATGAACACACAAGCATATGTACATAATACTTTAGTCATGGTGTAGATTGTAGAATGGGAATAATGGGATGATTTATTATTGATGTGAGAGTACATATATATAGAAGAGGCTACGCCCTCTCACTACTATAGCCCAATACTACTAATACTTAACACCCTCCCTCAAGATGGAGCATAGATGTCGATCATGCCAGTTTGTTACACAGATTTTGAACCCGAGGACCCAAAAAAGACTTTGTGATGATATCGGCTATCTGATCACCGGTCCTCACGTGGTGAAACTTTATCATCCCCTTTTTATACTCATCACAGACAAAGTGAATGTCAATTTCAATGTGCTTCGTTCTTTCGTGAAATATAGGATTGGTAGCAATATGGATAGCATCTTGATTATCACACCACATATATGTTGCTTTAGATCCTGCTTCTTCTTCCAACTCTTGTAGAAGATGTTTCAGATATAACATCTCAGTTGTGCCATGAGCAATGGCCCGATATTCTACTTCCGAACTTGACCGTTCTATCACACTCTGCTTCTTGCTCTTCCACGATACCAAGTTTCCGCCAATAAATATCGAGTAGCCAGATGTAGACCGTCTATCCGTCAGGCTTGCACCCCAGTCAGCATCGGTAAATCATTCAACACGAGTATGTCCATGATTCTCCATCCGAATTCATTTTTCTGAATTCTGGACTAGATAGCGTAGAATTCTGAGAATTGTCTGTCAGTGTGGAACTCATGGAGAAGCCATAAATCTACTTGCGAACACTTACGACAAAGGAAATGTCCAGACGAGTCATGACCGCCAAGTAGTTGAGTTTTCAACCACTCGACGATACCGATCTGGATTGGTCATCAGGACCCCCTCGTCTGAGAGTAACTTTATCCCTGGATCCATGGACAAAGTTGCTCCTTTGGCTTGCATCAGTCCTGCATCATTTAGTATGTCCAGCACACACTTCCTCTGAGATATTACAATGTCCCGTTTATCCCGTGTGACTTCAATGTCCAAGAAGTAGTTCAACGATCCCATATCCTTGGTCTGAAATTGTTCTTCCAGAAACTTCTTTAGTCCTGTAATACGCTGGTTGTCGTCTCTCGTGATTACAATATCGTCAACATAGACACAAGTAGTATCCTTCCAGCTGATGTCTATCGGTAGAATACCGAATGATCCTTCTTTGATTGACACATGACAAACTGAGTAACAACATGTATAAATCGACCAAACCACGCACAAAGTGATTGTTTAAGACCATAGAGAACCTTCTACAGATGACACACTTTACCCTCCCTTGCAACGAACTCGGAAGGTTGCACCACATACACTTCTTCAATATCCTCGTAGAGAGATGCATTCTTGATATCAGGCTGAAGTAATTGCCAGTCATAGCGAACAGCTAAAGCCAAGAGTACGCGCATTGATGTCATCCTGGCAACTGGAAAGAAGATCTCAAAATAATTCTCACCATATGTCTGAGAATATCCTTTAGCCACTAGACGAGCCTTTAGACAATCAAGAGTGTCATCTGGCTTCACCTTGACCGTGAATACCCATTTGCAACCTACTGCTTGCTTACCAGTAGATAAATCAACCAAGCCCCAAATATGATTTTTTTCGAAGCGCTTTCACCTTTTCTTCCATAACAGCACGCTAACCGGGATGTTTAAGACCCTCCTCGGTCGTATTGGAAATCTGAATCCCATCAATAGTGGCTACCAAGGACTAAGTTTGGCTCGCGAGTCCTTTCTGGTTGTCTACATACAAGGGATGATCACGACATACACGATGAAGTCGAGCTGGTGGAACAGGCGGAGGCGAATCAGTGGAGCTAAAGGAGGAGGATGGCTCTGTAACCGTGGGCAATATCTGCGATGATCGTTCGGGCAACGTCGGCACTGACTGACCCGGTGTTTGCGGACCGTCAGACTGAAATACTGGCTCGGTAGGGGAGGGCACCCTTACGGAGGATTAAAACAACAAGAAATCCTCATCTTGGTGAACTTGGAGAACCGGATTCGTAGTTTGTGGAAGTGGAGGAAACTCAGTTACAACGAAGGTAAGATTCCGAGAGGAAAAAAAACCTCTTCAAGGTAGGGAAAAAACACCAATATCCTTTCTGATCTTTAGGATACCCAAGAAAAATACATTTGATTGTCTTAGGATCTAATTTAGAAAGAGTCGGTCGGGTATCCCGATCATAGCACAAGCAACCAAAAATCTTGAGAAGTAGAGGAAACAGCTCTCGGTCGAAATATAACCAGAAAATGGAGTAGTACCATTGAAAACTGACGATGGGATACGATTAATCAGATAGCAAGATAAAAGACCAAAATCTCTTAGGAGTACGTGCTTAAAACAGAGGAGCACGCATTATGTCCAAGAGATGGCGATTCTTGCGCTCTGCCATATCATTCTGTTGTGGTGTGTAAGGACAAGAAGTTTTGTGGATGATGCCATTGTCGGTCAGATGAGTATTGAACTCACGAGATAGATACTTATGACCATTGTCACTTCGAAAGCATTTAATCGGAACACCAAATTGTGTTTTGATTTCGGCATAAAAATTGTACAAAATTTTAAATAATTCGGAGCGTGTTTCATCATATAACAAAAGTGACACGTGATCAACAAATGTAACAAAGTACTTGAAATCTATTATTAACTCAATCGGACAAGGTCCTCGTATATCAGAATGCACCAACTTGAAAGGAGCGGATGCAAATTTATTACGACTCACCGGATAGGAACCCCAGTGATGCTTAGCCAAACGATACGACTCACAATGAAAAAGAGCAGGAACATCTAAAGATGGGTACATTTTCTGGAAGCTTGGATTGATGGATGGCCTAAATGACAATGTAACTCGAAAGGATCAAGTTTCACGCCAGCACAGACAACAGAAGAAGGTACGTCAAACAGGTACAAGCCTCCAGCCACATGTCCCTTACCAATAGTCGTCCCAATCTTTAGGTCCTGAAAAACACAACCATAAAAAAAATGTTACGAAGCAACGTAAGTCGCGAGTAAGTTGACTAATTGAAAGCAAACTAAACGAATTTTTCGGTATATGTAATACTGAATTGAGTGACAGTCCGAAAGAAAGATAAACACTTTCTCGTCTACGGACTGTTAGTGAACCACCATTTGCAACAGTAATATTGGAAACACGACCCACCGATACATAATTGTGTATCATACCTACGTCGCCTGTCGTGTGAGCAGACGCACTAGAGTCAATCACCCACTGCTTCGACCTCACCACACATGTCGCTGAGTATCCGGCTGTGGATTCAGACGTGGATGCTTCACTATGCCGGTAAGCTTGGAAGCAGTTGTGAAAAGTGCGCTTAAGCACCGCTTAAGCGAGATCTATAATTAGGACACCTTGCTTAATAAATTTTCGTCCCAAAAAAGCGATCAACGCTTAAGCGCGCTTAGGCGCCGCTTAGTAGCGCCTCGCCTCGCCTAAGGCGCCTCGCTTAACAATTTTTTATTTTTTTTTGATTTTTTTGATTTTTTTTTGAATTTTTTTAATAAACCGAACCGAATGTTTTGTTATTTACATAGTTGGAAAACTTTAAGTAGGAACTTTAAAGACAACTTTTATGTTTAATGGTATTTTGATGACTATGTAGTATGTATGTATGCATTGTGTGGCTTGTAGTTTTCATTTTGATTCTAATATTTATATTGTTACTTTGTTTGATTGATAATTGGTATTGTTATTCATGCATATACTAGTAGAATTTATAAAAAAATGTTGAAATTTATGTATATATACTATATAGAGTTTTTACATGTAGGAGCAAAAGAAAAAAGTGAGGCGCTAAATAAGCGCCGCTTAAGCGCCATTAAGTAAGGCGACAGGCTCGTCGTCTCGTCTCGCCTCATGCTTAATACAGCATAGCTTGGAAGTCAAAAAATCTGTATATGACTGCAGTCATCTGGACAGCACGAATACCATCATCAGGAGCATCTGCTGTAACATTGGCGGCAGGAGCTTTAGAACACTGCCACTGGAAATGGCCATGTTGACCACAGTCGAAGCATGTGCGCGGACTTCCTCCATCACGAACCCCATTGCCTCGTCCCCACATCACGACGAGCATTTCAGCCACCACGTCGTCCACCACAACTACCACGAAATCCAGCACGAGCAGCACAAAGAGAAGATCGATCAGCAAGAGCATTACCCGGAGTGGTCTCAACAACTTTTGTTGTCCGAAGGACACGATAATAAGCTTCCATCAGAGATGGAACGTCAGATCCAGCAATGATTTGAGAATGAGCGGAGTCCGCATCAGGACGGAAAAAGACAAGATATGTCATGACATGAAGTTGCTCATGTTGAGCCCTTGCTTCGTCGATATCCGTCGTTAGAGGTAATACGCGGTCAATCTCATGAGTCATAGCCTTAAAGGAAGTGATCCTTATGAGATTTGTCTTCCTGATTTGATCGGTATACGCCAAAGACTGAGTCATAGATATGAGACAAATTGTGCTTGCCATCGAACGCCGACGTCAGGACCTCCCATAATTCCTTCACTGAATCCGTATTCTGAACCATGTCTTCCACCGATGGTTCCATTGAATTCATCAACTATGTAAACAGTCGACTGTCATCTATCTCCCACTGTTCAAATATGGGATCAGTCTCTGCTAGAGAGTTGTCAGTCAGATGTTTGGACAACCGTATTCCTCGAAGCATCTTCTCGACCTTCTTTCGCCATGTCGAATAACCCTTTGGTCCGTCCAACCGTCAATCAATAAGTCGAATCGATGAAATCGTCATGCCAGTACTCGTTGGTCCGTAATTGCGTTTCCGACACTAGTATCTGTAGCACTGATATTCGCCTCAGTGCATGTCATCCTTCAGTATTCCTGATTCGACCGTTAGTTTGATCTTTCCAACTTGATACTCACATCAACTCTACCCATGCGCTAGAAATGTATCCTATTTTTGCTTTAAGTTTCTACCATAAAATATGTATCATGTTAGTATCACGTGCGGCATAGGATACCAAAAATGGCCTTCTTCAGCTTGCATACTTGATTCTCCCCCAAAGCAACAAATATAGGAGGTTGCTCCATATAGGACTTTCTCAGTAAAGTCATCATACAGTAAAGCATTCTTGACATCAAGCTAAAATATAGGCAAATATTTGTTCACCACAAGGGATAAGAGATTATAGTTTTGACAAGCCTGAGGAGAAAAGGTCTCAAAATAGTCATTTTCATAAGTCTGAGAGAACCCATTTGCAAGTAACTAGGTCTTATAACAACCAATAGACCCGTTCGGTGGGTATTTGAGAGAAAATACACTGACAAACAACAATGTCAGTGCCACAGGATCAGAAACCAGGTCCAATGTAGCATGTGATATGAGAGCATCCATCTAATCGGTCATGGCCTGCTTCTATGCAGGAATTTCCAATGCTTCTGAGGAAGAGTGTTTTAGGCTTGGGGATTTTGAAAGATGGAGAAGATGGGTTTTTGACTAGGGTTGTTAGCCTAAGGTTAGGTTCGTAAATTGTAAGGGATGGAGAATATGAGTTTTAGGTTTGGGGTTTGGTAGGGAAGATGGCTCAGGGCTGTAGCGAAAGATGGGTTAAGGCTATCATTTAGGGAAATAGGTTAGGGTTTTCCCAAAGAATTTATTTTGGTCAAAGAAAGCAAGGTCCAAGATAAACCATGCTCTGAAACCATCTTAAGGTAGAGATACTCAAGCCAAATAGAATACTTCATTGATGTGGAGTGAGTACATATTTAGATGAGCTTCCCTCTTTGGTTCCTATCTAACGTGGGAATATAGGAGTACAAAGAAATACCAAGTGTAGACACGCTAGAGTAACAACACTAAATTTTCTAAGTTATTTTGCAAGGACAGGAATCCAACAAGATAGGTTCAGACAAGGTGATATACATTCAGCACCAATTTTGGTGTCCTAGTTTATTTTGGGTTGTCCATTCTGTGTCCGACACGGACAACACGGATACAGCATAATTTTTTTAGTGTCCATGCTTCCTAGATTCTAACACTCACATACTGTATTTTACTTGGGCATGAAAGATGAGAGGCTTGCACGTGTATACACACAAGTGTGAGCTTAGTTTATTCAAGAGGATGTGAAAAAATAATCACATGATGGCAAAATCATACTTCGTAAGGGTAAAGTAGAACATCACACTCTGAGTAAGACACCCACATCAAAGCAACACAGCAATAGTTTCAAATCCTATCCAAAGTAAATGAAGAAAACGTACATTACACCATTCATTAGCCCTATATAGCATATCTATTGACCTGTGCTTTTAATTACCAAAGTGACATCGATAGAGAAACTTAAGAATAGCAACCAAATAAGTTATGTCACTAATAGCATGCAAGTGTGGAAGTTACCAAGACCTAAATCCCAAAGCATATAGGTTCTCCCAGAACATTTATTCTAGAAGGCATCGTAGTAAGCAGATTTAGTTGCTCTATATCGGACAACACCACCAACCAGATGTGCTTACAAAAGGAAACAACTACAATTATCCATGATGTACAAAAACTTGGTTCCTATTGTATAGTACATAAAATAAGTGATCTACTAGCTGAACAGAATAACTTCGCCAATATGGGTAGCAAGTAGCATACCTTGTAGCGAGGAGGTAGACTTCGCATAAGCTTCACTCGTAAGCAAAGTCCGATAACAGTAGCCATACTGCAATGCTCAACTGTAGGAGTAAATGTGACCCTGAAATCAAATGCCAGTCTTCCCTTAATCCCAAACCAGGAGATAAAAATAAAACAAATATCAATCTAAAATATCATACCATCTTGTTTACCTAACACAACTTTGCTTGTCATTAACTTCAATCGAATCTTCTGTAACAACCTTCAGTTCTTCCAATGAATATGGGTGTTCTGGGTCCTTTATATCTCTAACATGCTTTAAGAAATATTAAGGAAACAAATATTTCATCTGACCGAAACTACAATAGGGATTCCAGGAAGCAAATTTCACTGTCCACCCATAAAACCAATTAAAAACATAGCTCCAAAAAATAAACTTCCGAAGAATTTTATTCTTACCCCATAAATTCACATTTTAAAAATCATTTACACATGGTCGAAATCAGATTCTCTAAGTTGCACGAATACTCCTATGGAAGAATGTGTCCCTGTCTAATATGTATCTGACATGATACAATCTTCACATTCATGTTGAATATGACCCGTAAATATCGAGGTTCCAAGGAGTGCCAAACATTGCTGAAAGTGATTTTGCAACATGAAACTTAGTTGAGATAATAGGAAGACAGATTTCTTATGAAGAGGGTCAATTATATAACTTTATGAAACTTAGCCTAGTCGAAACATGCATACATATAGAGACTATTAAGATCTAATACAAATAATATGTACATAGATATGTATGCATGTGCATATATAAACGTATCCATTTTGTATCCGTATAATCGTATACCATTTTTTTTTAATGCTGTATTTCGAATTCGTATTGTGTTCATATCTAAAATTGTATCCGTGTCTATGCAACCTGGCTAAATCTTATTAGTTTCCAGGCTAGGAAGTATGCATCCGTGTTGGAAACATAGTTAACACCACACAGACACTTCAAAAATACATTAGGAAACATCAATACTGTTGTTGTGTCAGTGCCATCATGTCATTTCGTGTCATGTTGTATTAGTATCTGTGCAACATAGTGTCCAAGGTAGCGTAAGGCCTATGTTAGGGACAAACTTTGCTAACACGAAATTATCATGGAGTTTAGAGTTCTGAAATGGGGTGTGGAAAAAGATAAAAACTCCATAGAGAAAGATGGAGTTACATTTAAGTTATGGAACGTTGGGTGTTGCTAGATACACTAGATACACAGGACGTAATGTTGTTCAAATAATACTTTAGACAAAAAAAAACAAATCAGATTCGAAAGAACCAATGAAGAACTCATCGAAACAATTTCTCTTCAAATCAACCCCGAAATTCCGAATCTCTCTTCCTCTCTTAGAAAGTTGTAAACTTGAGAAACCTTTCCTTTTGATCTCGTGTTAATGAATTAGGATTAGGAAAGACCTATTTAAAGCACCACAATCCCGACAAGATATGGACCGTTTATCACGATCCAATGGTGGGCCTTCAACCCTGACACCGGTAATACCAGTAGTGATATACCTTCGGTATACCTAAAAAAGTCCCCTTTGAGTCAGAACATGTTCTAGAACAAACTGCTATCAGACCGATATACCTTCGGTTATACCTCTGATATTGTTTTTCCAATAGGTTCTGATACGCGATCATATCGAGCCACCTTCGTTGCCTTTGACTTCCGAGCTTCTCCGACACACGGATGGCGCTCATCACACTCTGGGATGTTCTCCACATAGATTGGGAACCCCACCCAACACCAACACCAACACTATCATTAAGTTATTCAGAGTATGGAGGTCTAACTCAAGCAGAACCATCAAACTATTTTCCCAAACAGGGGCCTAAAATTCCCAAACAGGGGCCTAAAATTGTTCAAATTTTCTAACTTTCATTTTTAGTTCAATAGACAACTGCACGGCATCTATCACTTCATACAATTTGCTACAAAATAAGTAATAAAAGAAAATAATCAAATTCTAAAATCTAAACAAAATAATGCATAAAAAGGATATCGAAAATTTCGAGCTGATCGATCGGCTCTTCCGCGTTCTCGTCCGTGTTCGCCGGCGTGCTCCGGACACGGCGTTCTTTCCTTTCGTAGACCGTAGGGTTAGCATTTATCAAAGAACCCATCTTTCTCAAATTCTTCTAACTGGTCTCAAAGTTCCAAATCGAATCTTCCTCAAATTCTTCTATTTCCTACTTAAATCAAAAAGAAATATAAAAAAAGTCGAAGTTTATATGAATTGAAACCCTAACCCAAAACAATTTTGATTTTGATTTGAGAAATTGATCAGAATTGCTCCGGAACAAACCTTAGAAAGAAAGAGGACTGAAATTTAGTACCTGTTGAATGAACGATTGAACTCGTCGGAGAAGAAGAAATCGAGAGAGAAGCAAAATAAAATAAAACCCCGACATTTTCATGTTGGCAATGGCGGCGTGGAGCGATTCGGGTCGGGTTTATGTAAACCCGAACCCGATAAGGAAAATATATTTTGGTTCCAGATTTTGTAACCTTACCCGACCCGAATCTATTTTGGTTCTGCTTTTAACGTCTAACCCCAATTTTTTGATTGAGAAAAAAATTAGGTGAGGTTAAGGGTTATATATACAATAATAAATAATTGGGATTATATTATGTTTTCTTACAAAATTTGTTACAGATGTACTATAAGTATTTTATTATTTTTATTTCATCATTTTTCAAGATGCACACATCGTATATTTGATTAATAAAACTTAAAATTTCTATAATCTGGAAAAAAACAGTTTTGTAGATAATCAAAGAATTTTTGGAAAAATAAAATCATGGGGTATTTTCTGTGAGTACAAAATAATAGTCACCGAACTTTTATAAAGAAAACTTTTAAGTCATTTGACTGAGTAGTATAAAGAAGTAAAAGGAAAAATTGATTTCTTCTAAAATTGTCAAAATTCTTCAAAGAGGGCATGGCCTCCAAAATTGTATTGGACGAAGCAAGGACCGAGCTATGTATGGACTGAAGTAGGATCCAACCCAAACAAAATTTAGAAAACATAATGTTATACCAATCTCAGTCCAAATATCAGTCTGTCCCAACTTTTATCTCAATCTGGTCCAACTTTTATCTCAGCCTAGTCCAACTACCCAACCCATATACAACAGTGTGTTGCTCCAAAAATCAAAAAAAAAAAAAAAAAATAGTTCACCTCAATGTACTTAGGTGGAAATCGAAATAGTTCAAGAACCGGCGGGGAGATGACTTACCGTCGAAGGGGGTCAGCGACTAAGCTTGTACTTGGGTGGGAACACTACATTATTCCACTCAGGGGATAAGGCTGCCTTATTCCGAGCTTCTACATCTTTTTGCGGGCATTCATGGATTCGAGACGGGCTCGCAACTCCTGGATAGCCTCTTGAGTGTGGTTCGCCTGAGCCTAATCCGTCGAGCGGGGCAAGGAGGGAACGATAGTCGCTGGAGGAGCGTTGGACTCCCCGTCGGCCCCAGGATATTGGCTTCTTAGTCCTAGTGCTGTTAGTTGAAGCGGCACCATGCTGGATCGGATGTTCATTAAGTCTAAAACAGGGATAGTATCGAGGCATTCAGGGTGAGCATTATCGCCTCAAGAACCTCAAGACGTTGTCGGTCGCTTGAACCTGCATCGTCGTTTCCAGGCATGTAGACCGTCCTATGGTGCAGAAATTTCGACGGGTTTATGGGACCGTCATTCTCTGATCCTGATCCCTGAACTTCATCATCGTCAGGGTAGACGCGCATGTTTGCGTCGTCTTCTGATTCAAGAGGATTGTCATCCCCAGTTGCTGCAGCAGCATGGACGTATAAGGTTCCAACCCCAGCTCCGTGGCTGAGATTTGGAGGATTGCTACCCCAGCGCGTAGACCTAGGGATGGTACCCCCAGGCTATGGTATGGCTTCTTGTAAGAAAGCCTTTGATCTCGATCGAGTCCTCAGGAACACCCCCTATGTAGGCACAGCTGGCCGGGATGTCCTAAGTGGATGCCTCGGTGTGTTGGTCGGAACAAACGAGTCAACCTTTGAGCCCTTCGGGCGAGAAGGAGTCTTCCGGTGGAGTAGCAATAGGCGTAAGAAAGTTCCTCCTTTGTCCTTTGCTGCAGCCGCTGGGACACCGACTACTTCTTTGCATGTACTGCCATACGAGTGCAGCAACAGTTGATAGGAATGTTGGCACAAGGTTCTAGAGATAGACCATCGTGCTCGGCCTATGCTTCTCTTGAGTTATGTTGATTAATTACATTACGTAAGTCTGCTGAAGGAAATTCTACCTTTACGCCCTTTGCACGCGGTCAGGTGCGCCAGGCGCATGAGCGAGTGGGTGGAGCTTTTGACCCCTGGCTGAGGTCATATGAAGGAGATTTATGGGACTGTCCCACGTCATGCACATGATTAGATTGAGCGCATGTGCCAGTTTGCTATAGCTTTCCGTCATGAGCGCATATAATCATCAACGTCGCTTGCTGGTAGTTGGTCGAACGGACAGTCGTCTGAGTGCATTCTGCCCGTACGTCCTGGGATTCCTCGTACTATCAATTGTGGACGCGTAGTACAAGGAGTCCATATCTTCTTTGTGTTCAAGGTGCTATTACCTAGGTTTGTTGTCTCGAAAGATTTTGTGGAAGACAGATTCTCTCTTTCCTTCTTTGGTGCGTCATTGCTGGATAACACCAGGAATAGCTTGGTGAGCATAGACACACACACACGTCCTGATTTAGGCACGGTATGTCTTCGCATCTTCTGTTGGCACATAGGCTTGGATGCAACATTGGTCTTTTCAGCAGGGAGAGGCCGTGAGGGCCTGGAGGGAGCTTGAGCCCCTAGGTCCCCAGCATCATATTATTTTTCTTTGATGAGACCCGGACGTCGAGCTTTGTTCTTCCTATTTGTGGAAATGGGGGGAGGATACACAGTAAACTGATGCGGGGCTTCATCAACGGAAGCCAGAGTGCAGTCAATGGGGGTGGCACAACAGCCTTGGCCACTCAAACCTTGTGGGTCTTCCTAGGCTTGGTCAGCCGAATTCCCAGAGAGCATGTCTTCAAAGGCTTGTTGGTTGAAACGGGCGACCAATATTTGCTGAGAGGATCCCAACATCGCTGTGTCTCGTTACGTCACCGCCATCTTGTTAGAGGAGAAGGCAGTCCCCAGCAGAGTCGTCAGATTTGTTGCCATCGCAGAAGTGAACAATTAAAGAACTTTTTCCTTTACTGGATTACAACAAAAAAGTACAACAAGACCCTAACAATAAGGGTTTGCTAGTACACGTATAAGATCTCAAGAAGTGTTACGATGGAGATCGAGCGTTGTAGTGGCTCCTTTACTCCATTAACGTTCTGTAGTGTCATGTCCCACTCAAGTCAACTGGATGAATCGAAATGCAATAGCGTTTGGATTTGGCTATGAAACGGCTTGCTTTGAAGTTCCGCTCGGCCGAGGCAACTACTCGCTCAGGTGGGTGGTTACGATGAACTTGTCTCAGCTTCGCGTTCACACTAATAAATAGAAGTTTTCACATGCACTGATGTAACGCCCTAGTCCCAAAATACGTAGGACTAAGTACGTAGACATGCCAACCGTATAATAAATATACGTAAGCAGTAAAATATAGTAAAACCATGACAACTAATCTCATCCACAAAATAAAGAAGAAAGATATTATAAATCAACTATGAATTGTCATTTGTACAAGTCGTTGGGCGGAGACAAATCTACTACCAACCATTTTAAATGAAAAGAAATACATATAAAGGAAAGAATTTGTAGAAGTAACAAAGGATAATCCAAGAGCAATCCTCCTCGATAGAAAAGGGAAGACCATGATCTTGGCTAGAGTACATGTGAAAAGTCATAAAAACACACACCTGGAGAAATCAACAGGTCCTCAGAGGGACGTAACAAGATACAGGAAGAACATGCCAGAAAAACTGAATATATAATATTTCACAAAGTCACAAGTAAAAGTAAATAGTCCAAATCATAACACGGCCCAATATCTCATCATCGAAACAGTAGGATACCCCTACAACCAAACAAGGATAAGGGATAGCACACTATTCCGTGATGCGATATTGTCCCATGCCACTATCGGAATGGAGGGTGACATGACATAAACTAAGGCTACATAACCATTCTACTGTGATCATGCAGTTGAGAACAACCCTTCGACGCATGGGCACTTTTGGCTATAAATAGGATCGGCATAGTCCCCAACTAGGCACCAGGGGCCTACGTCCGTAACGTTCCGTGATGTCAGAGGGAATCAGTAAAATACTACGTCCGTAACATTTCATGAACGTCAAAGGGAATTAATATAGGGGTACATCCATAACGCTCAACGAACGTCATAGGACATCAATGACCTGCATCTCCGTCGGAGCTCACAGGTTTAATAAGGGAAGTACAAAGGTGGCCCATACATCAAGGAACTGTTCTTTCCACCCAATGCCTATCTATGTCATCTTCATGACACATACGAACCTCTAATAACTACCAAGTCTCTGTCACGACCCGTTACCCAAATTGTTGGGCCGGGCCGTGCCATGTCCAGCCTACGCTTGATTAAAGTGTAGTAAGCTGTTCTAAGAATAGACAATAAAGGATCTAAGCTGCTAACAGTTCTAAAATCACATTTAAGATTCATCACAACACAGCATCTATAAGCGAAGGTAAAATAAGCACAGACTAAATAATATACTTCCAAAGTATCTAACTGGAGACAAAGTCCAGTATCCAAATATAAGTGTCACGACCCGCACCCACTGTGAGGGTACGAGCGCGTAACAACGCCCAGCCTACGCCGCAGTGTCGGCAGTAGAACGCTGTTCTAGGTCACTATCTTACCATCAACTCACGCAATAAATAATGTACTCATCATGATCAACTCCGAACGGAGGACAAGTATAAGATATCGTAACTCATTCACAGTCTAAGCACGATAAGATAACACAGAAGAAATAACTAAGAATAGAAGACAACTACTAAAATAACAACTCTCAACAATCTCAAATACTACACAAGTCTCAATCCACTACAACAAGTTTAACATAGAAAAACATATGCTAGTCTACTAAACTAAATCCCGATCACTCCTGAGTGTCGGGGCCAAAGGTAGCCATCCTGTCTCCGGGTCCATAATATGTAGGCAAGTGTCCTCAGGGCAATCATCTGTAAAATTTTTAACAGGTCCAGTCAGGACAGGAACGAGTACAACTCATCAAGAAAACCCAAGTAATGACAGAGAACTATAAAGTAGTTATAAACAGTTTTATTGATAAATATGGCACTTTATATTTAGGTGGTAGTATAGAGAAGCAGTAAGATACAAGAAAAGTAAAATAACTAAAACAAGAGAAGAATGATGGCAATAAAGACTGTAAAATAAATCTAGCTGAACTAAAGTAACATAATAAGTCCAGACAGCAAATGTAACAAGTGTAAAACCTATGTAAATCCAGTACGGGATGAATCTAATACAAGATGAATCCAGTACAAGATGATTCTAGGTAGTGATCAAGAATCCAGGTGAGACCAGCTATACTCTAATAGTGTGTTTTAAAATACCGAGATCGACATGTAAACGGCTGTAGGTATCAGGCACATCTCTCACTGATCAGGCGAGAGATGGCTATACTTCCAGTAGATTCCAGTTGGAAGATTCCAGATTTGGGGTATGTCTACATGTCTTACTCAATATTTTCCTGCCCCGCAATACAAATGAATCCAGAATTCGACACGAGAATCGAGATGAGTCAAGCCAAAATATGATGATTCCTGAAATAGATTCCGGAATGATTCCCGTGATTCCAGTAATAGAGGCCAGATAAGTAAGGTATGTGTGTCTCATACATGAATCCAGAAATATCCATACGTGTTGTAACAGAGAATCACATAAAACTAACTATAATTGAAGTACAGTAATTGACAATTAAATGAGAGAACTATCAGAGAATGTACTCGCCTGATACTCTGAAAAGAGTAGTGTAAGGTCAGATATCTGCACCGGAGTCACAATGTCCTAAATAGAGCAGTACAGGTTATAAGGTGTTTAAAATAAGACAGATGAAGTTTATGATGCATCTACATGATTTCTAGGCCAATCTAGGTCAAAGTCAACTCTAAGTCAAACCTGGTCAATTGTCTAGGTCAAACTAGGTCCAAGTCAAACTTGGTCAACTCTGGTCAACTATGGTCAACCCTTTGTCAGCTGAGTCAAAATCTAGGGTAGTCACATGTCTAGTCAACTCTAAGATGTCAAGGTCATCTATCTAGGTCAAACCCTATAACTAACTCAACCATAAGCCATTTCCTACTCTAACTCACTCTAATTCATAATTATATTACATCTCTTAGGATACCATACATGCTATATCATATATACACATATGATCTATATGCATACCCATTAGTCCTTGACATATATAACTCTCTCATATATATATACTCATA